>JAJKFI010000002.1:28452479-28505433 GCA_029204185.1 Lerista edwardsae
CTCTCTCTCTCTCTCTCTCTCTCTCTCTCTCTCTCTCTCTCTCTCTCACACACACACACACACACACACAGAACTACTGTGCTGCTTCAAATTCTTGTTTGTCCTTACTAACATGTACTTGAAGCCTGGGGGAGGGGACAGATTGGGTGGCTGATTTGGAGCACAGAAACATAGTAGATAATGACCCTCCCCTGCCTCTTCTCCAAACCCACTCCCAAATCTGCTTCTGTCAAACACAACACACTGTTAAAGACTCTAGTGCATGTTTGCATGCAATTTAGTTAACTTAAGTCCTATTCACCTTCCTGCGTCTTCTGCAGTGGATTAGTCTGTTAATGTGTTGCAACAAACATAGAGAGCAGAAGAGTAGATGTTTATATTTCTATAGTATAATATGTTATGAAAAAATGCACCAGAAAGAAATTTGGATTGAAGTATGCAAAAACAGAACAAAAAAACATTGGGGCTGTGAGCAGACGTCTTCCTCTGTAACAGTTTTAAAGTACCATTTAAGCAGGATGGTACTGGAACATCATTCCTTAATTATACAGTACAAGGTAATAAGACCAGCAGTTTCTTTACTGTGCCTCCTTTCTCCAAGAAAAATAATACAGTAATTCTTTAAATATTCCTGTCAGCTGCAGCAGTTGCATCAGAAGTGAGAACTATTTTATTTTGCTTACCTTTTATCAGATCTCAATCAATATCTTAAATCTCATTCCTATTATAACCCGTTGCCCTGCAGTAATGTAATATAAGACCGTTATTGGCATACACAGATCAATGTCATACAAATAAAATAATAAACAACTGAGTACTATAGAAACAAAGTATCAACAGTAAAAACAGAGCTATTTCTTCTTTCTAACTAGATAGTACGGGCTCATTTAACCTTTAAAATTTTGGGGAAAAGTAAATACCATTTAACGGCATTGGATAATTAACAAAAAGTAAGTAGCAACCTTTTTAACAAAATCCTGACATTATGAAGCTAATAATGCAGGAATATAAACATCATCCAGATTCTATAGATGTAGCAGTATAGAAGGATATAGGTAGGTCTGCTGTAAATCTTTATATACAGAACAATAAAGAACAGTGGTTCTCAAATGTTTTAGACTGGGACCCACTTTTTAGAATGGCACTCATGTCAGGACCCACTGGAAGTGATGTCATAGCTGGAAATGAGATAATCAAGCAGGAAATACTGTAATTGTGACATAAGAAAATGGCACCCCTGGAATGCGAACTGGCATTCTTGGATTGCAGCAACTGCACAACCGTGAAACATGCCTGATAGAAAGCAATAGGACAAAGTGTTATGTAAAACACTGAACAATTTTAAAACACCCTCACTTGAAATTTCAAACTGTTAGCTCTCACAAAAGGAGTATAGCAAGAGTGGCTGCTTCCAAGATGGCTGCTTCCAGCTTTCTGCGACCCACCTGACCTCTCTCTGTGGGGAGGGGGGATGTTTTATTTTGTATTCACTGTTTGTATTCATGGTAATGATGGATTATCTGAGCAAATTGGTGACATCTATTTATAGATAAAAATCTTGCCACAGTATCATTTAGGATTTTGGTTCTATTTATCCCTCTCCAGTTATATAATTCTGTGCTTCTTCAAGATTGATTATTAGTTCTCTTGAACTTGATGGTGAAAAGTACTATCTGTATGCCTGGTTAATGAAGAGTTCAGAAATATGCTTCTTTTTCATACAAAAAAACATTTAATTCTTTCAATATGTCTATGTAATCTGGCTCCACCAGAACAACTAAAGAATTGTTTTCCTTCTCTTTCAATATTAATTGTCCTGATAATGCTAAGCAGAGCCTTTATTATTAACTAACATTTTAACGGTTACTGAGACACGTAACGAAGTTTTTAGGAGGAATTATGTAAATATCATTCCACTAGAGTCATATAATACAGTTAATTTAAGCGTAATCTCTCCTTTTCCGTTGGGAAAAGTGTGGGAAGCTAACAGGAAAGGCATGGTTTCCAAGGTACAATTTCTCCTATTTCTATTTTAATCCCGTTTTGCACAATGTACCAGAAAGAAGTGATTGCTGAATACACTCACAGTATGAGAAAAAAAATCCCTTATGGCTACTTTCCTATTATAAATTATCTCTGTTTCTAAGATTATACACTAAATATAGTTCTGGTTGTTTTGAGCTTGGCATTGATGCACATTGGTTTATATAATTTATCAGATGAAATGGAAAACATTGAATTAATCAAACGTCAAATTAAACCTATTTTTAAAATGTCTAGCAATAATATTGTACTTAAAATACTGAAGAGGGGAATAATTTAAATTGCATTGTAGCTTGCAAATGGAGGGAAGAGCTCACAAGAAAGTACGAACTCATGTTTTTAAAACTAGTAATTTTTATTCTAGAGATCTGCAATTGGTATTCCAGTTTGACTGAAATAGGATTTGTAATACTAGTTTTGTGAGTGACCCTGGATCTTCACATTTCAAAGGTTGCACTGCAAATTTGGCTTTTTATGTAGGGTACGGCCATTGAAAAGCCAAAAGAAATGTCAAATTGTCAAATGTTTGTGGTATTCTTGCAATGATGGGGAAATTTGCTTCGTTGTACAAGGTTTTCAGTATGTTTTCAATGATTATGTTGTATTGATACTTATGGGTCTGATGGGTGTTGACAAGACTGCCTTTGAATTGTAGCTTGATCTTGGCGGGAAGGCCCCAGTAGGTATTGATGACTTCATATCTCATTGTGAGATCCCACAAGTTTTAATTATATGTTTGTTGTTCAATATGTTTGTGATGCTGCTACACCAAATCGTACGGCAATTTACAGCTTGGTGCCATTTCTATGGCAATAGCCTTTCTCTCTTTTATTCAGCCAAAGTTCTGCAGTTCTTAGTATTTTCTTCTCTGACCATAGTTAGAAACACAGTTTCACTAACTGTGAAACATAGTTAGTGCTAACTAGGATCACCCCAGAATCTGAATCTGTAAGCTCTTAAAACCATGGTCTTCAACCATAGTTTGGGGGAAACGCCTTGTTAATACTAACCATAGCTTGTCCTGTTCCTGGATTGATACAGATTAGGGTTACAAACAAACAAAAGGAGGGGGAATCTGCAGTTGAGTTGCAGGAGAAGGGAAGGTGCAAGCCTTTGGCTAGTTCCATAATTAGGAGATTTGGCCACTGTGAGCTGGGTCTATTCTGCGTTGCTCTTCATGTCTGGGCTTCAGCTGGTGTAGAATACACCCAGTAGAGCAAAATTGCTATGAATACCTGTACGTTGCTTTGATTGTTGCTGTGGGTTTCTGAAGCTCTTATTTAAAGTGTAACGTTTTGAAATACTGACCTTTGGATAGCTGCAGGAAAGAAGGAACTTTACTGTATTTGAGCATTAGATACATTTACACAGAATTTGGCAGCTTTTAATCCAGATTTCTCAGTGATGAGCCAATTGGATCAGAAAAAAATGTTTTTCCTCTTTCCATGTGGCCATGCCTTTTTTTTTTTTGCCTTGATTCGTCTGAGGTTTGAATACTAAAGAAAGTACCTGATGTTATAGACTTTGCCCCTGTAAAATGTCCCTTCATAAAGTTAAGTGGTTGGTGTTTGTTCATTCCCAGAGTCTGACTAATCATCACATTTGAGACTGGGAAGAAATTTTGTCCTAGACTGAACAGGCTAGTACATTTGTTTGGTATCCTTTGTTTCATAATAATATGTAGCTTGGATCACTTGCTTGAGTCAACTATATTTATGTGTTCACAGTATTCTTTTTATAGTGCAGATGATGTTGATCAAAATGCAGTTCTGGAGGTTATATGCATTAGAATTGCTAATATTGTCTCAAAGTCCTACTGATTTTAAGCTGCTCTGGCTGAGGATAGGATTCATAGTACTCATACATTGTAATTCCCAGACCCATTTTGGTTCAAGGGTGAATAGTTTGAAATATGGTGAGCGCAATCCAAGCCCTGGACTGAGCCAGCAGAAGTCCCTTGTGCCAGCCCAGGAGTGTTGCAAATGTGCCAGAAAGCACATTTGCAATGACACTCAGGGAAGGCTGGCCAGTTTGCGGGGGGTTGGGGAGGGCAGAGGGAAGGCGGAACAAGGTAGGGGGAGGGAGGGCCTGTGTGTGGACCAGCTCAGGGAAGGGGGTAGTGCTAGGATCTGGCACTCAAACTGGATCCTAAGACTCATCCTGGGCAGCTCAGCCCCAATCCAGGCTACCTGGATTTGTACCACCGATTTTGGTGGCGCAGATCCAAGTAGCCCCATGCAAGCCATTGCCGCATTACGGGGGGCTAGGGGAATCGACCCCCAGTTGGCCTGCCTGTTCCAGCACAGGGTTAGGCTTGCATCCTCAGTTTTCTCATACAAATATAATAATAATAATAATAATAATAATAATAATAATAATAATAATAATAATAATATAAATAAATAAATAAATAAATAAATACTTTTATTTTTTATATATCGCCTTTCTTAAGATCACTAGATTTCTCTAATGACTGTAACTCAAGGCGGTTTACATAGGCAGACTTTTATTCACAAACCCGAAGGTTTTTACAATTTACAAAAACGTTCTATCTTTCAAGAACAACACTCATACAGATGGATCTTTCTGGATTTAGCCTTCTTTCTTAGCCACCCGTCTGTCTTCTGCTGGCTGATAAGAGGCTTCCCTGCTCCCCCAGAGACGCAGCTGACCAGCACACTCCCCCTCACACGAGGCAGCTGGAACTCAGCTTTTAATTAGCCGCAGTTTTGCAAGGTCTGCCGCTCACAGAGACTTCCGGTAGTCTCAAGCTCACGACCTTCGGATCTTCAGCTGTTACCTTTGGGCAAACGGAGGCATTAACCCTCTCGGCTAAATCTTCTGCCCATGTATTCCTACTCTAATGTGTCAAGGTGTGCTATAGCAAAGAACCATAAAAACCCATATCCATTGGTAGTATAAGGTGAAAATTTTTCTTTAATGATGTTTCCACAATGTATGTAAATGAAGGATGTATTGCTATGGTTTTTCTTACAGAATCAATTCATAGGAGGCTCATGCCTCTGTGTGATTCCAGTTCTGAAAAATAGCAAGAAACTGAAATTCATGTTTTCCATTACTTTTATAAAAATAGAAGAATTAAAGTGGCTTACTAATTGATGCTATTAGTGCCTGGATGCTCAAATGAAATAATGCAAAGCAAATATGCTTCTTGGTATTACTGTAAATTGTTCATTAACACTTGGTATACCTTGTTGCTTTTTAGGGTTCTTGTATCAGGAATACCGAGATAAATCCACACGTCAGGAGATTGAAACAAGGCGACTACAAGATTCACAGACAGATACTGAAGAGTGCTTAGCTGCTGTGGAAACATCATCAGAATCAGAACAAACAAATGCAGTAGAAAACAAAGCCATTCCCCAGATTAGCTTGCTCAGGAACACCACTTCTAGGTTTAATTTATGGCAAGATCTTCCAGAAGTCAGAAGTAGCGGTGTTCTGAATATTCTCCAGCCAGATGAGATCAAACTTCAAGAGGTAATCACAGCTGGAGAGGGGGGAAGTGTTGCATTGTTGATATTTTTATTGAAAGTCACTGTGGCTTGATTCGTTTAATAGAAGATGACACTTTTTAAAAATTAAACTCTTTGGCGTTATTCAGGAGATTGCTTGATGACATCTCCTAATTGCCTGTCTTTCAACAAGCCAGCAGACCTTCTCTCTGTCAACCTCAAACCCCAGCCTCTATGTATGAGAGCAGAATTGTGTTGCTAGTGAATTAGTATAGCAATGGAAGATATAGTCAGGGCTCAGTTGTGGAAAATGTAAACACTAGTCATAAAATAATATTTGAATACATCATCAGAAGCAGGATAAATAGATTTACAAGGAGTATTGAAAATTAGAGCCCGATCCTCCAACTTTCCAGCTCGATGTAGCCACAATGCTACATGCTAAATGTTCCCCAACTTTGATGAGGTCTCCCTGACTGTACCCCCAGTGCAGGATTGGGTTCGTGGCACAAAAAAAGAGGTTGAAGACCTCTGAGCTAGAATGTCTAAAACAGTATACCACTGATTTTAAGATAAAAATAACATAAATTCCTATCTTTGTTGTGCTGGGCTGTGAGATTACTGGAAGGCATTGGTTAGCAACGGGGATATGCTCTCGGAAGCCTGTTATTAAGCGACGATATCATATGAATAAATACCTACAGATACTTACTGGCTTGTAACGATGAGTCTGGGAGCTTCTCCTAAAGCCACGGTATGGTCTCTACCTCTGGGCTTGGCTTCCACAGAAGCAGTTGGAACGCTGCTCATTAGCAGACCCCGCAGTTTCCCTGCCATTGCCTCTCAAGAGGGAGCGCACCCAAAAAAATTCCACCTGAGAATGCACTGAAACCACTGCACCCACCAGGAGCCCCTGGTGATGCAGCAAAAGCTGTTCCCTGCTGTAGGTAGTGCACTGCCATGCTGCCCGCGCACCTGGAAATGCTAGCTGCCCTACTGGCTGGATAACTCATGTTAGGCCAGCTGGGACAATATCCAGCCTGCACTTTCAGGTGTGCAGGAGGTGGTGGCAGGGCAGGGTGCCATAGCAAGGAATGCCTTTTACTGCATCATCGGGCACTTCCAATGGGTGCAGTGGTTTCAGTGCATGCTCAGGTGGGCTTATTTGGGTGTGCTTGCAGACCACTGATGACCATCATATATACAGTCTGTTGCTGGTTGAAAGGTTAATTGGCACATGTAATGTACAGTAATGAACCTTGTTTGTATCAGCTGTGTTCTTTGCAAACAAAATGCCCAAATTCATAGCAGCTGAAGCAAGTACAGCCAATGGATACATCAGCATCAGAGGGCATGTTATCTGAACAGGGTTAGTATGTATTTTGACAAGACTCAATATCAGTGAAATTCAGTTATTTGAAATATAGCTGACAGGGCTGATTTTGTGCCTCACTGTCAGGTCAAACTCCATATTTGTCAGAGGGGCTTATTGTTTCTGGTTGAGTGATCTTATGAAATCTAAAAATAGCTAAAGAGGTGTAATGGTAATAAGATGCCCCCTATTAGCTCCCAGGAGATCTATTGTTTCTTATTTACATTGTGGACTGTCAGGGCCCAATCCTATCCAACTTTCCAGCACCAACGCAGCTGTGCTAACCGGGCATGCACTGTATCCTGCAGTTGGGAGGCATTTACAGTTGCCTCCTCAAGGGAACATTTGTTCCCTTGAATTGCAGCTGCCTCAAACCTGGAAAGTTGGATAGGATTGGACCCTCTGCCTAATTATTATGGGTAAATTATCCCTTATCTGGCCATCTGAAATCATTCCCATGTACAGTGCACGAATGGGCTGTAAGTTCCATTCTCTGCTCTGCAGTGCGTAACTGTACAGACATTGTTGAAAAATGTCAGAGCCCAGCAGACACCCAAATGAATAACAGTGAAAAGAGCAACATCAAGCATTTCTATTTATGCAATTATTCCAAAATCCAGACAAATCCATACATCTTCCTGTCCCAAGCAGTCTGGATAAGGGATAGTCAACCTTTAATATAATTGCTATTTAGCAATTATATTTAATATAATTGCTATTTAGGGTCAAAATTGGTGGCTTCAAAAGACAGATATTAAAGAATTAAGCATGATGAATATTTTTTTCTGCTTATTTGACTATCGTAACTAGGGCAGATGGAGCTAAGTATGTAACTTAATTTAAATTACTTTGTGCCTTATGCTTGTTTCTGGCTTGTGCCACTGGAAAGATAACAATTTTCTTATATGTTAAAACTGTTTTTAAAGTACTATATAGCGAATCAACATTAGCAGATTGTGAAAATGGAGCAGGAAAAAGGGTGATTATCTTTACAGTGAGTAGGCGATCAACTCAAGGAGCATACGAATTACAGAAAAATGTTTGTTCTGAAGTTTTCAAATAAATAAAGATATTTATAAATATAAATTCATACATTTAAATAAAAATTAGGTAAAGAGGTATTTGGGAGGTGTTTCAAAGTGTTTGGGAGGTTAGTAAAAAGAGAAACTAGGTGTTTAAAGGAATACAACAAATATGTTAAATTCAAGTTGCAGG
Source organism: Lerista edwardsae (assembly GCA_029204185.1). Taxonomy (NCBI): domain Eukaryota; kingdom Metazoa; phylum Chordata; class Lepidosauria; order Squamata; family Scincidae; genus Lerista; species Lerista edwardsae. The sequence continues at coordinate 28,460,586 of JAJKFI010000002.1, forward strand.
TGTCAAACTAGGTATACTGTTTCAACTATTATCAAAATGAATTTTCATCTGCTTAATTAGTGTCTGAAATGCTCATTTGACAGAGATTTGTATGAGAAGATTCTATAGAGTAGTTCAGAGCCCACCAGAGGGCTATAGGATGTATCTGCATGATCCTTGAGAAAGCAAATAAAACAAGAAAGAAAAAAGGATTAACTGTTGGGTCTTTTCCAGAGCAAACTCTAAATAGTGGGAAAATGTTACTTTTGTGTATACGCTGTATCACAGGGCAGGAACTGTATATTATGCACAACACAGAAATGCTGCCTAAAACAGCATCCCTGTATTGAGTTCTCCACTTGCCCCAAGTCAAGATGTCGTCATGTTGTGTTTTTCCGCTCTTGTTAATGGCAACCAATGACGTGAAGCAAGGACAAGAAAATATACAGTGTAGTGGAACAAGGAAATATACAAATATTCTATCCAATTTTCCAGGGCTAGTGCAGCCACAATGCAGCCCTGAGGTAAAGGAGCAAATGTTCCCTTACCCTGAAGAAGCCTCTGTGATTCTCCCTCACCACCACAGAATGCAGCATGTGTTCTGTTGGCACAGCTACATCAGCACTGGAAAGTTGGATATGGTTGGGTTGTTAGTCCATGCAGTATAGAGCACTGGATTGTCATCAAGACCTGTGATGGAATTCCATAGAGCTGTATGTGGTACCACTTGGTAATGGGCAGCACTTTGGCTCTCCCCAGGGTGGGGTGGGGCAGGTCCTTCTGCCTGATGCCCCTGAAGCGATTTGCAACCCAGTTGCTCTCAGTGACTATGCTGGGAATGACTGCTAAAGAGGCAATGGACAGGTCCTCCTGCCCGCCATCCCTGCAGCAGTTCTTGGTGCTCTTGCTGGCTGGCTGCACTGAGAATCACTGGGGGGGGGGGGCAATGGGCAGGAAGACCTGCCCATCACCTCTGCAGCAGTCATTCCTGTGGTTTGGATTCTACTGAGGAGGCGTCTCCATCTCTCCAGCGATCCAGAACTAGTTGCAGTGACATCATCACATCACCGCAATTACTTCTGGATTTGAAGGAGGATGTGGGGTTGGAGGGTGCAGCTGAGTATCCAGTGCATCCCTGGATGCTGGCCCTATAGTAATAGCTATTGGAATGCTGTTCAAGAAGCGTTTTCAAGGTAGGGAGGTACTGTCAACCTCTTACCCTCCATCCTGAAGTCTTTATACCCTGCAAACTGTACAAGCTTCTGTTAGAAATGGGTTAGAGAACAAAGACGGATGCCACCCTATGGCAACTCCTATAATAACGTGGATAAGAACTGGGTGATAACTACCAATGAAAAGGAAATATTGGTGTTAGTGATATTGTCCATCTTCCAGAGGCCATAAGCAAAGGAAAACAATAGAATGGATGCTTTGCCCTCAAATAGCAGAACAAGTAAATTGCAAGAAAGTTACTGAGGTTCCCTCGGAAAATGCTGGGCATGTTATATCTATTGCTGTCTATGCAACTGATAAATTGTGAACATGGACAAAAAGAGGGTCACAGAATGACAGCAGATCCATTAAGAAAGCAGACAAAAGTCTTTTCGGCATCCTTTCAGCTGATGCAAGGCACTTGCGTCAGCTAAGCGCTGTCACGAATGTGCTGTAAAGCACTGCAACACGAACACGCCTGCGATAAGCCGCTCCTGCGCCAGCCAGGTTCCGCTGGCAAAGGGGCTATTCTGGGTGGGAGGAGGTGGAGGGAGGGTGGATTAGGGCTGGGGGTGGGTGTTCTGGTAGGTGGGGCAGACCAGGGGGCGGTGGAGCTTGGATGCAACCTATAGGCCACATTCAAACCCCCATCCCTGGCCTGTGTGGCCCCAATTTGGGCCATGCAGTTTGCTTGGACCTGCGCCTACCCTGGGGTAAGAACATGTCCTTCCCCCATGGAGAGTTCAGCCAGTTCCCAACCTGTGCTGGATAGGTTAGGATTGTGCCCTGATACTCTTATGCAGTCAGTCCCCAACTGAGATCCTGTTTCCGTTCTGGAGGCTTGTCCAGAAGTTGGAACAGGGCTTCTCCCTCTGTGCAAAAGCAAATGACAGCCTATGCCTGCACAAAAATTGTCCATAAGTTGAGATTTTGGTAAGTTGGACATCCATAACTTGAGGACCCAGTGTAACTAGAGTTGGGTATTCATATTCCTGTGTTTTAGCCTGGTCAAGTCAACAGTATAAAATATTAAGCAATAACACATTCCTTCTGCTTCTTGGAACTTAAAGCACTAGTTTAAAATTATGCTATGTGGAGATTACAGTAATTGCATAACATCATAGTCTGAAGTGTGTTAAGACTACTGGGGAGCAATCCTAAACTGGAGTTAGATTAGCAAAAGTTGCTTGGGCCAGCCCAGGAGTGTTAAAAACCTGCCATAAAGTGTGTTTGGACTACTCTCAGAGTCAGGGAGGACGGCACATGGACATGCGCCATTCTCCCTGACTCCGAGTGTGGTCCAAACGTGTTTTACAGTGCATTTGTGACACTCCTAGGCCGACACAAGGGACCTGTGCCAGCCTAACTCCAGGTTAGGATTGCACCCTAGGAGTTATAAGGAAGGAAAAAAGCCCACTAATGGAGTAATGATAAATAGGATTACAGTATATCACTGATGGATAACTAATTATCTTGACATCTGTTGAGCATCAATCACAGAAAAACATGAATCACCGAGGACATTCTTCTGCTATATGGGAGATAATTTAATGATGCAGAAAATAGTAGAGCGAGCCAGAGGAGACATTGCTCAGATTCTTGTACTGTGGTGGCATAGAGGAAATGACCGAGAATGTGACTGTAACGGGGGAGGCTTGGAACAACTGCTTATCAGTTTATTACTACCGATTAAAATATATTTTTCTCACAATGACATTTCCTTAGTCTAGCTCCAGTGGTGTATCATTACATGTGACTAACTGCAGCATGTAGGCAGGGGTGTGTATTTGGGTGCACATCTAAGTATGTATTCTGCTTAAAGTAGTGAAGTAGACCTGGGCAATACATGTATTTGCATATCCATCCAAGTGCTCAGCTCCACCCTGCCATGTATATGACCCAATCTTATTCTCTGGTGGCAAATTCCGTGCAGCAGCACCCACTCGGCTAGGGATCATGATGTGATGGACCACCAGCTGTCTGAGTTGGACCCAAGGGTGGATCTGGGTGAGGCTGGGTAGGGGGTATCGGTGGTGCTGTTGCTGATGATGACTGTCCTTCCCTGACACACCTCCAGGCAGCCGCAGTCCCTGCCCCAATCCTCCCCCACTCTGCTCCCAGACCATCTTCTGCATAAGGACTACTCATGTCCTCAGGTGGTGGCTGAGTACTCTGGTGGAACGCTGTTACCACCCTTTTACACTGGTGGGCCCCATTCAATGCATTGTCACTGCAGCACCAACAGAGAGGTTGGTCCTTCTGCTGACGGACTGCTAGTTCTGTCATTGGAAGGCACCCTAGGATTGGGCTGTGAATCAACTATGCAAAACAGGATCAGGGCAAGGGAGCAGTAGCAGTTGCCTTGGCAACAGGAATATGCTCATTCTTCCCAACAGCATCTCCACCCTTGTAAACACATTAGAAAATTCCCCAAAGGGGGATCGGAAATGCTTTTCAAGTGACATGCTTTTCTGCATTTCACCTTATCACTGATGGCTTATTGTTTTACTTAAGTATTTTTAGTCTAAGCACTGGCTGCCCAAAGTAACTAGCAATGTGTTAAAAACAATTAAAGCAATAAGCTCTATACAGTATATTAGTAGCATCTATAAAAGACGCACATTAAGAACATCTCTATGTAGTCTACAGACTGAATGCTTGCCACAACAAAAAAAGGTTTAGGTGAGTCCATCATGACCAAAGGAATCAGTTTAGAACTTCCATGGCTTCCCTGATGAAGAAGAAAGGTAGAGGTGCCTAGCATCTGCTTATTGATGATACCAAACTTCATTACCCCCTCCCTCCAGTTTCATATGGATGATTAACAGCGTGGGCAACAAGTTCTACTGTGTGGAACTACACAGGCATGGCCATGATGTCAAATAGCAGTTCAACCCCAGTGCTGTCATCTAGAACTACCCCTTGAGGAAGGACTGGAACTACTATAAGACAGTGACTTAAAGTCCATCCCAGCTGGGTGGTCCAGAAGGATATCTTGGTTGATGGCAGCTAAATCCATCACTCAGTTGAGCACCTTGCCCAAAAATGGAATGCGGAAATTGCTTGGACAGTGGGGCTCAGTGAATGTTTTCCCCCAGCAAGGTCCAACAACTCTTTATTTCAGGGTAGATGGAACATCTTCATGTAACAAAGTATTTGCTACCCCCTTTACAGCCCAGTCCTAACGAACTTTCCAGCTCTAATGCTGCAATTTAGCCCCAAGGTAAAGGAACAAACATTCCCTTAACTTGAGAACTCCTGCAAATCGTTGTACTGGGCTAAAATAAAGACTAGTATTATCCTTACATTATCCACACCAGAATTCTTACTAATAATTTAATATTTTGAACAAAAGTATACAACTACACAAGTAGGTTTACTCCTGAGCTCCAATTCTTCACTGAATGTCTTCTTGAAACAGGCACTAGCATTAATTGGGGAAAAAAATTTTCAGCTATAAGAAACTTTTCCCCCCTCTTCAGACTTTGCTGTCTTCTCTCTCCTCCACCCTCCACCATATGGATGATTAACAGCATGGGCAACAAGATCTGCTGTGTGGAACTACACAGGCATGGCCATGATGTCAAATAGCATATAATATGAACAACGTGTATTCTGGCTGGGCCCTAGAGAAAGTGCAGTATCCCTACACCAAACAGTTAAGGTATAATCTACCTTATGTGGATCCCTCATAATTAAAAATTGGCAGTAACATGAAGCCCCTCCTTTCTGTATTTCTTTTCCCACAGGCATTGTTCTTTCACTTCTAGATCATTACCCTCACTCCATTTCTTTGCCCTACTACAGTTTTAATTATCAGTGGTATAATATGTATGACCCAAACAGTGACATTTTAAAGTTCTCTGATAAAAGTAGACTAGAAGTCAAATTCTGTGTCTATAGACTTGGGAAAAGGAACTACTGACAATAAGTTTTGAATCTTGAAAATATGTAAGAAAGGGTGTGTGGGTTTTTTTTAACAGAGAAAAGGAGGGAGGGAATGTTAGTGAGTGCTCGATCCATAACGTGTGCGTTTGTAAAATGAAGGGGGACTGTACAAGCATATGCATCAGATGTGAAAATGTGAATCTCTGTTGATGGATTAGGGCAACAGTCTCCAAAATGAGCATATTTCTTCCAGTGTGCATAAACATTCCACTTTTCCTGCTAATGTCAGATATGCCTTATAGGCTCTTCCTCTGTTTTATGTATGTTTTATTTCAATCTCATTGGCCCAGGTTGACTATGCTTGATAATCAGTGCAATAATTTATAAAGAACTGTGAACTTTTACACCATCATTATGTAAAATCAGATTTGAGTGACTAACACATAGAACGCAATCCTAACCTGGAGGTAGGCTGGCACTATTAGGCCAGCAAGGTTTGGCCGGAACAAGGGACACCATAAAGTATGTTTGGAACATCCGCTGAGTCAGAGAAGCCATCACACAGATGCACGCCATCCTCCCTGACTCCAAGAGTGGTTCAAATGTGCTTTGCGATGGCCCTTATGCGGTCCAAACTTCGCTGGCCTAACTCCAAGTTAGGATTGCACTCTGATACTTTCACTGTTGTCACTTATGCAAACTTTGGAATTCTTCTACAGGCCATGTTTGAATTGGTCACTTCAGAAGCTTCATACTACAAGAGCTTGAACCTACTAGTATATCATTTCATGGAAAATGAGCGGTTGAAAAAGATCCTACATCCCTCAGAGGCTCACATCCTCTTCTCCAATGTCTTGGATGTCATGGCAGTCAGTGAACGGTAATTCTTTTAATGGTTACTATGAATAGGAATGCAACTTCTGGTTAGAGTATGAATTTTCCACTTCTTTTGTATTGTATCTGAGGATGTGTAGGTGGGGATTATGCTTCTCTTTCATTTTCCTAGATCAACTTTTAAAATTAAATTTTTCTCCTTTAATCTTGTGGAGAAATTGATTAATTTCCATAACTACTATACAGACGGGCCCTGGTTTCTGCAGATCCAGTATCCACTGTTTCAATTACCCACAAATCTGAAGGATGCCCTTTAAAAAGGTACGGAAAGTGAAGAACAAAGCCGAAAATAGCTTTCCCTACCGTAGTGCAGTGAAACAGCTGTGATTTCAGGGCTGCAGACAGCCTTCTGAGCTACCTGCTGCCTCTTCCTGGTTGTGTTCAGGCTCCTCATTTTATTTAGTGTCACCACAGAATGCATCTGTACCAGGAAGAAAATGCATCGCGAAGGTAACTTCCTTCTCTGCTACCATTGCATCTTCAGGGAACTATCCAGCAGAACTGTACAAGACCTCTCTGTACAAGAACTGTATATTAATCCCCTCCAATAGACCAGGAGGAACACATGGTTGCCTGCTGTGACATTTTTGCAAAGCACTTTGCAGATAAAATTGCTTGCATTTGTCTCAATTTGGATTCCACCGTCTATGACAATGTCTATTGATGTACCCTTGGCACCTGCTAGTCCAGTTTTGTGGGATTCTTTGCAGCTTGTACAGCCTTAGTATGTGGACAGGCTCCTTTAGAGTGTGAGGCCACCTGCCTGCCTGCTTGACCCTTGCCCAGCTTGGCTAATTCAATATGCTTGGGAGGGATTGACCCAGTGGATGGGGAGGGTAATTCTTCCTTGATGGAGGGGGTGCTACTGCTTGCTTTAAAGTGGGCAGTGATTCAATCCTTGTTGAAAAAGCCCTACCTGGACTCCATTGTGCTAGATAATTATCAGGCAGTCTCTAACCTTCTGTTTCTGGGCAAGGTGACTGAGCAGGTGTCTCAACTCTGGAGGGTCCTGGATGAAGAGGATTATCTGGATCCCTTTCAGTCTCATTTTAGGCTGGGCTTTGGGGCAGAAACAGTCTTGGTGGATGACATGCACTGGGGATTGGATGGGGGCGTGTGTCCTGTTAGTCCTAGTGGGCCTCTCAGCAGCTTTTGACACTGTCAGTAATTGTATCCTTCTGGGCTGATTGGCCGAGTTGGTGGTTGGGGGAACATATTGCGGTGGTTCTGCTCCTACTTGGCCAATAGGTACCAGATGGTGGTGCAGGGGGATGCCTGTCCAACAGCCTTGCCCTTGAGGTGTGATGCGTCAATCTAGCCTCCACACTATTTAACATCTACATGAAAGTACTGGGAGAGGTCATCTGCGGATTTGGAGTGTGGTGCTATCAGTATGCTGATGACACCCAGCTCTATCTCTCCTTCCCAGGGTGGCTGTTGATGCCCTGGAGTGATGCCTAGAAGCAGTTGGGATTAGATGAAGGCCAACAAACTGAAAGTAAATTCAGACAAGATAGAGATTCTGCTGGTTTGGAAATCCATGATTCAAGTGCTAGAGCATTGTCTTGCACTGAATGGGGTTGGACTCCCTCTGAAGGACCAGGTCTGCAGTTTGGGCTTCGCCTGGTTTTGCAGCTGCTCCTGGATGCCCAAGAGGCTGCTGTGGTGAAGGGGGGCTTTGCCAAGCTTTGGCTGGTGCACCAGATGTGTACTTGGGTCATGCAGACATGGCTACAGTGATCCATACCACAATGACATTGAAGTTGGATTATTATAATGCACTCTACATGGGGCTTCCCTTGAAGACAGTTTGGAAACTGCAATAAGTGCAGAATGCAGTGGCCCATGTAATCACTGGAAACTGGTGGTTCAACTCTGTCAGGCTGCTTCTCTGACTATTGCACTGGCTGCCAATTTGTTTCTGAGATTCATGTTTTAAGTCTAAAACAAAATAATTAAACCACTTTTTAGCACAGGTAGACAAGAATAAACATGTTTCAACATTTTTTTATATGACAAAAATAGTGTTAAGGTTTAACACCAAAGAAATATTTTATTTTTGCTTTTTTTACTATGTCCATTTTGGATTTTGATTAATTTTGGGTTTCTCATTTAGTTTCCTCTTGGACCTTGAGAAGCGAGTAGAAGAGAACATTGTAATCTCAGACGTCTGTGACATTGTATATCAACATACTATTAACCATTTCTCCGTGTATGTGACCTATGTCTCCAACCAGACTTATCAGGAGAGAGCTTACAAGCAAGTTCTGTAAGTATACTTACCCAAATGAGGATTGCCTGTTAAAATCAGCTGGATGGTATTTGAGATCAAATAGCTAACATGGGCCAAATGATTTAGCATACAAGAAAAACTTGTTTTCACCAACATTTAATACAAATTAATATTTTTTAAAAACACACAAACAATAGACAGAAAGCTGGGAATTAGTTTGCAATAAGTTATTGCTGCCTTCTCTACATAATTTTTATAAAACACTGCTTCAATTATGAGCCTGTAGCTACAGATTTTTTTTTTGAATAAATAATTTTTTATTTCCTTTAGTTATGGGTAAGGAAAATGGTTATACATAGGTTAAGGGGAACAAAGGTTTACACAATGGGTGGTGGAGGGTTACAATCCTTGATTATAATGATCTACAAATCTTTCGACTAATAATCACCGTATTACAACCTCATAAAATTCTCATAATCCTATAATGCAATTCAAGTATAATTTCAATATAATGTATAGATAATCTCATATTCAATTATTTGCTTATTATTTATTCCCAATCTTACAGTTCCATTTATATTAAGCCATTTTAGTCCAGTCATAAAATATTTCCTAATATCATCATATTTTCGCTTAATTTTTATCTTTTTGGAAATATGTCTATTCCTGTTCATTCCGGGCTTATATCTTTCATCTTATCTTTACTAAATCTAAGAACAATTTCTGCTGTTAAATCATATACATAAACAAAAAACAATAATTGCAAATAAGAAAAAAAACTACATTAGAATTACAGTCTAAGATATATTAATCTACAATGTCCTACAAATTTCTATCACAATTTAACATCATTATATATTTCTATAGTCTAATGGTTCTATTAAAATATAAACTCAATAGGATATATGAAACATCTCCTTTAATTTAATTAAAAGGGGCATTCCACCATTAAACTAACACTATTTAAACACTAATCTATTAAACTTTATCTTATAATAAATTCAAAAATCTACTTTTAACTCAAATATTCTAAACTAAGTATGATTATATAATTTCATTACTTTTTTATAGTGTCATATCTTATCAGCTTATTCATTTTCCATTATTTCTCATCTAAACACCACTTTATTCATTAACTTAAATACTTTAATCCAATTTCAATATCAAATTTATTAATATTTCTTTAAAAGCCTCCTAAAGTTCAAATTTATATTAATACAGTCTACTTTGTTCTTCTCTGGCCTTCTGAGATCTTGCCAAATCTTCTGTTTTCAAATCGAAGGGAAAAAGAAAGTAAAAACACTCCTCCCTTGTCAGCCCCTCTCTTTTCCCTTTGCCAGCCTTTCTTGTTCCGACACCATCTTGCTGAGTTATTTATATCCAAGCGGGTGAGTCTCTTAATTTTTCCTCCATATATCTTGCTTCTCACAACTTAACAAAAGTGAATGCTTCATTTAAAAACCAGCTTAGAATTTACTTGAGATTTACTACCATGCTTATCTCTCAGCCATCAATCAGGCAATACTTGATGAATAGTCCGGCTTCTATATAAACTGCAAGTTTCTTTCTCTTCGGTCCAGCCCTCAGAACGGGCCACAGTCCTCCATTTTGAAGGCAAAAGGAAAGTTCTTTTAGTTTTTCCCTTATTTCAACACTTAAAATAAAATCCTCAGGTGGTTTTAGTACAATTTCCCAAACATTCTCTTATCATATGATGTTATACTCCAGATAGGGTCCCAGTTCTTACAAATACAGCCTTTCTAGATCTCTTGCAGCCGCCTCCTTTGACACTCATAATTAATTTTTGCTTCTACATTCCTCCTGCACAATCATTCTTATCTCTGTAGCGGGGTCTGCTAACAGAGGTTAACCCATGGTTTACTTCACATCTTCATCACTTCATGTGATCTTACCCCCGCGTTTAGACTGCCAGATTTCCCTCTGGATTTGCAACTCTCAGAGGGGTTTGGCATGATGTCTGCTGCCCCAAAAACCTTCTCCTAGGAATTTGGGTGGGGGTTTCCCATCTGGGAGTCCCCAAAAAGAGATAAAAGTTGGCAACAGTCCTAGAGCTTAGGAACCTGCTGCCATCTTCGTTGCCAACAGGCCACACCCCCAGCCTGTAGCTACAGATTTACATCCAGTCATTCACTGTGTTCTATTCTGGAACGATAGGTTAGGCAGAAAGGCAGTTTATTAAATGTAATTTTAAAAAAATACTGAAACAATAAACGCAAGAATGGAATATGTCAAGTCCTGCCTCAAGTTGCCTTCTCATCAATTTTTGTCCCAAAGGTATCTACATATTGTATGCTAGTTGTAAACAGAAAGTTTCTGCATATAGGTACCTTTTTCGTCATTGAAAAATCCAATAATGTGAGCCTCTTTGCAGCATAAACAAAAGATGATGTGCTGCCTTTTTTGTAGCACTGAATTCACACTATCAGTAGCCCTGATAGATCCTGGCGTATCTCTACTAGTGTGAGCTGCTTCTCTCCTCTGCCAGATGACTTTCTCATCCTGTCATTATCAGCTAGACCTAGCTTGGCTAAATCACTTTATGGAAGACCTTGTTCCTTTGACTGTATGTATTTTACCTTGCCACAATAATCCAACTGTGTAGAGATGTATAATTATGCCTCTGACTCATCTCCTTGGACACACACCCCATTTTCACACTCCCACACATACAACATATGCTGCTAAGTCTGTATGTGCTACACATGTGAAACCATTACTCTTGCTTGTGCATTAAAAGCCAATTTTTCCATCCCCCAAAACTATAAATAGATCCATCCTTAAACCAAAATTCACTTTGTGTTAATAAATTTTCCACAATTCTCAAAGAGAACAAAGCCAAATACTGTTCTTTGGAAGGTAGTGTAACAGAAAAAAGAACTGCAGAGAGCTACACAGTTACTCACACTGGTTTAAACCACAAGGAAATAACAGAACACTCTCTCCATCTGTCTTCGTTTTCAGCCAGGACAAGCCAGCTTTCCGGGAGGTAATCTCACAATTGGAACTGGATCCAAAATGCAAGGGCCTATCTTTCTCATCCTTCTTGATCTTGCCTTTTCAGAGGATCACTAGGCTGAAGTTGCTGGTGCAGGTACAAAGTTATGCTCTTCTGGCAATCCTTCATGGAGCTTGAACACTGCCCTGTTTTGCCCTGGGTAGCAGAAACTGAAGGAACTTAATGAGGAAAAGCCACTGAGGGTGCAATCTTAACTAACTTTCCTGCACTGGGATAAGGGCAATGCAGCTCTGAGGTAAGGGAACAAATATTCTCTTACCCTGAGGAGGCCTCCGTGACTACGACTCCACTGAAGAATGCATAACATGCCCCGTTGGCACAGCTGTATCAGGGCTGGAAAGTTGGTTAGGATTGCACCCTGAGGAATATTCCTTGGGTGAAAATATATCACCAGACAGCCAATAAATATAATGACTTAAAGAAAACAAAATGTTAAGGTCTTCCTTTTTTTTTGTACACATACAGTCAAGTAGAATCTATTTACCAAGGTTATCATCTATCATTTCATAAAGGTTCTAGTAGGTGATAATTGATTACTCACTCTTGTCAGCATAATTTTTATAACTGTCTGGGTTGGAGTTTGAACCAAAGCAATCAAATGACCTACTTAAACTGTCCTAATCTTTTCTTATTAGTCAGTAAGATCCTGATTGCTGAAAAACATTACCTAGTACTACCGGTATGCAGATGTGGAAGTTAATACATGCCTCTCTGTCTGTGCAGAATATCTTGAAGAAAGTGGAAGAAAAATCTGAACGGGAAATCACAGCTCTTGATGCCCACAAGGAGCTGGAAACAGTAAGTACAAGCTACTTACATTTGTTAAAACATTAGGGATTTTCACATATTTTTCAGGTGCAGTTCTGTTAATTTTATAGATTGAAAGTAGCTGAAGTATTACTATAGTGCTATAAAAATTGTTTTGTTAATTTGCTCTGGATTTTAAACAGCTATTCTAATGAGTGACTTCAGAAGAGTAGGTTAATGTTGTACCATATGCCCATTTTCAGAGTCTGGTAGGAGGGCCTTGGGAGAAAAGAATTTAGGAGGAAGAATTGCTTTTGATACCGGAGTGTAAAAGCATTTATTGGACATTTGAAGGTGATGGAATCCATGGAGAGCAGTAATTTAATTAGTTGCCAACAGAAGTATGCTGTTAATAGGTCAAGTTTCATCTAAGAGTACCAACTTATTTTTTCTGACCCAAAACTGAATGGGTCATGAAATATCTTTTAGGAGTGCTTCAGCTCATTTTACGCTATATTTCCAGGGGCCCTCTGAGCATGTGCATTGAACAAGGAATATAGTGTGCAACCTGTCCACTTGTATGTTTTGGCCCAATAATCACAATCAAATTCAGTTTATGGAGTTAAATGAATGATCATTTTGGAATCTCTACTAACAGTGTCACTGTCAGAGATGGCATCAGAAGTTGGCCAGCTTGGGCACAGGCCAAGGACCCACCTGGCTGGCCTGGAACGCGCTCCCCCATTGCAGTGATAGCATCCAGTATATCGGCTATTGCCAAACTTGCGACCACTGGAAAAATCCATCCCCGTTCAGAGCGGTGCTTACCGTTCTGTTGTGCTGCTCACTAGACACCCATCAAAGTTCAGCAGAGTGATGCTCTGGGCAGTCACATTTGTAGCCCACTGTCCAGCAGCAGGCTTTGTGCCAGATTTCCGGACAGCTGTGACTGCACAGAATTCCGTTTGCCTTGCTGCTGATTGTTCTGCTGAGATTGGGTGGGCATCTTGTGAGCAGTGCAGCAGAATGGTAGGTACCGCTCATGGTGAGAGAAGCTGCAACATTGTGCTGGATTTTGCCTGCATGCTATAATCTGGCAAACACTGCAGTATAACCACAGGATGTGTGGGGGTTCTATGAAGGCCCCAGTGGAGGGCTTTCCAGGACACCCAGCAACCTGATACCGGGTTGTGAGCAGTGCAGCAGAATGGTAGGTACTGCTCATGGTGAGAGAAGCTGCAACATTGTGCTGGATTTTGCCTGCATGCTATAATCTGTTTCCAACTCCTTTGGCCCTTGTGTGCATCCTTACTAAAGGATGTGAGGCCCATTTTCTTCCAGCTCTGGCTCTGTGCCCCTGGTTCCTACTGGCAAAAATGACCTGACTCTTACATTAACTGTGACTTGAATTCGAGAACCTAACTCTAGAACATGGCATCCTATTTTTGAACCACTTCCATTTTTCTTTCTCTTCCAGGTGGTGAAGGCATGTAACGAAGGTGTCAGGAAGATGAGCCGTACTGAACAAATGATCAGCATTCAGAAGAAGTTAGAGTTTAAGATCAAGGTAGGTGTCTTGGCTGGTGAATCATGAGGAGAGGGAGCAGACAAAACATTTGCTACAGTAAAAAAATCATGGCATAATTGTAAAATCTTTCCCCATACTGACCTTATTAAGCAGTCAGTCATTTAATTTGATACTGGACAAAGCAACCCTAGATATGTATCCTTTCTTTATGCCAGTGATTTGTTTGCCAGGCCAGTTTTCCCCTAAGCACACAAGCATTTCCATGAGAACCAACTTTTATATTCCAGTGCTGGATACTTTCAGAATGGATGCAGGCATCCTCAGTCTCTCACATTGTTATATCCATGCTGAATACTTACCTCGACTTAGCTTTTTAATAAGTTTTCTCATAACTTCCACAAGCCAGGTGCCTGTTGGAATAGAAATTCCATTTTAAAATTCTACTCTAAAATGTATGTCCTGCTTGACAAATCAGGAACAGACTCAAAGCTGTATTTTATACCGTTATAATCCCTTTCATTGTTGTTGTTTTTCTTAGAATGAAGCTTTAAAGTTTCCTATAAATTACATAATTTACTTTGATTATCTGCAGTGAGCACTCCTTTAATTTCTGTTATATGGCATGATCTAATATAATCTGAGTTGCTCATTCTTATGATAACCTAATTTTTAAGACTTTATTATACAATTTTACAAAATACATTTATGAGAAGAGAATATACAGTTGGCTGTTATAACATTCCAGTTATATGCTCTTTCCAGTATTGAATAAATAGCATTTATTGGTCCACAAACATATTAGCTTCTTGGCATCCCTTTCTTTCCCTATACTAATATAATTTGTCAGTATTGTCAGCTCAGCTATTCATCAGATTTCTTCCTAGCAATATTTAAACTGGGGAGCAGCAGCTTCTTTTCCAATTTGTTGCCAAATTAATTTTGGCTGTGCACAGAAAGTTTGTAATAAATTTAGGATTGCATCTCTCTCTTCCTCTTCAAGTCACAAAGTGTGCATCTAATAGAATGCATAATTTCAATAATATCTCCAGTGAATTGAATTATAGTCTTTCCGTACTAATGTCACTACCAAATATGAAGCCAGGTGGGAAAAAAAGCTGTGTCTCCAGCACTTGGCTGAACCACCTTTTTGTAATACAAAAAGTGTTAAATACAATTGATGCACCATGCTGTAACAATTTTCCTTTCACTTTACATGAATTAATTTTAAAGGAACGTAAGGGTGAGGTCCATTTTCAAACATGTTATAGAACTCTAATGATCAAGTCTTTTCATTTCCTTTGATATTTCTAATGCCATTCTTGTTCAATTTGACTATATAGTATAAATGCTTCTAATAAAACCTTTATTGCAATCCTGTACTTTTAGGTTTTCAAAGAAAAAATTCGTACTAATCCTGTTGCATTGAAGGCTTAAAACTATTTATCAGATGTTGATATCATGACCTAGCTATCTGCGGGAATGTTCCCTGTAAATACTATTCCCTACTATCTAGACTGCATTGAGTTCATCTGAGGCACTTATAAAAAGTATTAATACTCCTGCTGGCAGAATTTAAAAATTGAAATTTCTTTGATTCCCCCCCCCCGATTTTGGAAAGGAAAAAATTGCATTCTTTTTGCAGAGACTGACTTTCTATATAGTCTGTATGCTATAATACAGTTGTTCCAACATAGTTAATTCAGACTGTTAAACAGACGGTGCTAAACTTGCAGTGTTTTGATTATTGATTAATTATTGATTAATCTTCTTCATTAGTCTGTGCCCATCATCTCTCATTCCCGTTGGCTGCTAAAGCAAGGAGAGCTCCAGCAGATGAATGGCCCCAAAACATCACGGACCCTCCGTACAAAGAAACTCTTCCGAGAAATCTACCTATTCCTCTTCAATGATTTGTTAGTGCTCTGCAGGCAAATTTCTGGGTACGTTTGAAACAAAGACAGGCCATGCCTTCTTGATCTGTAAGTCCAGACTGCCAAATCGTGCCAAAACTGTGTTTATGCAATATCCCATAACTCATTGGTTCCAAAATCTTTTAGCACTGGGACCCACAAGATAAAAGTTTCACCCTACTTGAGAAGGGGCTGTCATGATTTCATTACACCAGGTTGCAGTTCTGCATATAGTTTGCTTCTTTAACACTAAGCCATACATTTCCCTTCTCTCCAGAGATTCTCTTTTTCACCTACCAGAAACATATTCTCTCTCTTTCTCTGTCACATCTTTCAAGCCACACTGACACCCTGAGCTTCACACGGGTTTTAAGGAGGAGGTCAAGAACTCTGAAGCAGCCAAGGAGACTGCTGGGTACTGATGTAGCAAAAGGACACATTCGTGAACTCTGCCCCTGTCTTATTCAAGGATGTCAGGATGCTGGCATTGTGATCAGGATTCTCTATAGGTGTCCCGTTTGTCAAGTTTCTTTAACACCATCACAGTCTGACTCCTTTTGTTTTCCATAGAAAGAGGGTCTGGAAGATGACACCTAATAATAATACTATTTATCCTAATAATGAAAGGGAAGACAAAACACCGGCAGGGAATCGAGGGGCGGTGGCAGGCGGGAGTGGGCGGTGGCAAGGATGGGCACAGAGACGAAGCGAGCGGCGCAGGGAAACGAAGGACAGCCTATACCCAAAGCGAATGATTCTGACCCTAACATTTTCCTTTCTCAGTGACAAATATCAGGTGTTTGATTCTGCTTCTCGAGGGCTTCTCCGGGTGGAGGAGTTGGAGGACCAGGGACAGAGCTTGGCCAATGTTTTCATCCTTAGGCTGCTGGAAAATGCAGATGATCGTGAAGTCAGCTACATGCTGAAGGCACCAACCCAGTAAGTATGATACAGAAGTGAAATGTGTAATGGGATAGAATTATTCATAAAATTTGCTGATAAATGGTCATAATGGATTCTAGGCCATTATGGTTTTGAGGGTAATCTACAAGCAAATTGCATGGATGTGGCCCATTTACAAACCATTTACATATCATCATCTCTATGTAAGCAGAGCAATAACCTCAGGAAATGTCCAATAACTGCATAATGCTGGAGCAAAACTACATATGATATTAAATGCATCAT
This sequence comes from Lerista edwardsae, assembly GCA_029204185.1. Taxonomy (NCBI): domain Eukaryota; kingdom Metazoa; phylum Chordata; class Lepidosauria; order Squamata; family Scincidae; genus Lerista; species Lerista edwardsae. The sequence goes on from JAJKFI010000002.1 coordinate 28,477,202, forward strand.
TGGGTAGTTAAAAACTTATTTTTACTTCCAATAGCAATCAGGCAGGACGGTGATTCAGGATTGCAGCAAGAACAGATGCTAGGGTTAAATACGCATTTCTGCAGCTGAATGATTTTCCTCAAGACAAACACTGCAAATAGGATCTCACCACAAGATTGTAGAATAGAGGGAGCAGGATAGCAAAGCGGAAATAATTCTTTTTTTGTCCTCCACCCTGCTTTCAGCTCTGTGTTTGTGTTCCAACCCTTTGGCACTGAAGCCATTATGGAGGTTTGTTGTTAGCCCAGAAGTTCCTGAGAACCCAGTCCTATGCAGTCGTGCATAGGATTGCAGCCTAACATGGAAAAGTGACTTCATCCCCAGAACTTAAGTTATACAACCCTCATCATGCTATCCAAACTGGAAAGGATGTATATGTGTGGTTGGTTTCCTCTTCCTTTTTGCCACCCTTTTGTGTGTGCGCATGGAGCAGGGGGGACAGTTTCCTTTCTGAGAGCAACCCTTCCTTGAAGTCCTTTGAACAGCAAAAACATGTATGTCAAACTGGGCTCCTTCTCTCTCCAGCCTACCTGGTTTCCTTATTTCCATACGTATCATGAATCTTCTCTACTACATCTAGCTTGGCCTAAGAAATGAAATGGCTACTGCAAGGATTTTCAGAAAATATTTCATATAAGCAAGGTGAAAATTGAGGAATGTGGCACCAGAATTCATCGGCCTCACTTCTGTCAAGGGTTCAGGAAACATGGCTGGATTCTTTGTATTCACCCTAGATTAGTCCTAACACTTTGCTATTTTATCTTCTGCGTGAGTGACATTCTAACCAGTGAGTGGGAGCTGATGAGTCAGGAAGTACGAATGTCTTAGTAATGAGTGACACTTTGCAGGCTTGGTTGACAGGCAGAGAGACAAGGAACACATGGATTTCACCAGTTCACACGTGTAGAAGAGTGTACAGTAAGGGAGGCGGGGAATATACTTTAAAAGAAGCATAAGCTCATCCAGAACGGAGAGCAAATGGGACAGTAGTATAAACTCAAAGTAGTAGGTGTGGACGCTCTGGTTCTGGCATAGGAGAAAATATGAACAAAATGTAATAAACCAGGGAAGCCAGGCCTGCCAAGAGAAGGTGATTGTGAGCGCAATCTTAACTTGGGGTTAGGCCAGAACAGTTAGGCCCGCAAAGTTTGGCCAGCACAAGGGACACCATAAAGTATGTTTGAACCACTCTCAAAGTCAGAGAGTCCGGCACACAGATGTGCATCGTCTCCCTGACTCCAAGAGTGGTCCAAATGTACTGTGGCCCTTGAGCTGACTAAACTTTGCTGGCCTAACTGTGCCAGCCTAACTCCAGGTTAGGATTGCGCTCTGTAAGAGAAATAGCTCTATTCCCCTTTTCTAAGTTTTATGGAAGACATTGACTGCTGTATTTTTTTCCTCCCCATTATCCCATCCTATGCAGAAGTGAGATGAAACGCTGGATGATCTTGCTGGCCCCAAATCGGCGGACCAAGTTTGTTTCTTTTACATCTAGACTTATGGGTAAGGAGGACAAGGGGAAAAGGAGGGATGATGGGAAAGTGCCATCAGGATGTATCCAAAATAGCTTGTTACTTCTGTTCGTTGGGTTTTAGCAGTGTCAACTCGAAAGTGAAAGCCAAGTCAGGTAATATTTGTTGAACAAACACAGTTTTAGGCTACTTTTTTTTATTTGGGTTTGCAGTGTCCCATCAGATCAACTTACCCTATCAAAGGATAGTTCACCAAAAGACTGTCTGTCCTATTCTTTCCCCTATCATACTTCAGTAATGTTTCAAGTCAACGTCAAGATGTGGCTTGGTTTTTAAAATGTATGACCTTCACTGCTCCCTATTTATTTGGTGTACATGTATGAGCCAGTCCCATGTCATCAGAATAGCCACCAGTACCATTCCATGTTGCACTCAATTGTCAGGGATTGCCATATTTACATAAAATAGGAGTTTTATCTAACATATAATTCTAGATGACCAAGGGGTTATAGCGACTGTGTTAACTGGTTTCTTTCCCTCTGGTAGATTGTCCCCAGGTACAATGCGTCCATCCTTATGTGGCTCAGCAGCCCGATGAGCTATCCCTGGAACTGGCTGATGTACTGAACATCCTGGAAAAGACAGATGATGGTATTATTATTATCATTATCATTATCATTATCATTATTATTAATTGAATTTTTACCCTGCCTTTCTGCCTGAAGGCACTCAAGGCGGCATTACAAAAAAACAAGTTAAAACAAATAAAATACAACAGAATTAAAAACAGTAATTAAAAACAATATAAAAAATACAATATAAAAGTACAATAATCATCCCATGGACATAAAAGTATAGAAATCTAAAAAGAATACAAAGACCAGCCAGCCTGTCAGCAACTAAAAGCCTGCTGAAATAAAAAGGTCTTCAGCCCCCGCCGAAATACCGCCAAAGAGGGAGCAGTTCTTAGCTCTAAGGGGAGGGTATTCCAAAGTTGGGGTGCCACTACCGAGAAGGCCCTATTTCTGGCCGCCACCCCTCTCACCATTCCTAGTGGCGGCACAGTCAAAAGGGCCCCCCCAGATGACCTCAGAGTATGGGTGGGATTATATGGGAGGAGGCGGTCCCTCAAATACCCTGGGCCCGAGCCGTAAAGGGCTTTAAAGGTCAAAACCAGCACTTTGAATCTGGCCCGGAACAGAACTGGCAGCCAGTGTAGTCGCCGAAGCAGTGGCTCGACAGAGTCAAACCGACGTGCCCCAGCAACCACCCGAGCCGCCGCGTTCTGTACTAGTTGTAATTTCCGGACCGTCTTCAAAGGCAGCCCCACGTAGAGCGCATTGCAATAGTCTAATCTAGATGTCACTAGGGCATGGGTCACTGTGGCCAGGTCCGTGCAGCTCAGGTACGGTCGCAGCTGGCGGATCAGCCGAAGCTGAGCAAAGGCTCCCCTGGCCACCGCCGACACCTGAGACTCCAGGTGCAGCTGTGAATCCAGGAGAACCCCCAAGCTGCGAACCTGCTCCTTCAGAGGGAGTGTAACCCCGTTCAGAGCAGGGCGATAGTCCAATACCCGAGCTGTGGATTTCCGGACCAAGAGCACCTCTGTCTTATCCGGATTTAATTTCAGCTTGTTCGCCCACATCCAGCCCCCAACTGCTTCCAGACAACGATTCAGAACCTCAACCGCCTCCTCAGAATCAGGGGGAAAGGAGAGAAAAAGCTGGGTGTCATCAGCATATTGATGGCACCCCACCCCAAACCCCCGGATGACCTCTCCCAGCGGCTTCATGTAGATGTTAAATAGCATGGGGGACAAGATGGACCCTTGCGGCACCCCAAACTTAAGAGGTCGGGGTGCCGAACAAGCGTCCCCCAGCACCACCTTCTGGGATCTGTCAGCCAGGAAGGAGCGGAACCACTGTAAGACAGTGCCTCCAAGCCCCAACCCAGCCAGCCGACCCAGAAGGGCACCATGGTCGATGGTGTCGAAGGCTGCTGAGAGGTCCAGCAGGACTAACAGGGTCGCACTCCCCCTGTCCATTCCTCGGCGTAGATCATCCACCAAGGCGACCAAGGCAGTCTCCGTCCCGAACCCCGGCCTGAAGCCAGATTGGAATGGGTCCAGATAATCTGTTTCCTCCAGTACCCTCTGCAGCTGTGACGCCACCACCCGCTCAATCACCTTGCCCAGAAATGGGATAGTCGAGACTGGCCGAAAGTTGTTTAAATTAGTGGGATCCAGGGAGGGTTTCTTCAGGAGGGGGCGAACTATAGCCTGCTTCAGAGCAGGCGGCAGCACCCCCTCCCTCAGAGATGAATTCACCACCCTCCCCATCCACTCGGCCAGCCCTCCCCGGGCAGCTCTAATTAGCCATGCTGGGCAAGGATCGAGCGGGCAAGCAGCAGGTCTCACACTCCAGAGAATCCTGTCCACATCCTCAGGTTCTACAAGCTGAAAAGAATCCCAAATTGTAGGATAGACAGGTTCCCCAGGGACATCACTAGATGGTAAGAACCTCTGAGCCTCTGCTGTAGACTTTTTGTCCACAGGCTGAACTATGTCTCTAATGTAGCCACGTTCAACAATTATGAAAAGGTCTTGATTTTGTATGATCCTGGGGAACCGGGTTATCAGTTATGACCAGAAGTGCATTTGCCCAGCTTCAGTGGGTGTGGCAACTTCACCTTATTTGGGGGGGGCGGAGGGAGGAAGAAAGCAGATCTGGCCACAGTGCTCCACATTCTAGTCACATCATGTCTGGAATATTGTAGCAAGCTGTACATGGGGCTGCCTTTGAAAACAGCCTGGAAGCTGGAACTGGTTCAGAATGCAGCAGCCCTGGTCCTGTCTGGGGCCCATTAGTCTGACCACGTCAGTCTTACCAACTGCCCTGGTTGCTAGAATGTTTCCAGGCTCAATGCAGTGCGCTGTTTGTTACCTAGAAAGCCTAGAGCTTAGGCCTCAGATATCTGAAAGGTTGTCTTTTCTCACATGTATTTGCCTATGCACTTTATTTCATTTTCGGGGGCCTTGCTTTAGGCACTGTATCTCAGTGAGAGCGCAGTCCTAACCTGGAGTTAGGCCGGCACATCCCCCCCTGACTCCAAGAGTGTCCAGCCATGCTTTATGGTGGCCCTTGTGCTGGCCAAACATTGCTGGCTTGACTGTGCCGGTCTAACTACAGGTTAGGATTGTGCTCTGAAGCACAAATGGTACAACCAAAGTGCAGGATCTGTGCAGTTGTGGTGCTCAGCAGAATTCTGCTGCTGAGACTTGTTTAACATTTGCTAGTATTGCTCTAACCTGGATGTGGTTTTAGCTGTGGTATATTTTTAAATATTTTAGTTTTAGTACTTGCTGTAAGCCACCCTTGACGGCCTGTACGTGGGTGGAAGAGCAGAGTAGACTTTTTGAAACAGCAGACAGAAGGCATGGGAAAACTGATTGTGATAGTATATTTCAGTTAGTGGGACATAGCCTGTGAACTGGGCTAGCCTAAGGAAATGAATAATATCCACATGTTAGCCCCTGCTAACTGGACAAGAGGCACTTTTTCAAGTGGTGCTCCTCTTATATTTAGCAGGGGGAGAGTAACTGTCCCTCTTCACCCCTGCGCAGTCTTTCTAGTGGCTGTTGCTGGCAGTCTGCCTTTTTTTTAGATTGTGAGCCCTTTTGGGACAGGGAGCCATTTAACTTTATTATTACTATTTGCCTGTAAACCGCTTTGTGAACTTCGTGTTGAAAAGCGGTATATAAGTACCTGTTGATTGATTGATTGATTGATGTTTGATTATTCTTCTTTCACCATTTTTCAGACAAATTGATTTCAAAGGATTCTAGTCCCACTGAAGCAAAATTCTTAACAGCTTAAACCTAAGTTGCAGCATCTGCTTTAACCCTAAAACAGTGGTTCCCAAACTTCTACAGGGAAGTTGGGAACCACGTAAGTCGTTGCGGGGGAAGGACAAAGGCAACAACATGATTGCTAGGATTGTGCTGCTATCAGGGATGGAGGGGGTTTGGGTTTTTTTTTTGGTACTTACCAAGGGCCACATGGGCCTCCTGGAGGGTGCAGAGAGCCTGCAAACACCTCCTCAGGGCTCTCAAGTCTCAGAATGGCTAAAAATAATGATTGACCCACTTCTGGTTTGCGATCGTGAAACCGGATCACGATAGATAGTTTTTGACTTGGGGAACCCTGCAGCTCCCCACAGCCCCTGGAAGCCACTGCTGCCTCCCTTGGTTGTGGCGGCACCACAGTTGTTGCAGCGCATCACTGCCAGTCCTGCAGGGCCATTCCCCTTTAAGGGGAATGCCCTGATTCAGGTTCCTCTGGTGGTAGCCCTGAAATGATTACATAACCAGCTTCCCATAATACTCTTTGAGAAGATCCAGTAGTTCCACAAGAATTGCAGTTCAAGCTTTCCTTGCTTACTTAAAGGCTTCTTGGGCTAAACCATTTATGAGCTTTCTTTGTAAAGTCCTTCTTTTATGGACCTGCTTTTTGCTGTTTCGTCTGCGTTTTGCCACCTTCTTTTTCCCCCCATTCAGGTTGGATATTTGGGGAGCGCTTGCATGATCAAGAAAGAGGCTGGTTCCCAAGCTCTATGGGTGAAGAGATAATGAACCCCAAGATTCGATCTCAGAACTTGAAAGAGTGTTTCCGAGTGCACAAAACCGATGACAGCCAGCGAAGGAAGGTGGGCAGCAGGAACAGGCAATGATAATTGCACATACTTATCTGTTCTTCTTCAGAAGCAATTTGTGGAAGAGGTTGAGGCAATGGGGTTCAGCAACTGGGAGGTAACACCGAATATTAACTTTGGACAAACAAATCATTTCACCTCCAAGTAGAGAAGCAGCTTATTTGCACACTTGATACAGCACGGATAATATCTCTGAAGACAGACTTGAAAAGAAGTGGGGCTGCCATGATGCCTGTAAGCTGTCTTAAAATTTCTTTCCTATTGTATTACAAACTCCAAAGAGTGCACATCTCTTCATGTTGCATGGTGAGGACACAATGGACACAGTAAGAACTTGAGGGAAAGACTATGTCCAGGCTCAGGAGGCTAGCAGCTTGGTTCTTCAATACCACCCAAAGGTACAACAAGATATTTGATTATGTGATGTCAAGATTGCAGAGAGCTTTGGAATAGAATTCCCTCAAAAGTAAACTGTCATCCAAGGTTCCATCCTCAGAAGTTTCTCCTTAGGAACTGCTTTAGAACTGTCAACACAAACACACTGATTGGTATTTCAGTTGACTGCACCAGTAGAAGAGAGGCAGTGAAATTTGTATTGCAAACACCATCTTCTCCAGCTCAAATCATTCAGGGAAACTTTGGACTCCCAATTTGCAGAAGAGGGCTGAAGGAGGGAAGCTTCCTTGTTTTTTAAAATTAAAGGGAATCGATCCCAGAGGCACAATTGGAAACTGAGGGTATAATCCTCTGTGTCTTCCAGCCCTGCTGTGTATACTGTATGGCCCATGTCTCTCAGAGCACCTACTTTGGTTAAACTTGTCTGTAGCCAACCTACAAAGTCACTCCAGGCCCTGCGGATCCTGTCTTGTAAAGCAACCTCTAATTGTATTTGAGTAGCAGGACACAACGTTCTCATCATTGGCTATCAAAAACTATCATGTTTGAATATTGCAGATATGCCAAGAGATGGTGATAGAGTGAATCACCCAAAAACCAAGATTTCACTCACACTGAATTGCATGGGGTGAGAAAATGGGATATTATCCTATAAGTCAGTTTTGGAGGTAGGGTCTGTGGTACGTAGAAATTCTCCTCTTTGGAACACAAGAGCAATGAAAGCCATGTTCTGGACAGTCAAATGAAGGTACGCAAGGCACTAATAGAGATACCATGTCTGGGGAGCTAGAGCACACGTTTGTGGCCGGCAAAGCTCTGTATTATTGCCTTTTCCTATGTAAATATCAAAACTCTATTTCTGTCAAATTCAGAGAGCGTTCTGAATGGAGGGCATCCCTGTCAATGCAGGATTACACCCAGTGCTCATGCAAAGAGTGTGCTAGGCAAAAGACATTTTTTGTACTAAACGTTGTCTGCAAATGTTGTACTAAAGCAATAGGAAGGCCTGTTGAACATCAGCTGTGCAGTCTCAGCCAAATAGCTATGTGCATGAACTGTATGTATTATACTGTCAAACTGGTGTATATAGGAAACCTTGAAGAGCCAAAAGGAACAGGGAAGCATCTCCTCCTTTGATGCAAAACTTACAGCCAGGAGCTTCTGGAAAGAAGGGCAATCACCAGTCAGCCATGAGGCTGTGATCCAGAGTATAAAGATTGTAAAGCACTTTGCATATTAAAGGTGTTATATAAATAATTGCTAATGATAAGTGGTTATTTAGCTGCAATGCTCTTCCACAAGACAAACAGCACCCTGATATATGGGCATGCTACATTCTAGCTTGCCCAGAGTAGTTCTATTCCCAGGCTTATGAACATAGGAAGATGTCTTATACTCATCCCACTTATACCTATACCACTGAGCCCAGTACCGTTAATTCTGATATAGTAGCTCACTAGGTTTTCTCAGCCTTTTAGCTGGAGATCCCAGGCACTGAATTGGGATCTTCTTTTGCCTATCTTCCCAAACCTTCTTTGTATTGGGAGATTTTCAGTCCTGTCTGTTGAAACATAAAACTAGAGAAAAATGGGTTATTGTAAATAATAATACATAATGAACATAAGGACCACCCCACCGGCCAAGGACCCATCTAGTCAAAACTAGGGAAGAAAAATGCAAAAAGGAAGTGATTAATCACAGTTCCTAGGTTGAGGGAGGAGATCTTATCTCAGAGCTACTAATTTGCTCTAAGCCCCTGAGAATCATTTCAGCCATGTTGCCATGGTAAGAAAAGCTTTTTTTAAATACACTGACTGCTATTTAATGGCATGTGTCTGTTTAACTTAATGAGCCCTTCTGTGGTGGCTCCACGCTGAATCAAATCAGTGGATGGCAAAACAGTGGATGAGAAGGCTCCACCTGTACTTTTGTACCTTGTTAACTTCTATTGAGAATACCTGTCCTTTTCAAATGGTACACCTTGAAAGGTATGAACAACATCTGCATCTGACACATTTTGAAGGACAGCTGTAGTGTGGGCCCACCCCAAAACCTCTTTCAGCATTTCTTACAACTAACTCAATTTAAAGCCCAACCTAGTAAGATTTGGCAACAGTAAGGCAATCTGTGTACCTATCACATTCCAGATCAGTTCAGCCCTCATTGCAAAGACATTGCTCAGCTATGGCACTAGCACCACCTAGCATGGAGCTTTTCAAGTAATTTCATAGTCTTCTTTGTACCTAACAAATAGCTTACAGAATTGTACAGCGCTGCAGTCATACAACAGCAGGATTATGGAAAGGGAAGGAACTCCTGGCAGTCACTAAAGCCTAACCACTCCTGCTGTTTCAACAAAGCTTTTTAAGAGTCACTCAGAGGTTGAAGTCACTTGGCTGTAATTTTACGAGTGCTAGGTTGCCGCAAAAGTACACAATGTACAGTCTGGCAGTAGCCAAATGTATTTTTACAAAGAGGTGTGGGCAGTGATGTCATGCAGGGGTACGTGAGTACCGGTTTCTAGGATTACAGCTGGCCCCGCCCATTCGCCCGCCCATCCGTCGACTCCGCCGTCTGCAACGTTTGAATTTCCTGCACGTTTGAGTTGCCTGCATGTTCTCAGAGCCAGGCAGTGAGCAGAGCCTTTCCTTTCCTTGCCACTGAAAAATGAGTTGCTCTGGGGTTTTAACATGATGCCAGGCCTCCTTAACATGTTCTGGGGGTGCTGTGGAATACTGTTGCAACTGTTGGGTCGGTTTAAAATCATCTGAGGCCTCAAAAAGGGCTTTTTTCATGTCACTTCCTGCCACGACATCACTTCTGGCTTATGATGTCACTTCCGGTGGGCGGGTCTCGACATGTGCCAATCAAAAGTGAGTACCTGTTCTTAAATCATTTAGATGACACCACTGGGTGTGGGCTTTTAAGAGCACAAGCCCTTGAAAGTGCCTGCATTTTTTTTAAAAAGTAATGTTCTTGTAATTAAAAAAAAACCAGACACCAGAAGCAGTTTCAAACAGTGATGTTTATGGTAGATTCATTTTATTTTGCCAGGGGCCAGCCTTACCCAACCCAGCCTCAAACATTTATATAATAAATCATACTTTATAAAGGGTGAGGTGATGAGCTATTCTACTTCACAGTGCATGTGAAACGTCGTATTTTGGAATCCTTCCCTGCTACAAAAACATCCTGCGTGTAGAACATGAATAAATCAAACAGAGGTCTGTGCTAAACCTTCCCTCGAATGTGTTACTATACCAAAGGCAATGAGGTTTCCTTGCTGGGGGAGATATAAACCAAGGCATTGAATTAAAGTCCATAAGTGTGGCTATGCCATGGGAAAATGCATTTCTGAGCTTCAACTTACATGGGATTTGTGACCACATGTTCAGTGCAATCCAGGGCTTTATTTGAGGCAAATGCTGTGCTAGTCCCTCTTTGGGTGCTGCCAGTCAGTCTCTGGCAGACTTCCTGTGCATGTATCCCAGCAGCACTTTCCTGCCAAAAAAGATGGGTACTTCCCCTGATGGTCTGATGGTAGGAAATGCCCTGGGCTGTGCCAGTGACAGCAAGATTTATGTGCGGCTTAATTTCTGTGCTAGCATGCACAAGGCTCACCCACTCACATGGGAGCAAATTGCCAGCTGTTCCTTGGAGCTTCTGAGCACGTTGTCATAGGATTGTGCCCCAAAGCAGGCACCCCACCAGCTCACACTTGGGAAATCCAACAACGCTACTTCAATTTCATTCTGTCCTGCTTCATGCTTGCTTGTTCCCCACCACTATAGGGCTTGATCTGTAATCCTATACACAAGTGCTTCACAAATTTACTGGGCCAGCGACACCCTGTTCCTGCAGCTGCCGGCCACCAAATCCAGAAGTAAGTGCCAATGCCACAACAGCTGAAGCCATCAGCACTTACTTCTGGGTTTGCGCCTGGAAAAAGACTACAAAATCTGCATAAACTCCCAGGGAAGGCAGGTGGGCCCACACTAAGCATGTACGGCCCTCAGCTCATGCCTCTGCTCCGTGATCTGCTGTGCTCACACTGCCAAGCAACTTGACTGGCCCATGCCTGGTGATGCCCTGGGAGACTCGGCACAGCACCCAGCTTGAGAACCTCTGCTATACAAACCTTTTTGGGAATACATGTGGTTGAACACAATGGGATTTCTGAGTAGGCATACATTAGATGGCCGTGATAGACAGGCTCATCTGACCGATGAGCAAAAGGAGGCAGGAAATGTAGTGTTGCCACTGCCTAACTGTCTGGGCAGCCATCCAGTGCTACTTTCCTGGGACAAAGCCCCACTGAACACAATGTGACTTCCTTCTGAGGAGGCACCTAGCCTGCCTCTGCTTTTACCCTCCTGCCTCTCTGTTCTTGCTCCCCTTTTTATGTTGGGGGAAGGAAGTTGTTTTTTGTCTGGCAGAGGTGGCCATTTTGGCTGCTGCTGTTGCTTATAGCCAGTATTTATATGCTGCCTGTCTTTTATCATCAGTTGCTTTAACTCTTTATGTACACACATTAAAGGAGCCCAGGGCCTCTGAAAATCCCCCATCCCAACCCCATGCTGCTGCTGCTGCTTCAGTAGTGGGGCCAGTAGACATCTGTATCTTTATCCGTGTTTTGGAAGTCTGTCTGTGCAGGGGAGAGAAAGAGGATTTGCTCGATGGAATGAAGCCATGTTTAATTCAGGCACTTTCAGCAACAAGACCAAATGCAAGTGGACAAGTAGTAATTTGTGAGACCCGGCGACTTGGGCTGCAATTCTATGCACACTTTCCTGGGAGAAATCATGGTCTTTTTGCAGGTGGCTAACCTTACTCTCCTCTTTCTTACCCCAAATGTTTATTCCAAGGATACTATAAAACTAGATCAGCAGTTTTCAACCAGTGTGCCGCAGCTATGCTGTGGGAGTCTGGAGCACGATAGTTGAAAATAGCTGAAAAACACTCCTGGGTTCTGTGGCTGTGCTGGTGGAGGAAGAAGGACAATTTGTTACTGAAGACAGTTGCCCTAGAAACAGCTGCAGAAGCTGGAAGTGACTTCACAAGACAGGAAGATAATAGAGAAGACTATAGAGGTCAGTATATCGTGAGAAGAAAATTGTAGAACATCTTTCTTCTTTACACTACTAATTGTATTTTATGCTTCTGTAAGCATAAATTTTATGTTATCCAATTTATTTTAAATGTTTTCTAAATGATCATATTGGGTCTGTGACCATAAATAAAGATGATGATGATTATGATGAAAATTGTATAACAGGAATAAGGCTTATTGGCAGACAATAAGCCTTCTTCAAAAGCCTTTTGAATAAGCCAGGGCAAAGGCAAATATTTTATAAAACCCAAAAATGTTCATTTAATGAGAACAGAACATAAAATCAAGCCTCCTGAAAATAAATACAAAGTATCATTGCTCTTTACCACGACCAGTTTATCAGTTACTAATGCTGCAAAAGTAGAAGCTAAGCTGTAGATTACAATTTATTCTTGCAGCAGTAATTGAGCCTCTCATTCGGCAGTTGAACTTTTGCTTTTAAGCACATGCGTGGAGTTAACATGACTTAAATCAATACTGTATAGCAGTGGTTCCCAAACTGTGGGTCGGGACCCACCAGTGGGTCGCGAGCCAATTTCAGGTGGGTTGCAAAGCACCTAGAGCAGCCATATTGAAAATATGGGAAGATGGGATGCTAGAAAGGGGGAGGGCTGTGTGGTTGTTTTGCTTGGCTCAAGGTTATAAATAGGCTTCTTTTTTTCTGATTTACTTTGCATTGGAAAATGACTGAAAAATAATCCAACTTATTGCAGCAGGCTCTGGCATCACAATGATGCTATGTCTGGCCATGACATCATTTCTGGTGGGTCCAGGACAGATTTCCATTCTAAAAAGTGGATTCCAGCACTAAGAGGTTTGAGAACTACTGCTGTATAGCCAAATACTGCAAAAAAAAAAAAATCAGACACACTCACAAGGAAACATGACTTAAATAATATGTGCCCTTAATTGTTTGTTCAGGGCACAAGTTGGGAAGATGATAGTTGCAGCAGCTGCATTCATGTTGTTCCCCCCCCCCAACACAGCAAAGACCACCCAACATTAAATGGGCGGTGATTAAACATGACAAATCCGATATTCTCAAACAAAATCAACGCACTAAGTGGCCCTGATGCCAGGTGGTTCAAGAGGAGGGCTTTACTGTGATTCTTGGGAAATACAGGCTCTAAGAAAACCTTGTATATCCCATCTCACACAAAAAATACATGAGGAAGGAGGGAGCTCAGACAAGGGTGGCTTAGGAAAACACACACACACACACACACACACACACCGTTTATTGATTTCAGGAAGCAGAAAACTTTCGCAGAGCGATGACAATCAAGGCCACAATCACAGATGTGCCTAAGAGAGCAGCTATCACGATGGCACCAATGGCTCCAGGACCCAGAGACCCTGTAGGTGACAAGAAACAATATAGGCTCAGGGGAACAGAAACATAGTTACAGAAAATGCACACAGGGAACTATCACGGTGTTCCAGCAAACACCTCTGCTACACACTGCAGTGCCTGGTTCACATCATGGGACTGCACTGCATCAGCCTGAACAAAGCTATGCCCAAAGCCCCTCAGCTATGTTCTCAAGCCAGCAGTGGACCACAACATTTTATTTAGCTAGTGGACTAATTAGGCAAGAGCAGAAAAGTAAAGGACCTTTGCCCACCCCAGGTTATGCAACCTCTGGCATATGCCTCATTGCAGGTTGAGGCAGGAAGCTCCAGGCCAGCACGCTGCACTGTGACAGACCTGGGAAAGATGGCTGCATTGGGTTATTCTGTAGGTTTCCAGGGAAAACACGCTTAATACTGATTGTAAATTGGGATGATCAATGGCTCCCAACAGGTACCAGAATTTTAATAATATCCATGGGAGTGTGCGTCGTTTGAGATCTAGAGAGAACGTACATTTCCTTCAGAACTATCTCTAGATCTCTGTATCATGTCAAATAAATAGACAATATAGCTTGCGTGCTATCTTGTCTCAGAATTCAAATTGATTAGCCAGAGTTCAATAAGCTAAAACTAGTGAAAATAAACGAGATTTGAGAAAGCACAAAAAGGAGGAAATTGAAATATACAGAAATGAGAGAGTTTGCTAGCTCCTTTTTAAATGCAGAGCCAACAAGCTGGAGAATGGTGCACAATGGTGCAGGGTCAGACTATAGGAATGGACAGCAATTAATTCTCACACCCTCTGCAGATGTTCATCCTAAAACTGGGAGCTTCAGTCTGAGAATCATGCATTTTGCTCTTGGTACTGATAGCTCCCATGGTGAAGGAATGAATTTTATCACTATTGTTGTTCATGTGGAAGTATGTTCTGTGTCCTGCAGTCAACCTCTGAAGTAGATCCTTTATTATTTCTGTTTAGCAGATCAGAAATTAAGATAGAGAGATACTTGCCAACCACCACTCTGAATTCAGGGCTAGACTGAAATGTCTCTGCCTCTAAGTCTGCTCTCGGGTTCAGTAATCTTAGCATCGAGGAGTTGACTGCAGCCCTCCCAATTTAAAAACTAAAGCGGTTCCCAGAACATGTACCATTCCCATCATCCAGCCGGTGGAGGTGGGTTGTGTCCTCTGGTTCATAATCAGAAGTGTAAGGTGGGAATCCTGGAGAATCAGAGAATCGGGCAGTGGTGGTCGTGGTTTCTAAGGGGCCCACTCCTGATGGCAGATCCAGCGGGTCATTCCACAGTGTGGGGATGGGTCCTTGGGGGTACTCTGCTGGAACAAACACAAATGCACAATTAGTCTCTCGACACAAACAAAGGTGTGCAACACTAGAGCACTGAAAGGTCAATACAAGCCTTTGTGCCTCAGTTAGCAATGCACCTTACAATAGACAGCGAAGAATGATATTACTGCCCCCTGCTGGATTAAGTATTAAGAGACATTCAGTTGTCCTATAACTTTGAGCTTTTGACCTTCCTTCAGCAGTACTTTCAAAATGTCCCCTTGAAAGTTTGCCTTGCTTCTGCACATCTCTTTATTTTACATTATTAATTTATTATTATTATTATTATTATTATTATTATTATTATTATTATTATTTATGTTGCACTGACTCAGTATGGGCCATACATGCCTTGCTACATACAGTCATAGACTGCTGATCATGTTTTCTCATATTCAATCTTTTTTTTAAAGCACAACTCTCGCACAATATTTTCCAAAAATACATATTTTTGGCAAAGCATCCAAGTGAAGAATACGTAGCTTGCTGTTTGCGTCCCCTATATTCCAGCTTTTTTAAAAGGGCCAGCACACACTGACTATGCTGACCTTGGACTAAGCCACATCATCCAACCATTGCAGTGTTAAGTCTGGAAGCTGAGCAAAAGTATCAACTGGAAGAAGGAAGAAGTTGTGAAAAGGAGAAGTGGCCAAGGAGGAGCATAAAGCACTCCTTGGCCTTCCCAGGAGAGTTAGGATTCACAACAGAAAGTGAAATAGAAAACATCCAGAATATCTGATTAAAGTGCTCGGATGAACCTTCTGCATTTGTAACCCCTGCTAACTGGGCAAGTGGCACTTTTTCAAGTGGTGTTCCTCTCATATTTAGCAGGGGGAGAGCAATTGTCCCTCATCACCCCTGCGCAGTGTCTTTTCTAGTGGTTGCTGCTGCTGGTGGTCTGCATTGTTTTAGATTGTGAGCCCTTTGGGGACAGGGAGCCATTTAACTATTATTACTATTTGCCTGTAAACCAGTTTGTGAACTTTGTGTTGAAAAGCAGTATATAAATACTGCTGATTGATTTGTAGAAAAAGAAAAAGATTTGTAGAAAAAACAACTAATGTTGCCACCTCCCACTGCTTGAGCAAGTTTTAAACTTGGATCTGAGTACCATTGTGTACAGATGGAGAGTGTGTTGATGACACATAAGAATATCCACCTATGAAGAACTCATGGACAGTGTGGACACCCCTTAGTGGCAGATGAGGATATTGCAAACTCTCCTTTCAAAATTATCAGGCAAGATGCCCTGAAACAGGGCTGGACAGGAACTGTGGTGGCTGATGGTGTTGGGACAGAAACAAGAGAGCCCCATCTCTCCCACTGAGTGAAAAAGGCATGGAACTGTGTGTTGCTATAATGGGACTGCACTACGTACTAACCTGATTTACACCTTTGATTTCTGATTACTGTATTTTTTGCACTTGTTGCATACAGTGCTTTTATTCACTGCCCTTGTCTCTGAATACGACCCAGTTTACAAACCTGACACACAGCACATTATGCTCCCATTACCTTTGCTTGTCAGCCTGGGCATACAAGAGTATTCCATTTGGGCTCTTCACACCTCTCTGTCTGCTGACGAATTGACAAGTTACAAAATGCTTGCAATGTAACGTTTTACGCAACCACTTGGCAGAATGAAAGGGAAAGCAGCACTGAGCACAGATTCAGCATTAATAGAGTCTTTGCACTGGCGAGCTCCTCCCTTCCCACATCCACAGCAGACATCCCTGCCAGGACAGTATAGGCAGGGCAAACAGATCTGGAACTTGGGTAGACAGGAACCCAGACCCTCCCCTGACACTGCCCCTGTGATGCCTTCTCAGGTGAAATTCCGAGAAAACTCTGTATCCTTTGATCTTGCAATTCATGTCCTGTTTTTCCCCCCAAGCAGGCTCTGGAGGGACTAAAAAAGCCTTCTCTGTTTGTATGTGGCTGGACCCAGAAGGCAGCTATCAATGCTCATTTTGTTCAGGTGGGATGAAGCAGAGGCCCTAACAAGGATGGGAGACATTCTGCAGGGCTCTGATGAAAACACTGGAAATGTCACACCAAGCTGAAAATTTGCACAAAGCACCCAAAGACAGGTCCTTCTAATCATGCAGGATGACCACCTGGCCCAAGGGAAAATAAAACGAAGGACCAAAGGAAACAGGAGCTTGACAGTGGAGAAAAACTTACCGAAGGATTCATTTTTTAATGTAAGAATGCACTATTAAAAAAACTGAGACCACCAGGGATCCGGGTAAGGCCCACTTCAAGCCAGCAGATCAAGAGCACTCATTGTTCATGTAGGAGGGACTTCAGCTACAGTCCACAGCCTTGCCATTTAAGTGATCTGAAGGAGGAGGAGGAGGGCTGACCAGTCAGAGGTGATCACTTCTAGAGGAACAACTGACCTCAGTCAGTTTCCAGGCAGGCTTTCCTAAAGAGCCTAGCAAACAGACAAGGTCACTTAGCCGGTGAACAGACCGGTTTGATTCAGAACATACTTGCCTCTGTATCTTTGGGAAACTCCATTTCTAGCTCACCTTAATGGGTAGGAGACATTGAGCACCACTAAGTATCAATGATAACACAGAGCTGTGGGCAAATCTACTGTAGCTGGCCTGGAAACGAATGTTGCCACCTACCACTGCTTGAGCAAGCTTTGAACCTGGATTTGAGTGCCATTGTATACAGGTGGAAAGTGTTGATCACACACAAGAATATCCACCTATGAAGAACTCGTGGACAAGCTTTCCCATGCCTCTTCTGCATGCTAATTCAGGTAACTATAGCCATGGGATAAGGTTGGGCACAATAGCCTGTGATAAGTCTGGGCCAGTGGTTCCCAGACCTTTAGGAGTCCGCAGACCATTGAGGTGAAAATTGGGAGAGTCATGGACCACATGCAACCCTCCACCCCTGAGCTCCCTGCATACAAACAATACAACTGAATTTGTAATAATTAAAGATGTATTAGAAACTTCTTATTTACAGAGAAGATTTGTCAATTGCCGGCTGCAGGTAGTCATTAGGAAATGCTTCCTGATCAAGCTGGCTGTGTGCGGTCTGTTCTCCACCTTCTGTGGCAGTCCAAGGAGAGGGAATGCTTGCCCAGTGAGATGCTGGAAGTGATCACACATAATTTTTCCGAGACCAGATGGATGACTTTTCGGAGCCTTGCAGACCACCGGTGGTCTGCAGACCATGTGAGAACCCGTGGTCTAGGCAATATTCTCAAGCTAGTTACTAAAATTCTAGCACCTCTGATCTAAAGTGTCTTGTCTCTGCTTAAGGCAAAACATTTTCTTAATTAGTAGGCACCCAATGGGACACATTTTCGAAGTGTGTCTGTCAAAACAAAAGATAAAGATGCTGAACTACAACACCTGTGCTTGCAGGATCTGTTATATGGTGGTGACCATTGTCAAGGTCAGAAAGACCCATTCCAACTTGTACTGCTCAAGTCTCATCCTTGACATTTGTTGGCAAGCTAAAGACACCAATTAAATACACAAATCTTTGCCCAAGCAAATGTAGTTCAGAGCTGGCTAGGCACACCAAAAGGGGCACCGTGCTAAGGGACCCAGAGTTCACCTCCAATAAAAGGAAGTTCATAAATGTGACTCAAAAGCCTGATGACAATGTGAGACACTCCAGGTTGTCACAGAAACAAATGGCCCCACAGGTGCTGGGCTGGCATACAACTATATACAGACAGCTGGTTCCAGGCTGTGTTACAAGACTTGCTGCATCAGGATTGGCCTCTTCTGTCCCACAGAAGAAAATGTGATTCAAAAACACAAATCATCCAAACACAGTTTATGAGGGTCGTATAAAGGCAAATTACCACCATAGAATGATTTTGGTATGTTCTCTCGAAGTGGATCATTTCAGTTGTTTGGCTGCAGAGTTCTATCTGCTTCAATGTCAAACATTTTTAGAATTTCTCTGATGTGGCTTCTCCTGAAAAGTCTCTGATAGATTAAATGTAATATTCATTCTGGGCAGAAGATTTAGTCGAGAGGGTTAATGCCTCCGTTTGCCTGAAGATAAAGAGCTGAAGATCTGAAGGTTGCCAGTTTGGGACTACCGGAAGTCTCTGTGAGCGGCAGACCTTGTAAATTGCGACTGATTAACAACTGAGCTGTCTCTGGCTGCCTCGTGAGAGGGGGAGTGTGCTGGGTCAGCTGCTTCTCTGGTGGGAGTGGAGAAGCCGCTTATCAGCCAGCAGAAGACAAATGTGCTGCTAGAAAGAAGACTAATTCCAGAAAGATCCATCTGTTTGTGGTGTTGTTCTTGTAAGATAGAACGTTTCTGTAAAGTTGTAAAAACCTTCGGGTTTATGAATAAAGTCTGTCCATGTAAACCGCCTTGAGTTACAGTCATTAGAGTAATCTCATGACCTAAGAAAGGCGGTATATAAATACGAGTATTATTATTATTATTATTATTATTATTATTATTATTCTAAGGGTCTTCATATCTCATTTTTAAGTCTAATGCCAATTATAAAACTGGGTTCGCAAATTCTTTGAACTGTTTTAAGAAGTTAAACAATACTGATAGTGTCAGGGTGACAGGGTGATAGTGGCTAGGTAGAGCACTGCCTAAGGGCCTATATCAATTAGGGCAGTGCTTCTCAAATTGTGGGTCAGGACCCACTTGGTGGATTGTTATCTGATGTCAGGAGGGTCATGGAAAGCTGGGAGCAGCCATCTTGAAAGCTGCAGACTTTACTCTTCCTATATACCTTTTGTGAGTGTTACCAATTTGAATTTTCAAGTGAGGGCTTTTTTTTTAATTTTGTTTTCAGTTCAATGTTTTTCTATAATATTTTGTCCTAATCTTTTTGTCAGGGATGTTTCATTGTTGTGCAATTCCTGCTGTCCAAGAATGCCAGTTGGCATTCCAGGAGTGTCATTTGATTATTTCACAATGATGGCACTTCCTGCTTGATAATGTCACTTCCTGCCACAACATCACTTCCGGTGGGTCCCGACACAAGTGCCATTCTAAAAAGTGGGTCCTGCTCTAAACAGTTTGAGAACCACTGAATTAGGGGTCCCCAGACCAGGTCAATCCTTGATCTATCAAGTACTAGTTTCAATGGCGATTTCCCCAGGATTCCAACAAGATGTTCTGGCATTACAACCAGGGCCAGAGGCAACCTGCCAAGTGCTGCCTCCCCTTTCCCAGTGATGTGCCAGCTCTGCTCTTCTCGCTCTCCAGTGTTTTAGCTCAGTCCTCCCCTCCTCTCCACATTTCTTCTTCCTTCTGCCCCCTCTTCCTCTTCCAATCCAGGGGGTGGGAGGATGAGGAGCAGCAGTAAATGCAAATTGTAAACCACCAATCTGCCGTATGAGGCCAGTTGGCCTCGTGAATGGGCTGGCCCTGCTTACAACTCATTGACAAAGCCCAGTACATCAGAAATGAAGACTGGTGGGAAACAAAACAAACAGAACTTATCCAGCTACTGTCTGTGGTTACAAGTCCATCTCAGCCTAGATCTGTTTGGGCTACTGAAGGATCACATAGGCTCAACCATTCACTCAGGCTCCTGTTGCAAAACTGGGACTCTCTCCCCAGTTCTTTCCTCCTGCCTCTCTCACACCGAGACCTTCAGGGCTTCACTCTTAAAAACAGGCCAGACAGAACAGGGGGGATATTCCAGGCCCTCTGCTTACTTTTGAAGCTTTCATTTATACAATATTGTTTACCCTTTGAGTTTAAGAAGAAATGAGGATACACAGTACTCACAAGATTCTTCCCATTGGCATAGTAAGTCAATAGCTTGTCTCCAGCTTTTGAGGGTTCTGGCTAATGTGCACTGACTAAAGCATCGCTGTAATGGCAGACAACGCAAGAAAAGCCACAACGTCCTGCTTCATTTCCATTCAGGACATCGTCCTAAAAAAGCAGCTGAATTTCTGTGCAGTTGTCATTTTGCTCAGTTGACAATAGCTGTATTGATTTTCCCACCTGGCAAGGTAGGTTTTGATTTTCCAGGCTGAAAAACCAGCTGCACTTTTATTTAAAAATAATAATCTTAGTAAATTTAACTACATTGAACAGCCTACTACTATTTAGAGTTTTTGTTTGTTTCACAATTTTGTGTAATGGGTGCCTTGAAGACACCCATGTGCAGCTGCTGAGAAGTTTGGTTAGGATCAGCATTAACTTCAGCTAATGTCAAGTTTAATGAGTGTGTGTGTGTTTTCCTTTTGGCTATTTTTGATGGCCAAAAGGCTAGGAGGCAGCCCAAGCACCTAGCTTTGAAAACATATTGTTTTACGGATTTATCATTCCGTGAATTAGCTGTGAGGTCTTTGCTGGTAGCTAGTGCTCATTGTGTTTTGTCTGAAGAGCTAGAGAAGCTCTTCTGCCCCATAGAAGTACAATCAGGCTTTTAGGATCATCAGGCAGTTTGTAGACATGATCACATCAGAATGTCATTGCTATGCCACTGTTGAAAACCTCTGCGTTCTACAGATTAAGGATCACACTAGATCTGCCTAATAGTGCCACCTGGTCCTACAGGGGTTACATATTGGCATTGTGTACAAGGGGACATTGTGAAACACGTCAAAACTATGGGAAGGGGAGCCTTGCCTCCTCTGCAGCTGGGATCACAACTGCATCCAACACACACTTCAGTAAAAAAAAAATAACTTTCAAATAAATATAGTGCAGGGGTGGGTGGAAAAAACATGTGACCATCAAGACCATGTGGTAGACAATATATTAAAGTCCCACCACTCTGTCCCTAGTGTGTATGTTGCAACCCCCTTGCTATTTGCAGACAAAAGTAAACTCCCATACGACCAAGTTTGTCAACTACAGGAACGTCTAGTTTGACCCTAAGCTGCTTGTAATGCGACAAGACTACACCAGGCCTGGTTTGTTTGGTTTTTTCTCCACTGACAATTTTTTTTTCCAGTTTGAATGCCGTGAATATACTTTTCATCCAACAAAAGTGCTAATATTGGAGGAAAAGTCCATCGCAGGTAACAGGCCATGATGGTTAGTGCAACCTCCTTACTTTAGAGTCAGGCTACTTCTGAGTACCACATACAGGGGAGTGGCAATGAGACGCACATATCTAGTTGTCTTGTGTGTTCCCTGAGGCATCTGGTGGGTCGCAGCGAGATGCAGGAAGCTGGACTAGATGGGCCTTTGGCCTGATCCAGTGGGCTCTTCTTATGTTCTTATGTTCTTAATATTAAAAGACACAACCAACAGTTTGCTGTCAACCCAGGGCCAACATTAGAGCACCATCTTCCTGGCCCTATAAGGGCATTTGCATCTCTGTTACTTCCTTTTCCTTTTCAACTTGTAATGACTACTTATAATAATGTGTTGAGACTGGCTTTTGAATCTTCAAAACGCTTCAGTTAATGTGTGAGAGAAAATCAGACAGGCATTTTTCGTAAAAGACTCCGCAACAGAGAAAACTTCCATGTGCGCGCGCGCGCACGCACACATAGTTAATTTCTGTGCAGTTTAAGTATCAAAGAACTAACAGCACACATGCACTTAAGAGATGCCCTGGATATTAGATTATTGGGATTGGTTTACAGCAATTGGTCAAATGTTTAGCACCGGGACCCACTTTTTAGAATGACAATCTGTCCAGGACCCACCAGAAGTGCTGTCATTGTGATGCCAGAGCCTGCTGCTTTCCGGAGAAGGCAGCAATAAGCAGGGTTATTTCTCAGCCATTTTCCAATAGCAAAGTGGAAAAAGCCTATTTACAACCTTGACACAAGCCAAAGACCCATATAGCCCTCCCCCTTTCCAGTGTCCATCTTCCCATATTTTCAATTATGGCTGCAACCCACCTGAAATTGGCTTGCAACCCATAGTTTGAGAAACACTGGTCTACAGAGTGTGGTGCTGTATCAGAGCTGCTGGTGTATGTTCCCTTCAAACTGCACAGCTTTGACCATTAATCTCACTCACTGCACAATCCTATGCATATCTACTCAGAAGTAAGTCCCATTCTGTTCTGTTCAATGAGACTTACTCCCGGGAAAGTGTGCGGAGGATTGCAGCCTCAATGTTTGACAGTTAATTAAAGCGTGGTGACAATTTGGTAGAACTGAGTATGGGATCATGCTTGGAACAACGTGTTAGACGTTCAGATACCTTTTCCTGCTCATGCACCCCTTTGCAGGCACTTGGAGTGACTGCGCAACACTATGAGTGGCTGACCGCCTTTTTTCTGCAAAAACTGCTCCGAGTGCCCATGGGAAGTGCAGGAGGAGGTACCTGACACTCCTCGCGGCATGGTGGTCCCCAGGGCCTTGCATCCTTGGCCCCTCCGAGTTATGCCACTCACTGAGAGGTTCTCTGCCTCAGTTCCAAAGCAGCAAAGCCAGGCATTCATCGTTACCAGGCCGCAGCTCTCCATCCCTCCAGCACCATGCAGGGGACAAGTTTCAACGACAGCTGCCAGATCTTTGCAGCTCAAATGATTTTGCTATTATATTCCTTCTCCTTACAAATGCTTGCAGTTCTGGGGTTTTGTAACAGTGGTTCCCAAACTGGTGGATCGTGACCCACCAACCAGGGAAGCGCATGTTCCTGTCCCTTTAAGAGGCAGTGGGAGGGAGAAGGCAGCAGTGCGATCCCCAGGATTGTACTGCTGCAATGGCAGAGGGGTTTCCCCCCCCCTACTTACCTCTGCCAGTGCCAGCCTCCGGCATGTGAGTATGGAGAGTCCCACAGATGCCTCTGCAGGGCTCACCAAGCCTCCATCATAGTGTAAAGAAAGCTATTGAAAACCACTCTTTTTTTTTTAAAATCAAAACCAGGAAGTGTTTTTTAATCTTTTTTTATACTGTTCAGGAGGCCTGGGGAGCCCTGCAGAGACATCCGTGGGGTTCCCCACTCCCCACCCACTCCCCAGAGGCTGGCACTGGCAGAGGTAAGTAGAAAAAAATCCTCTCTGCCCCTGCAACAGCACGATTTTGGGAATCCAGGATGAGGCACCTGGTGGGCCACTGTGAGATACAGGAAAGTAGACCTGATGGGGCTTTGGCCTGAACGGGCGAGGCTTTTCTTATCTCGTTGCCGCCATAGCCCTTCCCCTGCACCCACTTACAGTGCCGCCTGGTTGGAGAAGCTTTCTGTGCTACAATGTTCCATTCATCCAAGCAGCTTCTTAAGAGCAAAGCTGTACATAATATTCCTAGGAGAGGCTTTAAAGTCAATGCAGAGCCATTTGCTCAGCCCTGCAAAGTGGAGCCAGGCTGAGGCAAGGAACACACACCACCCACGCCTTGTTCAGCCACTCGAGACAGATGCCTGCTTCATACGCCTGAAACAGCCGTGAAGGCAGGACCAACATAAAAGAGAGTGACCTCTCCCTGCTTTGGCTGCAGTCCTATGTTCACTTACATAATGGAGTTAGAGCCATTCAAAACTCAGTGGCTCTTACTTGTGAGTAAACACGCACCATATTGCACTGCACATAGACTGGGAAAGGAACCCCCTGCTAACTGGGCACAGGGGAACTTTTTAAAATGGTGCTCCTTCCACAGAGCATGAAAGCGCAACTGTCTGTGTTTCTCCCAGCACAGCATCTCTTCTTGCCGCTGCCCTGCTTTCGATTGCAGGCCTTTGGGGGGGGGGGGGGAGACAGGGTTATTGATCTATCCTTGCTATGTAAATTCTTTGGTACTTTTTGTTCTTGTTGAAAATTATACTAGAAACATCCTTAACAATAATGTGCATGAAGTCAAGCCTGCTTAAAGGCTCCAGCACCACCACTCAAGGGTGGTGGCCTTTTCGTCAGATTGTGTGGAACTGGTAGTAGTTATTGAGGTGAGAAGTTACGACACTCTGCGTGTGTTCAAAGACACCTACTCACGCTGTATGAGCCATGGCATTTCTAGCTAGTTAGAGGGCTACGTCTATGTTAGCTCCACTTAGGCTCTAGATTTGGAACAAGGCCTTGCCTCCCTCCCTCGCCAAAAGTGAGTTAGTCAAATACCGCTTCATTCTGTGCCTGATGTTCGTGGGGGCACGCAAATCACTTTTCTTTTGGGCTGTAGTGAGACTGAGGTTTCGGGGTTTTTCCACGGGCCTACCTCGGCACGAAGGGCCAAGCCCAGAGCCCTCAGCGTCAGTGGTGCTTCCAGGCTGAGATCAGTATCTTCTTGCCCACTTTGGAGGCTTCTGCTGTGGGCAGCCTGAGGCGTTGACACAGGAGTGAGAGGCCCAGCACGCTCGGAGACCAAGAGTGGGCTGCCTGGACTCAGGTAGCCACAACGGGCACGTGGCCAGTGTGTGGATGAAAAGAGCCCTTCTTCTGAGGCACAAAGGGAAGCCTGTCATGGGGCAAGCGCAAGTGTGGGCCTGCTCAGAGCACCGCCGTTGTGCTGAATGTTAAATAAACTTGTTTACAAAAAGACCAGGACTGTGTATATATCTAGACATACCAAGGGACTGGCTGTACCTTGGCTGGGTCAAGGCAAAACAGTTGCTTCTTGACTAGTGGGGATGAAATGCAAAAGGCACCGAGAGTTAGCATGAATCTGCTTTCACGGCCGACGCCAAACACTTATGTTTTCACCTGGGATCCTTGCTTCTACTGTTATCTGTCCTTAGTCGTATTTAAGCAGTAAGGTGACCCCTGCAAGGAAGCAGTTAAATCTGAACAGGATGATGCATAGAATACTCACCCACAGACCAGCCTCGGCCAAAGCCTAACTGGTGCCTGAGGCAGCATTTTTGCTGCCTCCTTTTAGCGCATGCATGAGCGCACTGCCCTTGCCCCCTCCCTGCCATCTCTGTTTATCATCTGATCAGTATCAACTGTTTCCCCCAGGCTGTCAGCCGGCCTCTGCCTTTTTCCAAGGAGAACATTCCGGAAGCAGAGCGCAGCAGTGAAAGGAGGGCGATCCAGTGTGGGGTCCTGGTTTGACTTGGACCAGGTTCAGACCCCTCCTCAGCCATGACGTTTATTGGGTGTCCTTGGGCCAGTCATCATCCTTCAGCCGAACTTCTTTTCCAAGTTGTGATGTGGATAAAAGGGTGGGGGGAAGAGACTGCATAAAAAAGTGGGGGGAAAGCAGTTTTCCTGCTAGTGACTACAGGCATGCCCCGGTGTCTGCTGGGGTTCTGTTCCAGACCCCACCTTGGATACCGGGAACGCCTTTTTTAAGATAGGGGATCATCAGTGGCAAACTGCCACAAGGTAAAAAAAAGAGTTTGTTTAATGTTCCCATATTTTTAATAGGCGTCCCAGTCACCATGGTTTCCGTGGATAACTGAAACCATGGATATTGAATCATTGGATACTGGGGCTTGCCTGTGCCCAGGGGAATGCAAAAGGAGGTGGCAAAAGACTCTGGTAGGTACTGGACTGGAGAAGGCGAGGAACAAGCCTCTTTCCTGCTGACTGCAGACAGGAGCAGGACATGCGCATCTGTGGCTGCACCTCCCTGCCTGCTTCTCCCGCAGCCACTGTGCTGCAGGCCCAGTCAGAGTGTGAACAACCCCTAGCCATTTATTCTGCCCCCCCCCCCCCAAAAGCAGCTGCTTCTCATAGTCTCATGGCTGGACCAGCCCTGACCAGGATTTAAGTCTGTTTCTTTCCACGTTTTCTAGGTCTAGATGATCTCCCTCCCTTTTTTGTTTAAGTTTGCTTGTTTTGCCAATACTGTTTTCACTACCTCTATTTTATAATTTCTTCTGACTTTATGTGATTTGTTTTTATTACAGAATCATAATTTTACTGTGTTAATTGTGAGCTATGGGGCAGAAATAGTATTGTAAATAAATAAATGCAGCATTGATAAATTAAGGAAGGTACAAAGACAAGAGAACCACCTATTGGAAACTATTACATATAGAATTTTTTATGGGGGGGGGGAGGGAAATTGCAGCACAGATGAAAGGCATGAGGCAAAGTTATGAGATTGCCTATCTTGAGAGGTCCGTGCCTGCACACACACCTAAAGAAACAAATTCTAATTTTCAATCATGACGACATTACAAAAAAAGGGTACGTCTCTTACCAAAAACCTGTTTGCTTTTAACAAAGCAAACAAGGCTTCTGCTCATCCAATCAAATTAGTGCGGTTCCAGAGAACGAGAAATGTAACGTGGCAGTGTCACAGAATGCATATTGCCAATTTTGAATTTGGAAAAACAATTCAATTACCATAGTTAATTGATTTTTGTACATAACATATACAAAAATAACCAACCAAACTACAGTACATAGATTTATCATTTGTGGGATCATTTCCACCCACCACTTCTTATATTTTTATGGGAAAACATTGGACGTTCCTTCTGGTTCATGTGATGCCACTGGAAACAAAGAGCTCCCACACGAGAAGAAATATATAAGAGGATCTTATATGCCATTTTGAAAAAAAAAAAAAAAAAAAACCCTTAACACAGTAGGCCTTTTATGCACAATCCACCCCGAGATTGAAGATGGAGGCTGCATCTGCTATGTCATTTGTCCAGAAGCTCATTAGTCACTCAGGCAATATACTTTTTGCTGCAATTGTACTTTGTGAGCCCAGTAGCTGCTGTGTGGAGCCGCTTCTCAGCAGGAAAAGGGTCCAGGGAAAAAATAGGTTTAACATCTCAAATCTATAGTCCAGATTTGGATTCAGCACCCATATGCCTATTTTGAAGTTAAAAAAAAAAAACCCAGCCCACAAACTGGGCTTGTTTTAACATCACAAAAATTCGGCTGAGGAGAAATATTCTTGAAATAGATGTACAGCTTGTGATGACATTAAGGGCGCAATCCTAATCCACTTTCCAGCACCAAGGTAAGGGCAATGGTTTGGACGTATAAAACCATCAGTCCAGTATAAAAGAGGGGTTTGGACGGATTTCTGGAAGAAAAGTGCAACCTCCTTACATTGTGCAACCTCCTTACATTGGTAGTAGGCTACTTCAGAGTACCGGGTGCAGGGGAGTGGCAACAGGATGCAAGCGTCTTGTGTCTCGTGCCTCCCTGGGGCACCTGGTGGGCCGCTGTGGGATACAGGAAACTGGACTAGATGGGCCTTTGGCCTGATCCAGCAGGGCTCTTCTTATCTTTTTAATGCAGCTCCAAGTTAAGGGAACAAACATTCCCTTACCTTGAGGAGGCCTCTGTGACTACTACTATGCTGCAGGGTGCAGAACATGCCCCATTGGCACAGCTATGTCAATGCTGGAATGTTGGTTAAGATTATGCCCTTAGTTGTCCCTCAGTATCTCCAGGACTTTGGATGCAATCATCTCAATGACAAACGTTTTCACTGTGGTTCTGGAACCTCCTCAGCACTCATGTCCCATTCATATTGAGAATGTTTTGCCAAAATCAAGAAGTCTTCTGGCTGCTAGGCTGAGAGCGATCATTTAAAATTAGCAAGACACAAATTATCGGCATTGAAATCCCTTTCTAATGTGCAGAAAAGCAAGGGAACAGAAGCCATAGCACATGTCCCTTGCTCAAATTCAGTTCCTTGCATTTCCAGTTAACGGATCACAGATTGATCAAACAAATAAAAGGCCCCCCTGCCTCAAACTTAGTCTTCTCTGCTAGCAACTCTGAAAGTGAGGCAAGTCTCACCATTATTCTCTCACACGGGCCACTTGTTTTCAATGGTCCTAAATGCAGCTTGCCCAGTAGTCCAGTTCCTTACCAGCGCACTTACCATATCAAATCAAAAGAATTCAAACGAAAGCCCTCTCAACTGGATTCGACAGTACTAGGTGTGCATATTGCCAGGATGAAACCCCGGGAAACTCCAAGTACCAGAAGTGGGCCATTTACAAGATGCCATTCTGAGAATAGGCC
>JAJKFI010000002.1:28505833-28632386 GCA_029204185.1 Lerista edwardsae
GGCCTATTCTCAGAATGGCATCTTGTAAATGGCCCACTTCTGGTACTCGGAGTTTCCCGGGGTTTCATCCTGGCAATATGCACACCTAGTACTGTCGAATCCAGTTGAGAGGGCTTTCGTTTGAATTCTTTTGATTTGATATGGTAAGTGCGCTGGACTACAGCATGAGGGTTGTGTATTCCCAATGTTATCAACCATAAAAAGGGGTAAACCCTTTTAGATTACCTTAAGCTCATATTTTAAAATCCATTTTTGTCCGACTGTTTCCCCAGCACTGAGTCCCATTGTTATTTGCTACTTCCTATCCACAGCACTGAAGTAATAGATATGAACGGGAAACTATCTGAGTTGTCCAAAGGCAGTCCAGTATAAAAGGGCTGCAGGTACTCTTTATCTTTACAGGAAAATTCAAAAATTTGGTTCCAAATAGAGACTAAATTCAAGATCAAGAAAATGAAAGGTCTGCAGCCTGCAACATTATGGAAGTTATGGAAGTTAAGCACTTTGGCCTTTTTGCACATTTTTTCCTGCTAAACAAGGACTTAGAAACAAACTCTCTTCTTGGCCATGGTCTTAGCTACCCATCTGGTTCTGAGATTCAATCAGGCATTGCCTACACAAACCTAAGACTAGAAATTTGTATAAGTGAAAAACAAAAAAGCCAAGATTCTTAGGATGCTGAATTCTATATAAAAAACCAAATGTCCTATTGTACACTTTGGAATCACAGACACCCCTGTCTAGGCAATGTTTTTGATCAGATACAAAGCACCATGATGGATCCAGCAAAACACAAACTCCCTGCAACCAGGTTTGTTTTACTAGTGAAACTCTTTGGATAGCTCTTTTCTTACACTTGACTACAAGTGTCATCTATGAAGTGTTAGAAATGTCTTTAGTTACCAATACACTAAATGCTGTTAAAAGAAGGGAGGAAAAAAAGAACATTTAAAAATAACATTTAATTAAAAAATAACAGTCAAGGATTGGTTGACAAGGACTGACTTACCTCCCCAGGGAGGCTTACCTGATATGAAGCTTAGTGCCCTTTTGGCAGCAGTGAAAACAATTTTATTTGCACAGATATCTAAGACTTTTTAATCCTTCTGTTTTCATCATCAACCTAACGGATGCTGCTGTACTGTTTCATATTGATGTAAGCATTTTATGGTTTTAAATATGTTTATAATCCACTCTTCTGAGAGCCCTTGGTCCAAAAGCAGAGAGGGTGAGTCTTGGAGATTCACACACACATACACACACCATAAAGAAAAAGTTCCGCTTACCTGTTTTCACAAAAGGGACCAAGACTCCACACGTTGTCAGCAGGATGAGACGAAGGACCTTGATGTGGGGCATTGCCTCCTTCAGGACGAAAGTTGTCTTTGGGAATGCTCAAACTCCCTGAAGAAGCAGCTTTAGAGGCTAAATGAAAACCTTGTTCTCTCAAGTCCCTTCACATGCATATGCACACACACACAGAGAGCTGCAAACACTCTGCAAAGTCTCATTCACACACAGAGAGACACTGATTCAGGCAGACCTATCTCCTCAAGTCAAGGGGTGGCTCCTCCTCCTTACAAGTCGGTCTTACTCTCCTCCACCCCTCCAATTTGACGTTTGGCCCTTTGCAACTGGGAGGAGGACCCTCTCCATCCAAGCAAGGCACACACCCTCTGGCAGTTAGCTGCAAAACCGAGAAGGCGCCAAGGCCTTTGCTGTGTTTCTAACAACTGGAGTACACATCTAACATCACCCTGTGTTTAGGACAGTGGTGAATAACAGCATTCATTAAAAATGCTAAACCAAAAGAAGGCATATATTTGGATAGGCTGTACCATACATCCTGTAAATATGCAGCAACCACCTTCAAGCCAACATATAATTGGGGACTACACGACAACCATAGAACCTTTTGGTTTAGAGGTGTCAGAAGAGCCTAAGTGATAAACTGACTGAGGTAACATACTATCAAGGCAGTTGGGTTAAGAAACAGCAGATACTCACATGTTCACTTCATTTTATCAAATCCCAATTTATTAACTCTCCACCAATACTTGTAAGCAGATTTAAATTTTTTAAAATCCATATGCACATTAAAAATTATTTGCCCTGTGGGAGAATGGCACTGAACAAGTCCTGGACTCAGAAAGATATATTAATGGAGAGAAAAGTGACCCGAATGTTTCAGAAATCGCAGCTGCCTTGAGAAATGGATACCTCAATGTTAAAATACATTCACTTAGCTGCATTACTGATTTAAATGGAGCTTCCACCACAGTAAATGTGGTTAGAACCCTAAGCATTTCTTACTGATCAAACATAGAGTAGATTTCTGCAGACAAACCACCTCAGTGCCCCAGTTTATATGAGATATCAAATGAGTTGGGTAAACATTTCTAGTTCCGTTGGAGACTTTGAAATTCTCTCTAGCAACAAACTAGTTCCTCAGAGTTTACATTCAAAATGCAACATAAATGTTCTTACTCAAGCTGTTTTATTTAAAAAAAAATACAGATTATTCAAATTTCTCGTGTGTGTGTGTCTCCAGTCAGTGCGGCTTTCATTTTTAAGTGCACAAAGAAATAGTAACTGCTTTAATAACCAAACACCACACTCCCTGCGATATAAAGTGTGGGTTGGTTCTAAACGGTAATTTAGGGGTTCTGTTGTCATTGGTAAACTGTTGACCACAAATAAATCATTTTTTAAAAAAAATATGTGCAAAAAGTCCAGCTTTCTGAAAAGGTAGCATTTACTTCAAGATTTAGCTCAGACATTAAACTAGATGGGGGTTCATTTGATATTAGGAGTTCCATTTTGTTCTTGCTTGTGGCCTGCCAGCCACATCTAAAGTGACAGTCTCTCATATTAGACACCTAATATCAACTAATGAGGGACGGGGTGGCGCAGCGGGTTAAACCGCTGAGCTTTCCGACCAGAAGGTTGGGAGTTCAAGACTGTGTGACGGAGTGAGCTCCCGTTGCTTGTCCCAGCTCCTGCCAACCTAGCAGTTCGAAAGCATCTAAATGCAAGTAGATAAATAGGGACCACTTTGGTGAGAAGGTAACGGCATTTCGTGCGCTACGGCATATAGTCATGTCGGCCACATGACCACGGAAGCTTGTCCTTGGACAAAACATCGGCTCTACAGGCTTTGAAACGGAGATGAGCACCGCCCCCTACAGTCGGTCACAACTAGACTAGGTCGTGGGGAAACCTTTACCTTACCGACTAATGAGTACTATGCTGTAAAAACCTGCTCACTGCAGTACAATGCAAGACTATTGTGACTGGGAGAGTTCAGGAAGGTGATAATTGTCTGAGGTTTTCTTCATCAAGCCAACTGTGTTTCCTGACAGGACAATTACATGTCCTGAACCAATCAGAAAAGAGACTTTGAACTATGCCATAAGCTCAAGGGTGGTGGTGTTCTCTAAGTCATGCTCCACAGTAAGTGCAGAGGCTATGTGAATCTCTTCCTAAAGAGCAGCTTTGCAGGCCAATCCACTGCAACAGTACTTGCCAAAAATATGGTGAAAGGAAGATCCACCATTTGGCAAGCCGACACACAGATGCCCTGTTCTCCAAGTTGTTACATGCGTACTGAGGTTAAGTCCAGGGTCACAAGTTAACACTAACACCATGGTAAACTTCTATTTGCATAGACCCACATACATCATTAACAGACAAGATCACCAATTATTCTTCCTATAGATAACATAGGTGATCCTTCTTGCAGGAAGGTAATAGTACTGAATGACTGAGGAAAGTCATTCCTATATTCTGGCACCAGCCCAGCCCAGCAAGCATATATTCATGTTATATATTGTTACTTGTACAAGTCTCCCAAGGTGCTTAGAGTTCACAAGAGTTTTCCATATAATAGTCTCATATGTCAAAACCTATGAGAGAGCCACCTGCAATACAACTAAAGAGTCTGAGCACTAAGCTGTAAGCAGCTTGTGTGTGTTTACAAGGATTTTAACTATGCCAGTGTACATCCCCAAAAGAAATGGGTTGCGTTTAGCGGCCAAATCACATGGGGAGCAGCTCACAGAAACATGGAACTCTGCCCAGGTGGGTACTTTGTAGGTAACTCCCATGTGGATAACTGTACCTATAAAACCAGACCTTAAAATAAATTCATTTTCTGAGCATCAAGCTCACTCTCTGCTGAAATGTTTTACTCAAATTTGATTTAGCATGGCTTCTGAATTCTCCTATGACTCAGAATTATTTCCATCCATGTAAAAATATGGAAGATTTCTAAAAGATGCCACAAGAAGAAATGGGCTACATTTCCTAGTTACATTACAAAATAAGTGGCAACTCATTTAATAGCATCCTGAAGCTGAAGAAAATGAATGATTATGAAAGATAAAGTCAGCCATATTTTAAGATGCACCACTGGGTGGGGAGAAACATACTTTAAGTGGGAATCTAAATCTTTCATATTTGCTTTCATATTTGCACTCCTATTTGGTTTGGATCATCAGATACCTCCCACATCATATCCTCTAGCTTCACCATCATAAAACAGTTAGTGAAAACTGGTATTGGGAAAAAAGCAAAACAAGCAGCCAGTTATGTCTATATTTAAGGAGGACATAAAATCTCCCTTTGTTCCCAAAGGGCAAAGTATTCTAGGATTGGGTGAGAGAGTCATATCTTTGGTTTGCTTAAAAAAATCAGGTTGGGACTTGGATAGTACTTGCTGTTTTGTTCACATTGGGCTTATTAATGTCTTTCAAAAAACATGTTTACCATTTTTAAAAGAACGAGCCAGGCCTGGACCTCTTACATAAATAAGGCAAGGAACATGAATGGATGTGTGTTCCCAGATGGAAGAAAGGAAGAGTGAAGATTTGCCTGATGTTTCCAATTTCAATTCAACTGATGCTTATTTCTACCTCTAAAATTATCAAGGAGAAAAACCACCAACACTCCTCGCAGGGTATGAAATAAAGCAGCTGCTGTCCTTCCATGTCCTGCATCCTCTGATTATTACTTGACGAAAGAGGGAGGCAGGCAGAGTTTTCAGGACTCTCTTAGCAAAAGTGGCCAAAGGGGTTTTTGACAAAAGCAAACAATGTGAGCTCGTGTAATACAACCAGGTTTTTATTTAAATTCTCTCTTTTCACCCCTCCCATACTAGCAAGAGTTCAGAGGGAATTTAAAATTCTGTAAACATTAACTACCCCCTTCCCCGCCTTTATAAGTTTACAAAGCAAAGGAGACCAGATTTGTGACACTTCCTAGCCTCTCTGTGCTACTGGATTCAAAAACTATATACAAGTTTGTAGCCGTCTCTGTATAGTCACTGTACATTTTTGGGGGGGGGGAGGAAGGGGGAAGAGAGAGGAAAATAAAATGAAATTTTTTAAAAATCAAATGGTTCTGGAGCAACTTTAGTTGTTTTTTTTCAGGCGGTGAAGCAAATTAAAGATGCTTCTCACAGCAGTGTAATTTCCATGGGCACTCTGCGACTCTGTGTGAAGGAGAGGATGGGTGGGGACTTGAAAGTAAGTGTACTGGTCTCTTCAGACAGTTTAACATTCTGGTGAACAGGACAGGAGCATTTGGGTTACTTAAATACATAAGCATGACAGATTGGAAGTGATAGGGAGAGCGTGTACTATGTAACAAGGACCAGCACACCTCACTTTATTCTTTCTTGTGGATATTTTTTTTAACACAAACAGACGCTGCCAATGCTCAGATTCCTCATCTCCTTTATTTCACTTTGAAGATGACAGCTCCCTGTTTCTTGGCGTTAACGTTGCTGCAGAACTTACAAAATTCTGAACCACCGCCATATATAGCCAGATGACATCTGGCTAGCTTTCAGGTTCCAAAAGTAGTGTCAACTCCCACACAAAACCAATTGGTGAAGATACATATGGTGAAGATCCTATGCGTCTCTGAAACGAGACAAATTCACAACAGAAGGGTCCAAAATAACTGGCCCAATCACTCTGGAGAAATATAATTACAGGAGAAACTCAGCCTGAAGTAAGAGATGTGCGCCTCCTCCCACAACGCGAGTCCCCACGTGAGTCCAGGAAGGCTGGAGTGTGCTGAAGCATGGACTCCAGCAGCTCTGACTTCACTACCTGATGAAGACAGCCTTGAACCTCCCCTTCAAGTTTCCGTGTGCTGAAGAAGGGCTGGCAGGGATGTGCAACGCCAAACCAATCCAAGCTGAATGCTACCCACTTGCCACCATTTCCTGCTGTTGCCAGTTCTACAGCTAGCTTGTGAATGCACCTCCTGGCTTTGGAAGGCATCTTTTGCCCTGATGGAGCATGGAAGTCAGTATCTGCGTGGCATTTTGGTTTTGAATGACATCTGTTAACCATGAGCTCTCCACCATGATTGCACCAGTTAGATGTGATAAAGAGTGATGAGGGAAAGGGAGGAAGCTACCATATGTAGACCTCCAAATGGCTTTCTAAATAGCTTGGGAGAAGAGATCACCACATAGTGATTTGTACTCAGCCTCATGAATAAATCTTCTTTCCCACCTATCCAGAAGAAAGAACCAGAGGCCTCTATATGTGAAGTTGGTTGTGCAATCTTGGGCAGAAAGGACTTGTTGAGGCTTGAAATAGCAGCCTGAGATGATAGATTCTGTGATCCATTTGCAAGGCAAAGATGATTGCAGGGGATAGAAAATACGCTGTCCAGCAGTGGAGAATGCATGGTTAAAAGACACAGAAAAGCCAGTTGAGTTGCATATACTCAGTAGTCATCCAAGGTCTCTATTTCTCCCATATTGAGCCGCTCCGATGAGGCGTTGACTGAGAAACCTACAAAACAAGACAGAGAGATCATTTAGTATTCACCTTCAGAATCTTTGCAAAATGAGAGATGTAGACTGTAGCCAGACAGAATTTGCTAATGCAGTGCTTCCCAAGGTGGTGGGTCGCAACCCACCACCCTGGGAAGCAGTGGCCAATACCTTTTTAATGGGTGCGGAGACGGGGAAGACAGCAACGCTACCCCCAAGATTGTGCTGCTGCCCTTGGTGAAGGGGCTTATTTTACACTTTGCAGTGCTGGCCTCCAGGGTGTGTGTGTGGGGAACCCTAGGACACCCCACCTTCCCCGATTGCGATCCACTTCTGGTTTCATGATAGTGGAATTGGGTTGTGATAGCATTTTTAACACATTGCGAGGCTTGGGGAGCCCTGCAAGGGGGGGGGCTCCCCACGACCCTCAGCGCTGTGAGGGTTAAGTGTAAAATAAGCCCCTTAACTAAGGACAGCAGTGTGACCATGTGGATCATGTTGCAGCCTTTGCCCCACCCCTGCCATTACTTACAAGGTTCCCAACTCTCTCGTAGGAGTGTGGGAACCACTGTGCTAGTCCAGTTTTTGGTACTTCCAGCTTTTAGTGTAAGTTTAGTTTAAATCCTGATAAATATTTTATATTAAATGTGAGTTTAAATTTCCTGCCTTCATAAACTAGCTACTTAAGTAAGCAGTTTGGCAAACCAGCAAGCTGTTGTCCAAACCGGGGGGGGGGGGGAGGAATAGAAGTGGGGTGGAATGAGCACTAGGTCCTTGGCTAAAGCTCCAGAATTCTGATGCTCTGTGCAAATGTAGATCACATTAGTATGGCTCTGCAAAGCAGGAAAACATGGCTACAAGGACTCTGGCCCCATTTCTTTCATGTATCACAAAAGAGGCTGCTAGTCTAACAGAATGATGCACAAGATTTTTAGAATCAGGGTGTTAAGTAAACTCAATTCCAGCTTGGACGTTTGAGAGCTCACCTAACAGGCTTGGATCCGCACGAACCATTTTTTGTTTCTTCTTCTTCTTGCCACTCTGCACTGCCTCAAAGTTGGATTGCTGGTTGTTGCTCTGATTAGTCTGAAAAACTGAATGCAATGAACTATGGTTCATCCCCCAGACAGAATCCTAGAACACAAAACAATGTATTACATGCTGGAATTGTGCCTTGCCGACCCAAAAGAATAGTCAATGAGCCACTTTACTATCACAGGTAGCTCATCTATGGTCTCAGCACCACATTTACTGCTAACTTTGTTACCTACCTGAGGATACAATCCTAACCAACTTTCCAGCACTGACATAGCTGTGCCAATAAGGCATGTGCTGCATCCTGCAGTTGGGGGGCAGTCATGGAGGCCTCCTCAAGGTAAGGGGATATTTGTTCCCTTACCTCAGAGCTGCATTGCCCTTTCTCCAGGGCTGGCAAGTTGGTTAGGATTTCACCCTGAATCTCTCTCTCTCTCCCTCCCACCCTGTTTTCATGGGAACTACAGAGGTTTTTCAAGGCCAGCTGCACAGCCAACACAAATAATTTTGTTCTGGGCAATTCTATAGTCAAACGTGCTCTCTTTTTAGAAACAGACTACCAAAGCCCTACATCGCACTAAAGAGTAGATCTTTCAGTCCTTCAGTAATGGCAGCAATTTCCTTACAAATGTTCTCCCCCCCCCAAAAAAAAACCAAAAAAATTATGAACCTGTTGCTGCCGCTGTTGATTCACTTTTTGTTTGGCACGGCGCTCAAGAAACTGCTTGGCAAACTCCTTGGCTTCAGGGGTGTCTCCAAGATAGGCTTTGATGTAATCGTGGACCTCATAAGGAGATTCTACTTCCTTCAAGAAGGAAACAAATGTGGGAACTGCAACAGGAAAGGAAGATCATCCATGAAATATCTGCAAGCACTACAGATGCATGGAAAAAGAATCCAGGACATTTCAGACTCAAGTGGTACAATGGTTATTCACAAAACCAGCATAACACAAAGTTATCCTTACATGCAAGACGACAGAAACCCTTCCCCCTGCTCACTCAGATATGGAATAAATTGTTTCCTGTGAATGAAAACAACGCGAATTTCCAATAATACTAAGAATGGGTATTAGGACCTTCTTCAGACAATTTTCCCATCTCAGTTGATGCTACCAAAGACTATTTTAGGTAAGGTATAGCAGAATACAACACTTTTATTGTGCAGCTGTTATGCAACTCCCTACTGAGGTTAATACACAATGTGCAAAATTTACTCTTCTTTTCTGCTTACCATCCAAGTTGTTGGCTGTGTTGAGAGCATGAAGCATTTGTTCACACCACTGAGTGAATCCATCCTGGGCTTTATTAACTCCCTGGAACAACTTCAACAATTTTTCTTCTTCCTCCACTTTCTTGTTCTGCCTGCTTGTAACACCTATAGATTTACTAAGACAGACACATGCTACGTGATAGCAGAGTATTGGGTAGAGGCACAGATTTGCTAAAAGCACAAATACTAGGCAACTGGTAAATTGAAACACCCTCACAGAAACTTCTGCCAGAACCACAAATATGGAAGTGTTCAAATTTGGAAAAAAATCTTTAGTTTGAGAAGAGTTACAAAGTTTACCATTTTCATTTGTGTTCCAAAAAAGCCACAATAAAATTGAAGATTAAGCTGGTCACCTTAACTTCTAAGCTATGTAGGTAGCAAAGACTATGCATTTTGTATATTGTATATTTTGTAAAATGTACTTTGTATATTTGAGTATATATAATGGCGACTTTACACCCACACACTTTGCCTTGGTCTTTCAGCTCAAAACTAGGCTGGGGAAGGCAAGTATCCAGATAGAAATTCAACAGATGAAGCTTTCCCAACCACTTGCTAAAATTCTGCCGGGAACCAGCCCTCACTGCTTACATAGAACAAAAGTGAAGGCAACTTCCTTAAAATTTCCACATTTTTTGGTGCACAAGTGAAAACTGTAGGCACCAACTCTAACATGAAAGTTGTCCTGAAGGTTCTTCTTATACATAATTTCCTTTTAAAAAAGGAAAATATCTGTGCACATCTTGTCTGTGCAGTTGTGAAGGCTTTTTGAATTTTAGCTCAGTACTACCAACAATTTACCAATCAATTAGGATGTTTAAACAACTTTGCCTATATTATCTTATTAAACATGCACAGAAGTTTACTGTACTACTTAACATAGTTTTTGCAAGAGACTGACATAATTAAACAACTAAAATGGGCCAATCTCACTGATCCATTATAGAACTGGCTAATACTTTATGACAAATGCATGACTAATTCATGAAAAACTTAACAGAAATTCATTGAGCAGAGGACATACAACAGTTTAGCTATAACTAAGTAGAACTTCCTGTGCAAAAGCAGCTCTCTCACTATCAGTTTCAGGGGAGAAGTAATGCAGAAAACGTCAAAATATTCCTTCAATGTATTGCATTCTAGTTTGACAACTTAGGGCTCAGACGTACTTTTAAAGTTAAAAAAAAAAAGACAAAAGACAAAACCATTGTTTTGCCAGGGCAGAATGTATTCACCAGCCTACAATAGTTATTGTACAGACTTGCAAATATAGCTCACTCTTTTCACATTTTTACTGAAAAATGAAATTTAGTGGGCTTATTTCATAGAGTTGTGCTTTGAATGTATATTATTTTATGTATCATTTTTTCAGCTTTTTGGGTAAATGTTCAAACTACTGCATCTCAGTCATTAACAAATGGGAGATGATGGCACAACGTACCAAGTTCGGATGTGCAAACGTTCAGGAAGTTGAACATATAGTTCAGATTTTATAACAATAGAATCCAAACCACTTGTCCAATCTATCTAATTTTTTGCGAACAGTATCATAACTCCGTTCCACATGTGGTCCAGATCCATTAAGAAATGAATGCTATATAGCAATTTAAAAAGCTAGCCTCAAGAAGCGGAACAATACTTATTTTAAATACACAGTATTTTTGCAAAGACAATATGGTGTTGTTGTTTTAAAAAGCATTTTCACAGGCTTTTGGTTTTTGAGCTGCTGCATCCCGGTCATTTCCCATTTCAATAGACTGCATTAGAATTGGGGGGGGGGAACCAGAATGATCAATTTCAGAGGAAATCTGAAATGTAGTTTCAACTTTATGATCAATGTAACATTCAGAATATTTGGACAGTCATAAAATCGAAACAATCCATCCAATCTCTCTGACATTTGGGAGCCGGTAACTAGGATATATTAACTAAATTTGGTGCCTTCCCAAATTTGGTGCAGATCTGTTGAGAAGTAACTGATATGCAATATGAAAGCTTCAAACTGTTTAATAATCATAAATAATAAATATATAATCATAATTTAAATATAAGTTTAATAATCAGGAAAAAATGGATTTACTCCATAATCTGGAAAAAATGCTTTGTTAAATACACAGTATTTGTGTGATGATGATGTATCCTGGATGGTTTGAAGAACTAATTGTTGTTATATTCATCTTTTGAGAATGCCTACTACAGCAGTAGGTGAAATGTGAGGTAAGAATTTGACCATGGCCAATCAGCTTGAACACTGTTAAATTTAATGTCATTAAGAGCCCAATCCTATGGGCTCTTTCACTGGCAGTATTAGTGTACTGATGGCTCCGGGTAAAGTAAACATGCTGTAAAGCATGTTTACAGCACTCAGAGAGTAGGTACCACCCGTGTTGGGGCCCGCACCAGTCAACGCTGCGCCTCAGTACGCTGAGCCTTAGTATGGCCGACTGGTGCTCCAGAAGCAGTAGCCAACATTAAGGCCCATCGGGGCAGGCGGCACTGGGTAGGGGACGGGAGGCGTGGGTCTGCGCAGGGTAGGACCACTGGTGGCTTCTATTGCTGTATCTTTCCCCTGCATTGGGTTAGGCAGCTTGACACGGGGCTGCTGCAGTCACCAGCTGGCGGAGAGTGGAGTAGCCCATTTCAGGGCAGAGGCTTTACTCGGTGGAAAGGGGATGAATGTCCCCTTCCCCGGAAGAGACCCTGCTGGCTGCTGCGGCCCACAGGATTAGCGCCAGTTAACTCAGGATTGGCATATCTGCTGAGGACAAAGACTGCTCCAAGGAATCTCATGTCCCCCCAAAAGCCATTTGTGTGTACATCCCCAACTGAAAGCAGTGGGATTTAAATAACTTAAAACTGATGTATCTGACAGATTTTCTTTGAAACAAATGGATGTAAACAAACCAGAATTTCTGACATCAATTTCATTGGCATAAAACTAGAAGGAAAATGAATCAGTCATGACAAAAACAGTCACAAGTATAAGGGTGAAGAGGGTCTGCAAAATGCAGTTAAGATTCTGATTTATCCACAAATTTGGACCACATTTGTAGGGGTAGTGGAGACTATGATTTAGTTACTACATGCCAAACTTCAAGACAACTAGCTGGAAGATTCATATCTTACAGCCAGTAGAATTTTTGGGCTTACAATGGTAGATGTTGTTGCACCTTAGATTATGCAGGTGCTCCTCTATCTGTAAAATATTGAGGTAGGAAATAATATGCCATTCTAAGCATTTAACCTTAAGAAAGGTTGCATGGGTAAAGCATGCAGAAGGGTTTGATAGAATGTTTTCATCCTAGAGGAACTCAGGGGCTAACTCAGGAACTCAGGGGGAACTCAGGGCATCCTAGGGGAACTCAGGACCTCAGGGGCTCTGAGCCTCTAAAGCCGATGAAAGTTCGAAGTTAACGACCTTCCAGTTCCTACCTGATACTAGCGTTGCTCCTGTTTTTATTGGTGGCATTACGAGGTCCCACTTCTTTGACTGCATCATCCCAGAATCCCATGTTTGAGTTTTTTGTGTCAGCGTTGCTCCAAATACTACTGACAATATCTGATGCCCACTGGCTGCTAGGATTTGTGTTTAGAGAGCCCCATACTGAATTGCCAATGCTGGTATGCAGATTAGAATGTTGCTGGAATAAAAGACAAAGAGAGACACTGCTTATTATCATCAAATTAAAAAAAAAATCAAGAGGTCAATCTAAATAAAACCTAATCTAAAACCTAATCTCACTACATGCAATCAAAGAACAGAAGGGAGACTAGGGTAGATTGTTGCTAGTATTCAAGAGTGAGGGTTTTTTTCACCTTTCATCTGAAAATCCCCTATCCCACATAACATCTGCAATATTTTAAAGGACATGCTGTTTGCAATTCATACATTCAATGACTTCACTGAAGCAGCAAGTTGCTGACAATGTGAATGAATATACACTAGCAGCAACTGATTAGCTAGATTCAAGTAGAAAGTAAAAAAGAGACAGCATCAGCTTTATTGATATACTAGCTTGTCCTTACCCAGCGTTGCCTGGGTATTTATGTATCCCAAGCTTCTATTAGACAGGAAAAGGAATGAATTCTATCTATAGTGTAAAATCGAAGTAATTGTATGTACAGAAAATTAAAAGTATAAGTACAGTATAAAAATTATAAAGTAAAATCTTCTACAAATTCAGTATATTAATTTAACTCAGAACTTGATTATAAACAACATTTTTAGTTTCACCTCCAGGAGCAAGAATAAATAAATTCTTGGGTGAATCCACCCTTGAGCAAGCAACATAAAGTTGTCCATGGGAGAAACATGGCAATCTCAAATCCACTCCGCAGTACTTAATAGACTACCCCTGTGACTTGTTGATCGTGATCGAGAATGCAAGTCTCACTGGAAATGGCAATCTCTTAAAAATTAAAAGGGAGATACGTTGGAATAAGTGTTATCCGTGGGAAAAAACTGTTTCACCCTCTCCCTTTCTTGTTAAGATAGTTGCTTCAATTACAGTACCCAGCATCTTCTTGGCACACAGCCTTGTGCCATTGCAAAGTGTTGGCGGGTCAAGGTTCCGTAGTAAAATAATTGGAGATGCCACTGTAAGTAAAAGACGATGTGGTGGCAATGCAGCCGGATCAAGTGAGTTTAGGAAGTCTGATGGGAAATTGACGACCTCACAGGCATCTACTATGGTATCAATAGACTTGTATTCAGTGACTACACCTGGTAACATGACAAGTATTTGATTGGAGTCCAATACCAGGGTATAATGATTTCTGAAAATTTCCAGAAGGTTCTACAGAGTTCTATTTGACTACACTTGGGCGTAAATGCCATCGGGACTGTCACCAATCAGCTTAGTGACCCCGAAAACTATGGATTTGACACTAATGTTGGTCATTTTGGACATTTCATTTTTCACCCCTTCTCACCCCCCATGCTGATGGGGGCTGAACGTGGACTTAAGCAGCTTCGGGAGTGTCACCGTTCATCTCAGCGACCCCAAAAACTATGGGCTCGACAGTAATATTGATCATTTTCAATTACTTTTACATGTCACCCCCTTCCCACCCCCACCCCTAGGGGCACTACGGGCATCTCATCACCACAGTATTTCTTTCCAGATTGTAAGTCATATGTGTACCAAGTTTGCTGTAAATTGCTCCAGGCATTCCAGAGTTATGCTGGAACACACACACAGAGGGAGAGGGAGATCCAGATCCACATTTGTCACCCTTTCTCACCCCCCATGCCAATGGGGGCTGAACCTGGACTTAAACGGCATCAGGAGTGTCACTATTTATCTCAGCTATCCTGAAAACTACAGATTCGACACTAACGTTGGGCGTTTTTGATTATTTTTACAGATCACCCCCCTCACACACCCCACGGGTGCTAGGGGTGTCTTACCCCCA
Source organism: Lerista edwardsae (assembly GCA_029204185.1). NCBI lineage: Eukaryota > Metazoa > Chordata > Lepidosauria > Squamata > Scincidae > Lerista > Lerista edwardsae. Next base: position 28,520,352 of record JAJKFI010000002.1, read on the forward strand.
CAGTATTTCTTTCCAGATTGTAAGGCATATGTGTACCATGTTTGGTGGAAATGGCTCCAGGCATTCCAGAGCTATCCTGGAACGAACACACACACATGCACAATTTTATATATATAGATTACAAGGTGAGCTTGTTGGCCTTCTCCGAACACTTTTCTTGCATTTCAGAATTAGGACTGGCTACAGCATACAGTATTTGAGCCATCTGTATTATGGCAATAGTAACACAGAGGTGAATTTTTTTTAAAATAACTTGTTCTGTTTGTTTTTACTAAAAGAACCCTCTTTGCCAGTATTTTGAAGGAAAACACCATAGGAAAGAAATTCCTAGATAGTCAAACCTGTGGGGACTTATCACGCAAAAATGCTGCTCAGCTGGAATAATGATTCTCTCTCACTCTCCATCCCATACTAAGTGAACAATAAAAATATCATGCTAAAGTGTGATCACTTTCACATGTCACAAAACTTCTGAGGAGCAGGACTGAGGTGGAATGTTTTAGTCCGCAGGTAAACCTCAAGTGATAAACAATGTAAATAGATAAAAATACTCACATGAAAAAACAATGGGTCAAAATATCATTTAGACTGGGACTTAGTTGAGTGTTAATTTTTTGAAAACTGGAAATTAGGAAGAGTACTCACTGTAGTGGTGCGAGACCTGCTCTGCTGCTGCTGCTGCTGCTGCTGGTGCTGCTTCTGCATCTGCCTTGCCTCTTCTTGCTGTATCTCCAAGAGGGATTTTGTAGTGCCTGCAGGTTTGGTAACATTTCCCCAGCCAGACAGTTTTTGTTGCTGCTGTTGCTGCTGCTGCTGCTGCTGGAGAGCTTTCATTAGTTCACGCTGCTGACGCCTTTGCTGCAAGACAGTTAATACAAATAGTCTGGTTCTTAATGTATACATTATAATTTTCCACTGCTTTTAACACAAATTTTAGCCATAGCTGAATACATGTGAATGGAAAGGTGTTCCATCTGGTTATGACTACTTAAACTTGCAACACACGGCTCACTTACCTTCTATGTCCTTTTGTAAACCACACATGATTCTGCTCTGTTTTCACAATAATCACGTTAACTGATAGAGTAAATGGCTTTTATACAAAAATTTTAGTTAAAATTTAGTTAAATTTCAAGCATGATAGTTTAAACCACAGGTTTTAAGTTTGAAGAGAAGCAAGAGAGTTGACAATTATAGCAGGGTCAGTTCTTTGAGATCTTTGAGCCCAAAGGCTTTGTTTGGAGTCTTCTTTCAGTGAAAATGATTGCCTATAGTGTGCAGAGCTGAAAAAGCAAAGCACGTTCAGGAATGCTGTTGCTCATATTGCTTTCTTGTGTGGCATTGTTCTAGGAACTCTGACATATCTGAGCTATACCAGAAGATTCAAGGTAGAATTTCTTTGAACAGTTCCCTTCCCCTAGCAGCTGAAATCTGAAAAATGCAACTTCAGTTTTAAAAATGAATGTATTCTAGGAATGTCTATTCTGCCTTTTGGCCTCCAAACAGGCCATCAGAAACCTCTATAGTCTCAAAATTCATTTGGCTGGTATAGCTCAGTTACATCACAGACCTATGCCACATAAGAAAGCAATATGACCAACAGCATGCCTGGACATGTTTGGCTTTTTTGAATTCTGCACACTGCAGGCAGTACTTTTTGTGAAAGACTCGAAGCAAAATCTTTGGGCCTGATGCCAAATGCCCAAGTATTCTCCTACCAAATCTTTGTGGGTACTAATCCAGCCAGTACAGCTTTCAAGCACTTCCAAGTGCAATTAGGACTACAATATATGCATACATTTTAGGTTAGATGCTGGTGCCCGCAATATGAACTTCCCAAATATTAATCCAATTTTAAGAGTTATTAGCTTAGTAGGTGAGCTTTTTTTAACTGGAGTCATGAAAGAAATGCTATAAGTAGAAAACACCTTTCTCTTCTATAACCTGTGCTGTTTCTAGTCTGCTTCTGCCTGCTGGATCCAAGTGGGAAGGAACAGACCACTATTGTAGATACCACAGTGACCCCTAGTAGCTACAAGTCACAACTGCAAGCAAATCAGCAAGCCATGAACTTTAATAAATTCATCCTCAACTTTATTAAATGCTGGCTGGAATAAAAGGACACTGACTAAAATGTCTTGTTGTGAAACATGTTGTGAAACATTTTAAAAGTATGGCAACTGAATTTAACTATTCTAGTCCAGCAGTTATAGGAAACCTCTTCTCTAGCGGTGAAATTTACCTCTTCTCGAAGTTGCCGTTCTCTTTCTTCTTCAAGCTTCTGGATTTCTGCTAATGACAATGTTGCCTGGGACTGACACGCTCTTGAACTGGATTGCTGACCCCATGTTGAAGAAGAAGGGAGCTGGGGCAGAGATATACAGGAAATATTAATTTGGGGAAAGAGGACAAGAACATTGAAACGTATAATGAACGAACCAAACAAGAACACCTGAGCTGCTGCTACAATCTACTACAAAAATTACAACTACTGTAGACATGACTCCTACTTTTATTATACGCCCTTTGCCATTACAAAAGTAGTTTGTCCAGTACCACCTAGGCAACCAACTCCTACTCCCAAAACAGCTTTCGAAGTAACTATGGTAAGATCAAACCATTCAACTCTACTGTAAAATAAATGGGCATTAATCCGCTGACACCTCCAACGCAAAAGAAAGAGAGCAAATCAAGCAGTTGAGGGAAGGAAGAAGTGATGAGGAATTATGTGTCTGCATGAAGGGAGACAGATTCTTGCTATTCAGAAGAAATGACATGGAGAAAGGAGCCTGCAATCCAGGCTTAACATTGCTGGCCTTTAGAGCCCTGGGAGAGGCTCTGCATTTTGAATAATGGACTGTGCAATGGCAAGGCAGTGCAAAAAAGAGTAAAACGGGGGTTATTTTTAAAAATAGTTTTATTTCATTTTTAATGTAAATTTCAAGTTAAATCGTATTATTTTCTATTTATTTAAAAAACATGCCTCTACTAATAGGGAAGCCTGGCTGCCCATAGATTGAGGTCAGACCCAGCTGCATCTATCCCAAAGGTGTCCAAAGTTGCAAGACAGGCTTTGATTATGGCAGCATATGCTGCAGCTTAACCAGACAGATTCTGTGCAGGCTTGGGCTGTGAGCTTAAGTCATAAGAGGGCGATGGGAAAACGAAGCAAGTTGCACCAGATCAATACCTTCATTTGTGCAAGTTGCTGCTGCTGTTGCTGCTGCTGCAACCGGCGCAGAGCCTCCTGCTGCTGCTGCCGTTGCCTCAGAATCTCTTTCTGACGTTGGAGTTCCAGCTCCTTCCGCTTTCGTTCCTCCTCCTCCTCAAGCCGCTGCCGGGCTGCTTCCTGTTCCATACGCAGCCGGTTTTCCTCTCGCTGACGCTTTGCCTCCTCTTCTTCACGCGCCCATTTAGCAGCCTCCTCTTCCTTCCCAGAACAAAAACATGCAGAATCTCTAAGTGAACTTCATTCGCTTTAATTCTCTTTAAAATGTTTCTCTAAATTTTTTTTAATAATTAGGATTGCCAGGTTGAAATAAGACCTTAGAATGTCACCTTTTCTAGAACTACGATCTGATGGAATATAACAGGCACTCGACTTCAGAATACTCCCCAGATCCCCTAATGTTCCCTGATTTTTAATTTTCACATTACAGTCCAAAATACAGAGGCCAATTACAAGTTTTGAACTGATAAAGAGTCCCAGCCCTAGCAACCATCCCCTTGCAATGATGGCTTAACTTTCTTCCAGGGTCTCGGCAAATTGTATTCAAACCAGTTTTATTCAAATCCAGAAAACTATTGTTTGTACATAGTGTACTATAGTTAGCCTGCAAATGGAGACTGCAAGCCAAATGGTCTGTAATCCCATGTTGTGGGTACACCTTGTTTTAGGCAAGTGATAGTCGAACATCTGGAAGTAAATTAACACCTGGAGGGGACTTGGACCATTCTCATACATCTGAACAGCCTCATCACTCCTGCCCATTACCAATGGTAGATTATAGTTTCATGTTTATGTGTAGATCACGGGCAAGCACATTACTCTCCCATCACTCACAATGCAATGCAATGTGTGAACTTGGTCATGGAAATGACATATTAAAATTTTAATATATGCTTAATATATGTTTCATTTTCATGCATGCTACTCATCACACTGAATTTCTGTCATCAAGTGGTGAACACATCTGTGAACCAATCCTCAGTTCCAGCAGTTCTTAACTGCCTTTTGTCCTTTTTTCACCTGTTTACGAAGCAACTCTTCTCGTTGCCGTCTTTCTTCTTCTTCTCTTCTCCTCTCCTCCAATCTTCTAAGTGCTTCCTCCTGTTGCTGCCGTTCTTCTTCCTCCCGTTGTTGTCTTAGTGCAATTTCTTGTTCCCTCTGCCTCCTCAGGGCTTCCTCCTGTACATAAAAAGAAACATGTTAAGCAATGCAAAGAGATCTGTACATGAATGGAATATGGACTGACAGCAAACCAGAATCTGGAAAGGAACATTCTTCCATTTTTGGTGGCAACTGAACCAGAAGGTATAAGTTAACATAGCGTTGGCTGGATCTGGTGTTAAGAAAAGCCTTCCCCACATGGCATGGAGCTTTGTGTTCCATGTTGCAGCCTCTTATCTTTCAAGCTGGTCTTCTCACAAACGTGCACCAGGCAGCTACTTCTGCCTGGAAATTTCAGTGCAGAGCCTGCTGGGATGATGGGCAATGGAAGCAGCTGCCTGGCACAAGTTTGTGAGATTGGCTTGAAAGATAAGAGGCTGCAGAGTGGAATGGAAAGATCTGTGCCACACAGGGAAGGCTTTTTCTTAATGTATCAGACCTGCGGTTTGGAGACAGCTGAGTTAACAACAGCAAAAAAGAACAATCTGGAGAAAAAAGTTACTTGATGTCAGGGGATATTTTAAATATTGCTTACCACCAATTTTAGTTTTTATCAGCCTGCTCTAATCACACAAATTAGGATGCTTGCTGCCTATATCCTGAAACCAAGATATGTCTCTTCTATACAACATCTTGTTTCTCACAAAGCTTCATATATCAAAATTATACTTTAAACTTCAAATTAGATTCAGGCAAAGAAACTTGTCAAAACAGGTATCACAATTGTACACAAGGTTTTGAAGATGGTATTCTGTACAATCCTGCAGAAATTCTTATAGCACAGTTGAGAAGTCACCTGCTTCCTTCGAGCTAGCTCCTCCTCTTCTCTTCTTTTTCTTTCTTCCTCTTGCCTCCTAATTAATTCTTCCTGTTGCCTTCGAAGCTCCTCCTGTCTCTTCCGCTCCTCCTCTTCTCGTTTGGCCCTTAGTTCTGCTTCTCTCCGCTCCTGCTCTAGCTGAAATTACAGAACTAGCGTTGAAAGTGAAGACCATAGTAAGTTAAATATTCCTACAACATACCATGTGATTCTCATTGGTTACATGATTGCTTAGTTTCTCTTCACCACCCTTTTCTATAGCTGCCAGTTTGATATGCTAGATAAGGCCTTCCCCCTTTGTGATCTCTCATAAAAGAGCAACGCCTGCTCCACAATTAGCAATGTTGCACCCTGTGGCAAATCAGCAAAGCCATGTCATAGGAACTCTGAAAACAGAAGAGAGATGCAAATGAAACAAAATATCTTCTAGTTCTTACCTTTGCAGCTTTGGCCTTTTCAAGCTGCTGCAACTGTTCTAGAGCTGGTCCCTGAGCCGTAGTATCAATTGGGAGATCCCAGACACTGCTTCCTTCCCAGACTGCAAAGCACAGGGAAAAACACATTGTAGGCTAATGAATGTCTAAAATTTGGACAATAAGAAGCCTCCTAATCCTGTGCAGTCTGGACAATTCACTAGGAATTTAAGAATGCCACAGTACACAGGTTGGACAGTGTAGATCTGGGGGAACCTTTCAGCTCCTTAAGACAGGATTCCTGTAAATCTAAAAAGTGAGGGACTCCACTGGATGTCTCAAAGAGACAGATTGTTTCATAATAGCTGAATTCTCTTTTGCCTCACTGATTGACCTTAAATAAGCAAAAAAAAAAAAAAAAAAAAAAAAAGAAGTGCAGAAATGAGCAAATGAAAGTAAACAAAAACACTCATAAAAACTTTTGAAGGTAAATATAGACCTCTTAAAAATATACTAAAATGGAAGATGCCAACAAAGATCGCATTGCAGATATTACAAGATAATCTCCATAAAAACTTCCCTCCCCTAAACAGCTTTAGGCAATTTTCTCACACGTCACAGACATTTTACACAACATAGTACTTCACAGTGTGGGACACCCAATTTCAATGTTTTCTAGCCTTCTTCACGTCAGTTTCAATACAATTTAGAAACTAAGTACATCTCCACTTATTTGTTATGTTTCAAAATTCCATTTTGTGCTCCTCCTATTCTGTTCCTCATGATGTTCTGAAATGCTGGCTCTGTTACACTTCTAAAGGGTGTTAACACCTAGGTATGAATTTTTCCACTGGTCAAATAAGAATTTCCATTGTACAGGGTGATCCAAAAGTCCCTTTCCCTCCCATGGATTACAGAAATCATCACAGAAATAAAAACACACATTATTGCATTTTGGTGAATAATCCTCTACTATGAAGATGATGGTGAGCATACACTCTGGAATAAATCTTGCCAACAGCCATGTTTTATTAGACTTTTGTCCTCTCTGTTCATACAAGATTGCTATAGTAATTGTTTGTATGCATTTGAACAATCTATACAGGGGTAATGGGGCTTTTGGACCGGACTGTACAATAGTTCCTCCTTATATTTCAAACCTGTCTCATTTGCTCCAAACCTCATCCTCTGAGACACTCTAAATTGCAATCTTTATTTTAAACTTTGTAAAAGAAGAGTAACAACAGAAACCATTTAAAACTGAGTATGTAATCTGGGGGCCATCTAGCTGCTATGCTCCCTGCAACAACTGCCTTGTGAATACAGAAAACAAACAAAAAAACCCAGTTTCTTAGGCATACAGAATGACACAATGCATGCACCCTCATTGCTGTCACATATCATCAAAATAACTGGTTTCCTACCTGTCGCTTGTGGGCCTGCTGACTGAAGCTCCCAAATTGACCCAGTGTCTGGCACTGACACAGAGTTTGTTACAGGTGGCACCATATTCTGCTCAGCTTTTCTGTAATATAAAATGTAAGGTTAAATATGTTATCTCCAAAGAGAGTTCTGTCCAGATGTTACAATGAAATTTTTTTACTTTGACACATTTTAAATCTCTCCTTTCTCAAACTAATATTATACAGTACAATGTCCTTCTAATTCCAATATTGCTTAACAACTCTGAAGTTTCACAAAAAATTTCATCCAGACTAGCCAGAATTTCAGTACAAATTTTGCACAATTGATTAATTACTAGAATAGACTTCAGTGAGAGAAAAACAAACAGAAGACAGGACCAAATGAACGCCACCAACTAACCCAGTAGACTTTTGTTTTTTCATACTCTGCCAAGAAAGCTTCACCCCCCTTACCGGTACTGGTATAAAGCAATTCTGAACTTGCAAAGAATGAGTCTTCAATGGTCACGAGTATAGACAGATCATGCACTGTGGACCACCATGCATTATATTATTTTAAGGTACCCATTTATAATGTTTCGAGTGTACATTAATGTAAACAGTGAATGTGGCAAATATGTTTGCAAATGCAAATATGTCTACAAATGTTTGTATCCCACCTTTCCTTTGCCAGAGCAAATGCTCAAACGTGCAAAGAAGTGCATTTGTCAGGAAGCCAAGATTTATCACCACATTTCTACTCAGTACAAAACAGGCAATGGCTTGATACGTTAAATGGTCCTGAGCCAGTGTTCTCTCTAAGCTGCATGGCCATGGCAGCTCTAGTGGAATGCCCACACAGCTTCCCTCTTGTTACTCTGCAGCCATGGTAGGTAGGGCTTTGTGCAGGGAGGGGGGAATATTACAAAGAATACTATCCTAACCCCTGAGTTCTTACCTCATTTTAAGTGCCTGGAACTGCTGCAAGAGGAGAGCCAGCTGCTGCTGCTGCTGTGATGAGAGGGCTGCCTTTTGCTGTTGTGCTAGCACCTGTGCATATTGTTGTCTTTAAAAGAGAATAGAGAAAATTCATTGTTCTTACAATGATAAAAAGTCAGGCATATGCCAGCTGCTACTATTCCTTCCTTCACCTCCTTCAAAGACAGGGAGGGTGACTAGACTGCATAGTAAGGAAAAAGAGCAGCCATAAACTGCTACTGTGAGAGTCTATAATCTCACATCTCAAATTTTACGGCAATCTACTGAAGGTATCTTGTTTGAGAGCATCCTAGCATTGGAAACACATTTTTAGTGTCAATTCTTATTTCACAAGTTAAGTGAGATGAATATCTCAAAATTTACTTTCCACTGAGCATGGCCAAAAAGTCACCCCAACCCCCAAATAAGCAAAGAGCTTTCAGCACTGATTACACACAGGCACACAGACACAGAGTAAGAAACTCCTTATTTACTCTGTTATAGTGCTGGAAGGCTAGTTAGTGGATAGCCATACTTAATTCTTCTGTTGTAAATTACATGAAAAGAAATACAAAAAGATATTCTAAGGGCAACCTAAGTGTGACTGAAAGCACAGCATTTTATGTAGCAACTCGTTGTGTGAAAGTGCAACAATCCGACTGCTATCACTTGAGAACCTCTGACACAGAGGATTAAATTAAATAATTAAAATAGCATGAACATAGCCATCAGCAGATCTTTTTGTGGACTTACTGTATTAAAAACTGCTGGTACTGAAGGTGGTGCATTTGGTACATGGCCGTGAATTCCTGTTGTCTAGTCAGTCGTTCCTGTTCCAAGTCGCCCTGTGGACGTGAATAAACTGGTAACTGAACTTGGGTGAGGGGAGGGGGAACATACTAGCTATTAATTAGGTTGGTAGGGCAAGCCTACTCCATGATAACCATGTTATTTCTCTGCTTCTGTTCACTACCTGTAAAATGGCAATTATACATACAACTACATACACATAAAAACAGCCTTTTATTTTATGTCTTATGCTCTATGATTTTCTTTATAATTTGTTCTTTTAGTAAATTGTTTATTAAGTGACAACCAGTTTTTTTAACCCTTTAACCACTTCAATTTAGTTTGCCCCAGCATGGATAACGATCCCTAAAATATGCACCTGAACACATATGTACTAGGCAGGTTGGTAATAGTATCTTAAGAGAGAGCAGAAGTAGTAGCTGGGGTCTCAGCATAAAATCTTATCTTTGAGAATGTGGGAACCTGCCACCACCATTTACTGGTTCTAGGAAGACATTCAGTGAGACCCCAAAAGAAGTATTTCAGACTATTTAACCCAGAACAACTCTGGGCAAACTGATGGCATGGAGGGTTGTTCTGCTTCTAGGGTAGCATCTCTCCCTTATAGTGTTTCATCTTGGCTAAAAATATAGACTGCAACACAGGGCCCAATCCTATCCAACTTCCCAGGGCCGGTGCAGCTGCACTGCAACTCTGAGGAAAGGGAACAAACATTCCCTTACCTGAAGAAGGCCTCCTTAACTGTCCCCTACAACAGGATGCAGCACACAACCCATTACGTTCAGCTGTACCAGTGCTGGAAAGTTGGATAGTCTTTCCCACAGTCTCTGTAAAGGCCATCATAGCACAGTGCCTGGTAGCACAAAAGCATAGAAACTCTTCTAGCTTATGTTTTGCCTTGGCTGTTTTACATATTCCATTTCTTTAGTACTTACTATATGTGGTGGTGGTGGTGGTGCTGGCGTGAAAGGGACCCTACCCCACATTTTCATAATGTCTCCAAGTGGTTGGAAGCTGTCATCACATGCTCTTTTCACCAACAATGACATTGTGAAATACCCAGCCTGGAACCACTCTGTCATCTCCTGGTTACTGAACGGACCTGCAAAATACATACCCACCAACATACATACGTGGAAACAAAGCTGAGGTCTCCACCGAATGCTGTACTCAACGCAACCCATACATAGACTTTTATTTGGAGAACCACTTCAAGAATGCTAACATTTTTTCATACAAGAATGACCAAAATATAGTACTAAAAATAAACTATGATTACTTTTTTTACAGAACAGGCAGTGTGAAGTGGCCATTAGGTGCCAATAATTACTCTATACATTTCCTGCTATAGCCACACAATCCTGCACTTTTCTACTTACACAGAAGTAGCAGCAATATTTTATAATATTAATGTAAATATATTTTAGATATTTATATTACTATCATGTGATGAACAATTATATATACAGCAATTGCTCTTAATACTCCTGTGAAAAAGAACAAAAGAAAGCAGAAGGATTACCCTGAATTTCTCCTTGTGGGTCTTTGTAGTACCACTTTTGCATGGCCTCATGGAATAAAGGTACTGAGGAACCTTTTGCTCGCTGCTCTTGAAGTTTGGCTGCTAGCCTTTCATCATCCAATGCACTGTCTTGCAAATATGCCACCATCTTCTCTGCTTGCTGAAGGAAAAAGAAAGGCAGGACACACTAGGAATTACTGCAGTTATTGCCATGTTAAAGACAAGCCCTAGAAAAAGGGACACTAGAGGTCCTTGTGATAAATCCTTCACAGGGCGCAATCCTAAACTGAGTTAGGCTGGCATAAACTAAGCCAGCAAAGTTTGGCCAGCACAAGGGACACTGTAAAGTATGTTTGGAGCACTCTTTGAGTCAGAGATGCCAGCACATAGACGTGAGCCATCCTCCCTGACTCTGAGTAGTCGAGACACGCTTTACACCAGCAGTGAACTAAACTAATCCCACCGTGTATTTTTCATTCAAAACCTTACAGGTTTAGCACCACATTAGGATGGCTCCCATTTCCAAGAAGTTATTTCCATGCTGCATTTCCAAAAAGACTTCAGAAAATATGCTTGATGATTCATTCCATTATTTCCAGAAAGTGTGTCTATTTCAGAAACAGCCATTTTGTTCTAAACGTTCATGACGACTTACAGAACTTACAGAGTTCATATGACTTACAGAACTAAATATAGAACTAACTACAGAACTAAAACTGAAACAAGCCTCTCTTTAAAACACAAACAGTTCATTCATGTTATTCTGGAATGAAACTGAGATTTTATTTCAAAATTGCTTGGTTCATAGCATGAAGGTAAGATAACAGGAGAGGACATGCCTTAAGAAGAGATAGCAGCCAAATGAGGCCAGGGGGCGGGCTTAGCAGCCATGTTGTTACGCTCAAAACAATCCTTATTCCAAGCATTTCAGATTGCTTTGCTCGTACTGGTTAGGACTGAATAGTTTACTCCTGAAATAAAAACTTACGAAAATAAAAACGTGTGATCGTGGAGAAACATTATTGGTAACCTTATTATGATTTAATATGCACTTACAAGGTTAAATTCCTCATAATTATATTACTGAACATACCAGACGAAATGCTACTTGCTGTCTATTTAAACTCAGATTGCACTGTTTTGACAGACTTATTTTTTGAAATCTACACAACCAAAAATAAAAAGGCCATGCCCCATTAAAAACAATTTCTGATAATGTTCAGAATTTCATAAATATCACAGTAGAAAATGAAAGGCGGAAAAATAAAGTGTGAACGGGAAGGGAAGAAAAAAATGGAAGGTGGGGAAAAAAGTGTAAACGGGAAGGGGGGAAGAAGGAGGGGGGGAAATATACATTTTGTATCCGAAAAATCACTGCTGAAGGTTGTGTGTGGATTGAGTTCCTTTTACTTCTTCATACCTACTTCAGTTTGTGAAGGGTTGCATACTTTAGGAAGTAATATTTTTCAGTAGCAATTAATCACAATGATTTTAAGTACCCGTGAAAAGTAATCCCATTTTTCGTACAGCGATTCGTGCACCCATATGCAGAACACGCAGTCATTATTTAAGACGTTGAGATTAACTTTTACACACGTGCGGGGAGATTTTGATTTGTGAATGTGCGGAATCCTCCTTGGCGGGAAAGATCTGAGTCAGCCATATTGTTACGCTCATGGCTTCAAGAAAATGATTTCATGTACCCTCCTGTTATTCTACCTCTATGGTTCATAGAGTTAGTGTAATGGCTAAGAGATGGACAACCCCATCCTAAGCTGCCCAGCTCCCGTAGGAGCAGTGGTAGCAAAACGACTGCCTCTGCATCCTATAGGAGCCAGGCAGCTGTCGGAGGCACCTCGGGAGAAGGGGACATTTGCCCCTTACCCCCAGGAAAGGGACACTGGGCTGCCAATGGGCCTCCTCAAGCCTACATTGACTATTTTACTGTTGCAGACTTGAGGGCCCCTGTGTTGGGCTATGTAAATAGGATAGAGGAGTTCACTGCCGGTTCCACCCCTGTTCCTCCCTCCGCCTGCCCTGAAAGCTCACCGGCAGCGGCAGTGAGACTTACAGCCTGTCAGCTCTGCGTAGGGTCCTCCTGGTGCTGGGGTCTGGCACTGGGCCAGCACCAGCAGTTAGACCTTATCACTGGCGGTAGAAGTGCCTTAAATCACTTTTGTGACACCAGCACTGGCGGTAAGGGGACCACATAGGATTGGGCCTTGAATTGTGAAACAGGGACACTCCAGTCCAAATCTTGTGTGTGCTACAAACAGCCTCAGGAACTATGTATGCAAAGGGATAATACTGCTGGTTTATCTTATAGAGTTGTTGTAAAGGTAACCGAGAATGTAACTGAGGGCACAATCCTAAACTGAGTTAAACCGGCATAAGCTAAACCAGCAAAGTGTGGCCAGCACAAGGGCCACTATAAAGTATGTTTGGACCACTCTTGGATTCAGAGAGGCCAGCACACAGACATGCACCATCCTCCCTGACTCCGAGAAAAGTCCAAAGCATGCTTTACGGTGTCCCTTGTGCTGGCCAAACTTGCTGGCCGGCCTAACTCCAGTTTAGGATTGAGGTCACAGTTTGAGTAAAAGGGTTCAAATTGGAAGAAGAAACACTCTTAAAACAGTTTGCATTTCCTTCAACAAAGTTTCTCTTGTGACTAAACAATATTTTGTTGTTTCAATATCTTCAAAAGATTGAGCTCATATTACTTATATCTGGAAAACTAGAATCAGAAAGGTCATGTCCACAATTAAATAGCTATATCACAATTCAGATTAACATGGAATCCTCTTGAGTAGAAAGCCAGTTTTGCAAACATCTCTCTCATTTTGCTATATCTGGAATAATCTACTGCTACATTGTAGCAGAACATGTGAATAATAAATAATTGTGCCTTAGAATCAGAAGGCCACAGAACCAACCAGAAGGAAAACCAAGAGTAATACCAGGAATTGGTTCAAAATATGAGCTTTGCTAAAGCATTTGAGAACAGTGACCACAAGGCTGTCAAATTTAACATATTTAAGTTGAAACTTGCATGGAAAGTCCAACATAACAAAAACCATGTAACTTGCCAAAATGAGATAAACAGAAGCCATTATTTGAGAGGAAATAAAAGAATCTGTCCCAATCAGACAAAATGAGAGCAAGTGAATAATTGTTTAGGATGCAGATACTTGAGAAGATTCTGCAACTTCCTTCTTTGAGTCTGGAGTTACCTGGGTTGGGGGGAATTATCTGTCTGCACTCTCTGTTGTCCTTGTTAGATAGTTTAGCTCTGTTCTGGGTTTGTTTTTTAAACATATCTATTGAGTTGATGAGCTGAAACTGTCAATAGGAGCCTGTGTACTCTCTACTTCAGTGTTATTCAAACTGTGGATCGCAACTTGATGTCAGGTGGGTCACGGAAAGCTGAGAGCAGCCAACTTTGAAACTGCAGACTCTTGTTATATTCCTTTTGTGAGTGTTAACAGTTTGAATTCAAGTGAGGTTTTTTTTTGATAAATTTTGTTTTTAGTTCAATGCTTTTACATAATATTTTGCCCTAATCTTGCTTTCTGTCATGGATGCTGTGCAATTGCTACAGTAAGAATGCCAGTTGCATTCCAGGAATATCATTTATGTCACAATGATGGCACTTCCGGCTTCATGATGTCACTTCTGGCCATGACATCACTTTCAGGTTAATGACATCACTTCCGGTGGGTCCCGATACAAGTGCCACTCTAAAAAGTGGGTCCCAGTCTAAGAAGTTTGAATACCACTGCTCTACTGTGTAACAAGAACTGTGCTTTGTAAATAAATGCTTTATTACAGTAGGTTTTTGCTGGCTTATTAACAGTGTGCCACTAATTCCCATGTTTAGTATAGTTTTAACTGTTTCTCATGCTGGGTGTTTTACTGTGCTGCTATAATTTTCTTTGTGCTTGTGTGTTCCATTGTGTTTTTATCTAGTAAGCTGTCTGGAAGTTCTAAAAAAGTCAGGGTACAAAATCATTAAAATAAATCAGTAAGGGAGGGGCAGTCTCTCTGGAAGTCTGGATCATCTGCTTGGGAGGGACCTTCCCCACACAAACATGCCCACTGGCTCTAAGAATGTGGTAGCATGTGTAGTATTGCTTCGTTGGCCAAGACAGAGATAGCATCAACAGATATATTAGAAATTCAAACAATGGTTTGGTTAGTTCGAAGAACAGTTGGGTATGATGTCTAAACTGACCTGTAGACTAAATGTCTAAACACATACATCTGCACGAACACAGAGGCAAGCAGTGCTCTTGAAAGCAGGCTCCATTACTCCCTGGGTCACATTCCAGTGTTTAGCCACATCAGAATGCCTTTTACTACTGACAAAGACTTCATATATGCCCATATAGCTGTTTTAGGATTACTGAAATGCCAGGTATTAAAAGCTGAACTTATCCTTTAAAAAAGCAGCTTTTATAGCACTGGGAAAAAACTAAATAGTCTCAATTTAAGACATATTGCTTCCCCCATATATTGCTTCCCTCCTTCCCCTAGATCTTCCCCTTTGCCCACAGCCAGAACCTGTAGTTCATCCCTGACACCATGAAGAAAAGGCCAGACAGAGACAGTCCTCAAAAGCCTCCCAGTTATGTAGAAGAACATAACAAAAATTCAAACTGCATGTACTCAGTTGGTCCAGGAGGGCTAAGGCAAAGTGCTGTCAACCAATGACAGATGGATGAAAAGACAAGACATAAAAAGAGGTTGATTAAATCTAAAAGAAGGAATGTAGGATAAAGACAAGGTGGGGGAGAAAAAGAACAAGCAGGTTTACAAAAATGGTTTGAAATGCCCCAGTATGGATCTCAGTAAAAGGTATAAACAAGGAAACTTAAAGCAAAATAAAGTCCCTTATGTGCTTAAGCTCACAGATCCTTAACTATACTCATTCCAACCATCAGCATTCAGATTCCATTAGACTTCTCTTGTCTAGGTGGGGTGGATGAAACTTGGCCACTTGCACATTCCTGCCAAGATGGAGCACAAGCTTGACTTTAAGTAATCTAGTAAATTTCACAGGCTTTGAAAGGTTGCCGTGACCACACAAATGAGATTTCACTACTCTATCAGGGCTGCGACCCACAGGGTTTAGAACACTGATCTAGAATACAGGGTTGGCTAGGCTCAAACAGAAACTAAAACTTAATTTCTGAACCTAAGAATTCCTCCTTTTTAAAAATTAACTCAGAAAGGTTTTCTATTTCTCTTTGAGACTGTTAAGGTTTAGTTGTGACTGTTTTCACCTAAATTAAATAGCTACTACTACAAAAGTACTACCAAATTAAAAAATATATATACCTTTCAGTTTTTCATTTGTACATCAATTTAGTTTTGCCAATTATTCTGATCAATACCAAGAAAAACCTGGTAAAAACCAGCTATTATCAGTACCTTTCTAAAACGACTTTTCCACTCAAGTTGCCAACTGCTGGCATGTGTGAGGGGCTTGCTAGTCTGTTGCTGACTAAGCACATTGATCCAATCTCTCAGGCTCCATATTAAACTCCAAAGGATAAGCAGCTGACTTGAAAAAGCTTCTGCTGTTATGATTCATCATCCCCAACTGGACTTAATGACCAGGACATTTTCTGTCTTGAGCAGGGTCCCTCCTAGGAGAAAGCCAACAAAGCTCTCTTTACTCAGAGCCAAGTAGGAATCTCTCCAAGCTTTGTCATTTGCTCATCAATGCTTTCTAAAATTGCTCAATAACATTCTTAGCATAGGGCGATTATTGGTTCAGTAGTAAATAAGTGCATCCAGGTTCTGTTGTGCAGAGCTGTATATAAGCTGTGTCTTAATTCCTAGAAATGCAGTGTTTCTTTCTGTACCATATGAGATTAATAGTGTGCTTCTCCGAGTCAGCCTATCAACCTAGGCCAGAACAGAAATAATAAACTGATACCGAGCCAAAAACACTACATAGTTTCTCACTTCATCTACCTGGGAGCCTTACTTCCTCAGCCAGCAGTGTTTTCTGACACTACATATGTGATTGCTGAACTCAGAGGTCCACATCAACCCTCTTCCAATGATATGGAATTCACATCTAATGTAAACAAATTCTGTTTTATCAAGCCTTTTACAAAAGGTAAAGAAGGTATAGCTGGTTGCAGATTTATAAGAGTATAGTAGCCAGGTTTCAAGTGGCTGAACAGAAAAGAACCCTCTCTTGCACTCTGTATCTCCCCCAGTCTCCCCAGGCACTGAAGACAGCATCTCCCAGGCTTCTTTTATTGTCTTATTCTTTTAAGGATAAGAATAGAGAAGGTTACTCATGCAGAAGCTTGTGTAAAGTCTATATGGGTCTGTATGCTCCATCTGATTACAGATTCATGTTCAATACGGAGATAATAATATTAATACTTAGTATTTATATACCGCCTTTCTAAGTCATTAGATTGTTCTTTTGACTTTATTATTCAAGGCGGTTTACATAGGCAGGCATTTCTAAACCCAAAGGGTTTTTACAATCACAATAAGTTCTAATCTCACAAGAACTGCTACATTTCAGATGACACTTTCAAGTCCAGCCTCTCTTTCTTAGCCGCATGATTGCTCTCCTGCCGGCTGACAAAACGGCTTCTTGCTCTCACCAAGAAACAGCTGGCCGACACAATTCCCCTCTCACAGGCAGTCAGACACAGCTCAAGTCTTATCAGCCGCATTCTTCTAGGTCTGCCGCTCACGGAAACTTCCGGTGATTTAGAATTGGTGACCTTCGGATCTTATCTTTGGGCAGGACTGCGGCTTTAATCCTCTCAGCTAGACGTCCTGCCCTGATCATCCTAATCATCTTCTCATATGGTTTAACATCCTGGGGGGGGGGGAAACTAACTTCCCACTCTTCACCTAATGACCTGGTGAAGACTCCCGAAGGCATGACTGAGGTAGATGTTTGTGACTCCGAGGAAGAAAGGGAGAAAGGAACTGCTGGCATCAATGAAAGAACAGGTAACACAGATTGTTTATAGCAATGATGGAGATCAGTGGTGCTGAAGTTGGAAGAGTCACCACTGATGTTGACCCTGCAGGTGCTGGAATAGCAACTGGCACTATATGTCAAAGCCTGAGTCGAGGAGGAGACCATGTGAATTGCCACAGTAATCAATACATAGACACTGTAGCCAAGAGTAGTTCTCTTGGCCCAAGCACTGCCAGGCAGGCATGCTGACTGAAGCAGCAGCAGCTATGATCGCTGTCTCCATATCAAGCCAGACTGGCCCATACACGAGTGCCTAAGATGACAGCATGGGAAGGATAATGTGCATATGCCAAATATGATTCTAAACAGGTTCTAAACAGAGCGATGACATGAAGTTATCAGGTTAAGGTACACCATCAGCCTGGCGATCAACAGTTTTGGTTTCTACTTCAAGATTGTGTTCCCAATTAACACCAGCAAGATCAACTTGGGGCCTGTAGGGGAGGACAAACACTGCAACACTTAAACAACCTCCTCAAAGGTTGTGAGGCTCTTACAAAGGACCACAACAATCTTCCAATTCAGTGAAGAAGCCTTGCATCAGAATTCAATTCAGTGGGGAGTAAGGCTGTTCCATGGCTTGGTTACCAATCGTGATGACCTCCAAGATTGGAGGCTTCATTAGTATGAAAGATGGAAGGCACTGCTGTTGAAGCCCAAGATGGCTTTCCTGCAGATCTGGTTTCTGAGACCGCTGTTTTGCCTCCTTCTTAGGGAGATCCTTAATACTGGCCACTTACCCGTAGTGGAACATGGTATTTTCCATGCCCCTTGTGGGTATTGCTTTAGGCTCAACTTTTCTCTGAGGCAGATGTGTATGTCATCTAATTTGACTATTTCAGGAAGCCGTTGGCAAAAGCAGAAAAGGCTGCATTATTGTAGGCGGTGCCTGCTGAGGCTTGATGGCATGCAGCCAAAGGAGAGAACCACACTGTGAAGGCTACATCTGGGACTGAGGATTGGTGGATCACAAGAATACTGTATATTTGTAAAAAAAAAACCCATTAAAAAATGGTGGTTTAGACAGCCTGCTCATTTAAGCCGCCTTGGGCATTTGCTTCAGCATGGGAAAGGCAGGCTATAAATTCTTAAAATAACAAATAAATAATTAATCAGTGCAGTTAGAATGAGGGCCAGTTCCCAGAGTGTCAACTTGCGGCTCACCATATAACATGACAGGACTAACTAAACCTCTTGCTCTCTAGTTTTTTACATCACATCTATGGTAAGAACTACTAAAAATAAAGATACTGCGTAAAGATGAAAAATGTGGTAAAAGTCTTAAATTTTTTTCTGAGGAACACAAAAGGAAGAATTTCACATGATGCTGCTTCAGCAATGGTCAAAAAGGAACTGAAGGATTGGGCATTCTTCCTGCTCTTGAGGCACACAGTGTGCATGGGGTTTCCTCCACTATACAGCAGAGACAGAAATCTCAAAGCGGCTATGGAAGCTTCCAAGGTTGGCTCTGCACATGCACATGCAAGTTTACTATGTGTGGCTGCACAGAGACCAAGAACGTCAATATGAGACTGAAAGACTATTAAAGCAAGCACCACACGAGCCTACTTAAAAACAGCATTCCATAGATGGGGCAGCACAACGAAAATGCCCTTCACCTCACTTGCCACTACTGTTCCCCCTAAGATGAGTGGCTGAGTAGTCGTGCACTTCCTAGACAAGCTCCGCATAGTGTGGAGCTCAGCAACCCAGAGGTTTGGCAACGACATGACATAAAATGCTAAATGTTTGAAGGCAGCAACACTACAGCTGCTGAAGGGGTTTGCCTATTGGTGTAGACTTCTCGGAAAGAACGCTGGTTGCCACATATCTCACTTCAGCCGAAAAGGGCACCCAGAGGATCACCTCTGAAGATGATTACAATGGTCACCAACTCTGCTAACTGGGCAGAGGCTCTTTTTAAAGTGGTGCTTCTCTTAGCAAGGGGAGAGCAACTGTCCTTATCCATGCAGGGACAGCATCCAGTGACTGTTTGCTAATGTTTCTTTTCTATCTTTTGTGAGTTTACAAAACCTTTTGAGACAGGAAACGAACAGGACAGTATGATTGTGAACTTTTTATTGAAAAGCAGTATAGGTTGACCCTTGTCATCTGTGGGGGTTCTGTTCCCGGAATCCCCAGATACCAAAATACACAGGTATTCAAACCCATGGTTTTGAGCCACCCCACCCTCCAAATTCAACTGGAGTTGTGCTCCAGTTGGGTCTGGAGGGTTTTCTGAGGCTCGCAGAGGCTGCACACAACCACCAGTGGCTTCTGTGGGTCTCAGAATGCCAATTTTGGGCTAAAACGCAACTTCCAGTTTTTGAACCAAACAGGAAGCAGCTTTTTTTGTGCTCAAAACAGGCATTCTGAGGCCAGTACAAGCGCAAGGGGGCTTTTCAGGCCTCAGATAAGCCTCCGGAGGCAAAAGGAACCCAGCTCCAGTCACCTTCAGAGGAACCTGGTGAGACCCTCCTTGAAGATTTGGAACCCTCGGATTCTGTAATTTGCATGTCCCAAGTCTACAGTTCCACCTGTATTAATACTGATGATGGTATTATCATCAGTATTATTAATACTGATGATGGTGCTGAATGAAAGATCGGCAGGCAGTTCCTTCAGGTACCCTGTTCCAAAGCATTCTTCGAACTGTACTCAGAAACAGGATGGGACCCAATAAATGTGTCTAGGAATGGTGAAATATAGTCCTATTGACCAGTTCTCGTTAGCAACCTAGCAGCTATATTTTGAAGAGCAGTTTCTGGACAGTCTTCAAAGGCAGCCCAGAATATAACATAGCAGTATAACCTGAATGTTATCAGAACATTTATGGACAACCCATGTCTCAGACCAGCATTTCTCAAAGTGTGTTCCTAGGGTGCCCCAAGACTCCTGAGTCTCCTTCAGGGATGCCACAAACAAAGCATAACTGACTGCCATCTGCCCCTGCCCAGTCTCCCCTTCCCCCGCTTTCCCTCTTCATGGCACTCATTCCCCTCTTAATCCAGCTTTTTCCAATATTAAATGTTGGACTCAACACTATGCCAGCAGTCCCCAAGACTCAGCACATGTGCTGGCAAAGCTCTTGTGACTCCTTTTAGGAGTGTAGAGTGCTCCACAGACTGAAAAGTTTAAGAATTGCTGACTTGGGCTATCACATACACATGCACAAGTAAGTAAACTGGTGACCCTTTTGAATCCAAGCTATTATCTCACTATTACCCTGTGACTATGAATTTTCTATGCATGAATTGAGAGCTAGTTTTTTATGTTTACATCCCAATATTGTAAAAGCAACTATAAAAAAGGCAAGTAATGAGGGTTGTTTTTTTAATTTCAGTCTGAAACAATGCAAACAGCCAACGTAAACTTAATAAAAAATTTAAAACTATAAATAGAGATAATTTACCTGTTCTAAATGCTTGAGACCTTCATCATCGTCTGGATCAGTGGAAATATTCCCCATGCCTGGAGCAGCTGTGACTGATGTCTGAACAGGTCGTAAGGCAGGATTTGGATTTGTGTCTGGAGGGGGAAAATGAACAGGGGAAGTTGCATCTGGAGGAATCTGTGGTGAAGGCTGGACAGCAGAAACTGGCTCTAGTAGGGGAAAGAATAGATATGAAATTCTTTTTTTATCCTCGGGTCAGACGACATTATCAGAGCTCTAAAATCCTGGCTTCTGCACTATCCTAGAACATGCATTTTATTTGATTAAAAAAATAGAGAAAATACTTCTGACCTTTCTATACCTAATAAATTCTAGTTTGCTCTCATAAAATCAGTTGAATGCTATATGAGAAGCCTCAATATTTAAAACTGCACAAGGGAAACAAGGGAAACATTTTGGGCAAGGCAAATTCAGTCAACAGAAAACTAGTTAGACCACCAATGCATGGAGTTTCTTGAGAAAGGAACTTTTTAGTCCAAAGAAACTTCTTTGCAGCAGGCTTTGGAAGATTCCACATACATCACCCAGTGTTCCGTATACGTTATGTGGCCACACAGCTCCGAGCCGGGCTCTGTGCAGCATGGAGCTTGGGAGCCTGGAATTTCAGCAATGACCTGTGACATCATTGCTGAGTATCCAGGGACGGTGTTGCAATACAGTTTCAACAACACATGCAAGAAGGGACACAACAGTGCAGATTAGAGGGAATAATGCCCGTAAGTTTCTGAAGTTTACCTTCTTCAGTAAGTAGCACCTACCAACTAGGAATATACCAAAGGGGCCAAGGAAAGAGGCTGAAAAGACCTTATTCCTGCAGCCCTCCAACTAACTCAACTGCAGAGTATTGCTTTACACCAAACCTTTGTTAATGGATAACAGCCAGTTCACATGCTACAATACTTTCATCACTGCTGTATTACTAAATTGATTTCTGTGCTGTTGGTTTATGTTGGTCTCACACAGTCTGCTTTGTCAATGCAACCCTCTGACTTGCTCTTAGAAATCAAACTTCACTCACTTCTCCCCTCCCCCCCCCACCCATTGCTTTTATTACCTTCTCTATTGGGCACTTTGGCTGCTGGGATGTCCTCCATTTTGTTCTCTTTAACTTCTGGTTTTTCTGTTACTTCTGGAACACAGTCTTCTCTCCTTTCAAGGAGGTGTGTTGGTAATGGCTCCTGTGGTTGGGGCTTAGGTGGAGTACCTGACCTGGTTGGTGGCGAAGATTCTTTGACTATTTCTTCTGTTACTTCTGAAATAATAGTCAAAGTTACTTAGTAACTCCAGGACATGGAAGAAACAGACAAGGGATAACTGGAGAACCTCTTTTACCTGCTGCTGTTCCCTCTGTCTTAACCCCTTCTCTCACTTGCATCCTCTCCAATTCTTTGGCTTCTTCACTGTGACTTCCCTCTGAATCAGACCGGTCTTCTCCTTCTTCTACAGGTCGGAAATCCATTTCCTGTTCCTCAGGAATTGGCTCCTTCTGAACCTTCTAAGTATAAAACATATGTGTCAAATGTTATATGACTAGTTATAAACCCAGGTTGTGTTACATCATGTGCACAAAAAAATGCCTTACTTTTAAGGACAGAAATGCCCCCGATGAGTCAAAGGTCCCCATTTCTTCTTCTGCATCTTCCAAGCACCATTCAGGAAGGCTATCCCTATCATCATCCATACTGCCACTGCCACAGCGCACTCTTCGATACCCTCGTTCATCATCCCGGTCTCGGAAATCAAATTCAAATCTTCGCCGTCGCTCCAAGTGTTCTCTCCAGCCTGCAGAACGAGGGCCGTCTAAGGGGGCGGGAAAGTAACTTTACAAAAGAGTTCCATAGGGCAAGAACTTGTTTGGAACGAGAAAGGGATAGAGGAAAAGAGGATAGGGAAAAGAGAGGACAAAGTGACAGAACTTCAGAACGCCACTACAGTTTATGATCCACCTTGAAACAGGCAATTTATAAAAGATTACCACTAACATTTTTCTCCAAAAACTGCTCCAAATGAGCACATTGTCTTTGGAGCCATTTTATGACAGCTGAAGAACTGTGTGGCCCAACTTCAACAAATTATAAAAACAAAAATTAATTCAATATTAAAACTGCATAGCAATTTCACTCATTGCACTAATCATTAAGCCTCACAACTAGTTCAACCATAGGGGGCAGCCTTTGCTAATGAGACTTTCCTATGAGGCCCTAGAAAGTTACACAGGTTGCATGTTACCGGGTTTATTTATATATATTTTTTATATTTCTTATTGGACACCACTGACATATCTATTACGCTTGTAGGCAGTCCCACTAATCCATCTTCAAAATTGCTTGCCTTTTGTCTCTGCCTGCTAGTTAACAACCCTTTCTTCTGGGGTTTGGTGTGGCTTGTGATCTGTGGTCAGTGATTTTATTTCTTGAGTCTGTCCTTGTTTTGCATGTTACTATGGTGATGAAGCCTGGTAGTACAATACTTGGAAAAGGATTTGAAGCTGGCCAGCTTATTTCTAGGTTCTGCTTTTAATGGCTGTGTGACTGCAACTAAACTTGAATGTGAGTGAGGCAATGAGAAGGCAGCAGGTGGTGACTGCTGGTGCTGACATGTATCCCTACAACCAGGAAGGAGTTCTAAGTATCCAGGCTAATATCTGCATATACTTCTGAAGTTTCAAATGTGGTGACCTTCAAAATGAAGTTTAGCATGCTTAACATCAGCTGTTATTTGTCCCTAATCCCGACAACAATGCTGACAGAATCAAAACTCAAGTATATAGCAGCAAGCTCCAACCGCTGTTCCAAGTGCATGGGTTGTAAGTGTTTGCACACCCACAGCTTCGGCAGCAGCGCTTTTTGAAGAACTTTGGTAGGGCGGTTCTGCCTCACCTGCTGCCCACACACTGCATGCCAGTATAGCCCAGTACACTAATCAGTCACTAGGGTACCAAGGACATTTCAGTAACCTTCACCTCATTGATCAACTATATCAAGTTACATGTGTGATGTGCCTAATGATTTGTGATTAGGGTAATTTTTGCCTGCAGTGAGAAAAATTTGCACTTGTTGTAGCTAATCGTTTCTCTCCTATAATGTCGCATGAGAAGGTACATATAACTCAAAATGCATTGGGCTGCCTTTTATAAATTGACAAGACATTTGTTAAACAAAGCATTATATTCTGACCATAACATCTTAAATACGAATTTTTATATTTATGATTTATGTAGAATATTTATAAACTGATTTTCAAATATATTCTCAAAGCATTTGACATAGCAAGATGGATAAGAATATGGTGTAATCTCCCTCTCTTCCTCCCTCCATCTTAAAAAGAAGAACAAGGGAGATACTAGCAACAGCCATTAGGAGAGATGCTATGTGGGGTAAAAGGGGAGAGTTCTCCCTCTGATTAGTATAAGCGGATCACCCCTAAAGGTGCCTCTTTGCAGAGGAGTTGTATAGGAAGTATTAGGATGATATTGAAGTCGCACATGTGACATGATCTAAGGAAAATATAGGACTTTACTTTTACTATCCCCTTTTATAGACAAGAACTTCATTATAATAATCAAAAATATCAAGCTATTTCTATTCTCATGTGACAATAAAAGTTCCCCTTTGAAACCTGCTTACTAGACCTGACACTACTTTCCATAACAAGGAAGTAAAGCAGGAGGTTTAGAACTCAAAGCACAGAGAGCTCAAGTATGATTCTAACAATAGCACAGAATTCCTAGAAAATAAGAAATACAGCTCTCAAGTGGGGGGAAGGCCAGTTCAGACAACCCAACAAACCACCACAAATGCAATACAGGTGTCTCCCTTCCCATATCTGCAATTCTCAACTTCCCCCCTCCCCCGCACTGCACTCATGATGCATCTCTGCTTTGCAAATGGAAGCTTTGCAAAAAGGAAGCAGACAACTGAATGCTAGACTCATAATTGCTTTAGCTAGTGCCATTTAGTGTTCTCACAATCTGTTTCCTCTGCTGTCCACTTCCTGTTGTTTTCATTGTTGCTTCCTCTAGTGTTCCCCTAGTCTAGCAGCTATGAGTTTAAAATTGTGTAGTAAATAAAATTATGTGGTTTTAACACCCATAATAGAAAAATGAGACTTAAGGATGGTTTCCTATTGCAGTTTATAGTCCGAAGTCCTGAGTTCAGACAACGAGTAGCATTATGGTTTAAGAAAACCCAGAATTTCCTGGGCTCATGAGGTGAGGAGTGTAAGGACAACAGAAAGCACCCAGCATGCTTCAGGACACAATCATGACCCAACAAACCATGATAATCTGAACTGGCCCAAACTGTCCTTTGCTGGACTCACAGGACAGTAGAACAAACAGGACAAAGGAAGGATATAAACTGATAAATAAAATGAACTGGTTCTGCATCAAACTAACATTTTCAGATATTAGTTTAATACTTAATAACTAAATTTAGTTCACAGCTCAGACTCATGTTTCATCATTATGAAAGATGAAAGTAAGGTATCAAACTGCTATCTATGAATTAAGGAGAAACTTGAGCATGGTTGTAAAGTATTGCACACAATGCAGAAATCTTCATGACAAACATTTCTTGCTACTTCTTTCCAAGTATCAGAGAACAACCTGATAATACTTCAAGCCTCAGGACTCCTATGTCAACAGACAGTTCTATTGACTGCTAAAACAGAGATGAGATTCATGTTATTCTTTGCTGAACAAGATAATGCTAAAAGGTCTTCAAGTTACTTATGTCCTAACTAAACCCCTTACATCTGATCATCATGAGATGCTAGTTCAGCTGTTTTATTACTGTCTAAGTTAGACACACTGCTACTTTATTGTGCATTTATCAGATATGTCTGACGTCAGGAAGACACACATAAGAACAAGCATTGCTGGATCAGGCCAAAGGCCCATCTAGTCCAGCTTCCTGTATCTCACAGTGGCCCACCAGATGCCTCAGGGAGCACGCAAGAGAACCAGATACTTGTGTCCTGCTGCCACTCCCCTGCATCTGGCATTTTAAAGTAGACTACTACCATTGCACCACCCCCAAGGAAGACATCAGACTAAGGTTGGGGTTTAACTTTATTAAGTACAATGTAAATCATGTAACCTACTAAACATGCATCCCTCCCTCGCCAGTCTGGGGTAGGCAAAAAAAACAACAACCTGCCATCCATACTTCGCCAATCTGGATGACAATAAAAAAATTCCTACCCAGCCCACTTGATGATCGACCAGCTAATCTCAGACTGGACATATCCATCATAGCTTGTAACCTGTAATGGAGTTTTCCTCCATAAATTTATCCAATCTCCTTTTAAAGGCATCCAGGCCCAATGCCATCACCACATCTCGCGGCAAGGAGTTCCACATTCTAATTACACGCTGGGTAAAGAAATACTTTCTTTTGTTTGTTCTATCTCTCCTTGTTTCAGAGGATGTCCCCTGGTTGTGGTATTGTGTGAGAGGGAAAAGAGATTTCCTTTATCTACTCTATCCACTCTGTGCATAATTTTGTATGTCTCAATCATGTCCCCCCTCAGGCGCCTTCTTTCTAGGCTGAAGAGCCCCAAATGCTGTAACCTTTCCTCCTAAGGGAGGTGCCCCAGCCCAGTAATCATTTTAGTTGCTCTTTTCTGTACTTTTTCTAATTCCACTATGTCCTTTTTGAGATGTGGAGACCAAAACTGTACGCAATACTCTAGGTGTGGCCTTACCATTGCCTTGTACAATGGCAATACAATATTGGCTGTTTTATTCTCAATCCCTTTTCTAATTATCCCTAACATGGAATTCGCCTTCTTCACTGCCGCTGCACACTGGGTCGACATTTTCATCGAGCTGTCCACTAACACCCCAAGATCTCTCTCCTGGTCTGTCACTGATGCTCAAAACCCATTTACCTATATGTGAATTTTTGATTTTTTTTGCCCCAATATACATTACTTTGCACTTATTTACATTGAAACGCATCTGCCATTTTATTGCCCATTCTCCCAGTTGTGAGAGATCCTTCTGGAGTTCTTCACAATCCGTTCTAGTTTTCACCACCCGGAAACATTTAGTGTCATCTGCAAATTTGGCCACCTCACTGCTTATGCCTGTCTCCAGGTCATTTAGGAATAAGTTAAAAAGCACTGGTCCCAGGACAGATCCCTGGAACACACCGTTCTTCACCTCTCTCCACTGTGAAAATTGCCCATTAATCCCCACTCTCTGCTTCCTGATCCTCAACCAATTTCAATCCACAAGAGGACCTAACCTCTTATTCCCTGACTGTGAAGTTTTTTCAGCAGCCTTCGGTGAGGGACTGTGTAAAATGCTTTCTGACAATCCAGATATATAATATCTCCTGGTTCACCAACATCCACATGCCTGTTGACCTTTTCGAAGAATTCCAAAAGGTTTGTGAGGCAAGACTTACCCTTACAGAAGCCATGTTGATTCTCCCCCAGCAAGGTTTGGTCTTCTATATGTTTTAGGATTTCGTCTTTGATGAGACTTTCCACCATCTTACCTGGAATGGATGTGAGGCTGACCGGCCTATAGTTTCCTGGGTCCCCCCCTCCCTTTTTTAAAGATTGGTGTGACATTTGCTATCCTCCCATCCTCTGGTACCGTGGCAGTTTTAAAGGACAAGTTGCTTATTATAGTCAAGAGATCAGCAACTTCATTCTTTAGCTCCTTAATAACTCTTGGGTGAATGCCATCTGGGCCCGGTGACTTATTTATCTTTAATTTATCAATTAAATCTAACATCCTCTCTTTTAACTTCTATCTTAGTTCCCTAGTCAAAAGGGATTGTTCAGGTAGTGGTAACTGCTCAAGGTCTTCTGTCGTGAAGACAGATGCAAAGAATTCATTTAATTTCTCTGCAATCTCTAAGTCCCCTTTTATCTCCCATTTTCCTCCCTCAACATCCAGCGGGCCAACTGCCTTTCTGGCAAGTTTCCTACTCCTAATATATTTTAAAAAGCTTTTATTATTCCTCTTTATGTTGCTAGCCATGCGTTCCTCAAAGTCTTTCTTGACCTCCCATATCACCTTCTTACATGTATGTCTTTTGCCAGAGTTTATGATCCTTTTTATTTTCTTCATTTGAGCAAGACGTCCACTTACCGAAGGACGCTTCCTTGCCCTTTATATCCTCTCTAACTTTGCCCGTTACCCATGCTGGCACCCTCTTGCATTTAGCTGAGCCCTTCTTTCTTTGTGGGATACACTTCCCCTGGGCTTCTACTACTGTTATTTTAAACAACCTCCATGCTTTCACAAGTGTTTGGACTTTTTTCACCCTCCCTTTTAACTTCATCTTAACTAGTTGCCTCATTTGTGGGAAATTTGCCCTTTGAAAGTCAGGGGTTTTTGTATCAGATTTATTTGGCACACTACCCTCAACATGCATGGCGAAACAGATCGCAGCATGGTCACTGTTCCCTAATGGCTCTGTAACATTGACATCCCTAACCAGGTCCTGGGTGTTACACAGTATTATATCCAGAGTCGCCTGTCCTCTGGTAGGCTCCATGACAAGTTGCTCCAAGGCACAATCATTTAGCATGTCAAGAGACACTGTCTCTCTTTCTTGACTGGAACATGAATTGACCCAGTCAATATGGGGATAATTAAAATCCCCCATGACCACAATCCTACCCCTCTTTGATGCCTCCCTAATTACTTTCCTCATCTCAAGGTCCCTTTCAGGTTTTTGATCTGGGGGGCAATAACACCCACCACTGTTACATCACTCCTTGAACCTAATAGTTTAACCCACAATGCTTCTGTAGTAGAGTCAGACCCACCTTCAACCTCTACGCTTCTGGAATCTATCCTTTCTTGACATAGATGGCCACCCCACCTCCAACACACTCCTCCCTGACCCTCCTGTAATGTTTATAGCCTGGTATTGCAGTATCCCACTGGTTCTCCGCATTCCACCAGGTTTCTGTTATGCCCACTATGTCAATACTCTCCCTAGCCACTAAACATTCCAATTCTCCCATCTTTGCTCGAAGACTCCAAGCATTAGTATAAAAGCACCTGTATATGGGGTCCCCAAAGAAGGACTACTTGCTTCCACCTTTAACTCTACAACTCACTATCACTTCCCATCACACTTCTACTCGTAATTCCTACACTATCATTGCCTTGTTCTTCTGTCACCTTGCCACCCTTATTCCCTAGGGTTGAGGAGTCCTGAACCGGATGCCACTCGGCTCCTGTCAGCTTTCCCCTGGGGTTTAGTTTAAAAGCTGCTCTGCTACCTTTTTAATATTATGCGCCAGCAGTCTGGTTCCATTTTGGTTCAAGTGCAGCCTGTCCTTCTTGTACAGGCTTGGCTTGCCCCAAAACGCTCCCCAAGGCCTAATAAATCTAAACCCCTCCTCCCGACACCACCATCTCATCCACACATTGAGACTTCTAATCTCCACCTGCCTACCTGGCCCTGCACGTGGAACAGGCAGCACTTCTGAGAACGCTACCTTTGGGGTCCTGGTTTTCAACTTCCTCCCTAACAACCTAAACTTGGCCTCCAGGACTGCCCGGCTACATTTTCCCACATCATTGGTGCCAACGTGCACCACCACTACCTCCTCCCCAGCAATCTCTACAAACTTATCTAGATGAGACGTGATGTCCGCAACCTTCGCACCAGGCAGGCATGTCACCATGCGGTCCTCACATCCATCACAGACCCCCATCTCCGAATCTCCCAATACAAGAAGTCCCCGACCCCCCTCCCGCCGAGGAGTATCCTTAGTGTGACTGGATATGGGCCCGTCACCTGAAGAAGTCCCACCAGAGGATTGTTTCCCTCTTTTCCAGAGTGGTCCTCCAGCCCTGAGACTTCCTACCCCAGCAGCCGAGGGGCTGCTCCTCTGAGGGTGGGACAAAGCCTGCAAGTCCCCAGAAGTCTCACCATGGTCCCTCTCTGCCTGCCTCTCTTCTCCAGGTCTGCAACCAAGGACTCTGGGGAGCAGACTTGTTCCCTGAGTGCTTGGAGCTCCTTGCAGCGAGGACACACCCATGACTTATGCCCAAGAGGCATATAGTCATACCCAGTGATGGGATCAGCTAATGACTCGGGGGAACGCTGGGCGGGCAGCAGGAAGGCTGGGCGGGACTTCCGGGTGATTGACAACCCGTCCGTCCGGGTCCGCTGCCTGTCCGCCTGCCGCACGGGCTGCCCTGGCCTCGGAGGGGGCGCCCGCTCGCCGGGGGACAGGACGGGTGGGGGCCCCTGGGTGCCAGAGCGCGCAGCGGGGGGGCACACCACCCGGAGGCAGCCTGTGTGGTGGGCAGGCGGCAGACCCGGATGGACTGGCTGTCAATCACCCGGAAGTCCCGCCCAGCCTTCCTGCTGCCTGCCCAGCGTTCCCCCGAGTTGTTAGCTGATCCCATCACTGGTCATACCTATGGCACTCAGTGCAAAACACTGGATAGCCCCCACCTTGCTGCTGGCTGTCTGCCTGCATAGCTATATTAGATGTGGGAATTGGCTACTCTTCTTTTCACAGAAGCTGAAGGGCAGTATTTTGGGGCCCTGGCTTCTTCACCCTGCTGCTGAACTCACACAGCTGCTCAACTCGCCTACCTTGCACTTGGTTCCAAGGCACTTAGTTCCAGGAGGAACTTAGTTCCAGGACGCACTCACAATGCAGCATTCTCTGTGACAAACGTTTCTTTCCACTTCTTTCCTAGTAGCAGAAAACATCTGATAACACTTCAGCCTCAGGATCTAGGGTGATTATTAAAAGATATCAGACTAGGGGAATTTTTGGTGAAAAAAGAATCAAAGAAGGTAAGAACAGCTCTGTTACTGTCTAGCAGCCTCCTTTTATTTTCTGTAAGAATTTTTCCCTCATGGCTTTGTTCACTCACTGCTCTTTTGGTCTGTGGTTGCCCTTTCTATTATTTCCTCTCACCTGGACTATGAGGACGCCATCTCTCACCATCCCTTCGTGAGCCAGCCAGTCGCCAACCACCATCATCATCTTCACCATTTTGCTCTTCCCTGAAGATGCGCCAGTTCTCGCTCTCAGAGCGTATAAATTCATGCTTCCTTCCCGTTGCTACTGTTCCACCTTCCTCAAAGTTTGGTCGCACTGCAAGTAAGACAGGCAAGGGATAACTATGTTAATTATGAAATGCAACTGTACGTTTTAAATCACAACAAGTTGGGTGAAAGAAGACTGAAGGTATTTGCTTTCCTTCTAATATAGTCTTTTCCTTAAGTTATTTTCATGATTTTTGCAAGGCAAAAATCAAAGTTAGTATTTTAATCTTCAAAAAAGAGATTTAGAGAAATGGCTACAGCACAGCTGTAACTATTTAAGAATGTCAAAAGTTCACTCTGCAACAAGTGATGGAAGAGCATCTGTAGAGTTTCTGTTTGCATAAACAGTTAGATGCCACCTGATGTTCAATGAGATTGCTTTACAATAGTTCAGCGTTATCAAGACACTATTCCTGGTCACCACAAAGTTTATAATGGCTCAAGGATTCTGTTATTGTTTGAACGGAAGATATTGTTAAGCTCTGCATTATCTCAGTAGAAGTGTTCTACTTCATGTTCAAAACTGAACATTTGTAAGATATAATTTAGAAATATGGATAATTTGACTCTTAATGTTTATATGTTGGCAGCAATTGTTAAATAAGCACCACAATGGATTATTGGCATTATAACCTTCATTGTTATACATATTTCAAATAGCAATGAGAAAGCAAAGCTCCAAAGAAATCCATAATGCTACTTGCAGAAATGCAGCTGGGCAACAAAATAAGCTAACTTTACTTACGCAAACTCCAGGACTGCAGTTATTTTTAATACATAGAAGACTAATGCACTGAAGTATGAACATTGCATACTGAAGAAAAGCCTGACAGTTCTGGCATTTTACATCCTTTCAAGCATTAGCCACAGCAATCTTTGTAACTGCATTTAGGGGTGGTACTAAACCCTTATTGCCCAATTTAATTAGGGTTTTACAGAAGTTGGAAGAAAATGGGAGGTTGGGTGCAGCATGCCCGTTTAAGGCTGCAGTCCTAACTATGCTTATTACGGAGCAAGTCACATTGAGTTCAGTGGGACTAAGAACACATGTGCACAGGACTGGGCTGAAAGGTTCCTAATTATGAGATAATGCAGATCTGTTAGTCAACAGGTAATCATAAAGTTTTAAATGTCTGAAAAGTGAATACACAGAACGGGGTCAAATAATATTTCAAATCCAACTAACAGAACAGACGCAAAAGTTACCAATAATGATTAAGCAAATAGTGGTTTAGTCAATGTTAGTTCACACTGAAAGTAACAGACCCTACATGAAGTCTAAAGTTCTGTAAATGTGCATGCAACTTATACCGCTAGCGTGTTCACTTTACTCGGTTTAAATTACTTAGCACAGAGGTCGGTGTTTGGCCATGATTTCCCAGGATGAAAAGAAAAAAGAAAAAGATCTGTGGCTTTGCCTCAAACTAATTGACTGGACTTCCTGAGGAGAAGGAGCAGAGAAAGGGCACCTGCATTCCATGTCTGACCCAAAGCCAGCTATGGTGTTTATGGAAAAGTTCAGATACAACAAAGACATCCAGCCAACAAAGTCTTCAGCTATGTAATTTGAAGTTTTAAAAGGGACTAACTTCAAAGTACTAAAGTGGTGTTCTGGAATACAATCTTTTGAGAACTTGTTTATTAAGGATTTTTTACTAGAATAGCAAATAATAATGTCAACAAACTTTCTATAAGATGTACTAACACCCATACTGTTCTCTATTATAATAAAGAGAATTTTTTCTAGTATCTTTCTTATGTTGAAATAATACATTGCAACAACACAGTTTTCAGGAACCTCATAACACTTTTCATTGCTGGCAATATAGGTCCTAAAACAAACAACTTAATCACCAAAATTAAAATTCTGGCAAATCATCAAAAGTAAAAGTAAGTACATAATGCTCTGAGGGAGGTGCTTTTTTCAGCAGAAAAAAGCAATTGCTTAGCCATGAATCAATATCCACAGCTAAACACACTCAGTGGTTGGTGGTCATCGTTCCTAGAACATATACAGCTTGCCACATGGTCATTTCATGTCCATCTTTATTCCTGAACTTCTCTGCATAGGTATCCCATTCATATATCCTTCTTCACTTAAAATAGGTACAATCTACAGCATAAACTATTTTTTTTCCAGGCAGATTAAAAGGATATACCAGAAACAATTCTGCAATTGAAAAGACCAATCCAATTTTTATTTTAAGAAACTGACAGAAAAATGATATGATTCCTATAATAAAAAGAAATAATGTACAGTAATTGTATAAGAGTTACACATATACATTGTGAGATCCATATATTTGCTTAAGTGTCTCCTAGTACCCAAAAAGTCATGGTGCATGCTCCAAAGAAATCAGTTTTCATGGTGCTTTCAGTTTTATGGTGCTATGCCTTAACATGTATTAAATATTTTCTACTAATGAAATGAAGAATTAATGTTTTGTATTGGGGAGGGGGAGTGAAAAAGGAAAAACATGAAGGAGATTTCAGTTTCTAAGTAGCATTATATAGGTCTACATTAATAATTTTCACAGCAGGTCTTCAGTAATTTCATTGCAAACAATCACAGTCTTTGTTTCTCAGATCCTCTTAGGTCTGACGTTCGATCAAAGTCCTCACATCAGCAGCTAACTAAGGAAAAATGTGAAATGCTGAACTGCATTACAAAGCTACCCTCACAGTTCATGTAAGTGGTTCCGGAAGGTGTACATTATGGGCCTCTTTTCAGTTAGTGTCTTTACTAACTAGTTGTGACACTTGTAAACTAATTCCACACAAAGAAAAAAACAACCCCAAAGACCACAGATTTACTCAATGCAAATAATGTGGTTCAGCCTGCCCTTAAGGTCAGCATAACCATATCTTCCATCTCAGTAAAATTCTCCCATATTACTCCCCCTAATTTAAAGAGAATCCTGTGAACTCTGAAAACTAAACAAGAGAGACAAAACAGAGATCCATAAAAGAGAGTCTTTGCGTTTATAATCAGCTGCAAGGGAATTAGTAAATTTTATTTATAGTATTTTGGTATGTCCAATGAGTGACATATTTGCCAATCCAAAAACAGCCATGGGTATTTTAGAAAACAATGTAAAAAGGAGGAAAGCAAAACAAAAATAATACCTTCACTTCAACTGCCTGACTTTGGTTAGAAGAAAATATCAAAGTGTGAACTCTTAACAGCTACCACAAGAAAAACTGAATGGAAAACAGTTCTGAGGAATTTCATTCCTTTGAACTTCCAAGTAAAACCTTAAGTAAGATTATGCAAACCTAAAAACCCCATCCTGATTAAGAGAAAAAATGCACCCCTTTCTCCAAGTAAGTTCTTGTGGATTTCTCCACAGCTGCTAGGCTATGTGTTGGGTAAAGAAAGCTCTAACAAATCAGCATTCTTTTCCACATGACCACAGCTAATTGGCCCCCCTGCAGACCAAATGACCAATCACATCAGCTTCATATGAAAACCAACCCCCCACATTATAAACTGTGGAATGAGACCTGTTAGCCCATTTTGAACAAACATCCTTCCAAACTAGTCGTCAAAAGGGGTTTACTTCCTTGCACTGGGATCACTGTATAGATACACAAGATAGTTTTGTCCGCTTTCCACAACCAAGGCATCCACGTTCCTCCCTTTCCCACACAAGATAGATAAAAGCTACAAAAATACTGGTAAGTACATTATGCTAGCAGAGATTTTTAGTTGTATGGTTTCAGTTTTTATAAAGCAAATATGGATTTTTGAAGCGTTTAGACAGGTTTGATTAAAAACTGCCCATTGAAATGCCAACTATTGTGGAATTTTTCTAAAGTTTTGTTTTTTTGTTTTTAATAAATACTGCCTGAAGGCAGCTTCCAGAGCTACATTCCATAATGAAGCGCATCTTTTCTGTACAGGTAGATCACCTGCAATAACCTCATTATCTACCATGGCCTTCTGGCTTTATCAATAAGATACGAAATAGCTGTGCTATTCCAAAGGAGCATTTCTTTAAAAATAAATACTTTTGTGATTGCAGCCAGATTTAAGCTTGACTGTCTATGATCCAGTTGCCACTACAGTCTTATAGACATTTGAAACCTTTATTTGACACAAAAGTGCAGAATTCTGAAGGAAATGAACTGTGTGCTTAATACTATAAATTGAATTTTAAACAGTTTTTTGAACTACCAAGGTTTTAAATAATTAAGTACAGGCCACATCAGTTTCTCATCTTTATATATAAAGGTCTATTTTGTCTTCAATGTAGCTAGACTTAGACTGAAATCCTGTACTCACTCACCTGAGAGAAAGCTCCACTGAATACAATGGGACTTCTGAATCAACGTGCATAGGATTGTGCTGTTAATTTCCTCCCATTTATCTAGTGACATTTAAAGCAATGTAAAGAAATGCTTACTAAGCATTGCAATTTTCCTTATTTTTAATCATCACGACAATAAGGGAGATTTTGTTGTAGCTGCTTGGGTGTTTTGCTCCCTATTGAAATCTGCTGCAATATCCTTGCTGTGCTATTGGATAAAATTAAATGCTGAAGACATTACGGAAATTTAAATTGACAGACTTTTTTAGTCATGTGGATAAAAACTTTAAAACAAGAGAGGTACAGAATAGTCTCCATTCATTCCACACATACAAAATGTAAATTTTGAACACTATTAATGACCATCTTTATCACAATTTCTTATTCACATAAGGAATCTCTCTTTCTGTACAACGCTTGGGAGATGTACAGAATTAGAGAGGGATATTTCATGCACAATAGCATTTTTTTGCTGTACTTCAACCAAGAAAATTAAGGCTTTAAAATCTAGTGAGAATCCAAATCTGAAGTATTTAATTGCTGTATATCTAATGATGCCATAATGTTAGTTGTATGCTTTGCATACAACATGCTTTGCAATGTTGCATTTGTGGCACAACAAATGTCTTATTCCAAGTGTACATTCATGAACTCAATGAATCCTGAGTTATTAGTACCATTTCCTGTACACAGCCTAGAAGGTAAAGGTCAAAAGTGTACACACACCTATATTTTTCCTATTGCCATAATTATAGCAAGTTCCTACTTGATAGCAAGTTTGCCTTGCTTGTCCTAAACCCAGGCAAGTTATATTTCTCCACAACCATTCATATAATGTCTATATTAAATGCAAAAAACCTCACTCAATGTGAAAGAGTGAAAGTAATTAAACGTATCCCACTAAAGCTACTCAAATAGATCACATTTTATTTAAAACCAAAGGCCTTCTAGCAGAATTTACATACACATCTGTTTACCAGGCTGTGTCAACCAACCTGCTGTGCAATAAGCCTCATTTGTTTATACTGACACTATAAGGTTACACCTTTTAACCTGGAATTTTTTCTCCACTCTCTTGTGCTGTCATCATGATACCACCTCAGGCATCCATTTCTATCCTGGGATAATTCCAAAGACAGCACCACTTCATCCTACCTTTAAAGAGCTAGGACCTGAATTGGGGCAGCACTGTGACAGGAGATGGAATGTATGAGAAGCAGAAAAGGATAAGTGGTAGAAGGAGGCAGGTGCAATGTCACTTCGTAGCTTCTTGGGACAACTTTACTCTAGGAAAATGGTAACCCAATTGGCTATAACAAACAACACATAATTCCTTTTCTATCCAAGAAGACTATATAATGCAGCAAACCATCTTTTAGGTGAAATAGTCTACGCCCTGAAAACTCGGCAATGGAATTCCATTATTAGGTCAGATAATTTTCTATTATATTATCAGTCAGAGCAGCAGCTATAGAGAGAATTACTATGAAGTCCAGCAATTTTGTAAGAATAAAAAACTTGCTTCATGTCCATTCCCACTATTTTCTAGAGAAATTATGCCATTCACACCTACAGCATACCAACCATGATGGTCTTTTTAAAACAAAAACAAGTTTCTACTTAATGTTACAGAAATGCTAGTTAATTTTCTAGTTGATTAAAGCTACTATACCAGAATATTTTAAGCAGTGATAATTTATATAGATGAACAGTAACACAGATCAAGCATTAACTAGAAAAAACTATTCTAGTTAAATTTCATATCTTATAAACAGGAAGTGTCTAGCTTCCATGATTTCATGCGAAGACACTAATTACACAGATGCTTTTAAACAAAGAGTAATGTAGCACCTTAGACTAACAAATTTATGGTAGAACAGAATAATTTTTGTGAACTATTGCTTACTTCAGATTCTTTTAATTTCCTGTTAAGTACAGACAAGACTTTTCTCATTAAAGGGAACGGCATTCTGTAAACAAATAGATGTTAGTTTGCCAGCAGCCCAATACCCACTGATGTTTTGAAGAGCAGTTTGTTGTATTCATGTTTCTTTGACACATGAAGGAACAAATATGGATACTTTCATGCCAGAATTATATGATTGTTTTCCAAATTGAATGGCACGACAAGTTATAGAATGCAGAACGCTTGAGAAATTAATTTTACACCTTAATCTTGGGGTTGCTAAATTTATACTAAAAAGTATTAGGTGTTATTTTCTTTACAGAAAACAAAAGAATAGAAAAATCATCCACACCTCATACATGTAGAAGATAATATGTTAATTTCAGGGTCTTTGCACTTTATCAGTTTTGATACACCCATCCAGTTTTACTTGAAAAAAGATAGGCAATTGTAATCCAACAGAGATATTTGTTGTTGTTCTTAACATGAGGGAGAAACATAAGCAATGCACAGTCTTGCCATTAGATGTGAATGAAAAGCCTAATGTAGTACATCTGATGGTTTGCAATAGCCTTAAGTTACCAAAGCTAACTTGTTTGCACTTAAACAATCTTGTGAATGAGAATGACATCACAAACCAGCTTATTGGTTTTCCCTGCAGTGAGACAATATTTGAATTGCACGGTTGAACTCAAACCTATCGCAATATTGACGGGTCTGCTTAATTTGTGGGAAGGCTCTTTCTCTATATTGCTTTATGTACTCCCAGAAAAGACCATAGAACACCAGATGAGTGGCATCTTTTGTCTCACTATTGTCTTAACTTCCCTTGTACAGCATAAATCTAGCAACAACAACAACAAAAGACAATTAGTGAAATATCACCAACCAACCAACCAACGGTTTTGCGTTCTGGTCAATGTGAGGGCAACATTTTTGCTATTAGATCAATGCCAAGATGTTTGCACCAGATACTACAACATGCTTTAATAATATGATTGAACTATAATAGGACTTAAGAATGAATATGTCAGATTAACTTCTGGACTGCGGCCTTGAGGATGCAGGCTTTTGCTATCAGTATGACATTTAATTTTTTTTTTTAGTTCTCTGAAAAATAAAGAGAAGTTTCAGTTTACAACATTCTACATTCCTTTTGTGGGAAGCTTGGCTGTTGCCATATTTGTACTACTTGAACTGTGGAATATGGTACTTTACCCTGCAATAAAGGAAATATGGCATCATACAAGTTCTGCTTGTGGCTGTAGTATCTGAAGATGTATTGCATTTCCAGGGTAAGGCTAGTCAATATGCCTCTAATCATTTAACAAACATGGCTCTATAAAAGAAGAAAAATGAATCTGCTGAGACAGCAAATGGCACAAGAAAAGCATCATCACTATAAAATAAATCAGTTCTTGTGATGCCTTCCTTACATATGTCTATGTAAGATGAAAAACAAGGGATGTGGGTTATGTGTCTGTTCTTCAGCAGGCAACATCTATGTACTGATTCACTTCATTCAGGACCATATCATCCAATTGTCAAATAGTGATCAAGTAGTTAAGAATATTTTCTCGGATCTTGAATCTGAAAAATCCTCTTCTGAAAAACAGGCACTTCAGGACAGTAGTTTGAGAGCTCAGGAAGAGAAAGAGAAAGCAGTTATATTTTTCTGGAATAACTCCATTGCCATTTTTTCCAGTTGCCGGCTCGTTTTAATTCCAATACTATGCTGTAACATATTTGAATATTCTCAGCTCTAAACTCTGCTACTTGTGCAGTTATGTTCATGTCCACCTGCAGTTGTGTCAAACGTTTTTCCTTTTCCTCAGCTAAAATCTTTGTACTTTCTTCAGTCTTCTCACTTTCTCCACCAAATATCCAGGGTCTCAAAGTGTTTTTGAAGCCTCTTCTAGAGGCAGTTTAAGAGATTTTTCAATTTCCCTGTTATGTAGCTCAGTGTATTTTCACACCAAAGAAAAAAATAACCAATTCATAATGTATTCCAGGTGTAATCTGATATGCTTTGAGAGTGGTTGCCATTGGCCAAAGTAAAGCTAGTACTTCTAAATTGGATAAGAGGGCCTTCAAATCTTTGAAGGAAAACATATGTGTAATAGTTTCCCTTGTAAGCAAAGAAAATACTGAGCAGAGGAAATGCACGCTATAAAGCATTAAAATTCATTTTGCTTTATACTATGAAAATGTAATAACAGTAAATGTTTTCAAAATTCTCCTATAATATAATCTATATTAATACTAATTACAGTCTTCGCAAAACATCTTTAGAAAGATCTACCAAGATTTACCAAGTTTCTAAAAACTGTCTGGTTTGTAGCAGGAGAAATTGGTAAATGACAAGCAAGAAAGGTGTAGGAGTTCATACAGTCGTGCAGAGCACAGGCATTTTATGCCTCTACATCTCATTTTGTAGACACAGTCCTCATGTTTTGATGCTCATCTTCATAAGCCTAAGAGCTAGAGATCTGCTTTCCTATTTGCTAAAGGGAAGCTGAGATTCTCAGAATTTTGCACCAGTTTCAGACCTGCCCCAAATGGAGGAGCCTACAAATAACATGCACAACTTGGACCAGGAATATAGTTCTTATTCTTAAGAGTTATGGCTAGTAAAGCAGTCATACAGTATCCTTCAACAAATCCCTCAAGAAGTATAATGATCTGCTAGGATGACTTGAGACATAGGTTTAATTTTTACTGACATAATTTCATTTAAAAAGGAGGGCATTCACACACACAGTCATAATTTCAATGTCATCCACTGCTATAACTAGGGATAATTTTTATCAAAGTTTCTCCCCAGTTTTGACCATTCTAAATTATCGTATCTGGCTTGCAGAGTGGAAACAGTCAATGATCTACCATTTTCCTATTCTTGATATCTAGACTTTGCTCAATCCACTGTGCATCAACAGTTTGTCAGAAGTTTTAAATCATGTCTCCCACCTGTTTTCATGTCATTCCTCCTTCTATATGGGTGCACAGGCACAATAAGCCACAGCACAAAAGGAATTGCAGTGTTATCCCTGATTGCTACCTGTTGAATGTTGCATTTATCTTAACTTTCAGCTCCTGTTTTTATTTGTGAACCACTTTGTGGAACTGTTATCTTGACCCTTCTACACCCTCCTGCCATCTGGCATGAGCCCCAAATACCAGGATACCCTCAGGATAGAAACCAGTTGCTAATGAAACCCAGAAAGCCTACTCAGTTGGCCAGTCCCTATTCCTCTGCATCTACACACATGCACAGACCATGTAAACCATAAGTGATCCGTAGATCAAGGACCATCAGTTCTCTACTCTGGTCTAAGTGAAATCAGCCAGTGAAGTGAAATAGGAATTTATTAAGAAAATTTTTTAAAAGAAAAGAAGCAAATAGATCAAGAACTGAACATTAGTGGTAAAATGAAAAATTCCTAAGGCAAAACTACCCAGACTCACTCATCTCTAAAATTCACTTACTTACTTGTGGTTCTACTGTTCTTCTGGACTCCCATGTTCCAAACGTGTGGGACAGCAATGAACAGTAAACTCTGCAAGAACTGGAATAAAACCCACATCATCTTGATCGAGCTGCCCCTTTTTACAGCGTTTTAGGAGATCAAGATTTTTTCTTTTCCTACTGGCTATTCCAATGGCAAGAAACCTTATCTGATCTTACCACTTATCTGATCTTACCCACTAGAACTTACCCTCAGTCACAGTCAGGTGGATGAACATGACCAATGGTAAAGTGTAAAGAAAACCAAGCAGGATGCTTTTCTCCAAGCCCACCGTTCTGCCAGAGCCAGATATCAGCCACATGGGTGCTAAGTCTTTCCAGTGAACTTGCATGGTACAGAGACCTTAATAGCAGAGCTTTCTAAATTGACTAAACAATGCCTACTCAATGCAGCAGATGCTTCCTGATAGAGTGAAGTGGTCCCTTCACCACAGATCTCTATTGGGCTATAATATTATTTATTCATAATTGATCTAGAGCCTGGAATGTGGTAAAAAATCCAAATTTCTAAACTGGGTAAGTTTAGGAAACCTTGCTTCGACCGACACAAGGGGGGTGCTACAGGGCCAGTGCTGCCAGCAGTGCTGGTCCTATGGTCTTAGCACTGACGCAGAGCAGTCAATTGGAGTCAGCACTAAGCATGCAGCGTCGGCGCAACCCCGTTGTGCTGATGCTGCGCGAACTGTAGGATTGTGCTGCCCTAGTAAAACAGTACACATGGGGTAAAGAATCCAAATTTTGTATACAGGTATATGATCCCTTATCCAGACATCTGAAATCCAGACATTTTTGTCCAAGACTTAAAAAAATCTTTCTGTAGTGTGAACACTAGAAGGCCTTGTGTCTATTCCCAAGTACAGGCTTTTTGTTCTAAGCTCTGTGGTGTGTGCCATTGTTGAAAAATGTGTCCAGCAGACAACCAAATGAATAACAGTGAAAAGAGTGAGAAGGAGTATTTCTCTTTGTATTTCTTTATTATCTTTATCTATCTCTTTATATTTATGCAACTATTCCAATTCCCAAGCAGTCTGGATAAGGGATACTCAACCTGCTTATGCTCAAGGATCTGTGCTGGGTATGACACTCCAGGAAATATATGGAGATTGTAGCAGCTAGCTCAATGAAAACAACAAACCAGCGCGCAGCTGTGAAAAAAGGGAATTACACATTATATATAATTCCAAAAGGAAACCAAAAAATTGGGTGACCATGACCAGTATCATAAAGCTCTATACCAGTGGTATTCAAACTGTGGGTCGGGACCCGCCTGGTGGGTCGCGACCTGATATCAGGTGGGTCGTGGAAAGCTGGGAACAGCCATCTTGGAAACTGCAGACCTTACTCTTGCTATATTCCTTCTGTGAGTGTTTACGGTTTGAATTTTCAAATGAGGTTTATTTTAACTTTTTTTTCAGTTCTGTGCTTTTACATCTAATCATATTTTCTCCTAACCTTGCTTTCTGTCAGGGATGTTTCATGGTTGTACAATTACTGCAGTCCAAGAATGCCAATTTGCATTTCAGGTGTGTCATTTTATTATATGACAATGACATCACTTCCTGCTTGATGATGTCACTTCCTGCCATGACATCAATTCCAGGTTAATGGCATCATTTCCAGTGGGTCCCAACATGAGTGCCATTCTAAAAAGTGGGTCCCGGTCTAAAATGTTTGAATACCACTGCTCTATAGAATGTATATATAGAGCTTTTGAAATATTAGACAGTTTCGGTAATCAAAACTTAAATTTCAAATAACAGAACCAGAAAGGGGCAAACAAAGGGAGTTATAACATTTTTCCTGTGAGAACAGGATAAAACACTGGGAAGTTTTTTTAACTTTATAAAAAAGATTACTGGGGGGAGTGATAACTTTGATAGCAGCATATCTTCTTTTTCATAAGACTGGCCCAGGAAATCATAAGCTCAAAACCCTATTAGAAACATGACAGGCCAACTGTTTCTCTTGTTCCTATGTGGTGGTCCAGATAACTCACACACATACATTCCTTGCTCCCCATAGGTAATACTACATTTCACTACATTAAAAATGAGTTCATTGTCTCCATCCATTACTTACTTAATGAACTGGAAATCAAAGTTCAATGAGACAAATTGGAAAATTTTTAGTAAGGTGATCTCAAGTAGACAATGGAACTCAATTTACCTCAATGCTGAATTCAGCACATAAAAGCATATTCATGAACATAGTTAAAATATAAGTATCTTAATTACAGCTGAGGAAAAGGAAGTGAAGAATTACAAGGTTTCAGTATCAAGACTACTGTAAGCTAGAACTTGAGAATGATAAATGAGAACCCACAAGATTCAATACCATTTATTCCATTTGGTCATATACAGTACATATAGATTTGAATCCAGGCCACTGCTGATACAGCTTCATTTTGTGAAGGTATCAGCAGAGGCCATAGTGGAACTCTATTCTTTGTCATCGTCATCCCCCCAGTGAGTGATGGCCACATTGACAGGCATTTTACCAGGAAATAATGGGAAATAAAAGATTTGGATGTGCTTAACTTATTCTCATCTCACTATATCCCCG
This sequence comes from Lerista edwardsae, assembly GCA_029204185.1. Lineage (NCBI taxonomy): Eukaryota > Metazoa > Chordata > Lepidosauria > Squamata > Scincidae > Lerista > Lerista edwardsae. The sequence continues at coordinate 28,563,513 of JAJKFI010000002.1, forward strand.
TGCCATCAAAGGATATGATCCAAGTGCTTGCATTATGTGCAAAGGTGATTCCTCTGGACATTGCACCAGCAGTGAACTAAACTAATCCCACCGCTTATTTGTCATTCAAAACCTTACATGTTTAGCACCACATTAGAATGGCTCCCATTTCCAAATCAGATCTTATGCACGCTTCAGAGAAGTTATTTCCACGCTGCATTTCCAAAAAGACTTCAGAAAATATGCTTGATGATTCATTCCATTATTTCCAGAAAGTGTGTCTATTTCAGAAACAGCCATTTTGTTCTAAACGTTCATGACGACTTACAGAACTTACAGAGTTCATATGACTTACAGAACTAAATATAGAACTAACTACAGAACTAAAACTGAAACAAGCCTCTCTTTAAAACACAAACAGTTCATTCATGTTATTCTGGAATGAAACTGAGATTTTATTTCAAAATTGCTTGGTTCATAGAGTTAGTGTAATGGCTAAGAGATGGACAACCCCATCCTAAGCTGCCCAGCTCCCGTAGGAGCAGTGGTAGCAAAACGACTGCCACTGCATCCTATAGGAGCCAGGCAGCTGTCGGAGGCACCTCGGGAGAAGGGGACATTTGCCCCTTACCCCCAGGAAAGGGACACTGGGCTGCCAATGGGCCTCCTCAAGTCTACACTGACTATTTTACGGTTGCAGACTTGAGGGCCCCTGTGTTGGGCTATGTACATAGGATAGAGGAGTTCACTGCCGGTTCCACCCCTGTTCCTCCCTCCGCCTGCCCTGAAAGCTCACCGGCAGCGGCAGTGAGACTTACAGCCTGTCAGCTCTGTGTAGGGTCCTCTTGGTGCTGGGGTCTGGCACTGGGCCAGCACCAGCAGTTAGACCTTATCACTGGCGGTAAAAGTGCCTTAAATAGTGAAGGGTATTTGAGGGACCACCTCCTTCCATACAATCCTACCCGTGCTCTGAGGTCATGTGGGGGGACCCTTTGTGCCGCCACCAGGAGAGGTGAGAGGGATGGCGGCCACAAACAGGGCCTTCTCAGTGGTGGCCCCCCAACTTTGGAATACCCTCCCCTTAGAACTAAGATCTGCTCCCGCTTTGGCAATATTCCAGTGGGGGCTGAAGACCTTTTTATTCCAACAAGCTTTTAATTGTTGACAGGCTGGCTGGTTTTTATATTCTTTTTTAGGATCCATAGGACTGACTGTTTAAATTTTAATTATTTCAATTATTGCTTTTAACTATTGTTTTTAACTATTAAATTCTGTGTTTTCATTGTATTTTAAATGTTGTAAGCTGCCTTGGGTGCCATGGGGCAGAAAGGTAGGGTATAAATTAAATAAATAAATGATCACTTTTGTGACACCAGCACTGGCGGTAAGGGGACCACATAGGATTGGGCCTTGAAATGTGAAACAGGGACACCCCAGTCCAAATCTTGTGTGTGCTACAAACAGCCTCAGGAACTATGTATGCAAAGGGATAATACTGCTGGTTTATCTTATAGAGTTGTTGTGAAGGTAACTGAGAATGTAACTGAGGGCACAATCCTAAACTGAGTTAAGACGGCATAAGCTAAACCAGCAAAGTGTGGCCAGCACAAGGGCCACTATAACGTATGTTTGGACCACTCTTGGATTCAGAGAGGCCAGCACACAGACGTGCACCATCCTCCCTGACTCCGAGAAAAGTCCAAAGCATGCTTTATGGTGGCCCTTGTGCTGGCCAAACTTTGCTGGCTTAGCTTATGCCAGCCTAACTCCAGTTTAGGATTGCGCTCTGAAGCACTTTGAATGCTCTAATGCTCTACATAATAAATATCATTATTCTAAAGTATCATTTTTTTCATCAGTGTTATTCATTGTTATGCCTCTGTTCATCAGGGCTCCCAACAGGACACTGACTTTTAAAAATATACAACCCCCAGTATCTGCTGGGGTCCATTCTGGATCCCCCGCCCCCCGTGGATACCTCAAACGTGGATACTGGGGATGCCTTTTTAAAGATAGGGGAACATCATGGTTTTGATGCAAAAAGGAAAAGAAAAAATTTGTTTAATGTTCCCCTATCTTTTTAATAGGTGTCCCAGTATCCATGGTATTGGTGGATAACTGAAACCATGGATACCGAATCAGTGAATACTGGGGCATGCCTGAATTCTTTTAATCCATGGAACTTTAGTTTTTTTTGAATTGCATGCTTGTAGCAGATAATTGTTTATGAACCCAAAGAATGTTTTTGTAGATGGTGGTTTTATGACCTAAGCACACAGGATTGGGATTTGCAGGCTGTGGAAAACAGCTTGAGCATATAGGGAAGCACACAAGTTTTTGAATAACTACAGATGCTCTGCACTATTGAATATTACAAAGAAATTAACTTTAGATAACTTATACAACAAGGTAATGCAATTAATGACCTCTTGTTAATGGTTTGAAGAAAGCACACATTTATACGTCTAAGGCAGGGATAGCCAACCTTTCAACTATAGGGCTCCTAGACCTTTAACAATTGTGCAGAAGAGGGAATTTCAGCAGATGCATCTTGTTATCTGTGAGATTCCCTCTTCTACACAATTGTTAAAGGTCCTGGAGCCCTAAAGTTGAAACGTTGGCCACTTCTGCAAGGAAAGCATCCTTCAGTTTTTTGTTATTTTTTATATATGTATTTGTTTTTTAAATATATGAAACAGAAAAGCATCTGACAATTATTTTATATATATGAAATATATACTTGATTATAATACATCTGTAGTAAATACTGATCAGATTTCAACTGTCTGTCCAGGGGTCACACATGAGGAATCTGCAATTCGAATTCCATCCCATCAAAATCAATTAGAAAACTCACAGAGATTTTAAAGATGGAAGAATGAGCCTCAAGTTAAAACTATAAGTGTCTCAGAATGTGGACCAATACTAGACTATACACAACCCAAGTTCACAACAAAATTACTTCTAAGAGGGACAGAGAGTTGGATGAATGTGCACTCTCAACAATGCAAAAGAATAGAAAGATTGCAGAAGCATATACAGATTGCAAAACATTAAAAACAGCATTTTGAAAGGAAAAGAGTCACTTTTTTGTCACTGCATTTGCCCTGCAGAACAATACAGCTGAATACTAGGAAAGGTGACAATTTCTCTCTGAAAACGTTATATTTTGAGGCAAGCGATATGGATCCCATGTAACAAGTAACAGATAGATTTATTTGCAAAGAAACTCAGAACCAAACATTGGCGGTAAAATTGAAACAATTATTAGTCATATGTTATATTTGCCCTATAATAATATCATTTATCAGCAGACCTACAGATACATTGTATATTTCAACTAGAATAGCAGGGAATGACACGACATGACTGGACATTTGGTTATGCTTGCCATTTTGAGGATTTGCATTTTTTCTTCTTGCACAGTAAGAATAGCTTGCATAGAAACATAGGAGTTTGATTTTCAGAGACAAACAACACTTATATTTTCCACAGAAACACAAGAAGTTCTAAAAGCCAAATTGCATGAATAGAAACTAAGGATAAATAATAGAGCATTACAGAAACCTTACTCAATTCTCCTTATTTGGTTTAGAGGTCAATTTTTCCCCTCAGGAGTTCCTCTCAATTTATATAATTGCATAATAGTTTCCGTATTATTCTCTATCCCCTTTTTAATGCAGCTTTACATCAGCAGAGGCCTGACTATGTTCAGCAGAAGAGGCTATAACACAGGTATCACAATTCTAGCTAATAAAAATGCAATAGTTCATAGCAGTAAAAATATTTAAGTAGAAAACACTATCATGTTTTGTACTGAGGAAAGCTTCATGCAATAAAAGTGATGTCTTCAGATGCTACCAAATAAATTATACATAGAAATATGCAAAGCAGAATTATACACAGTTTTTAAGAGATAAATAACTATCAGAGTACTTGAATATTAAACACATACCTGCTAATGTAGAAAACAACTGAATTCTAAGAAATTCAGACTTAAAAATTTTTCTTCACTGCCTTGAAACTAAAATATTAGATGTAGAAGCAAACTTGAGAAGTCAAAATGTAGAAACTTGGCTTACATTTCTAAATTATACAGAACTGAAAAAAGTCATCTGATATTTAATTTTTCTTCTTTTTTAGGTAATCATTACTGTACCATGAAAGCAGTGGCAAACCTGACTCTACAAAGTTAATTTTCTCAGAACTGCATGTTTTTTAAGACTCCCTTGGCTAGCTGCGGGGGCACCTGGTCCACTGCCAATGTGTCAGAATTTCTGATCATCATCTGAAGTACAAATAAACAAGCATCCAACAGTTTCGTATTTTCATTTTCAGAAGATGAGGACGGAAGTGATAGAAGGCAACAACACCAAACCTAGTGCTCCTCTCCTGGCCCAACGGTACCCGAGAATGGTCACTAAAGATGGGCATAGCACACTCCAGATGGATGGTGCCCAAGGGAAAGGTCTTGCATACCTAAAAGATGCTTGGGGAATCTTAATGGACATGCGCTGGAGATGGATGATGCTGGTATTTTCTGCTTCTTTTGTCCTCCACTGGCTTGTTTTTGCAGTGCTTTGGTATCTACTAGCAGAGATGAATGGAGATCTGGACATTGATCATGATTCCCCACCTGAAAACCACACTATTTGTGTAAAATACATCACTAGCTTTACAGCTGCTTTCTCCTTCTCACTGGAGACACAGCTCACTATTGGTTATGGCACAATGTTCCCAAGTGGAGACTGTCCGAGTGCAATTGCTCTACTTGCTATACAGATGGTACTGGGACTGATGCTGGAGGCCTTCATCACAGGTAATAAGATCTTATTCCACAATTACATATTTAATATGATGCATTTCAAATAAACTGTCATTAAACTGTAGAGTAGGAAATGGTTATGCTACTGAGAATTTTGAAAAATGCATTCTTATTTTCTGATTGGTTTGATAAGCTATTTTCATGTATACAACATAAGAATAACATAGGGCCTTGTATTAAAATTCTCATTGTTTAGCACTGCATAGCTTATATATGAGCAAATTCTTAAAAGTCCTGAAATTAGAAGTGTTTTAGTTCAATGCCTCTTAGTACAGTGGAACAATGCACAAATACAGTAAATATTTTTTAACTTTTCTACAGATTTCCTCAGGTCTGCCCAGAAACATTTGTATGGCTTAAAACGAACAGTATAATTCTAAGCCGGTTTGCCAGAAAAGCAAGCCTTACCTAATTAAATGGGTCATTTCCTGCTAAGTATGCTTAGGAGTGTAGCCTAAAACTTTCTACTGACAAGTATCAGGGAATATAAGGCTTTGAAACCCCAATGTGTTTTAATATAATTTTAAATGGACTAATAAATGCAACAAATTAGGTTATAAGCTTAAGAAGCAATTTACTATGTAATAAATTGAGGCTTATTACAAAATAAACCTATACGGAGAAAGCATAGCACAGTATTAATCTGAAGTGCTAAATCACAGAGAGTAGAGATTCAAATGCTTATTCTTCACAATTGTTACTATACTAATGGAGAAGGGGCAGCTCTTTTTAAACCAACAATTCATTTTTTTGTTTGTTTTAAAAATGCCAAACTAAGTATGAATATTTTTGTGAATCAGGTAATTAACGCGATGGACTTGAACAATATGGGTACTAGCTCAAAAAACATGAATGCAAATGCTATTAACAGCATCATTGTGATTCTAATATCGTTATTTCCTTACTTGTGGTTGGTTTCTACATATTCATAAGGACATGCAACACATGTAACATGCATGATCTATATTTAACTTCTCTTTTTATTTAGGTGCATTTGTAGCAAAAATTGCTCGCCCAAAGAACCGAGCTCTCTCCATCAGGTTCACGTATTCTGCAGTAGTGACACACAGAGAAGGAAAACCGTATCTAATGTTCCAAGTGGCCAACACTCGCCCAAGCCCACTCACCAGTGTTCGGATTTCGGCTGTGCTTTATGAAGAAAGAGAAAATGGTCAGCTGTATCAAACTAGTGTTGATTTCCATCTGGACAGCATTACTTCTGAAGATTGTCCATTCTTTATTTTTCCTTTGACATATTACCATTCTTTAACTCCATCCAGCCCTCTAGCTATTCTCCTACAAAGGGAGGCTCATCATCATTTTGAGCTAGTAGTCTTCCTTTCAGCCACACAGGAAGGCACAGGAGAAACATGCCAGAGGAGGACATCCTACCTCCCATCTGAGATCTTATTACATCACCATTTTGCCTCCATGCTGGCTCGAGGTGCCAAAGGGGAATATCAAATCAAGATGGAGAATTTTGACAAGACAATCCCTGAACTTCCAACTGCAGACTCCAAAAGCTCAAAGAGGACTGATATGGAGATCCGCATCAATGGACAGCACATTGACAGCTTCCAAATCTGTGAGACTCGTTTGGCTGAATAGACTGTGAACATGGTGCCAGCTTTTTTAAAAAAAAGAATAATTAGATGGGACTATTATGTCAACATCATCATTTTCCTCCCCATTTTCTTGAGCTCTTTTATTCTCCTACCAGCTTTGACTTCAGAGTAATATACAGAACGAAGAGCATAATGCGCCCATGTAACTTGATGAGCCAGTGGATTAACTGCACAAAAATACAAGTCAGGGACAAGAACCACTGCACAAATTCTGGGAAAACAGAAGTGCTACCTGCTGAATTCACCAGACTATGATTAAAACTGCACTGACCCTGAAACAAGAGACTTTCAGACTCACACAGCATGTCAAAAATTTAATTAAATGACATGAGGGTAAACAGTGAAAAAATGGACAAAAATATAGTAAATTGATCTCATCTAAAGAGAATTTTCACCTGAAAAGTCTAAGTTTCCTCAGATTCCTTAAATAGTCCTCCCTTGCTAAATGACTACAACAGAATATGCTGATGTCTAAACATGCTATGAAGAATGCTGCTAGTATTTTCTGTGGCAGTGAAATTGCAATCCTGCTGTGCTTGTTTATTAAGGAAAATCACAAGCATTTGCTGAAGCTCTTTGTTCCAGCGGCTAAGAACAAGTACAACATCCGTAGGCAGTTTTTGTGATGAAAGTGAATGACAAAAATCTTGATATGTATTAGACTAACATTGAACATTGGAAGTATTTTCATACTGAGAAACCTGCAATAAATTTAGCAGGACATATCAATCTGTATTCACAATTCTCCTGTCAGGGACTATCAAAGCCTCATGTATCTAATGTGTACAAGTAAAACCTGAACAGTCTTGACATCAAAAAGATCTACAGCTTCCCACATTTATTGCAGTTTCTGTCCAAAATATCCACTCGGTTTATACAATAAAGATTAAAGAAAAAAGACTAAATAAAATAATTGTATAGACATGAAGTCCAAAACTGAGGTTTTGAACATAAGGGTCTATGCCAGGTTTGTCTCATGGTCGTTTCCAGAACCAATGACCAGAATTTCTTTTATTACTATTAAAGAACAATTTTGGATTGTTCAAAAGCACCACTTTCATGGCTTCACTTTTTTTTTTCAGCTAGAAAAAGATCAATAACCACTTTGTACTCAAAACCAAGAAAAACGACAGAGGATCAAAAAAAGCCACTATATTACTTTTATGTTGACGGATAATTAAAAGACTCTTCCCAGAAAACATGACATAGGTATCAATATTTTTACTTTCAAATGGCCGTTAGTTACTGACTTGTCATTATAAAGAGCCTCACGTTTAGCTCTTGAACTTGGATAAACATATTTATATGTATATATTAGTTTTGATGTTCAGATTTGATACCAAATCATAGAGTATTTTCTAAGAAACCATCTCTTGTTTTCCTAAGTCCAAAGAATGGTTTTATACCTGACAGGGTTTGGATACTGTGGTCAACAGAGAACGTGGTGGGGCCTTTGGAAAATTTGCTAGTCACAGTGGTGCTAGCTGCCAACTCCCAGCTGCTAAAAGGTCTTAAGGCAACTAAAAGAACAAATATTTTACTAATGTTACTAATGTCAATGTTCCATGTAAACAATTGCTGTAGTAGTCAGTATACAGTCAGATGGGAAGAAGTGTTTTCAAAACCAAACATTAGAGAGCAGAGAGTTACAACAGTCTACAGTATATGTTAGAACTAGTTAATACCTGAAACATTAAACTCATGTTCTCTTAAGGGGTTTTGGAAGTATCTACTCCCTTGTCTGCTGAGGCTTTAATCTTTTTCATTCACAGTGTACTGTAATAATGGTTTAGCCCAATGCAAAGACCAAGTAGCAATAGCAATCACCATTTTGGATTAATATGCATTAAATTGTATTTGTACTCACTTTATTCTTTGTCCATCATGGTCACTTTAAAGATTTATCTCCCTTTACAGCAATATGAGCCATTTCAGAAAGGATACAAATTTAACCTGTGTTCCATTTATCCTTTATTAATACCCTACATATACCAAAATTCCAACCTATCTATCCCAAAGACACTAAAATGTAAAGCAATATTAGAGAAGTTTTCACTATTTAGCACATTTAATGAGTACAATCAAACTTATGGCAAAATTCACTCAATAATCCAATCAGAATGTGAAGTGCTTCCATATTCTTCTACTTGAAGGGTATGTACAGTGCTATCAAATTTGTTTTACAGTCATGTTAGTCTAATTTCTGATTTAGGTATCTATTTGTTGGGGCAAATTGTTCTTGTATTTTAACCAGTGCAATTTGATTGTTAAGACTACTAAACTATTTCAGTACATTTCAGAAACAATGTTACACATATTTAAGCACAATACACATTACAAAGTATACAGCTGATATATAACTTCAGCACTAAGGGCTACTCTGGAACATGCCAACAGTCAGAGACTTCTATATACAAAAGCTCTAACTCTCAATCAACATTAACTCTATTACCAGCAGCCACTTGTCAATTCCTCAAGCAATTTTGCTCTTTTCCCTTGCTTCACTTTGGGCATAACTTAGGGCTCTTACATCCTATTGTTTCCAATGGGAATTATTTAAGCACATTTTCAACAGGATGTAAGAGTGTCTAATTTTGGTCGTGACATACCATAATGTTTTGTTTTTAAAAAAATAAGGTATATTGCCCTTTTAATTATCAAAAGTGCATTATAACATCACAATTCTAAAATTAGATTTCTCAGATAAGCTTACTGTCATAAGCTTCTATACCCACTGAGTCAAGAGCTGGGCGGCCAGGGGTTGGGGTGAGGTTCTCTGGTTTCATGTATTGGCTTTTGCCCTAATCCTAAACAATAGGGAAGATTAGACATTAAAATAAACATCTTGTTTCTAGTTTTCAAGTGTTTTTCAAATTTCTTACTTTCAAGTAGGAAACTTAAACAATCACCTCCTTCAAAAATGGTAAAAAAAAATAATTCAAAGTCCTTAGACCATGAGCGTCCTCTCACCTTCAGCACATAAGTCACAGAATACTGCAAGTAGCAACTATTGAAGTAATTGCTGCTGCATAAGGAACAAGAAAGAATTCTGTCTTCTATGGATAGACTTGTCTTGGCATTAGAAATACTAGTTCAAGTCCCTCTAAAGCAGTCGTGTCCCTGGCCCAAGTGCCAACCAGGACCAGGTCCACAGACTACCGCCCGCCCTCACCTGAGCCTCACATGACATTCTTAGAGCCTCCAAAAGTGTTCTGAAGCTTTCAGGAGGGCTTGAAGCAGGAGTTCCAGTTTTCAAAAAACCAAAAGTACTGCTTAAAGGCCTCCCAAAAGCTTCAGAACGCTTTTGAAGGCCTGGTGGACATTACGCGGAGCCTGCGTGACCCTTGGGAGGGCCCCCGAAGGTGGGCTGAGGCTCGTGGTATCCACCATGGTGCTCAAGATCATGTGATCCGCTGGACGACCCCCACCAGGTACATCTCTGCTTTCGAGTTTCATTGGATGAGCCTTGTGTAGCCTTAGATCAGTAGGCAATTACAGGTTTGTTTGAAGGAAAAACGAGAAGAAATTCTGTAGTATTTTAAGTGTCATAAAAAGTGTCATTTAAAGGATCATAAGAATGATACAAATCATTTTTGCCTTCCAAATGTTAACACAGAACTACACAGTAAGATTTTTAGCAAGCTGAAACAGTCTCAAGGGACCCAAATAACTGAAAACTATGGAAGATGGCAAGCCAGTAGAATTGGAAATATGCCTCATAATTCTGTGTTACCAAACTCATAAGAACTAAAATAGAACAGCAAAACAAAATAACTTAGATACTTTAACAGGGATTCAAAGGGCATTAAGAAACAGATGGAGATTTATACAGTTTTCAAGTACTGATCACCATAGAAATCTGGCACTGTTACAAAGCTTGGGGTTTAGATACAGAAAGGCATATCGCAGTTAGGCAACTCAAATCCTTTTGAGTTGCAATAGTTAACTGTTATTGGTTCCTTTAAAATCACCCCTTGGAAAGACAAAAGCTCTCTCTGCTAGTTGATATACCTGTGTATCGATAACCCGAGGGATGTCCAAAAGCACACCACAATGTTGGACTTCCAGTATCTATTAAAAGAGACTTTTTCCTCCACATTTCTATTTCCCTTCTTGTGAACAATTATAAATGACAAACATAGGATGCAGAACTGGCTGGCTGTACTGTAGATTGCATGCATATGGTGAAGACACAGCATTCTAACTACTGTATATACTCATATATAAGTCTAAAACTTTATGCCTGAAAATTGGCCCTGAAAACATGGATCGACTTATACATGGCTCAATACAGTTAATAAAGCTTTTAACAGCAGCTTTGGTAGGGGCTGGGCTAAGAAGCAGAAAGCTGGGGGGTGGTTAGAAAAAAACGGAGCAATTTTACTTACCAGTAATTGTTCTCAGGTACCAACAGACAGCAAGCAAAAAAAAACAGTAGCCATTTTCCTTCTTCTCCAAACAGGCAGAGAGGTGAAGGTGCTTTTGGGAATTATAGTCATTATGAAGGCTGCTGCTATGGAGGTGCTGTGCTGTATTCCTCACAAAACCTACAACACCAACAAGCACCTTCATCTCTCTCCCTTCTTGTTTAGAGAATAGCTCCATTTCTGTACTGCCTCAGAAGAATGTGAAATAGCTCCTTTTTTGGTTGGCTTTCTGTTGCTGCCTCAGAACAATTACTGGTAAGTCATTTTCAAAGAATTTCATACCCGCCCCCTAAGTTTCACCCTCGACTTATGCATGAGTCATAGCAAATTCTATTATTTTGAGCTTAGAACTTGCCCTCGGCTTATCCATGAGATAAACTTATACTTGAGTATATGCGGTACATGCAAATTACTACTGTAGTTTTTTTAAAAAATCTTATAGGCAACACAATCCATGCCAACAAAGCATATTATATGCCTGATGGTTATAGCAAAATAATATGCTAGGAAAACCATTCAGATGCCTTCAGAATCTTTCAAAAATCTAATCTTGCATTGCACTTCAAAAATGTCAAGACAATAATTCAAATGAAGGAAAATGAAGGATCATTCATGAAGGACAGGCTGAAAATTTAATCTTAGTCATAATCTGGTCAAAATTTAATCTTGGTCACACAGCCAGAGGAGAACACTGTACTGTGAAGGCTACATCTGGGACTGAGGATTTGGTGAATCACAGAATACAGGATATTTGTTTAAACCCCATTGAAAAATTGAGGTTTAGACTAGCCTGCCCATGTAAGCTGCCTTGGGCATTTCCTTTGGCATAGGAAGGCAGGATATAAATTATTCAAATAATAAAATAACTATGATAAATCTAAGGCAACTGATGGCTGGCCAGAGCAAATTTCAGGGCATAATATCTATTTGTATATTTTATTGCAATTTACCTCACTTCAGGCTAAAAATTGGCCACGTGCAGAGCAATCTAGTATTTGCTTTGCAGCATAACCTGCTCTAATGGAGATTGGATTTGCTACATGCTCATGGCCAAGTTCAGAACATGTGAAAAGACCCTCAAAATAGTCTATTGCTTTCAACAGGATCCATACTATGGGAAGAAAGCACAAAAGCTTGGTGCCACCAAAAAGCAAAAGCATTCAGGAATGTACTTTAAAATACTGTAATTAAATGTAACTGTCATATACCTGGTCAGAAATCTCAGGAGTCAAGCTTAAAAGGATCCATTTCAAACTCAAGATATACTAAATACAAGTTGCCTCCAAAAATGTCAAGCAATGGTCAGCCTGCATAATCCCCCGTAATTGCCTGTCTAAATTTCTTTCAGGTCAGGTTGTATTCTAGACTCCAGGGGCTATATGAAGAGAATTATTCCTACAGCAGATAATTATATATGAATCTCAAATTGTTACTAACGAAACATAATATAGGCTATCATACCTATATAGTTTATTTTTAAAAAACGTACATACCTGGTTCTTTTCTCCCTGGCTTTTCAAACCGTCTGTCCCCCCTAAAATGGCAAAAACCAAGTTTACATAAGTTTTCAGATGCATTTTGGGTAAAAAAAAAATTGGTTGTCCAGATTAGAAGAAAAACGGTATCAGTTATATAGGACACACACAACAAAATAATGTGAGGTTTGTTTGTTTTTAAAAAAATAAAATTCCATTACTTACCATAGTTTTAAATCTAGGTATTCATTTCATATTAAAGATAAAACTATCAAAACATAATCAACCAATTTCAACAATCTACTTGTTCTAATGATCCAGTTTTTAGGCATACTATATTAACTCTTAATATTAAGTCTTCTTGTCAATATAAATAATCATACTGGAGTTGATCACAACATGCATCAAAAAGATCCATTTATATTAGTTTAACAGTACAATCAAGTCTGGGTTTTTCAAAAATATGATCAAATACTGTAAATGACCTTCTTCTGATCTAAGTTCTTTACGTAACAAGTATGAAAATGGCAATTCCCAATGGCTAATGCTGCCTGCCACAAAAATACAACTAATGCCTTCTGTTTCAACATTTCAGAATAAATATCAGGAGGACATATCTGCCTTTGTTGTTTCATAATATCTGTTTTTTCACTACAGATTTAAGTATCTGTGGGTTCTGAACTCATGGAAGAGGGTCCCACCTGAACCCTCCAAACCTAACCAGAACTGGGCTCCAGTCAGGTCCAGAGGCTATTCTGAGGCCTAGGGGTGCCATGAGCAACTGCCTGCTGCTTCTGTGGACCTCAGAAGGGCTGTTAGGGTAAAACAAACAAACAAATGACAATGGGAAATGACATTTTTTTTTGTTACAAGGGATTCTGTGGCCCAGGGTAGCCCTGTCAGAGTGCCTTATAAAGGACAAAAAATGCGACTTCTGGGTTTTTACCCAAAAAACAAAGTAGTATTTATCAACCCTAATAGCCATTCTGAGGCCTGCAGAAGCTCAGCTGCCCTCATCTCCAGGGGCTTCAAGCCCCCGCCCCCAAACCCAGTGATTTCAGCATCTGCCAGTTTCCTTATCCTTAGGGGGTTCTGGAATGGAACCCCTGTGGATAACACAGGCCAACTGTATTTTATTGGTGTATTTTGGCCTAAAAAACATACAGCTTATTTCTGTGATCCAAATCACTGCTTAGGCTCACCCAAGATGCTTGTGAGAGTTCACTGTTATGCTATGTCATATCACCAACTACTTTTGACATTCCCCTCAATTTCAACACCATTACCCATACAGAACAGACATCTATGATTTGAGAAAAACCAAGCATGAAGCTCCTTCTAGAGTTGTGGATACTGAGTAGTACTCCAGTCAATGCTTCCATTGTCAGAGTTTTGTTCAAACAAGGGCTCTTGCTTAAGCAGAATGTTCCTTCAGTTCACATAAGGAACTTCCAAAAACGGAAGCATTTGTTAGTTTTAATGTCTTATTATTATCTGCACAATAGCATAAAAGCAGACTTAATTATTGTTCCTTTTCTCGGCAAACCCAAGAATGCACTAATCTATATTTCACAGAAGTTATCAACCAGGTCCTTCTGAAATTAATCCACAAGATAAAAGTTTCCTCACTTGGGTTTCAAATGGATCAATACTACTCAATACTCTCCTATTTCAGTTTGCTTATTCAAGCATTCTTTTATCCAATACTACTTGGAAAAAATATATTGCCTGCTTCAGATCTTGTAATTCCACAATCTCAAGCAGCGAGAACCCTAGGGCTGTTTCACTCTTTATGTAGGGCAAAAATAATTTGCAGTTGTATGCTCAATGGGGAGATGTAGCTGATCCCAACACCCTGACAAGCATACTTGTAATAAATACATTCAAAAACATGTTTTGATACATTCTCTCTTGACATTTTTAGGTATGCACCTGAAAACGCAGCACGAGACAAGGTCCCTGAAAGTATGAACTTTAAAGCAGAGCCAGGATTTATCAACATACTAATTATCGGGGCTCCACTACAAACTATTTTAATATTTATCAGTTAACATTACCTTTCTTCCCAACTCTGTGATCTGTGCATTTCTCTGTTCCCGCCTCGTCCAAATCCACCCTCCACATCATCAAAACTTCTTTGGTAGAAACCACTTTCTCCTCGGCCTCTGCCTGAAAAGAAAAAAGGGCTGATATCTTACAACCTTTACAAATTTCCTTTGGAATTACCATGACTAGAAATTATTGTTGTGCTTTGCAAAAAATGAATTTAAAGATTTTTTTCACATAAAGCTCATGGAAAGACAAATCAAAATGTAAAATCTCAGGCTGTGGAACGTAAGTTTACCGCAGAATAATAGTAGATCTGTAAGAGGGATATGCAGCGCAACAGGTTGTCTACATATGAAAGACAGCCCAAAGAGAACTACTAGTTAGCCTAAGAGATGGTATTGGTTTGTTCTTCCTATCAAGAACATTGTTGTAAAGTATAGAAGAAAATTATAAAAATACATTCTCCCTAGCTATTCTTCAATCTCTGCCTTTACTTCAATCCCTAATGCAGTGGTTCTTAAACATTTTGGCATTGGGACCCACTTTTTAGAATGACAATCTGTCCAGGATCCACTGCAAGTGATGCCATGGCCAGAAGGGCTGTCATTGTGATGCCAGAGCCTGCTGCTTTCCTGAGTTATTTCCAGTGTCCCATATTTCCATATTTTCAATGATGGCTGCTCTTGAAATTGGCTCACAACCCACCTAGTGGGTCCCTACCCACACTTTAAGAAACACTGCTCTGATAAAAAAAAAAGGAACCAAACTACGCAACACATTATAAAACCAACAACCCAAACAGAATTCTGAAATGACACTCTCTTTGTTCTCTTTTGTAAAACTTTTATTACCCCACTTTAATCTTTGGTTCCATTTCCTAGTCCGGTTTATGCCAACCTAAACTTGATGTGTACTGAAGAAAGAAACAACAGTTGCTGGGCAACCATACAATCATCCCTTATTGCATTTCTATTAATAGCAATCACACATTTTATTATCCCTGCTAATCACCATTACCCCATTCCAATTAGTATGAACTTAGCTGGAAAATGACGCAGTTTAAAGCAGTGGCGTGAACAATGCAGGACTATTGGTCGCAAATCAGTTAATGCAAGACTATCACCCACAAATCTTCTACAATGCAAGTGCCCTCAAGAGTGCCGACTAGCACAGGAAGAGAAAGAGGTGTATGATCCACTAACAATATGTTCTACTGGATTACCCTACTGGCCAATCAAATTACCAACTGCTGTTCTAAAGTTAAAGGATTTTAAGTGGGGAGCAATTTAATAACAAAGATTTTTGCTTTTACACACACAGGGTGCTTTATTTTTATGGTAAACATTTGACAAGAAATACTTTAGAATGCTGTTGAATTGTTTCTTCAAAGAACAAGTAAAATAGACGTAAAATAATCTTAAGGGAATGTTTGTACAAAATACAATAAAACCAAATTGCAAACATGTCCAGGAAAACAAAAAATGCTTGCAAAACAAAATTCCACCAATGAAACATTTGGCATGATCACTGCTGCTTTTTGCTGAATATTATATGATTAATACGCTAATAGATCAAGCAGTAATGGCACAATCAGTAAAGAAAAAAATAGTTCACCACCAATAAAGTTAAAAGAATATTTAGGGGGAAAAACCTGTTAAGTGCAGACATAAACTTCAAGGTCACGACTATTGCATGATTCTTTCCTTCAGCTATCTAACCACCAGACCGCAACACTCAAGTACTACAAGGAGTTCTCTCATATCAGTCACATGACTGTTAACTGGATTAAGCAATTTTGCACGTTTCTTGCGGGTTTGAGGAAGGATTTCTATCAATTTTGCAGCTTGGTTCAATGTTACTACCTCATATTGCAATTTGACTGTGAAAGTCTCTGAAGGCAGAAATTGCTCATTTTTCCTTTTTTGTCAGGTGGCTTGATATTATACTGATATCCCAGCCCACCTTGTAGGCTCAGTGCTTTACGCAACCATTCCTTATTGCACATAGTACATTAAGTTATTTCATTTAATTTTCCACTGCTAAATTTATGAATGGTAATTGAAGATGAGTAAAATGGAACTCAGGAAAGTACAGTGGAGACTCATTTTACAATGCAGTTCACTTTACAGTGGATTCTTCATAGTAAAACCAGATTCACTATACAATAAGTTATTTACTTTACAATGGGCTAACAACTGCTATCAACTACCCCTTGTGTGTGATAAGTAAGCCAGTCAGTTATGTGAACGCAAGAGTTTGGAAGCATCTCAGCTGGTAGCAGTGCTTTTGACATTACAACTGCAATTTATTGAGGGAAGAATAAAGGTAAAGGTTTCCCCACGACCAAATGGTCTAGTCGTGACTGACTGTAGGGGGCGGTGCTCATCTCCATTTCAAAGCCTGTAGAGCCGGCATTTTGTCCGAGGACAAGCTGCCGTGGTCATGTGGCCGGCATGACTATATGCTGTAGCGCATGGAACGCCGTTCCCTTCCCACCGAAGTGGTCCCTATTTATCTACTCGCATTTACGTGCTTTTGAACTGCTAGGTTGGCAGGAGCTGGGACAAGCAATGGGAGCTCACTCCATCGTGCAGTCTTGAACTTCCAACCTTCCGGTCGGAAAGCCCAGCAACTCGCTGTGCCACCACGTGCAATTTATTGAGAGAAGAATACAGCCTTGTAATTTGTTTTTTATATAAATACAACATTGTGTAAACTGATAACCATGGCCCCTAAAAAGTGCAGTAGGCACCTTTTATATCAGATGGACACAGCTTTATTATGTGGTAGAAATGTCAACTTCTGAGGTCCTGGAATGAATAATCAAAAAACAATGCATTATTGGATTCACATTACAATACTTTCACAATACAATGGTTTCTCCAGAATAGATTACCATTGTAAAGTGAAGGTCTACTGTATAAATATATAGAAATATTCCAATTTAGCTTTTCATATCACAACCATCACCTTCTTTCACACTGTGTTTTTGCCAGTTGTTTTGGGGAAAAAGCTCTTATTGGCTTATATTTAGGTTTGAAAAATGTATTCCATCATTCTTTCCAAAGAGAGAAAAGCCACAATGGATTATAAAGCCACTTTGTATTATCAATTTCGTTTTTCTGAAATGTCACTGACATAACTACGATTATTTAAAAAAAAAAATCTTACCTCGACCTCTAGAGGAACTTCGACCTCGAGGAGCCCCTACCACTGTTCCTCCTCCTCCTCGTCCCGTCAATCGTAGGACTGCAGCACTATTTACAGACATGGAGAAATTTCTCTGCCAAAATGGAAAGAGAAACATGTCATCATAAATGAAACTACATTGATTCCTTGCTCAGCTATATTATTTGCAAATGCAGTCCCTTCCAAGTGAGGTATGAAATCAAGCTAAGTACACTGGTAAATGACTGAGGACTTGTGCTGGCTCAAGTCAAGCATTGCAAATGCACCATAAAGCGCTTTTGCACCACTCTCAGAGTCAGGGAGGCAAGCACATGGAGCGAGAGGAACTACCTAAGTGACAAGGACTGGCCCTGCCATGGATTACCACTTGAGAACATGATTTAAGGCGCATTTGCAACACTCCTAGGCCGGCAGAAGTACCTTGTGCCAGCCTAACTCCAGGTTAGGATTGCGCCCTCAAGAACAACTACACATCCAAGTTTGCAAGTAATCTTTTTTTTCAATTTCACAACACCAAAATGAGCTTTCAAAAATATTCAAAGTGGGGCTGCAGCACAGTGTTATATAGCACATGCTTTGCATGATTATGTACAATGATGTAATACATTCATTGTGTTAGTTTCTATTAACAATATCACTGCAACATTCCATACTCACTAAAATTTCAATTTTTTAAAAACAATATAATATGGACACAAACAAAGCATGGATAAGTAGCAAGATCTTCCCTTTCAAAGAAAGGAGACAGATGGCCACCAGCCAAAGCCAGAGAAATTAACATTTAGAATAAAAGATATTAATACAGGTTGGGCATCCCTTATCCAAAGTGCTTAGGACCAGAAGTGCTTTGGATTTTTCCATATTTCAGATTACTTGCATATACATAATGAAAGTTCTCGGGGATGGGGTCCAAATCTAAACCCAAAATTCATGTTTCATATACCCTATATACACATTGCCTAAAAGTAGTTTTATACAATTTTTTTTTTACTAATTCTGTGCATGAAACAAGGCTTGTGCATGAAACACAGTTTGTTTGCTATTTTATTTCTTTAAGCAAAAATGTCATGTTGGTGCTCAGGAAAGTTCCATTCTCTGGAGTATTTCATACTTCCGGAATTCCAGATAAGGGGTATTCAAACTGTATATAATTTTCATTAACATCACTGAACATGTTTATTTATTTATTTATTTATTTATTTGTTATCCTGGCATCACACTGATGCAATATTCTGTAGCTCTGCACAAATTTCTCAGCCTATACGGCTATGCATTTTTTATTTGCATATTCCAACCTTCTTCCATTAACTGTAAGATTAAACGAAGGATTCCTATCTAAAAACCAACCTGCTCTTCTTCTGTAAAAGGTACTAGTGCCAATGGTGGTAGGGGCTCCTCCTGAAGAATGGGTAAAAACTCCTTATCCAGAAGGTCTGAGGGTATCTGTAATGGAAGGGGGGGAATTGGGAGGAAGAAGGAACACTGAATGTCAAATCAAAAATGGCAGGCAGGACCGGTGATCAGAAAACAATGCATAAAACTAATAATTTTGTTACTGCTTTCATTTTCTAATTCTCAGTCTTCAGCCAGTCATGTCTGATTTTCAGATATTTACATTACCACAATAAACTATGATGCTGTAGGTTGGGATCTGAAACAACATCTCTATGGTCCAAAGTTAACACCATCAGCAATGCAAAATTGATTCTACAGAGAGTTACTCAGAATGCAGAGTTTGAAAGAAGAATTATGTCAAATGCACATGGTCAGAAACAATTTTATTCGCACTCTTTCCAAGAATGGCCTCAGAAAATCTCTGGTCGGGTTCAGAGGGTCCAGGTCCTTAGGGGCAGGGGTATCAGCATCCACAGATTATCAAATCTGGATGGATGTTGAACTCATGGATAATGTGGGCCCACTTGTATTTTCTTAAGAGTTGAGCCTTGTTTTCTCCTTGCTGCATACGCATATAGTGAAAACTGTTAATGGATTATGAGATTCATATCTATGTACAGGCTAGTATGATAAATAATCTCCCTCCTTACCTTATTGTCTTTCAGAAAAAGTGCTAACATTTCTTCTCGCCCATAGCGATAATCTGCTAATTTATACTTTGGCAAAGCTGGAGAGAGAGGAGGAGATGTCACAGTCCCACCACTAGATAGAGCTCGCAGCCTACAGGGGAAAAAAGGAGGCAGGAATTAAAATAGCCAATTATTTATATACCTACCCTCCAATCAAAACAGCAGATTCAAAGACTACAGCAGATCTCAAACAGAAATGCCTTACGAGCGTGCTATTTTACCTAGTTTTAGTTGAAAAGTCATATTCACATAATCCTCTGAAATGCATATCACATACCAGGAGTTAAATCCAGTTTTTGGTTTGGTACCAGTTAGAGAAGTTTAGTTTGGTTCAGGTCAATAAAAATTTGATAACTACAGTATTTCAGCATACCTGAATCAGACACAACGCATTGAAGTCATTGTTATGAACTGCACATGTGAGAAACCTACAACTGTCACATGGGGAGAAAAACCTAACGCATAGTGAGAAGGAACACAATAGTCAGGATTTTTTAAAAAAAGACTGTGAAACTAGTTTCATTAACCCAAATGGGATTCAAATGGGTTTTTCTGTTATAGTAGCCCTACACCATGCTGCATGGCATCCAATTTCTGAACCTGAAGAGAATTTCAAATGCAGTTTGTGATCAAGGGGAGGGGGGGGAATGTTCACCAGTCTAATCAGCTAGAAGACCCCCTACCTGCTCTTCAGTAGGATTTTGTAGTTAAAACATAGTATCAATTGAATTATTCTTCACTATTGAAAAATGTCATACTTTATAATGGAAAAGTTGATATATTCAAAATATATTCTTTTGTTCATTTACGCCTATCCCCTTGTTGTCTACATTTCTCCCGCTTATCTCTTGGAGCTCTTATTCCAGAGCCCGGACAGTGGGACACTACTGTAATCTCTATTGGCTAGAACTCTGAAGCCCTAACCAATGCAGAGGAGCCTGTCAGAGGACTCACTGCTTGGTAAACAACTATACTAGGTAAACAGTGATCTTGAAGGTCAAAAGCTTAAGAGTTAGAAACTTTCAACATCTTTCAAGAATTAGAGAGCTGAACATGCAGGAAGCACTCCACAGTGCACAGAAATGCTATCCTCTTCCCTTCCTTTACCAAGCTGTTTACCTTCACAGCCTGATGTACAGAGGATTGCAACACTAAAGCAGCAGGTCTCCATCCTGCCTGCTGCTCCCTAGCTCTTGAAGACAGCAGAACATAGAAGCCTGGGAAAGCCCAAAATTTATGATAATCTTCCCAGGAATTATATATTCTGGATTCATTCTGCATTAAATACCACCACTCTGTTTCACTCTATTCCCAGTCATTCAGAAACAATCAGTTCAGTTCATGTAATATAATGAACACTTCTTTTCTAGCACATTGTCCACACTGTACCAACATTTTATCTAATAAACTGATACTTTATTCAGAAGATAAGTTCAGACCATATTCTGGAGTCCTGGGTATGGGCTTTGAACACAGACTCCATCCTCACAAACAGATTTCTTTCTCTATTTCCAAGAAGCTCTAACCATAAGCTTTGTTTTGCTGTTTGAACCGAGCAATTATGGTTAGCAAATACCAGAATGGGAATCAGGGTAATATCTCACAATGGAAGGGAAAGCTGAAGGCTGTCTAAAAGTCACTTGTTGGAGCTTCTCTGAAAACAAAAGCAGCTTTCAGTCCTAAGGACAACATTGTTACTGAGAAAAGCTTGTTTCTCTTGAAATGCATTTTGTTTGTTTAAAAGTATTTATATGCCGCTTTTCTTCCCATGACAAGGGAGCTCAAAGTAGCTCACAAAATCAAAACAAAAGGAATGAAAACAGAAGTTTTTTTAAATGGTAAGAAAAATCACAGCATCAACTGAACACCACGAACAGACATTTCTCAAACTAAATACCTGATGGAAAGTCATTTTTTTCACAAGCATATGAAAAGCAAACAGTATGGAAGCTGCGTGGATGACCACTGGAAGAAGTTCCACAGGAAGTTCAGAAGCCCTCCTCCAATTCACTGCCAGAGATGCATCTATGAACAAGTAGGATGGCCTTCCCTCAGTTGATGGCTAATTTCATGTAGGGAGAGACAGTCCTTCAACTATCTGGCCCCAAGCACCAGCACCATGAATTGTGCCCAGGACAAATTGGTAGCCAGTACAGAATGATACGGGACGTGGTGGCACAGCGAGTTAATCTGCTGTTGCTGGGCTTTCGACCGCAAGGTTGGGAGTTCAAGACTGCGCAATGGAGTGAGCTCCCGTGGCTTGTCCCAGCTCTTGCCAACCTAGCAGTTCAAAAGCACCTAAAATGCGAGTAGATAAATAGGGACCACTTCGGTAGGAAGGGAATGGCGTTCCACGCACTATGGCATAGAGTCATGCCGGCCACATGACCATGGAAGCTTGTCCTCGGACAAAACGCCGGCTCTACAGGCTTTGAAATGGAGATGAGCACCGCCCCCTACAGTCGGTCACGACTAGACCATTTGGGGAAAAAACAGAATGATACAACAGGTCAAATGTGTTATAGTCGTGCGGCATAGTCATATTAGCAACCTAGCAGAGATATTTTGAAGTAACTGAAGTTTCTCAGCAGTTTTCATGGTCAGTCCCAAATATGCATTATAATAATGCAATCTTGATTTTACCAGTAAATAGGTCACTGTAGCCAGGTTTGAATGATCTAGGACAGTGGTATTAGACCAGGGCCCACTTTTTAGAATTGCACCCATGTCAGGACCCTCCGGAAGTGATGTCATTAACCTGGAAGTGATGTTGTGGCAGGAAGTGACATCATCAAGCAGGATGTGCTATCATTGTAACATAATAAAATGACAGTCCTGAAATGCAAATTGGCATTCTTGGACTGTAGCAACTGTACAACCATGCAACATCCCTGACAGAAAGCAAGATGAGGACAAAATATTATTTATTTATTTATTTGAAGAATTTATACCCCTCCTTTCCCATGCCGAAGCATTATTTTATTATGTAAAAACACTGAAATAAAAACAATTTAAAAAAAACAAAAAAAAACCCTCACTTGAAAATTCAAACTGTTAACACTCACAAAAGGAATATAACAATTATATTCTGCAGTTTCCAAGATGGCTACTTCCAGCTTTCTGCGACCCACCAGACATCAGGTTGCAACCCACCAAGTGGGTCCCGACTCACAGTTTGAATAACACTGATCTAGGAATTGGAGCAACTGATGCATCAGCCAAAGCTGGACAAGACTATCTTGGCTATGGCTGATATCTGGACAACCATGAGAACAACCAAGCTGTGGATCTGATTTTTCAAGGGAAGTGCCACCTGATTCAGAACAGGACTACACCCACCACTGAGTCAATAACTCTGCAGATCAACAGGACCTCTGCCTAGTCTAGATTTAACTTCAGCTTGTTTGCCCTCATCTAGCACATTAACAACTCTAGAACAGCCACTGCTTCCCCAGCTGAAGATGGAAAACAGAGCTTGATTTCATTCACATTTCCAAAACTGAGGAATTAGCTCCCCCAGTGATTTTATGTAGATGTTAAAACACAAGAGACAAGACTGATCCTTGAAGGACACCATAAGTTAAAGGCCAAGAGATCAAACAGCATTAGTTGCATAGCTGCAGGAGGGTCACAAGACCCTGGAGCGGCACTCGGTGGGGGCAGAATGCCACCCCGGGTCCTCCTGCCCCCATCACTCATGCAACCATGCTGAAACTGGCTGTGGTCACCACAGCCAGCCTCAACACAATCGCCTGGAGTTATGCCACCCACTTCTGAGAAAGCAGGCGGCATCGCTCAAAGGCCTGCAACTGCACCCAGACTTGCTGCAGATGTCACTTCAGACTTGGCAACCAGAAGTAACTCTGGTAATGTTATCACATCACTGCAATTACTTCCAGGTAGGATTGGATGAGGGGCAGTAATTTGAGGCGTGCCCCAGGTGACTCAGGACAGAGCTACTCTGCTGCCTATCATGACCTTCTGGAATCAACTTTGTAGGAAAGAATAAAATAAACTAAAAATCCAGTCCCTCGAGCCCCATTGCAGAAGGATACTATGGTTAATGGTATCAAAAGCCACTCAGAGAGTCAACAGAACAAAGCATACCCAGTATCTAGTTCCCAGTGTAGATTATCTAGCAGGGTGAGCAAAGTAGTTTCAGTTCCCAAACCAGTTCAGGAGCTAAGTTGAAACGGGTCAGTTTCATTCAGGAATTCTTACAAGCTGGGTTGCCACCACACACTCAAGCACTTTGCATAAGAGAAGGAAGATTTGAGATCAACTGATAATTGTCTAATAAAGTGGATCTAAGCAAGATTTTTAATTAATGCCATCTTGAGACAGGTTGGTAACAGAATCTCTGATGAACTAGTATTTACTGCCATCTTTACCGACTTGACCAAGCCTCCTCTAGCTGTATTTGTAAGTTAGGATGGGCAAGGGTCAAGCATGCACTGAACCGACATGCAGTAACATGAATCCTGTTCATATCTTCAGGCCACGCATGCTGAAAAAAATCCAAACTAACTAGGCAAGTTGGTACAATGGGAACATCTCTAGGAACTTTTAAAGTAGAGTCCAAGTTACAGTGAATGCAAGCAATTTTATCCACAAAGCACTTAGTAAACAAGTTATAGTGGGCCACTGACATATCCTCCTTCACAATACCCAGACTCAGATGCAATAGCCCATGAACTACTCAGAAAGGTTCTGATGGACAGCCCTCTGAAGACACAACAGTGGCAGAGAGGGTAAGCCTTATGTGCTGCCATCATCACCACCACAGAGTGGCTCCTCAAATGGGATCTAACTCGTGTTCAGTTGGATTCATTATGAATCATTATGAATTCATTATGGCTCAAGTTGTCACCTCAACTGCCTCTTTCCTAGATGCTCCACAGAAAACCAGGAAGCTGTGTTAGCCCTGCAAATGGGAAAGAGGATGCTCAGGAACAATTGTGCCAAGTGCCAGAGTAATTTCTCTATTCCAGAGATCAACCAGGATCGTGACAGAAGCATCACCCATAGTGGTTAAAAAAAAAAGGTCCCTCAGGGTCATAAGCAAAGGACCCTTTTAATAGGTTCCCCATCCTTGCACTCATTTAAGGCCCTGAACAGCATAACCCCAACAACGTTAATATTACAGTTAAATGCATACATGTTCTGTTCATTCTTAAATAAACTGTGATTTCCAAAATCAAGTTACATTAAGCCTTTGCACAGGTACTCAAAAATAAAAGATTGTGCTAAATAAAAAGAATAAGCAATCAAAATGATTCTAAACATAATTATAAAAAGTTAAAATCCAAAGCACATGCCAAGCTTTTAAAGAAGTGATGCACATTGAGGCAAAAAACCAGAACGTCCCCTATAGGCTAATAGGTTCTGAGCTGCCTGTGACAGCTCAAGAGAGAAATCTTGGGGTGCTGGTGGACAATTCAATGAAAGTATCGACCCAGTGTGCGGCAGCAGTTAAGAGGGCCAATTCCATGCTTGGGGTAATTAAAAAAGGGGTTGAGAATAACACAGCCAATATGATCATGCCATTGTACAAATCGATGGTAAGGCCACATCTGGAATATTGCGTACAGTTCTGGTCGCCACACCTCAAAAAGGACATAGTGGAGATGGAAAAGGTGCAGAAGAGAGCAACGAAAATGATTACGGGGCTGGGACACCTCCCTTATAAAGAAAGACTGCAGCATTTGGGGCTCTTCAGCCTAGAAAAAAGGCGCCCGAGGGGGGACATGATTGAGACATACAAAATTATGCAGGGAAGGAATAGAGTTGATAGAGGGATGTTCTTTTCCTTTTCTCAAAACACCAGAACCAGGCGACATCTGCTAAAACTGAGGGTTGGGAGAGTTAAAACAAATAAAAGGAAATACTTTTTTACCCAGCAGGTAGTTAATCTGTGGAACTCTTTGCCACAGGAGGTGGTGATGACATCTGGCCTAGATGCCTTTAAGAGGGGATTGGACAGATTTCTGGAAGAAAAGTCCACCATGGGCTATAGGCAATGATGGATTGTGCAACCTCCTTACATTAGTAGTAGGCTATTTCAGAGTATTGGGTGCAAGGGAGTGGCAACAGGATGCAAGAATCTTGTTGTCTCGTGCCTCCCAGGGGCACCTGGTGGGCCGCTGTGAGATACAGGAAGCTGGACTAGATGGGCCTTTGGCCTGATCCAGCAGGGCTCTTCTTATGTAAGCTTCTATCAGTTCAGATGTTCTGTACTGCTATTATTCAGAACTCAAAGCAGCTAACAAGTTGGAATCATCACTTTTTAGTTTGCTGCCGCCCTGTGGCAGTTATTTTTATGACATTCAAATAAACTTTCTTCAAATACAAGTAAATCCACTTTCAGATAAACTAACAAAATAAACATGATAGATATCAAAATAAGAATTTAAGAACCTGTGAACGTGCTGTGGCAGCATGCCCTATTATATGGGGAGGAGCTCGTCCACTCACTCAGGCGTTCTCCTTCTTGTTGGCCTGCCTGTTTTCCTGCCAAAAAGACGCAGCCACTCCTGAGGCCTCTGGGGCTCACAGCCGCGCCAGAGGACAAGCTCTGTGTGAGGAAGTGCTGTGGTGGCATGCCCAGCGGTGAAGCTCTCGCTCAGGTCTTTTTGGGTGTTGTTGGTCTGCCCGTTTTCCCTCCAAAAAGGCGTGGCCTGTTCTGAGGCCTCTGGGGCTCACAGCCGTGCCAGAGGACAGGCAGTATATGAGGGAGCGCAACAATGGCATGCCCAGCAGGGAAGTGCTCGTCTGCTCGCTCTGCACCCCCAACAAAGCCGTGGCTCCCTGCTGGAGCCAGAAAAAGTGGAAGGAGATAAAAATTCTGAGGTAAAAATGCTGAGCTCTATGGAGTTTGCAAGAACCGATCAGCCGGACTGGGGTTGGGATGCCCTCCTACTGTGGGAGGAGACTTCAAGCAAGTCCGGTCCTGACTCAAGGAGTGGGAAGGGCAACCTACATGGTTAAGAATGCCCCCCTTTCCTCGTCCAGAGAATGTGACAAAAATCTGCTAACATGTTTTCAGTTTTACCAACAGATTGCTTTCACTGACCAGCTGAAACAAAACAACATACTACAATTCTCTATAGGACAGATACAATTATACAAGTAGATTTTAATGAGCTATAAAATTTATAACATTTTGTCTTGGCCCATTTAAACCTCATTTAGCATTTTTAAGTATTCAGCAAATCAAATGTTTATTGGAATCCAAGGGCAGAATGAAAGACTACCCATAGTTCAGTGATTCTTGAGGGAAACTTTTTTATGTGTTTATAATACAGTGCAGCCATATAATATAAGCCGAAGTGCAATATAAGCCGAAGACCAGAAGTGGGTAAAAGGGGCATTTCCCTTCACATGCTGGTTTTCTGCTGGTAACCGCACCCAAGCTGCTTTTACCCCACAAGAAAAAAAAATACAAATACTGATATTTTCCCCCCAGCAGAAGCAGCCAATTTTTAGTTAAGAAAAGCATACAAGGGGGAAAGGTTGGGCATTCCCTTTCCCTGTGTGCCCATCTTCCACTTCAGATTGGAATATCACTAGCTGCAATATATAAATATTAAAAAGTCACTGAAATTAACCATGATACTGTACATAATGTGATTCAGCCTTGGAGAAGGTTCATGTGAGTCTCTCAATGAGGCATTACACACATAGAAAACATGTGCCTGCTTTACCCACATACCTTCCTCCCAACTGCAGGAACCATAAGCCAATGTCGGAGAGAACAAGGATGCCAATTTCCTTGTTACCAAGCAAATAGCAAGTATATTGTTACAATGGTGTATGGACAACAAAAACAGCAGCTCTCTGTTTGAAGTCTCTTTCAAAAAAAACCACCCCAAGATTCCCTGAAACCATGGCTTGACACGAGCGTACAAACCATAACAGAATTTTGTTTGTACTAGTATACCAGGAAAAGGTGATGAGAAATTATTCCAGACTAATGCAGGGAAGAGGATACATTCCTGAGGCTTGCTTCTGATTTTCAAACCACAATTTGCAGGGAGCCAATATGCTTATTAATAACAGATGGAAAATACTCAGTTGAACTGCAAAATATTTATCTTTGGATAATGTTTTGTAAAGCATGCCTGTTCATTAAATAATACATTAAAATACAGTTCTTTTCAGTTTATGACACAAACCATATACAGGCGTGCTTTGGTATCCATGGTTTCAGTTATCCACAGATACTGGGATGCCTATTAAAAAGATAGGGGAACACTAAATAAATAGTTTTTTACCTTGTTGAGGCAAAACCAATGATGTTCCCCTATCTTTAAAAAGGCGTCCCCAGTATCCACGGTTTCAAGTACCCATGGAGGGGTCTGGAATAGAATCCCAGGTGATACTGGGGCTTGCCTGCACTTGTTGTTGTTCAGTCACTAAATCGTGTCCGACTCTTCACGACCCCATGGACCACAGCATGCCAGGCCTTTCTGTCTTCCACTAGCTTCCAGAGTTCACTCAACTTCATGTTCATTGCTTCGGTGACACTATCTAACCATCTCATCCTCTGCCACCCCCTTCTCCTTTTGCCTTTAATCATTCCCAGCATGAGGGTCTTTTCTAAAGAGTCCTCTCTTCTCATGAGGTGGCCAAAATATTTGAGCTTCAACTTCAGTATTTGTTCTTCCAAGGAGCAATCAGGCTTGACTTTCTGTAGGATTGCCCAATTTGATTTCCTTGCCATCCAAGAGTCTTCTCGAACACCATAATTCAAAAGCATCTATTCTTCTGTGCTTAGGAAGTATTCTTTGTACTACAGCGAGTAGTACAAATGCCTGTACTACTCCCTGATAAAGATAATTTACCTAAAAGTAGTTCCAATTACGGCAATGTTTTTAATCATTCTAGATTTCCATTCCTTATCAGATCAAGAAAAGTGGCCCTTACTTATTTAGTCCTTGGGCACAGACACACAGAATGATGAACACAAGCCTAAGTATGGATATTAACTACTGGGCAGCCAAAGCCATGGTAATTTTCATGATAGTCAGACCTTGCAAAATAAGGACACACCTCTACACTTTATGTTCAATACGCAACAACAGGGAGAGCCCTAAGTAACATCCTCCTCCCACAAATCACTGACCCATGCAGTATTAAGCTCCAATAAAGCAGAATGTAAAGGCATATGAATAGCTTCTCCTACTCATCCTGTCTACGAAAGGAAGCAACAAGAGAAAACTATTGCCCCAGTATTTCCAACAACATCTTTCACCATATGACTTATTCTAGTACAGATGCCCTCAAAATCTGGAATGTCTCCAACGTAGTGGCAACAGGTTTGTGCCTCTAATTATGTCTCTGGTTTGTACTAAAACAGTTGCAAAGAAAAAACTAGCTCAGCAACTCATATACCTCATCATCTTCTGCAAACACTAGCATTGCCAAAATTCTTAATGAAAATCTTTTGGATATGCACATCATGGAAAACTTACCATTCAGGCCCAAAGTTCAACGTCTGAGTTTCTGCTGCCATTTTTTTTACAGTATTAACCTGTAAAAGATACACAGGATCAGAAATAAGAACTCTCAATACTTTACAACTGACAAACAAAAATTGAAGCCCCCCAAACTAGGCAAATCAAGCTGTAGCAATGTTGCAGCTAGTGATATTCCCCACAAGTGAACCTGGGGGGTTGGATGGAAGAAAAGGTTTATCCACATTCATTTCCTGTATTTGGGGGTAGGAAAGAGAGGGAAGCATCACTCTCAGAGTTGTGAACCAAGGCTCCAATACATGTAGTGGCATCCAGTGACTACTGGATTCTTCTCATGGCAACTTCTGGAATATTCTTGCTGTTACATCAATTCACAGAAATCAGGTTCCACACAAAAACCCTTATCATGCGAGGCTATCTTTCCATTCCAATCAATGAGCCGTTCCCAACCTGGGGTCGGGACCCCCCAAAGGGGTTGTGAACCAAACTGCAGGGAGTCCTGAAGAGCTTGGGGCAGCCATCTTTAAACGTTGGGCACCACCATCTTGGAAGCTTCAATTTGCCTAGAGAAGAGGCTTCCCCATTAAACTGCCACTTCCTCAGTGCTTGTGGCTGTGAAGGAAATTAGTCTTGCTGTGAGCTCATCTTGATGTGTGCGTATGCGTGTGATGAACTCTCTCTCAGGTCTCTTTCTGAACAAACATGTCACGCCTTCAATGTGCATACCTAGGTGAGTCTCAGCACATGGGGAAAATGTGGTTTTCCCACCTTGATCAACAATGGCATAGAGAAGCCACAATGCGTTCTGTGCAATGTTGTTCTCAATGCGGAATCAATCACTGAACTCAAAACTCAATTGTCACTTAGAAACAAAGCATCCATAACATTCTAAAAAAGATGTGGAGTTCTTTCAACTTTCAATAAGTGTGATTTATTAAACAATGACTTCACTTCCTACTTAATGACATCAGTTTCAGCCCTAAGTCTTAGGAAGTCCCAACAGGTTGTTGTACCTAAAAAAAGGGTCCCAGTGCAAAAAAAGATTGGGAACCACAGCAATAATCAATTAAGGGTGCAATCTAGAGCACCTCCTGGGGCAACGCATGTTGCTTGCATAGGCCCAGGGCTCTCGCAAATGTGCCATAAGGCATGTATGCATCAATCCAGAAGGTGCTGGGCTAGCATGAGGACCCCTCCCAGGCTTGCCACAGACAACAGCAGGTAAGCCGCCCTCATGCTTGCTGTGTTCTGCTAGTAGGAGACTTGGGGGGGGCAGTGGCAGCCCCATGGGCAGGCTGGCCTGGGGAGGGGGGGTGGAATCTGGAGCAGCCCCATAAACAGGGCACTACCTTTGCCTCACGGTGAGCTCCAGCTTTCACCTACTTTGCATAGGATTCCACACAGGTTGGGATTGGGCTGCCCAACTGTCACTTCAGAAGAATTAACATGAGTTAAGGAAACCCTAGAACCAGTGGTGGTATCTAAAGCGGGAGAAACCGGAACGCTGGGCGGGACATACGGTTGATTGGCGGCACGTCCGTTCCGTTCCGTTGCCTGCCCGCCTGCCGCACGGGCTGCCCCTGGTTGGCGCGCCCCACCGCTGCTCGCCCAGGCACCCGGCGCACCCCCCCCCACCCGTCCCAAGGCCAGGGCAGCCTGCGGAACCGAACGGACGGGCAACCAATCACACGTAAGTCCCGCCCAGTGTACCGGTTCCTCCCGCTTTAGATACCACTGCTGCCTAGAACTACCACAAATTCCTGCTTGGCTTAGTGGCAGCCACAGTGTGTGTTCACCTGCCCCTCTACCAAGCCTTCTTGGTACTGCCTCTGCCCCTCTACCAAGCCTTCTGAGTGTGCCAGAGAACTTGGGGAGAAACAGATCTCTCATATTGCACTACCCTTTAGAGCAGACAGAAGTATAGTTTTTCACACAAGAACTTTCTCCAAAGTCTATCTATGTGACATTACTATTAAAAGAATTTATACCCTGCCTTTCCCATGCCAAATCAAATGCCCAAGTGTTACACAATAAAATTACAATATGAAACAATAAATCAAAACATCAAGTACAAATATTAAAACATTACATTTTTAAAGATACAAACACAAACATAAAACATTTAAAAACAGGGCAAGACCTAACACATCTTGTTAGGCCATTGGTGGGGGGGGGGAGCAGAATTGTCCAAGGGATCAGTCAAGCTATAGCACTATTCCAGATGTGCAGAGGGCAAAGATCCATCAATCATCCAAATGTTAGATGAAATAGGTATGTTTTGAGCCTTCTCCCGAAAAGCTATAAGGAAGGGGAAAGTTCTTAATTCCATTGGGAGGGAATTCCATATTTGTGGCACCACTACAGAGAAGGCTTGCCTCCAAGCAAGCCTTTAACTTGGGATAGAGGTGGCACTTGAAGAAGAGCCCTTTCAGATGACCTAAGAGGGTAGAATGGAATGTGCGGGTGTTTTAGGTAGCTTGGACCCAAGTCATGAAGGGTTTTAAAGGTCAATACCATCAACTTGAATTGAGACGGGAAATGATAGGCAGCCAGTGTAGCTGCTGAAGGAGTAGCCCAAGTGAATCGAAACGTCTAGCCCCTAGCAATCCAGGCCATTGCGTTTTGCAGTAATTGCAGCTTCTGAACCATCCTCGAGTGTAGCCCCACATACAGATAGTATTCCAGTCTGGAAGTCACAAGCACATGGACTCCAAGTGGCCAGGTCTGAACAGCTCAAGTATGGTTGTAGTTGGTGCACCAGTTAAAGCTGGGCAAATGTACTCCTGGCCACTGATGCTAGAGTGGTGAGCATCCAGGATCACTCCAAGACTGTGCACCTGTTCTTGCAGGGGGAGTGCCATCCTGTTCAGAGTGGGGAGATGACTCAGTACCTGCACCAAGGATTTCCTGACCAGGAAGACTTCTGTCTTTTCTGGATTCAGGCTCAGCCTACTGGCTTTCATCCATATCCCTACTGCCTCCAGGCAGTGCCCCAGGACTCCCATAGTCCCTTCAGTTTGAGATGGCAAGCAGAGATAGACTTGGGTGTCATCAACATATTGATGACATGAGAACCAGTTTCCCCATCTCTGACCTAAGCAAATGAAGACACGGTATGTCATGCTGCTATGCTAAGCAGGCCCACCACCCCTGCCGAACAGATCTATGGAATCCTGAATATTACATAGCATTTCCCTAAATAAATGGTATTTAGGTTTTACATAGCCCTAACCAGACAGGGAAGGTTTTCTGAACTGAAATAGAACTGGCTTCTTTCCCTTTCAGGTCACCCATATCATGTACCATGATAAATTTATATGAGTGAATTGGTAACTTGTATAGCCTTTTTGCAAGACTAATAACTAGCATCAAGTAGAATGACAGAAGCATTTGTTATTCTTGTTTGAAGACATGACTATGTTGTAAAGTCTGCCAACTAAGCTGTAATGACTATGAATAAAACCTCTCTTTAAGGCAGGACTCAACAAATTTGCTTTGGATCTAACAAAATTTAGGAGCCAGAGACATCTGTCAGTATTTGGAGTTTTATGTTGTAATTCCAGCCAAAAAAAATCTGACATAACACCACTGACATGTAAATTAGATTTTATATATTAACAAGCATTAGAAAGAACATTTCCAACAGTCATAATGGTAAGAAAACTTGACAAATGTCAATGGGATGACAAAAAGATTAGCTACATTGAATCTAAAAAATTACCACAAGAAACTTCTTTTTAAGTTGAAAATTCATGACATTAAGGCTACAATCCAATACATTACTCATCCAGGAGTAAGTCCACTGAACTCAATGGGCTTACTTCTGAATACACATGTGATGTGAACCCAGCTTCTTTGCTGTCCTGTCCCCCTCCTCTTCAGGCTGTTATGGGGAGACGTGACATATAAATGCATGCCTAGAGGACCTACTGAAAGGATCTATGTGCGAGAGTCCGAGACTGCACAAAAAAAGGCTTGCTCTATAACTAAACTCTGGTGCTGACTTGTCGTGGAGCTCACAACTGCTACTCCTGCTACAATGACAGACTTCAACTGCTCCAACATCACATACTTTACAGCAGTGGTATTAAAACTTATTAGACCGGGACCCACTTTTCAGAATGGCACTCATGTCGGGACCCACCAGACGTAATGTCATTAACCTGGAAGAGATGTCGTAGGAAGAAGTGACATCATCAAGCAGGAAGTGTTGTCATTATAACATAATAAAATGACACTCCTGAAATGCAAATTGGCATTCTTGGACTACAACAATTGTACAACCATGAAACATCCCTGACAGAAAGCAAGATGATGTAAAAGCACTGAACTAATAAAATTTCTTTAAAACCCTCGCTTGAAACTTCAAACTGTTAACACTCACAAAAGGAATATTGCAAGAAAGGTCTGCAGTTTCCAAGATGGCTGCTCCAAGCTTTCCGCAATCCACCTGACATCAGGTTGCGACCCACCAAGTGGGTCCTGACCTATAGTTTGAATAACACTGCTTTACAGCAAAGGCTGCCCTTCAGCTACAGCCATGTAGCCCTTTCCTAGGCACAAGGAACAAATGTTGAATCACCATGGTGATTTATCTTTGTCAAGCCCTGAGATCCTTTTGGATGATGGTTGGCAGTCTGTCCCTCCATTATACTGTCATAGTTTGTTTACTCTCCTGGTCAATTGTTTCTCACCCTCCAAAGGGCCTGATGAGGAAAATTGGGTCTCGCCTTATTTTTGAACCTTCTCAGTGTTCATGTTAAATACTTTTAAATATTTTTAATGTGTTTGATTTATTGTGGTTACATTGTAATTTTGGGTTTTCAGTAAGTTGCCTTGGGCATTTGCTTTGGCATGGGAATGGTGGGGTAGAAATTCTTCAAAAAATTAAATAAATAAAAGTACAGTTGGTAAAGATGGAAAAAGAGTCTTTTTTGTTGTGACACCGCAATGTAGAGGTCCCTGTCCAGGATGGTCATTTGTCTCCAACTCTACCGATGTTCTGATCAGGGCTCAGGGCTGACAAGTTGAAGAAATTCTGGATGGAGTTCATGGTGGAGTTGGAGGTTTTGTTTACCGATTGATTCTACAGCTCTGGTTCCGACAATGAGGCTCTACTCTGTTTGCTCTGTAGGTTGATCATGTTCAGTTTTAGCTCTAATCTGTTAATTGCTGCTTTTGCTATTTCATGGATATTAATGTACTGTAGTATTATTTTTATTGGAGTTTTCTGTATTATTATTGTAGTATAATGTAGTATAATGTAATTTTTTTAAATATGTAAACCACCTTGTAAACCTCCATTTGGGAGGCAGAAAGGCAGAATCAGAATTATTCCAACCAGTCACAAAAGGCCACACCACTTCACAAGATTAGTGAATTGCAAGATTGGAAGACTGAGTGAAAAGTACATCAACTCATCTACATTTAAAGGGTATAAACTCCAGATTTACCTAGAGGTAACAGTCAACTACCTAGAGGTAATACATATTGATATCTTCTTTTAATATCTTGATTTTGATTAAAAATTCTGTGACACAGTAGCAGAAAACAGAGGCTGCAATGCTATGAATGTGTATCTACAGGAAAATCCCACTGAGCATGTGCTGCACTGTTCAATGCCTGAAAATCCCACTTCAAGAATGTTGTACTATTCTTATATATTTCTTAAGCCTCTTATTATGGAAGAAATGAGAGATGATGGATGTTACTCTGAGGTTCTGTAACAAACTACAGACTATTTCCTAACAGCAACTAACAGCCCAATCCTAACCTGCACTGGTGAAGCAGGGCCACAGTGCCTCTACTTTATCCAGCACCGGTTAAGAATTGAATGGAGAGTTACATGGGATAAGGGGACATTTGTCCCCTTATGCCAGGAAACGCCCCAGCCTGCCCAATGGGGCTTCTCAGATCTACGTCAGCTATAATAATAATAATACATGTATTTATATACCGCCTTTCTTAAGATCACTAGATTTCTCTAGTGATTACAACTCAAGGCGGTTTACATAGGCAGACTTTTCATAAACCCGAAGGTTTTTACAATTTACAGAAATGTTCTGTCTTTCAAGAACTACACACATTCAGATCTTCCTTTCTGGATTTAGCCTTCTTTCTTTAGCCACCCGTCTGTCTTCTGCTGGCTGATGCTTCCCTGCTCACACCAGAGACGCAGCTGACCTTCAGCACACTCCTCCTCCCACGAGGCAGCTGAAGCTCAGCTTTTAATCAGCCGCAGTTTCCAAGGTCTGCCGCTCTCAGAGACTTCCTGCAGTCCCGAGCTCACGACCTTGAGATCTTCAGGTGTTATCTTCGGGCAAACGGAGGCATTAACCCTCTCGGCTAAATCTTCTGCCCATCTTCTGCTCATCTGCTAAATCTTCTCGGCTATATCGCTGGAAGATCCAGGAAGGGGGTTGGGATACGACAGATAGATACGACAGAGGCCTACGCTGATCCCGCCCTCTCCTGGGCCTGTCCCACCCCTGTTCCATCCTCCCCCCCCCCACTCTGTTACAATCTCTCCCTGACTCCATTCCATCTCCCCCAACCTCTGTGCTGCTTGGCATTTACCTCCACTGGTGGCCATTTCTTTAGATACAGTGCTGGCGGACCAGCACAGACCTTCACACTGGTGCTGCTTTCCCTAGAGTAGTCGCCAATATGTTTTACAGCACGCTTGTGACACTCTAGGTCAGTGCAGCAGCCCCTGTAGCAGCAAACACCAAGGACTGCACTGTGGGACACTACCTTAGATAAATTTGAGACTTTCATACCCCTCTTTTCATACTTTTTCAGTAGTCATTGCCATTAGTGAATGGCAATGACTTTCCTGTCAAAATGAAACTTAGAATTAATTTCTGCCTACTAAAAGACAAACATGGAGATCATATTGGTATGTTTCAAAGACAAGCCAAATACTTGTCATGATGTTCATTTTGATAGGGCAACTCTTCCTAGCCAGGAAATTCCAACCTCTGACCATTTAAGAAGATCTGTTTTCATCTGCTCAAATACAGTGAGCCCTCCTAATCTGTGGGTATGGCACCTGAGGATTTGACTCAAGGCAAGTGCCAAGGCCGCTTTGGGGAGGACTTCCTGAATGCAACCAGTAAGTGCCTTCTAGTCACATCTGGGAGGCATACTGAGGCATGGAGAGGTAGCACACGACCACCCCGCACCTCAGAACACTTCCTGGACATTTTGGAGAGGCACTTCCAGCTTAGTTCTGATTTGAAGAATCAGATTTGTCTCTCCAGTGTGTCCAGGAGGCAGCGTGCAGGCTCCTCACACTTCAGAAGGGCCCCTGGATGCTTCAGAAAGGCACTTCCAGTTGCCTGGAAAAAACCCCAGCAGATTTACTTATCCGTTGAATTTGGGGTAGTGGTGTCTGGAACAGATTCCTCACAGATACTGAGGGCCCACTGTATTATTAAGTCTCATTATATCATCTGAATCCACACTTTAAAAGTACTTTAGTAAATCCATCAGCCAATGTATGCCAAATTCCACTGTTATCTGTAAGATTGCATAACACTAAGATATCCTGATTTTGCAGAATTAATTTTAAAGCTAGAAATAACACTATATAGATCTTCATTCACTAGTATAAGTAACAGGTCATCAGCATACAAACTTAATTTATATCCATTCAGGCCAATACCACTCCAGAAATTGAATTGAGCTCCTAATTGTCATCATTAGAGGTTCTAGATATGTTACAAATACTAACGCTAACAACATGTAAGGTGGCCTAGTTCTACGAGTGAAAGGAATCTATTCTGTGTTTCTATTATTAACAGAAAAAAATATGGATGGACGTACAACCTTTCATATACACCAAGAAAGGTATTTTGACCCCAAATCTTTCTAAGACAATAAAATAGAAAACTACACAATCCTGATTGCCATCTCAGTAACAAGAAAGGTAAATATTGCTCGTAATTGTTTTTATGATATTCAGTTATAAGAGTAATAGCCTTTCTAGCATTGCTAGGAAGTAATCATCCAGCAACAAAACCGGTTTGTACTCATAAAGGGGAATTTTTGTCTATTAAAAATGTAAATTGGGTTTAATGGAAACCATACATATATTCATGCCCTTCATTGGAAACACATAAGAAACAATGGAATAAGGTAAAGATAAGGAATGTAGACAGTTGCATACAGTCCTGAACAAACTGGTACTTCCCCTACAGAGGCAGCCCATTCATGATGCAAACCGACAACTTTTTTAGGCAGCAAAATGGGGGTGGGAACAAGGTGGCGGGGGGGGTACTTACCCATGCCCATCCACTGCCTTCCGAGCCTGCCACCTCCATGGAGTCCAGACCAGCTCTATTCATGCTGTAGCATACAAGAGGAAGATGGGGGTGGCTTACCCCTCTCCCTGAGCATCTAACACTATCACCACCACCTCCTCTTCTAATGGCTGGCAGAGGGAATGCTGGGACACCAGAATTTCATCTGCCACTGTCAAAGAGGTAGCTGAGAATGTTGAAGGAGAGGGGTAAGCCCTCCTCATCCTACTCTTGATTCCTAGCATCACTACAGCCTCTCGGTATCCAGAACTGCTGCGGCTGCTGCCATCTCCTCTTGATTGCTGATGCCTCTGCCATCTCTTTTTCCAATGGCTGATGGTGAGAATATTGGGAAACCAGCAGTTCCCCTGAAGCCATTAGTTGGACCAGCATTGGAAGCCAAGGGAGAAAGTTAAATGAAATGCTGGACACCAATAGGAAGCAATGCTAGACAGCAAGAGGAGAACGAAGAGGGCTTACTTCTCTCCTTTGGCATCCAGTGCTACCTCTTCCTTCTATGGTGAGGCAGTGGCAGCACTAGATACCAAAGGAGAGCAATAAATGAAACAGGCAAGGGTTGGGGGTGGGCTTACTCCTCTCTATTGGCCTCCAGTGCTGCCACTTCCACAACTTAATTATGCTGCCAGCATTCCCTCCACCAGCCATTGGAGAAGAAGTGGCAGTGGTGTGGGACCTCTTCTCTGTCCAGTCCTATGTTCTGTCCTCTGTCCAGAGCTTCCACTGTCACCTCTCCCTCTTTTTATGGTCAATGGAGAGAATGCTGGGAGCCCAGTGTTCCCTCTGCAGTAATTACAAGAAGCAGTTAAAGCAGTAGCACAGGATGATTAGGGCAAACAAAATAGTGGGCAGGGTGTTGCGGGGAGTTACTCTCCCTGTCAATCCAATTAATGACAACAGTGCTAAAATTGATAATACTGTAATAATTATGTCCCTAGGGAGCAAGGGGAGGAAGAAGAACACAGGCTCAGGAACAGCAAAAAATGTCCCTTTATATCAGAAATGTCCCTTTAAGAGCTCACAGGAGAAACATGATATGCATGTGGGGCTACAGCAGTAAAGGACATCTGTGCAGGGACGTTTTATGTGTAGCTCTGCAAAATGTTGACTTAAATGCAGAGAAATGTATAATAAGGAAACTTAGAACAGGGACCCTCAATCCCTCAGTTCTGATTCAATAATGAAACTGAATGATGATGATGCTTTCACTAAATTTCCCTTTCAGTGCCTTCCCTTTTTATGGATCACTGAAATCCTAGTATCACACCAGGATTTTTGGTATTTTAGAGTGCAACCTAAAATCTTCAAAGAGACATTTGAATGGATTAATCAATATAGAAAAAGCTTTATAGAGCTGAAAGGTCATCTGACCCTAGGATGCTATTAAGCTTAATAGACTGTATTGTCTGCTGGATAATGAATGCATTATGTGCATACGCTTCCACAAGTATTGGGATATGAAAAGTATTTACCTCTCATTTTATTAGGATGTTCAGATGCATTTACTGTATATTTGAACAATATAGTTGTATAGGATGAAAGTCAGTTACATTCTTATTACTCTGCAAAACTGTGTTGGGCATCTAACAAAATGAAAGGTATTAACTTCTAAGTTTCTTCTCAAACTAACCTGCATACTAGCAAATTATCTGCTTTGTAGTCCCTTTTTAGTGTTGTGGGCATACCTCCGACAGGGAGCCTTTTAATTTCATTATTATTTGCCTGTAAACCGCTTTGTGAACTTTGTGTTGAAAAGCGGTATATAAATACTGTTGATTGATAGCCCTTTTAGTGTCTGAAATACAATTAAGTTTTATCAATCTCTGAAATCTCTTTAATTCTAAAAACATAGCTTCATCTAAAGTATTATGCACCCAAAGGAGAGAGTTCTCTAATTATTTCAAAGCGCTTTCTTATTTTGTGACTTGCAATATTTATGAGACAACACCATACCTAATGTTTTGGCAGAATCCTGTAATGTAGGATTCCATACCTTCTGAACAGTTTTCAAGAAAGAAATGCAAAAGATATATTTTAATTTCTTGTAAAAAAATTTCATCCTTTAAGATAAAATTATCCATCCTCCTGATTTAACACAGCTTCTCAAGTTAAAACTGGTCATGGTAAGTTTATCTGATCTATCTCAGTTTTCTGCATTATGATATGACCTGTAGATTTTCAACATCTGAATCAAGATCATATCACAGGTTACACTATCACTTGTCACAGAAAAGATTCTTCTCACAAGCATAAATCTGTTATCTTTCAGCAAAGATAAGAACCACCAGAATAAAAAGAATGGGATAGGCTTGTTCACAATGTTATTTCCAAGCATGCCTGGAAAATTTTTTTCTTGTAATTCTTTTTGTGTGTCAACATCAAATAAACTTTTAATAAGGTATCAGTGGTACCTGACTCCTCATATGTTAGCCAAGATTTACATCAATAATAATGAGAGATATCAATATTTGCAGTAACAACTTTCATACCTGGGTCATTCATCACATTTAAGGGCAATTTTCTACCTCACATTCTTAGATTTTGGCAAAACTTGGCATACTTAAAGTCCTATATAATAGTTGAAGGAATGCATATTTTTAAGTTTTTTAACTCACAGAGAAAAAATATATTTCAGTCTAAAATTTCAAAATTTTATCAAAAAATGGCATGCTAGTGATCATTTAACTAGTTGTACCTTGGACACCGGTTGAGATATAGAGTTGGAGTGGTCCCATTTTAAAGCTCTTTCCATGGGCTTTCATATGATATACAACACACTGGGTTTAATAATTTTTTTAGTTTAAAAAATTAAATTTTTAATTCAAAGTTTTTAAAACTTTAAAATCAATTTTCTCAAAAATGGACATTTTTAAAATTTTGAAAAAAAACCCCAAAGTTAGTTCACACTTGTGTCTAACTATACCCAAAAATTATTTTGGGGCGATGATGGGATCATAAGAAATGAGAGCTCACACATACATATGATCAAGAGAAAATAGGATTTTCAAATTGAACTTAATTTTTTTAATCTACAACGTAATTCTTTTACAGTATTTATTAATGTTGTTTCTTTGTGTATTACTTTCCTCAGTCTGTTTTGTTGTGACCCATTTATTTTTAGGTGCTGTAGACATAAAAATGCAAAATGGAACAGGCAGGATCCTATTGGCCATTGGGCAACACCACCATTGCCCCGTCTCTCCACACTACTGCTCTTGGCTCAGTCTGCCCGCAGAGTTTGTAAAGACAACTTGCTTAAACAGAAGCAAGTTATCTTCACAAACTCCACAAATGTGGTATTTGTTGATAAATATCAATAATATTAAGTGTCAATAATTGTGAATGTGATGTAATCATTTGAGGCAGTTGACAACACGAAATATATGTTTTACAGCAGAACTTCTTTTTACTTTTTCTGTAGACAGAGGTGGGAGGAACAGTGACAATGAAATAAAACAAATAACACTGCTTTTTGCACTTCTCTTTTTTGTGAAAACAAACAAGCCCTGGAATCTGCAAAACAACAATTCCCCACCCTCTTTTATTGGATTTTCTTTATTTAAGGGGAGGGGGGTGCATGGTCAATGACTATGGCTGCATCTGCTGATACTGTACTACCCATCTAGTACACTTTTAAAGCAATTATAATTATAATGTAAATTTTGAACAAAAAACCCACTACTTTTTGTACTTGGAAAACACTGAAATCCGTAAAAATAAAACTGTTTTCTACCTCCTCGATCTACAGAAAATCATGCATTGTATATGGTGCTTTTTCATGTCAATAGGATCTCTCCTAGATCTTGGAGGGATGTATTCAATGTTCTTAAAACCTCTGAAGAGGGTCAGAGGTTCATCAGGGTCACCATGCATCAGGGTCACCATCTAGTACTGCAATCGTAACCTACATCCTGTCTAGTACTTGGAAAACCTGTAATTTCATCTTTTTCATCTTGCTCATTTCTTGCCTGCAGATGTTACAGAATTTAGCTATCACTGGAAAAGCTCTCACAGCTATCATTTAGTTTCAGGAAAAAGGAAACATATCCATTTTGTCACTGGCCTTAATCTCTTTCTTTGATGGCTTTTTTAATGGATTAAGGGTGCAAACCAGTTGCACTGCTATATCAGCCCAACATGGTCACAAATGTGCCATAAGGCATGTCTGTGCTACGCAAATGTACGCTGGGCTGATATAGGCAGCAAAGTAGGCCCACGAACACTGCAGGAAGCGGCAGGTAGCAGTTACTACGCTAGCCAAATCTGACCAGCAAGGGAGCTATTTGGGGTGGGGAGGAGGCAGAGGGAAAGCGGTCCTGTGGGCAGAGCAGCTCGGAGAGGGGGAGAAGTCCAGATCCGGCAATTATGCCAGATCCAAACCCCCATCTCTGGGCTCTGCAGCCCTGATTCAGGCTGCTGCAGCCCGCTCAGATTTGTGCCTGCTATTTAGCAGGCACAGGTCCAAGCAGCCCTGTAGGGCTGCCCGCACCTTACCTTGGAACGTTTGCACCTCCTAACTTGGTTAGGATTCAGCGCATTCCAGCTGGCTTGCCTGCTCCTGCCCAAGTTAAGATTGGGCTGCAAAACAATTTATGGCTCATTTCTTACATATTATAGATACATTTGTTGGAACCTCATTTAAAAAGTACCTCAAATTGCAATTCACAATTATTGACAGTAGCGATATTCATCAAAAACAAATAGAAGATCTGGTTTTATTCCACAGAACATGACTGTGCCTGTTCCAGTTTGCATTTTTTTGCCTACAGAAAGATACAGCACCTAAATTTTTAATTTTTAATTGTATTTTAACATTGTTTTTAATTGTTTTTAATGTAAACTTGTTTTATTGCTTTTTTATTGTAATGCCGCCTTGAGTGCCTTCGGGCAAAAAGGCGGGATATAAATTCAATAAATAATAATAATAATAAAGATAAATGGGTCACAAGAGAACAGAGAGAGAGAGAGAGAGAGAGAGAGAGAGAGAGAGAGAGAGAGAGAGAGAGAGAGAAGGCATGGAAGGCATGTCCACTCTATGGTCCCTCATTGGAGGCTGCTGAGAAAACTTCATAGTCAGGGAATAAGAGGGCACATTCTTTTATGGATTAAGAATTGGTGGAGGACCAGGAAACAGACAGTGGGGGGATCAAAGGGCAATTTTTACAATGGAGGGAGGTGAAAAGTGGAGTGCCCCAAGGATCTGACCTGGGACCGTGCTGTTCAACTTGTTCATAAATGACCTGGAGACAGGGATAAGGCAGTGTTTGGCCAAGTTTGAGATTACACTAAACATGTAATCTCCATGGCCAAGTTTGCAGATTACCCTAAAAGTTTTTGGTTGGCGAAAACCAGAAGGGATTGTGAACAGCTCCAGAGTAACCTTTTCAAACTGGGGGAAATGGGTAGCAAAATGGCAGATGCATTTCAAGTTAGACAAGCGTAAAGTGACAAACATTGAGGCAGAAAATCAGAACTTTACATATACTTTAACAGGTTGTGAGCTGTCTGTCATGGATCTTGGGGTGGTAGTGGGCAACTTGATGAAAGTGTCGACCCAGTGTACAGCAGCGATGAAAAAAGCCAATTCCATGCTTGGAATAATTAAAAGGAGGTTGAGAATAAAATAGCCAATAATATTATGCCATTGTACAAATTGATGGTAAGGCCACATTTTATGTATTTATTTTATTTGAAAGATTTATATCCCAGCTTTCCCATGCTGAAGCAAATGCCCAAGGCAGTTTACATGGGCAGGCTAATCTAGACCACCATGTTTCAATGGTGTTTTTTGTTTTGTTTTACAAATATTAGGTACAGTATTCTGTGATTCACCAAATCCTCAGTCCTGATATAGCCTTCACAGTGTGATTCTCTCCTCTGGCTGTGTGCCATCTACCTTCAGCAGGCAATCATAAGTCACACCTGGAAAGGTCCTCAAGGTTGTACTACGTTCTTTTGCGGATTGGCCTTCTCGCACATTCCCACACTGGCCAAATAGCTCCACAGTGACTCCATTCTGCCACAACAGGTACTACAGTTTGCCACAGCCTGGCATTCTGTCTTCCATCCAAAAATAGACCACAGACTCTCCTGCTTAGCTTCAGGCAGTACTGGCAAGCCCAACCATCAGTTTACACATCCTGCCCACAGAACTCCACACGTTTGGACTATAGTGTACACTACTCGTCTCCACATCTCAAAAAGGACATAGTGAAACTAGAAAAGGTGCAGATAAGAAGAGAGTGACCAAAATGATTATTGAGCTGAGCAACCTCCCTTATGAGGAAAGGCTACAGTGTTTGGGGTTTTTCAGTCTAGAAAAAAGGTGAATCAGTGAGGACATGATTGAGACATAAAATTATGCAGAGGATAGATAGAGGGATGTTATTTTCCCCTCACAACACCAGAATCAGGGGACATCCACTAAACTTGAGTGTTGGGAGAGTTAGACAGATAAAAGAAAATACTTTTAATTACCAGTGTATACTTAACCTGGGGAACTTTTTGCCACAGGAGGTGGTGATGGTGTCTGGTCTAGGTGCTTATAAAAGG
The DNA here is from genome assembly GCA_029204185.1 of Lerista edwardsae. NCBI lineage: Eukaryota > Metazoa > Chordata > Lepidosauria > Squamata > Scincidae > Lerista > Lerista edwardsae. The sequence goes on from JAJKFI010000002.1 coordinate 28,607,515, forward strand.
GGATTGGACAGATTTCTGGAGTAGATTACAGGCCATGATGGGTGGTGCAACCTCCTTACTTTAGAAGTAGGCTACCTCAGAATGCCAGTTGCAAGGGAGTAGCAATAGGATGCAGGCTTCTTGTTGTGTGCTTTCCGAGGCATTTGGTGGGCCACTGTGAGATATAGGAAGCTGATCTAGATGGGCCTTTGTCCTGATCCAGCAGGGCTCTTATGAATAAGCATTCTGAATATTTTTCATTAAGTTATATAATGCATAAATAGTTTTATCAATTTCATAAGCACAGATTAAACATTAAACCACCTTCATTAAAGAACCTTCAACAGCAAGAATTCTCCCTGTGGTGACCACATTTGCAGATAACTACATGAGTCACTCTATACCAGAATTCTTACACATAGCAGAGAATTTGGATGGGGACAATTCTCTTGCTTCATGCTAGGTAGAAGAGACAAGATCTGCACCCCATTCCCAAAGATTTTTAGCACATGAAGAGGTCTTAGGGGAAGGATCATGCGGGGTGAGGATCTCACCGCGAAGGATTTGGAGATGCTTCCTTCTGAGCACCTTACAGCCAGCCATGAAGTCATTGATTAGCTTGACTCTTCCCCCAAGTCCTCTGCACATGCTAGAAGAGCAAGTACAGAAAATTGCCAACAACCAAAGTCAGCCAAGTTATGGATCCTTGCACAAAAACCACGCAATACCTTCATGTAATTTGCCAGGTGTCTTCTTGGTTAGAGGCAAAGAGCAACAAACCTATCATTATCTAGACCTTTCCCTCTTGATCTGTGCCAAAAGCAACTGGACAGGCCCAGAAAGTAAATGAAAACATGCTCCATACCATAAGGACTACTTTCCCATTTCATCATTACTGAACAATAATGCATGTTTCATACTAATTAGTAATCTTTCATGTTGATCACAATACTCTCTCCACTCTCATTCATACCAAAACCAGGAAAAAACGTATCCTCTCCACTGAAATGAATGGCAAAGCCAACTCAAACATGATCTCTGTGAGTGACCCAGTGTAAAGTAAAACTATGCCATGCCCCAAACTACTCACTGACATCTAAGAATTTTAAACCTGAGTATCTCAAACAATACTGTACTATGCTTCTATGCTAACCCTGAAGTTAAATAACTAGAACATCTACTCAAACTTGTAAGTCTGGAATGGAAACTGGTACTAGCATCTAAGCTTTTTTCAAAGTCTTAAGGCACTTTCAAAATTAACACTGAAAAAACAGGTGTAGACACCCTCCAATCAAACCCATGCCTGAAGAGGTATGAAAAATACAGTATTTCAGATTATCTCTTGTGTAGGTCAAAAAATGTTCCATGTTTTTATATTTCTACTCTAAAAACCAGAAACGTTTTCCCTACTGATATTCTATTCACACTTTCCGCGTCAGGCTGATTCTGGTGGATGCGGACAGATTGACTAAAGTTATTACAGGAGGGCTGGTTTGTGAAACTAGGTAGATTTTTGGCTAAGAACATCCATGCTTTGCTGGGGATGGGAAAGAGAAAACTTCACTTCTTCACTGTGAAGAAAACTTCACAACGAGGCAGTGATTATACCCCTTAATAGTCCGGTCAATATGTCATTAGACCCGGGACTAAGTCTAATAAAAGGTCTGTCAACTGGTCTTGTCAGTACTAGGTGTACTGATTGACAGGAAAAACGTTTTTCAAAAGTCGACCACCGGAAGTGGGTTGTCTTCAAGATGGCAGCCGCAAACCATGAAAATCGGCCAAAATCATGCAACCGTGTCATTTTTAAGCTTAGTCCTTTTTTTCATTTTTCAAACTCAAGGTTTTTTGTATGGTCAAGGAATTCATTTTAACCAATTACTTGGTTCATGGGTTGAAGATTGGATTCCAATGTAATGAGCATTGCAGGTACAACACCAGTCATAACAAATATCAAGTTGTATGTTTTTATTATTATATCATAATACATTTGAACCGAACTGTTTCCTTTTTTTTAAACTACGTATTCAACAAAGAACCCTTTAAACTTGGTTAAGAAAACTGCAGCAATATGCGGATAAAACAGTAACTCCTTAATTTTCTATTCATCCTCATCACTGCCCTCTAGGTCACCTAACACCTGGTTGTCACAATACGTTTCTTGACATGGTCCACATACAGAACTGCATGGAAGTTTGTATGTTCTGCAACTGCAGCGGGTACCACTGCAACCAGTTTTACAATTGCAGTGTATAATTTGCAGTAGAGTGTCTGGTGCAGCATTAATATCACACATTACTGGCACCAGTTCACCGCCATCGAGTTTCCAACCCCAGTCCACAGGATTCATTTCCCCAGCCATATCCATCCAAATCATGGTCTGATAGTACACTCTTAGACTATGGAATTTTGTGGAAGACTCAGTTGGAGGCAGGCGTTCTGGATTCACAAACGATTTGGCTGTGACAACTTTCTTGGTGAGTGTCTGGTAGCGCAAGGCTGCCAAAGAACTGTTGCTGTCGCCACCAAAAATGACAGCCATCGCTTGACTGCCAAGACTTACTATTTCAGTGGGGTTCTTACCTGGTGACGTGAATGGAGTTGCACAGGATTGAAGGACAGAATTCCCTTTTAAAAGTTTGTGGAAAACTGCTGTTTTTCCAACACCATAAATATGCGAGGTGGAATCACATCCTGTGAATGCATGAAGGAATAACAACTGTGCACATAATGCACTGTCCAGAGTAGACTTCAAGTAATTGATGTTATACACTTTTGGAATGCCTCCTGACTGTCTGATCTAAAATACAGTGGATTGCCATTCACTTCTGCTTAATGTAGCAGACGAATTAACAGGTCTGTATCCTCCCCAATGAGCGTGGTGGAATGTTCCTTGGCACTATTCACTGCGGCCTTTGAAATGTCCACATCAACGTCACCTTGTGCTTGAAAAGCCACACAGCCTCTCATCATGTTGCATGATTTTGGCCAGTTTTCATGGTTTTCATGGCTGCCATCCTGAAGATAACCCACTTCCGGTGGTCACATTTTGGAGAACTTTTTTCCTGTCAATCAGTATACCTAGTACTGACAAGAACAGTTGACAGACCTTTGGTTAGACTTTTTCTGAGCTTAAAAATAACATGGTTGCATGATTTTGGCCGATTTTCATGGTTTGCGGCTGCCATCTTGAAAATAACCCACTTCCGGTGGTCGAATTTTGAAGAACTTTTTTTCTGTCAATCAGTACACCTAGTACTGACAAGAACAGTTGACAGACCTTTTATTAGACTTAGTCCCGGGTTATGGGTTTTCCCCCCCCTAAATTGACCGGACTATAAGGCAGAACTTCTCAAACTTGGGCATTGCCATACCCTGACCTGAGAAGCTTAGTCCCTGCCTCTTAACCATTTATTGCAGTGTTAGCACTCCAGCGATTGTGCTGGGGGAAACAGGTGTTTTACCTAACCTATCAGGGATCAGACCGGCCCTCTGAGGGGTGTGGGGAGCCCATGAACCCCTCTGCATGCCTCCCCGCACCTTCAAAATGATTTGGATTGCGATCACAACCAACTTCCAGTTTTCTGGATCCACACACACACACGCCCCGAAGGAGGATGCCCAATCACCATTATAGTCATAGAGCCTTGCGCGGCTGGTAAAGTGGACAAACCTGATGCACTTGTGGAAGAATTGACCAGGAATCATGGGACACCCTATCAATCAGGTACTGTACAGAGTCTAATGTTATTTCTAGACACAGTTTTGAAAAGCAGCGCAACCACGTCCCTGTGTTGAGGTGCCCTGAAAGGTGTTGCTGTTGCTTTTACACAATGTTATAGCCCAAAATGCTGACAAAAATGAGAACAGAGCATCACATTTAACCAGTTTTGCCAAAACTGCAAGGGTGTCAGCATATTTCTGGGACAAGAATAGGGTCAAGGGATTTCTGGCATTGCCCCTTCAAAGGGCCCACATGCGTGCATCTTCTTATTTGGACCCCACCTCCCTACCGTGAATGTCTGTGAGAGGATTATCTTAAAAATTCTGTTAGTACAGGAAGAAAGAACATTGCCACAATAAAAGTAGATTTTGTTTTCTGTTGCCACCCCAAGGCTTTGGAGTTCACTTCTGGATGAAGTGCACGATACCCATCCAAACACACTTTCTAAGAACATCATGTAATACAGCTGTTTTCACTACATTTACAGCCTATCTTCCTTTTGTCATAGAACTCAAGTTGATGAACATAAACTCCCAAGTCGTCATCCATCCAGGCGCTGACTACACTCAAGACCTAGCTTTAGCAGGGTGACTATGTGCTCTCAGGCAGTATAAAGCTGACATTTTACTGTTGCTGACCTTGTTTGTCAAATATTAAACTGTCTATGACATACTTTATGTTTTTGTTATTGGGTTTCTAAATGGATGAATTTTTAATTTATTATTTTAATTAAGCAAAATGTTTAACAAATATAAGAAGAACTGGCTATAAAGAATAAATGTTTCAAATCAGGGTTACAGAATCAAAGTAACATGGAAAACAGATCTTCCTTTGAGAAATTATGAAGGAGGTTTTGATATAGATTTCTTAATACAACAGTTTCTACAGATTTTTCATTACCTATTCAGCTGTGTTACATAAGAACATAAGAACATAAGAAGAGCCCTGCTGGATCAGGCCAAAGGCCCATCTAGTCCAGCTTCCTGTATCTCACAGCGGCCCACCAGGTGCCCCAGGAAGGCATGAGACTACAAGATGCTTGCATCCTGTTGCCACTCCCTTGCACCTGGTACCAGTAGCCCATCACCTATATAAGGAGGTTGCACAATCCATCATTGCCTATAGCCCACGATGGTAACTGTGTTACCCATTATGTATTACCAAATAGGCTCAAGCCCTATGTGTTACCAAATAGGCTCAAGCCCTAGTTTGATCAACAACTGTGTGTGTTCACATGCTGAACTCATTACCAAAAGCACATTCCACTGCTATTCAAAATATTGAAAATTATCTTAATATAATTATAACTTGTTCTCAATGACTTTAGCTTCACAGAGCCTCTGAAAAAGTAAGATAAGCCTGCTGGTAAGTTGGTCAATAGTTCTCCCTGATTGAGGAGGACTACTCATATGGTATTCCCATCTGGAAAGGTTGGTCAGTTTCCTATTCCAATTAACTAGTATAGTTACAAAGTATGCTTCCCCATATACACTGCTGCCTAATACATTTATCTGCAAGTGATTGTGATGCTAGATGTATGTGAGGCAAGCAGGATCAAGGCTAGTCTTGTGGCACTTTGCGCTGATGGCAAGGAAGCATCAGAACCCACAAGTCTGTAGAGAAAAAGCCAAATGTTGGTCCATCAAGGTAACAACCCCCCCTCCCTAAATGCTGGCTGGCTTAGGAAAAGACTTGCCTTTCTGGGAATTTCATGATCAACCCCTCCTTACTTAGTCAACAAGTTTAAACCTGCAAACAAGGCCACAACCTGGAAGCTTTTACTGACTTTGAAACAGACAAGACTGTTAGTGATCACAAAAGATGTGCCTTCAACTCTGGCTTCCCTCATCAATTTCACTGGAAACTCAATCAAGACCTGAATGATAAGTGAGGCACAGGCCCCCTGAGCAATCCAGGAGTTCCCTGCCAAACCCTCCTCAGGATGCAAAACAATAGAAGGAATCCATCTTCAACCATAAATGGACAATCAAGACACTAAAGATCAGTCCTTCATGAGTTCACCCAACAATAGTCTGCATGCTCGTGGTTACAAAAAATTATACCACAGATCCCAAGACATTCCTGTTTCTTTTGCCCAACCCATGTACTGTGCAGTGTGGAACAGTGCCACTGTTTCTGTTGCCACCTATGGATTGCTCAGATACCCACTGTCAAGCACTGCCTTTCCTTCCTTTACTCAAGAAGCACCATGGCTGCTGGCACTGAGGATAGGTACCAGGCCTTCCTCTTCTTTTTCCAGCATTTCCTCCTTCCCCGCACTCTTCCTACAAGGCCTACTGCAAAACATAGCTCAAGGGCCCACTGAGCTGCTAGCCCTTGACCCCTGCAACAATCCTCATCCCAGATATGGATAGGTAACCTTGGCCTTTGGCACACAACTGCTGGCTCACAAACCTCCCTATGTCTTGTATATAGTCAACTGAAGACACACTTAAGTTTCTATATCTTCCTTCCTTGATTTGGTGCAAGTGTATTGGAGTCTGGGAGATTAACCCTAGCCTCCAGTGCACGATTTCTATTAATTAATCTATCAAAAGTCTGAAAACAAGGAAGATCACCACTTCTTATTGTTTTCTCAAAGGCGTGGGACTTCAGATAAGAGTAATTGGACAGGAGGAAAGGCATTCTACCTCTCCACAAGAAAATGGAGCACTTTTAGAGACACAGAAGTGTCCACTCCTTGCCTATAACCGATTGTCTGTTTATGTTGCACTGCACTGTCTTTTTGATTCCTTTTCCCAGTTATTGTATTATACACACTAAAAAAGATTTGTATTGTTACATCTATATCCTTGAGTTCCTCCTTATTTTATGCCACTCCATTGAGTTGTGCCAAGTAAAGTGGTCCCTGTACATTTGGTAGATATCCCCCATTTGGCATTTTACATGTGTCTTAGATTATACCTGGTAACAACATATACACTACTGAAGAAAAGATATATGAGAATGTATTTGCCAGTGGCTTCAGTCAATCTGTTTAAGACACAGAGGCCTTAAAAGCACTGCAGCATTCCCAAATCACTGGAAGCCTCCATTAGATTACATACAGTGTTAGGAATAAAAGGGGAAAGAATGTAGCCTAGGGTATGAACTACATAAAGCAACATTTTCATTGGATTTGGAACACCTACAGAAGTTATAGACCAGGTACACCAATTGACATAAGCAGGACAGATACATTTTTTAAGCCTGTGAGAGAGTGTGCGGATTATTTTCTCTAGTTAGGTTATAGCCCCCAAACTCTACAAATGGCCTTGGATATTTATATCATGATTTTTTTTTAAAGGGCTTAACAAAATGAGATGCACTATGACTATACTTTGTTTTGCGGGAATGGATAACAGTTTTCAATTGTCAATTATTTCAATTTTTGAATTTTCGATTAACATAGGCAAACCGAACAAGAAAAGTACCTTAACTTCTGAGGTCTTAAAATGTGATCCTATAAATCACGTTGCATGATTCTCTCCATAATTATACTATTTCAAAAGTACAGTAATACATTAAATTTTGTACAGCTGAAAGTGTAAATATATCAAGATAATTATCATGGTGAAAGATATATTGACTGAATTTGAAAGTACTGTGTAGAATATATGTAAAGGTTTCCCCACGACCGAATGGTCTAGTCGTGACCGACTGTAGGGGGTGGTGCTCATCTCTGTTTCTAAGCCTGTAGAGTCAGCGTTTGAGCAAGGAGAAGCTTCCATGGTCATGTGGCCGGCATGACTATACACCGTAGCACACGGAACGCCATTACCTTCCCACTGAAGTAGTCCCTATTTATCTATGTGCATTTTTTTTACGTGCTTTTGAACTGCTAGGTTGGCAGGAGCTGGGACAAGCAACGGCAGCTCACTCCATTGCGTGGTCTTGAACTCCCAATCTTCTGGTCAGAAAACCCAGCAACAGCGGTTTAATGCACAGCGCCACCACATCCCCAGAATATATGTGCACATTGCTTAATACAAAGAAGACTGATTCTGTTGCAAAAACCTGAAACAGTGTCCTTACAAACTGGTAATACTTCATGTTTCAAGCATTAAGCGAATAAAGACCTGAGATTCTTATTAGATTTTCTATGAGTTTCAAAAGGTTCTTGTCCTGACAGATACTCTTGTCTTTAATTGCAACCCCCACTGTGAAAACATTTCTCCCCACACTGAAAGGTCTTGAAATCTTTCCTTCTAATATACTTCAAAACCTTTTCAAACACTTTATTAAAGTGCAAGAGAATCTGTAGGACCACATATAGACAGATTATCATTTTACAACTATATAGGCCATAGTGCGACCAAAGTTGTAATGCTATCAATTGAAGGAAGTATGGCATGCCTGGATCCTTTTTAGAAAGCACGGAAGTCACAGCGCTAGTGTATTTAAAAGGATTATGCAACAGGAAGAAAAAATTCAATCGTTTTACTTCACTGACTATTACAAAGACTAATATTGCAAAGCAGCATTCCTGTAAATAAAGCTACAAACAAGATGTTTCCTTGTTTAGGTGCTGAGGGAAAGTAGGACAAAATTCTGTGAAATCTGAGAAACTGCCTTCCTACCTGTTACTATAGGATATGAAACTATATTTCCAAGTGGTTAATCACTAAACTAACAGACTACTACTAGTAGTAGTTTTTGAGTCTGTATTTTTTAACAGACATGAAAATATATATCATAGATTATTTACATCAATTAAGAAAAATATTCAAGTAGGCAAATCAACAAGTTGCTAACCTATTAGGATGACAATACTTGTTCAGTAGTTCCATTAAATTAATTCCAATGGCTATGCACATAGCATATACTAATTCTTGCACCTTCCAGTTCATACAAGATACATTCAAGTTAAATAACTTTATATAGGTAATGGATAAATTATGCAAAATGAATGACAGGTCATTGGAATTTTTTTCTTTATAGCACTTGGGAAATCACCAATGTAGGCTGGGTTTGTAAGTTACATTTCCTGTATATCACATAGAACACTGTTATTCAAACTGTGGGTCGGGACCCACTTGGCGGGTCGCAGAATGCTAGGAGCAGCCATCTTGGAAACTGCAGACCTTACCCTTTCCTGGGTGAACTCCGGAAGCTAGTGGAGGACAGGGAGGCCTGGCGTGCTGTGGTCCATGGGGTCGCGAAGAGTCGGACACGACTTAGCGACTGAACAACAACAACAGTTGGAATTTTCAAGTGAGCATTTTTTTAACATTTTGTTTTTAGTTCAGTGCTTTTACATAATATTTTGTCCTAATCTTGCTTTCTATAATGTTTCACAGTTATACAATTGCAGCAGTCCAAGAATGCCAATTTGCATTTCAGGAGTGTCATTTTATTATGTTACAATGATAGCACTTCCTGCTTGATGATGTCACTTCCTGCCACAACATCACTTCCAGGTTAATGGCATCACTTCCGGTGGGTCTCGACATGAGTGCCATTCTAAAAAGTGGGTCCTGATCTAAAAAGTTTGAATACCATTGACATAGAAGAAGCCGTCACTCATTTCTAGTAAACTTTATGGTTCTGCTGTTTGAAGTGTCAAAAGCCATCAGACATCACAACTTCTCTCTAAGCACTGCCATCACCCAACTTTTTTCAAGCCATATCTTCCTTTTCCTAAACTTCTCACACAATCACGTATGTCTCGAGTAGCATTACGATACTCAGATAATCCGCTCACAAGGCGACAGTTGACACGGTGCGGCGTAGGCAAGTCATGGATTAAGAAAGAGCCCACAGGGCGAAGAGGAAATGCTCACAGAGGGCGGGAGACAAAGGATGTGGGGGCCAGGAGAAATTACAGCTACCTCTGTAGCTGCCTGCCGAGGAGTAACCTAGGATCAGCGATCACCCGCTTGCCCAACCCTGCCCTGCCCAGCCTGCCAACATGCCGCATGGAGATGGCAAGGCCCGCAGCTGTCACGCTGGAGCCAGGGCAAGCCAAGACTCACCAAAGCCTCCCTTCCGCTCACTCAGTTACCGCAGGCTACCCTGCCACCCTATGCCATCGCCAACAACCCTCGGCGCCAGGCTCGAGCCCTCTTCTCCCACTCCCCATGCGCTTCCCTGGGCACGAGCCGTAAGAGAGTCCGGTGCTTGGCGAGAGGCCTAGTCGTGTTAGCGAGGAAGGACCACGACAGTGGGGCAGACACGGGCCAGGAGGGGAAAGCAGAAACTCAATAAGAGGGGCGCGCCTGACAGGGACGGTTTGGGGGGCCACCGAGGCTTGGTTTACCTGAGGTCGCGGACGGAGAGCCTCTCGGATCCAAAGCCAATCCTCAGTCCCAACAACACAAGATGGCTGCCGCGCCGTCACGCAGGGTCATGTGACCTGCCTTCCGTGGCTCCACCCTCTTTTCCTTGAGGGCCCGGGGCAGCGATGCCGCTCTTCGCTACGCAGGGCGAGAGCGCTGCGGGCGCGGGTCGGCGCGGTGGACGCTGAGCAGGCGCCACCCCCAGGCTTGGGGACCCGATCCGCGGAATCGCCACTCCCGCTTCGAATCTGTCCTCCCTTCGGCTGGTCCAGGAGGACACCCCGAGGGAGGACGTCGGTCCCGCTGCGGCTCCTCCTGCCGGGTTGGGAGGGTGGCGGTGGCTGGGCCGTGAGCCGCTGCCACCTCGGTTGGTTTTTGGCTGTGCGGAGCGAGGGCGCCACCAACGCTGACTTCTCACTCTCTTTCGAACTAGAGCCCAATCTTATGCGTGCCTACTCAGAAGTAAGTCCCAATACAGTCAAAGGGGCTTACTCCCAGGTAAGTGTGGCTAGGACTGTGGCTCTAATTCGCAGCGCGAGGGGTGAGGGGGGGGGATAATGTGTGTGATGCTGCGGCCGGCTCTTCGGACGTATTGCGCTCGCAGCTGCCCCAGGCAGAGAGTCGCTCTTCAGTGCGCCACGGTTCTGTCCACGTTTACAGCCCCTGTTCAGGCTGATGATCCATCTCGTAGCGCCATCATCAGCTCTACATGGAGCTGGCCTTGAAGACCGTCCGAAACCTGCAAATAGCAGAACGTGACGGGGGAGGCTCAGCGGTTCGGCAGCTCCAGCAGCAAGCAGCCCTGGCTGCCCGCTCATTTCCAGGCTCCATTCAAAGTGCTGGGATTAAACTTTAGAGCTCTTTCACAGCCAGGACTGTCTACTTCCATATAATCCAGCTCCAGCCCGACCCCTAAAATGATCGGATAAAGGGCCCTGTTGCAAGTTCAGCTGCCGACAGAAGTTGAAAGGGAGTTGAGGAGAGGCTCGGCCGTTTCAGTGGTGGCAGACGCAGTTGTGGAATGATTGTTCCCTAAACTCAGGGCTGCATTACAGCTGCATGGTACTGGAAAGCTGGCCAGGATTGGGACCTCAGTCTCTTCTTTTTAGCTGTAGTCCGGCAGGGTTAATACTACTTTGATTGCGGTGGTGTTTGAGTGCCGGTGAGTATTGGGATGTGAATTGGATCTCTTACCATCTATATTTTTACTGCTTTTTAATTGCTAACTTTAGATTAATTTTGCTACGGTAGTTATATTTTTGATGCTTTCTTGATGTTTAATATTTATTCAAATTTGTTAGCCACTGTGAGCTGTTTTTGAAAACCTGTATCACCTCTCCTAATGGACAGACTGCCTAACCATGAGCTGTTTTTGAAAACCTGTATCACCTCTCCTAATGGACAGACTGCCTAACCAAGGAGCATGTGCTGGATTGTTCGGATTGTTAAGAAATCTGCTTTCCAGTCTGTTTTAACAGTTTTCATCTCTGCGTACACTGTAATTTCTTCCTTTCCTCAATGTCTCACGGTCATGTCCCAAAGCATTTCTTCCTTTATTACAATGAGATGCATTTCAGTACAAGGAATGTTGCTTAAACACAAACATTTGTCAGTTCCATAAAAATTATCTTGTGCCAGCAGAGGGCACACAATGACAGGTTAAATCTGATAAGGCAAACAGAACCCTACCAGACCATCATGGCAAATGCCAGTTCAACAATACAAGGGCACAGGCTCTTAAGACCAGTAGCACAGGTGATGCATTCCTACCTCTCCAGCTGATGAAAAATGAGAACACCAGTGATGCAACTCTAGAGCCAGAATTAGGAAGATTGCCTCAGTACAGGAAAGACAAGACGTATTCATTTATTTTCCTACAATTTGATTCCACTTTTCCTCATGCTCAGGACCAGCATGCATGGTTCTTCCTTCCACAAACACACTCTTATCCTCACAACCCTGTGGGATAGTTTGAGAAATAGTGACTGGGCCAAGCTCACCTAGGATTTTTCACAGATTTCCCAAGTCTTGCTCAAACAATTGTAGCTCTCATGTATGGCCTTTGGTTATCCTGAACCCATAAACGTGCTTCTGTATCTTTTCATCAAGAAAAGATACCCACATAGAATATTATTTGTATACCTCTCTGCAACAAAAACAAAAACAATGTAGTTTACCTCAGGATTTCTCACCCTTTTTCTGCTCACGAACCCAATTTTGAGTCATATTTATGTGCCCCCATAACCAGTATTAGTTCAAAAAAGGTACTATACCATCTGCACTATTCTAATTTGTACTTTATGTCTAAGTAACCAAGTATGGTGTAGTTCCTGGGGAGGGGCTAATGGCCCATGTTGGAAACCACTGGTTTACATAGTAAAATAAATGTCACTGAAGCATTCAAAATCTTAAAAAACAACAACAAAAAACCCCACTAGCAACAACCTCTGGAAAAGGCACCATGCTGGAATAAAGATGGACAGTTGCTCTTCCCCTGCTAACTCTAAGATGACACCACTTTAAATAATGCCTGTTTGCCCAGAGCTAATAAAATGGGAAAATAAACAGGGACAATTTAGCCTCACAAGTATCCTCTTATCTAAACAACCCCTCAGAAGTAGGTAGGGAAGTCTGTTAAAGAGCAGGTTCAGCCTGCTCAGCAAGAATCTACTTACCATAGTTACTTACTCTATGTAAGCATGTTGCTCATGCTTCTTTATTTGAATGGTATATTTGAAAACATTCTGCCCGATCAAATTATTTAGTGAACCCGATTTGCTTTTCTTCAGGGCAACATCCAAGCTTGGCTCTGTTTTATTATATGTGAGACACACATGCTTAGTTGGTTTTGTGCAGTGCAACCTGTATTGATTAGACAGGTATGTTGGCATCTGACAGGCTCTTCCATTGTGCATGAGGCTATATTGAGCAGCTTCATAAGTACACTGCTGCTGATGAACCAAATGATTTGGGGTCATGGTGAAGAGCTCTATAAAATGTTGACCCAGTGTGTAGCAGCACTGAAAGGAGGACAAATTCTGTGCCACTTGGAAAAGTGTTGAGAAAAGGATGTGTATAGGATTGCAGCTACTTGCTCACTTTGGCTAAAAAAGAAAGCTTGGAAACAGTTCTATAATTTTCCAGCACAAACAGATCAAGATAATTTCCCCCACCTCCAGCAATTACTCCACCTTCCAATTACTTCTCTTGTAAGTAATTGTGAGGTGTGGCAGGTACTGCTCCTTTTCTTAAAGATAATTAGCAGCAGCCAAACTAATAATTAAAAATGTGTCCCATTCAATTAACTAGGGTTGGGCAGTCCAACATATGATGCTTGGCCTTGTTCACCGAAACAGGAGATAGCATAGTAAGCCTGTGAATTGTACCATTTCAGATTCCTTTTGTGTGCTTCCAAGGTTAAATATTTCTGCACTCAAAATAAAACTTCACATTAAAAAAAAAGTAAACTAGTGTTTATTTCTTTTTTAGTATAGAAGGAACATTTGATGATGCTATTTTCCATTGACAAGGTTCGTTCTGTATGTTTTAACACTTTTATTGTGCTCTTTAGCATCTACATGAAACTGTTGGGTGTAGTCCTATGGCCATTTGGGGCACTTTGCAATCAGCTGGTTGGCAACCAGCTCAATTTCTCCTTTCCTTGAATAGCTGGACACTTCCAGCTGTCCAGGAACCACTATTCTCCAACATCCCTTGCTGCAGCCAAGGACCCTGGCCAGTGAAGCTCATGCTCAATTTGACAATTGTGCTATTTATGTAGGGTTGCTTTTAAAGATAGTTCATAAGCTTCAGCTGGAAAAGAATGCAGTGGCACATTGGTGGTAGTCACAAAGATCATAACACACACCCCTTCTCTGTCAGCTTAACTTTTTTGTTGAACTTAAATTATACTGGCTTCAGCTTTTAGAGACCTGGGCTAGGGATATTTAAAATAATGCCGTCTCCATACATACTAGACTACAATTTAGACCTACTGGAATGATTTTGAATAGCATTGCCCTCTGTGGCAAGATTAAATAGTAACTCTGTTTATTAGAAAATAGAACTTTTTGGTGTTGGCACCTGTACTGTGAAATTTCCTCTGCAGGGATTGCTTGGTTTCGATATATAATCAGATTTTTATTTCCCTAGCCTTTCCAAGAACTGCTTATTGTTTTAATAAAAAGTAACTGTTTATGCTTTGTTTTCCAAATTGTTTTGCCTTGTGATGGTACAGTATTTCCCAGACTCTGGTCCATGGACTGGATCTAGCACCCATCCTGCTCCTTCTCCTGGGTGAACGGCACTTCTGCCGGAAGCCTCTGCAAAGTCCCTCCTATAGGCCCCAATCATTGCACCGGTCACCTGCTTCCAGGTTTCACTGCCCCAGCAGGCTTTGCACCTGCATTTCCAGGCAGCATGGTGTCCCAGCATGACATGTGGGGGCTATAGGAGGCTCCCAGCAGAACAGTAAGCACCATTTGTGCTGGGATAGTGTTTGTCTGGAGATTGCTGAACTAAGAGAAAATAAGCAAAACAGATGCTCATCCTGCAAACAAAGTATCAGGCAAGCACATCTTTCATTTTCATTCAAGCCATACTGCTGTTTCAGAAGCAGGACATCTCAGGAGCAGAAGTAACTGGAGCTGGATGTTCCTGTAGTAACTTAATCCCACTGGAGTAGTAATTACCATTAGAAAACAGATGCAATAGGAAAAGGGAAATTTCCAAATGTTTCATCACTTTTTAAAAAGGACTATAGTGCAAAACACATTCTACAATGATCAGGAAAAAATGGAATGTTTCACAGTGCAGAGATCATTCAAGAGGCAGCTCTCTCTGCCTCCTACATCCTTGTTCTCAACTTTAACATTTGTAAATGTCATCTCCTAGGGCAGCATCACTTGCTATACAAATTAGTATAGGGCTCCGCGACCTTCCAGTGGATGGCACTAAACAAATGGAAATGCAAGCAACAGAGCCTCTTTTCATTTTAATAATGCAAAGATGCTGACCCAAGTATCATTTAGTAAATGTTGCCTTGCTTTACCTTTAATTCATTCTCTGCTAGCCTGTTAGTTTTCTTCTTCCTATTCAAGCGTCCCTGAAAACAATGACAAAAATCAAGGGTAGGCTGCCAAAATAAGAATCTCCAAAACAAGACAAAATCATGCTATTCATTCTCCCTCTTGCCACTAGCCCGCACCCCCGATTGTTCCAGAAATAGCATGGAGATTCAGGTTGTGTCAAGTTGCAAAAAGTGGAAAGAAAATAAATATTTTGGATCTATTACATTTGTAGAAGGAATGCAGGGACAATGCTCCTCAAGAATAAGTAAGGACAGGTGCTTTTAAGAAGTAACCTCTTTATGGTTCCCCAGGAATCAAGCTCAGAATAGTAGTTCAGAAATAGTCATAGCTGGAGGTGGTATATTGTTTTGGGGTGTTTTTTTGTTGTTAAAAACACAAAGGCACTAAATACCACATTTTGACATTTAATATATTTTCCAGAAATTTTAAAATAATTACTTTTCCAATCAGAAATACTGTGGCTGCAACTGCTGACACTAACTATATATATAAAAAAGGATGTGTGTATGTGTGTTCTGCATAGACTCCGCAACGCCTGGACCGATCAACACGAAACTTGGCACGCATACACCTTGTGGCCTGGCGACAAACACTGCAGGGGTCAGGGCCCCCCAGCGCTTCCAGGGGTGGGGGTGCACAGGGGGCCCCATGTGAAGACGGCCGAAAACTGCCGAAATCAGCGTCAAGGCCATACTTTCCGGGGTCGGCGAGATGACCGGCGACACTCCCGACGCCGTTGGAGTCTGGGTTCGGGCCCCCCTTGGCGTGGGGGGCAAGAAGGGGTGCGAGACAAAACGCCCGCCATGCCCTGCTGGAACGCCTGGAGCATCGCGCACTAGACTCGGCACGTGCATGCCTTGCAGCCTGGCGACAAACACTGTGGGGGGTCAGGCGCCCCCGGGGGTGGGGGTGTGCAGGGGGCCCCACGTGAAGATGGCCGAAAACGGCCAAAATCGGCATTGAATCCGTAGTTTCCGGGGTCGCCGAGATGAGCGGCGACGCTCCCAACACGGTTGAAGTGCGGGTTCGGCCCCCCCTTGGCATGGGGGGCAAGAAGGGGTGCAAAACTCAAACTCTGGAAGATCATTTTGCTACCCGGGCAACGCCGGGTAACAAAAAGCTAGTATCACCTATATAGTACACTTTTGAAGCATTTAAAGTTTTTATTAAATGAGAATTTGGAATGATAACTTAGAATAAAAACACATAACACCACTTTCTGCCTTTCAAACCACAAAATCTGTGTTAAAATAACTCCATTTTCAAACACCCATGGCCATAGCAATCATTCTGTACTGTCATGAATAGAAAAGCGTTAATGGAGGTTCCGCAATTGCTTAGATGTCTTAATTCTGTGGGCACATTTTTCAGAGTAAAAATAACCCCCTGAAGTATAAGGCAGAATAAAGGACTCTGACAAGTTAGAAGAGTTTTATTTGCATAACTGAGCAAGAAAACAGAAAAAAATAATTCAAACTTTGTAATGTATAAAAACATTTATTATAAATACTTTTAGCTAAAAAGTGTGATTTTTATCAAATATAATCTGTGGACTGGCAGTTTTAATCATTTAGCAGTTCTCCCACCCATTATTAAATATTAGATGGGCTCCCTTTTATTATTTCACACTCACAGTTTAGTGTCACAGTATATAAGCTAAAAAGACAAATGAAAATAAGATAGGAATGAGATATCTGGTTTGGGTTTGGAGAATAGTTGATGAAAATCATATCCTCCTTTGTGTATGCAGACATATATACACATACAAGTGTAAATCTGGAGTATAGCACAAGCTTGTTCAACAGCATAACATACCATTTATTTGATTTGGAATGTAAATGCCATTGCCCTTTGCAAGCAGAAACTGCTGGAATTGTTGGCAGATTTGTTTAAGTGATTAACTATGCAGAAATAGTTGCACTGCCACTCATTACTACAAAAAGAATGAAGATTTCCCGGGGTAGAAAGCTGATGTGCCCCAAAACCTTACTACCCACTTCCCAAACATACCAAGAGATGTTTCCTTCCTTTTTGAAACACAATTCTTAAAACAATAAAATAAGGCAGCTATGGACCCATACAGAAGATGCAATGGAATGCAATCAGAAAGGTAGAGTGAGAAAGCTGTAAGTAGTAGTACTGTACTATTTCTTGCTTACACTACAGTCATTTGTGTAAGTGGAAAGGGGGAACCCTATGGCAACCATTGTTCCTTTAAACAGAATGTATAAGAAACAGTCAAATAGCAGCTTGCAGCCAGAGAACCACAAGTGGAGTTCACACAATGGGGCTTTCCTGCCTGCTCCTTCCTGCCTGCTCCTTCCCATTGCAGCCTCCAAAAAGCTGCTCTGGAGGGTCAGGGAAATCTTCTCCAGGAAAATGTGGGATGTGGCCTAGGTTATTGCAGCTGGGAATTGGTGAAAGTTGCCTCCCCACCTGGCTTGTGCTAGCACAAGTATCTTTCATTCATACAGGAAGCTCTTTGGACCCAAGCCAATATCTATTAACTGGCACTTTCTCCCATTTTACTGGGGTAGCTCCCAAAGCCTGCTTTCTAGAACAGTGAGCACAAGGGAGGAAATTAGAATACACAATGGACTGAGTCATTTGTTAGCACACAAAAGACATATACTCTGTACCTACCAAGCAGCCTGCTTATTTGAAAGCAAGAAATGGTTTTGTGAAATTAGAAAGGAGCCAGAAGGAAAGGGAACCTAAGGAAGTTGCCTAACAATGAGGGCATTCAGAATGACAGGGAATAAGTAGGTGTGATCATCTACCTTTTTTCTGACCAAGCTGTCAGCATTAGGATAATTTCACCTCTTTAAGCAGTGCTCATTAGCCTGACCCACTTTTAGCAATCACATCATTCTGAATGCCAACTCTGTTTGGCAGCTGTGTGTGGCTCAAGCATCTAAGTAGGAGGCTGAGAAAAAAAAACTAAAAGCTTCAAGTTGGTTGTATTTCCCCTCCAATCAAAGGCACAACTCGTAAGGACATACACCAGTTTCAGGTGGCAGACCGTTTGTCTCAGTTACTGGCTCGTGAAAGCAGACTTGAGCTCTCGAAAGGCTGCTCTGCGGTGCCTCCTCTCCTCTTCCTCACGTTTTCGCTCATCCTGCTCTGCTTTTATCTCTGCTTCAAACTTACTGGCTGAAGACAAAGCTTGAACCTGGAATATAGCAATCAAAAGGGAAGGGTTGAGAGATAGGAGATTGCATCATAAGCCACTTCCATCACTACTTGAAGACAGAAGGGTCCTCAGGCACTGGGCATGTTACACAACAGGCCTCCTGACAGTTTGTTTTTGTTTTTGTTTTTAAAGGAAATCCCAAGAATCTGCTTCTTATAGAACAGTGATCTTCAACCTTTTCTGTGCCATAATCCCAATATATAAATAAATACATAAATATGAGACGGGACCCCACTGTCAATCCCACCCCATCCCAGGACCCTATCAGCCCACTCCCAGCACTATTCACTGTAACCAAATATTCTTATTAAAGAAGAAAAAGTTACCATGAAGCCTGGCACTAGTGAAAGCTACTTTAGCACAGTTGCCAAGAATCTGAGCAGGACTGGAATACAATTCCCTGGGACTTGAAGGGCTACAACAGGTGCCTCCCCTTTACCTGGTGGTCTAGTCAGTGGTCTTCAACCTTTTTCATTCCCATAAGTTGCCACGACCCCACAACTGAGGCTTCACGACCTCATTGGGGTCCCGAGCCCAAGATTGAAGAACACTGTTATAGAAGATAGCTTAAGCGTGCATACTGATACAAAACTACCACCCAAGAATCTCAGCTTCATCTCTCATTCTGAATGTAAAATGAGAGATGCACTAAGTAACTGGAGGTATATAATCACAGAGAGGATCTCTATCTTTCCAGACAAACAATGTAAATTGTGGATGCAAAGGGGCAGAACATATTGGTGTATCAGAATGGGGGGGGGGAGAGGAATGTCCACAGGTACAGCATCCACCAATTGCTAAAGTTTGCATAGAACTTTCATGGTTACCAATTTCTGCTGGGCCAACCTAACAACCCAGAGAGCACATCCTATGCAGCTTACTTGGGAGTGAGTACCACTGAGTTCAACAGGGAAGTTTCCCAAATAAAACTAGAGTATTGCAGCCCTGCTGTTGTTGTTGTTGTTGTTCAGTCGCTAAGTCGTGTCCGACTCTTCGCGACCCCATGGACCACAGCACGCCAGGCCTCCCTGTCCTCCACTAGCTTCCTGAGTTCGCCCAATTTCATATTCATTGCTTCGGTGACACTATCTAACCATCTCATCCTCTGTCGCCCCCTTCTCCTTTTGCCTTCAATCTTTCCCAGCATGAGGGTCTTTTCTAAAGAGTCCTCTCTTCTCATCAGGTGGCCAAAGTATTGGAGCTTCAGCTTCAGCATTTGTCCTTCCAGGGAGCAATCAGGCTTGACTTCCTGGAGAATTGACCGATTGGATCTCTTTGCAGTCCAGGGGACTCTCAAGAGTCTTCTCCAACACCATAATTCAAAAGCATCGATTCTTCGACGCTCTGCCTTTCTTATGGTCCAGCTCTCACAGCCATACATGGCTACTGGGAAAACCATCGCTTTGACTATGCGAACCTTTGTTGGCAGGGTGATGTCTCGGCTTTTGATTAAGCTATCTAGGTTCACCATAGCTTTCTTCCCAAGAAGTAAACGTCTTTTAATTTCATGGCTGCAGTCACCATCTGCGGTGATCTTGGAGCCCAGGAAAATAAAGTCTGTCACTGCTTCCATTTCTTCCCCTTCTATTTGCCAGGAAGTGATGGGAGTGGTTGCCATGATCTTAGTCTTTTTAATGTTGAGCTTCAAACCAATTTTGGCACTTTCCTCTTTCACCCTCATCAAAAGGTTCTTTAGGTCTTCCTCACTTTCTGCCAGTAGAGTGGTATCGTCTGCATATCTGAGGTTGTTGATGTTTCTCCCAGCAATCTTGATTCCAGCTTGTGAGTCATCCAGCCCTGCCTTCCTCATGATGTACTCTGCATATAAGTTAAATAAGCAGGGTGACAATATACAGCCTTGTCGTACTCCTTTCCCAATTTTAAACCAGTCGGTTGTTCCATGTCCAGTTCTAACTGTTGCTTCCTGACCCGCATAAAGGTTTCTCAGAAGGCAGATTAGGTGGTCTGGAACTCCCATCTCTTCAAGAACTTGCCACAGTTTGTTGTGATCCACACAATCAAAGGCTTTAGCATAATCAATGAAGCAGAGGTAGATGTTTTTCTGGAACTCTCTTGCTTTCTCCATGATCCAGCGAAGGTTGGCAATTTGATCTCTAGTTCCTCTGCCTCTTCGGAAACCAGCTTGTACATCTGGTAGTTCTCGATTCACATACTGCTGAAGCCGAGCTTGTAGGATTTTGAGCATGACCTTGCTAGCATGTGAAATGAGTGCAATGGTGCGGTAATTTGAGCAATCTTTGGCATTGCCCTTCTTTGGGATTGGAATGTAAACTGATCTTTTCCAGTCTTGTGGCCACTGTTGGGTTTTCCAAATTTGCTGGCATATGGAGAGCAGCACTTGGACAGCATCATCTTTTAAGATTTGGAGTAATTCTGCTGGAATGCTGTCACCTCCACTAGCTTTGTTGTTAGTGAGGCTTTCTAAAGCCCACTTGACTTCACTCTCCAGGATGTCAGGTTCGAGCTCAGTGACTGTACCACTGTGGTTATCAGGAACATTTAGATCGGCCTTATAGAGTTCCTCTGTGTATTCTTGCCACCTCTTCTGAATCTCATCTGCTTCTGTTAGGTCCTTGCCATTTTTGTCCTTTATTGTGCCTACCTTAGCACGAAATTGTCCTTTGACATCTCCAATTTTCTTGAAAAGATCTCTAGTCCTCCCCATTCTGTTGTTTTCCTCTATTTCTTTGCATTGCTCATTTAGAAAGGCCTTCCTATCTCTCCTTGCTGTTCTCTGGAAATCTGCATTCAGTTGGGTATATCTTTCCCTTTCTCCCTTGCTTTTGGCTTCTCTCCTTTCCTCAGCTATTTGTAAAGCCTCGTCAGACAGCCACTTTGCCTTCTTGCATTTCTTCCTCTTTGGGATGGTTTTAGTTGCTGCCTCCTGTACAATGTTACAGACCTCCGTCCAAAGTTCTTCAGGCACTCTGTCTACCAAATCTAAGCCCCTAAATCTATTTGTCACCTCCACTGTATATTCATAGGGGATCTGATTTAGGTCATACGTGGAGGGCCTAGCGGTTTTCCCTACTTTTTTCAGTTTAAGCCTGAATTTGGCAAGAAGAAGCTGATGATCTGAGCCACAGTCAGCTCCAGGTCTTGTTTTGACTGCCTGTATGGAACTTCTCCATCTTTGGCTGCAAAGAATGTAATCAATCTGATTTCGATGTAGACCATCTGGTGAAGTCCATGTGTACAGTCGCCGGTTGTGTTGCTGGAAAAGGGTGTTTGCTATGACTAATGTGTTCTCCTGACAGAACTCTATCAGTCTTTGCCCTGCTTCATTTTGTACTCCAAGACCAAACTTGCCTGTTATTCCTCTTACCTCTTGACTGCCTACTTTAGCATTCCAATCCCCTATGATGAGAAGGACATCTTTTTTGGGTGTTAATTCTAGAAGCTGTTCTAGGTCTTCATAGAAGCGGTCAACTTCTTCCTCATCAGCACCAGTGGTTGGGGCGTAGACTTGGATTACTGTGATGTTGAAAGGTTTGCCTTGGATCCGAATGGAAATCATTCTATCATTTTTGAGGTTATACCCCAGTACTGCTGTTCTCACTCTCTTGTTCACGATGAAGGCTACTCCATTTCTTCTAAGGGATTCCTGCCCACAGTAGCAAATATAATGGTCATCTGAATTAAATTCTCCCATTCCTGTCCACTTTAGTTCACTAACTCCCAGGATGTCGATGTTCAGCCTTGACATCTCACGTTTGACCACATCTAGCTTGCCTTGATTCATCGATCTGACGTTCCAGGTTCCTATGTAGTATTGTTCTTTGCAGCATCGCACTTTCCTTTCACTTCCAGACACATCCACAGCTGAGCTTCCTTTCAGTTTTGGCCCAGCTACTTCACTCTTTCTGGAGCTACTAGTACTCGTGTTCTGCTCTTCCCCAGTAGCATAATGGACACCTTCCGACCTGAGGGTCTCATCTTCCAGTGTCATATCGTTTAGCCTTTTTGTTCTGTAATCCATAGGGTTTTCTTGGCAAGAGTACTGGAGTGGGTTGCCACTTCCTTCTCCAGCGGACCACGTTTAGTCAGAACTCTCTGCTGTGACCTGTCCATCTTGGGTAGCCCTACATGGCATAGCTCACAGCTTCATTGAGCTACTCAAGCCCCTTCGCCACGACAAGGCAGTGATCCATGAAAGGGATCTATGCTATACACATGGAATTATCTACAGAATGAGGCAGACCATGTTGTGAAATCACAGTGCAGGAAGGCAGCAGAAAATGTCACAATACCCTGAATTAACAAGAAGAATGACAAAAGGGCACATATTTCCTGGACCTGCCAGCTATCATTTTCATACTAAGCCAAAGGAAATTAGCAGTTGGTTCATAAAAATATAATTGATCCCATCTCTGTGCTAGGCCTATTTCATCTCACTTGAAACACAATTGTGTTTTCTCATTTGCCCACAGTTCTCTGGCTTACCGTGAAAATAGTTATGCTTGCCATTGCACTTTAGCGTATGAATGTCAACATTTTGCAGTATGAAGGTCAACATGCTCTGGATCAGGTCTAGCGCATTCATGCAGCAAACGATCCCATTTGCATTGAGCGGTGTTTTGGGGGAATGAAGGAAGCAGTAAACAGATGCCTGCCACCTCCTCTCACTCCGCCGCCAATGGCACAACCTCCTTGCCATACCTTGCTCTGGCTGGACTCTTCAACCAATGCAGGGCAAACTAGGGCCACAAAGCAGGCTCCACAGTTCCTGCTTCATTTAAAAAGCCCATATGGAGAAAGGAGAGAGATTACTGTATTCTGATCCTCAGAGCAGAAAAATCTGCTTCCTTCCCCTTTCTTCTTCTCCACCAGGCTGTTTAAAAACAACTCAGCATGTTGCTTAAAGAGCCCAGTAGAAGAAGGAGCAACGTGGGAAGATGGCAGAGGAACAGACTGCTGCTCTCAAAGAAGTGGAACAAAGAAACCCTGCATATTTACCTGGCTCCTTAAAATCACTGGGGAGTGATTCCACTGTGCTCTGTATTTTCTGTTTTGATTAAAACACCATAGAGGAAGGAGATGGGACAGCAAGAGCAGAGTGGAGGGCAACCCTACTCTGGATGGTTGACAGAGCTGGCTGGGTTTTGTGAAATTACAGTAAGCTCTCTTTTCCTCCTACTAGCAGGCTCCAAGCGAGAACAATAGTAGTTTCTACCTTATACCTATATGTATTTTTTTACCTTTGCTTCAAAGAAGTTCTTTGCTCCTTTTACACCTTCAAGGGCGACGTCTATCTCAGAGAGTTTTGCCAAAGCCATCAAGCCACTGTCTTCTTCAAGCTCACCAGCTGCCGCTTTGTGAAAAATGAGCAGAAACTAAAAGGCGAGGAAGAAAATAAAAGGCAAAAATCAGTAAAAGGACAAGCCCAGCACACTGGCTTTTTACTAGCTGCTGCAGCATATACAGGAGTATCAGCAGTGAAATTCCACACTTACTGAGAAATCCTAAACTTAATTTAGGACCAAAACAAATGTTAGAGACACACAACATTTGTCCCTCTTCACCCCTGCGCAGTCTTTCTAGTGGCTGTTGCTGGTGGTCTGCCTTTTTTTAGACTGGGAGCCCTTTGGGACTGGGAGCCATTTAACTTTATTATTATTACTATTTGCCTGTAAACCATTTTGTGAACTTCATGTTGAAAAGCAGTATATAAATACCTGTTGGTTGATTGACAACCGATGTTCAATATAAATCCCTGCAGCTTTTAGGACTGTGCTCCTAACACTGCAGACGAGTGCTTTCTACCCATCAGCTTTCCAGATAGCCCCTAAGGGAATGTGGTAAGGAGATCATGAAAAGCTCAATGCCAAGGTACACTGTGAATGGAATGGGCAAACACAGCAGAAACACAGCCACTTGCCAGTGACCCACATGGAATTCTACTAATTGTTGAAAGTCCAGAGCACTGGTTCTTAACTTCTTTTGGGTCAGAGACCCCTTTGAGAATTTGATAAAACCTATTGATTCTCTCCCCAGAAAAATGCCCCCTTGAAGTCCATCATGGACCCCAGGTTATGAAGACTTTGAATCTTTTTACTGTCTACATCAAGAGGGAGGAGTTGCCCCACATGCTCAAGTCTGAGCCACCCTGGAACCAGTGGAGAATATTTCATGGAACTGTAACTCAAAATTAAATGGTTGCAATACAATACTGCTAATACTGCAACTCCAATGCATCATATCCCGTCAGTAAAACCAGATTAAGTTCCTGAACATCATATCATAGTAAAATCTGGAGCTGGAAATAAGGTTTTATGAACAATCCTGATGCATGAACAAAGGATGCATTCATTTTGTTAGCATGACATACAAGTTATTCAGGTTTCAATAACTTCTCGATACAATATTCAGGTTTCAATAACTTCTCGATACAATATTCATCTATTTCCACTGTTCATTCTGTCAAAGCTCATTTTTCCCCCACTAGAGGACAGCAGAGTCTCAAGCTACCAGACCCTGCATCCAGTTCCTTTCACCAGGAAGTTAGGCGTCTGGCAGAACCTTTTGTTCCCAAGCTTTTTTCAGCTACTTACTAACTAGTACTTGAAAAAGAAGTTGGAAAAAAAAAA
>JAJKFI010000002.1:28632396-28710356 GCA_029204185.1 Lerista edwardsae
CCCCCCTGCCTTTGTCTCCACCCTATTTCTTCTCACTCTGTCACCCTTGCCCACAACACACACACCCCAAGCCAACTTACACCGAGAGCGCAATCCTAAAGTCCCTAGGGCTGATGCAAGCAGTTGTGTTGGCCCTGAAGTTCCAACATGATGCCTAGGAACACTGGTCCTGCAGTGAGGGGCCATTTCTGGGTAAAGGAAATACAGGAGGGAGGGCGTGGGGAGGGGGCATGCCAGTGGGCTGGGCAGCCTGGGGAGGAGTGTGAAGCCTAGATGTGGCTGTTAGGCCACATCCAAACTCCTGTCCCCAGACTGCGGAACCCTGATTTGGGCTGCACGGTGTGCTTGGATTTGCACCAGCTACTTAGCAGGGAGTAGCCCATAGGGATGGCTGGCGCCTACCCCAGGGGAAGGGGATGAACATGCCTTTGCCCCGGTCGGCTCCAGCTTGCTCTCAACATGTGCTGGATACAGCACAGGCCAGCCTGCCTGCCTATTCCAGCACAGCTTAGTATCACGCTCTTGAGTCTTCTCCAGTGTGCTGCTGTAATGCACAATGCATTCCAGGGGCCCAACAGGATTGGGCTGATAGTAGCTGAGACCAACGAAGAATAATATGAATACAGCAACTGGACACTTACCAAGAGCTCCAAGAGTGCTTAAGGTGCCCGTCACATTTGGCTTCTCCTATAGATTGCAAAGGTTGACAGAAAATATGTCTGTTTTAGCACTGATTTTTGTCATTTTCACACGGACACAGTATAATGCTGAAAACGTAGATTGTGGCCTCAGAAATATTATGCATGGCCTTTGTGCATGCATTCATTTGTATACCTGTTCTTTCAGAAATTTTTTTAAGAGCAGCAAGGTTTCTTCTTCTACAGGAAGTGGAAGAAGCTGGAAGGAAAGAGGTTCTTTCAGATTGACGGTTGCTCACCACCCACTGCTTTTCTGTCATGTATGAAGAAGATTTAGCCGGGCAGAAGATTTAGCCGAGAGGGTTAATGCCTCCGTTTGCCCGAAGATAACAACTAAAGATCTCAAGGTCGTGAGCTCGAGACTCCCGGAAGTCTGTGTGAGCGGCAGACCTTGCAAACTGCGGCTGATTAAAAGCTGAGTTTCAGCTGCCCGTGGGAGGAGTGTGCTGAACGCAGCTGCATCTCTGGTGAGAGCAGGGAAGCCGTTTATCAGCCAGCAGACGACAGACGGGTGGCTAAAGAAAGAAGGCTAAATCCAGAAAGAAAGATCTGTTTGAATGTGGTTCTTGAAAGATAGAACATTCTGTAAATTGTAAAAACCTTCGGGTTTGTGAAAAAGTCTGCCTATGTAAACCGCCTTGAGTTGTAATCATTAGAGAAATCTAGTGACTTTAAGAAAGGCGGTATATAAATACATGTATTATGTATTATTATTATGTAGATGCCACCAGCCTTTCCCGAAAGCTGTGCAGCCACACAGGGAGAAGCCCCACACAGCTTCACCCTCAGTGCTCCAGAGCCTGGCATTGACATAATCACCGAGTTAGCTGGAAACCACCCCCCCCCCACATAGTAATTGTAGCACTCAAAAATTAGAGGGAACAAAGAATGCCACCTTGTGTGCAGATTCCAGAGTAAGCACCTCATGTGAAAGCAGCCACCACTTGGGATTTCTCTGGTTGACTGCAGAGACGTCTCCCTCTTTGCACATAACAGCTAATGCAATTTTGTGCCGAAAATGTAAACCATTGTGAGAATATCCACTATTTCTGCATGCATTTATACATCTTAAAACATGACCGTGCATCCCTTTGCAAAACAACTGTTAAATTATATGTATGAAGAAGTTCAAAATTGCAGTTTTGCTGGTTTTCCATGGATAGCTGAAAACATTGAGCAGAAACATGGAAAATTCAGTGCAAAGGACTGATTTCACACTTTCCCGATTGCCACCTTTTTTCTGACCCTTATAGTTTGCCATTAACCATACTGTACCCAGAACTGCAGCTGGTGAAACTTTTGCAGATTTGGAGACAGCAAATTAATTTCTTCACAATAAGCACAGGACTAGGGTTTTGTTTTTTTTTTGGGGGGGGCGAACAAACCCGAATCTACAGATGATTGTAAATGGCAGAAAAAAATCTGGAAACGTGTGTGTGTGTGTGTGTGTGTGTTGGGGTGGGGGGAGACGAGTTTTCTACACTCCCACAGCTTTCTTGGAAGACGCCACCATGGGACGTAGGACACTCAGTCCCTACATTATACTGTAAATGAGAACCAACAGAGGAGGCTGCGTTCCTGTTTTCAGATGAACTTATCTGCCTAAAAGGTGCCGCAGGACTCTTCGTGGATTTGGAGAGGGGCGCTGACCCAGACGAGCGCATCAACTCCAAGTTGCAACACAGCTTTGTATCTTGCAAGAGTCCTAAAGAAACGTACTTGGGTGAAAGAAATAGAGGACGACTGCCCTCATATATTGTATTGTTTGCTTGTTTGCAGTGTTGCTCTCCATACGTTACTTGTGTGTGTGTGTGTGTGTGAGAGAGAGAGAGAGAGAGAGAGAGAGACGTCTTTGAGGACAGAATGACAGATTGTGGTAGAGTTGCCAACGGTTTGTAAAAGCGTAACATCGCCATTCCCTACTATTGCTGGAAGTGGCGGAGGGAGGGCAACCCCGGCGCTTTTTCATCACTTGACGATCGGGAACCGCATAAGTAGCGCTCAACGCCGCCGAAAAAGACAACCCGGCACTGCCCTCGGGGCCAGCGAGGCATGAGTGCACCGCGGCCGTCGCCCTTCGCGGTTTCAGTTTCGTTTCTCCTCAAAACCCCGTTTGGGGCGTCGTTGCTTCCTGACAACCGCAGGGACTTTGCCGCCAGCTGTGCTCCGGTTCTTGGTGTCCAGGTAACGGGCAGGTAGAGTTCTCCAAGGAAAAGACTTTCGGAGGAGACTTACCTTCAGCCGGGTAAGTCTGAAGCCATCTGCGTAGTCTTTAGGGTGCCACAAGACTGTTTCCCCAAGGAAACGGGCGCTGCTGTCCTCTGAGCCTTTTGGGGTCGACAGAACCTTCCCTCCCGTCTGAATGTCCATCTTAAACCATCGCGCGTCCTAACCCTCCTTGAGAGCTGATACACACTTGGGAATCCGGCCGGAGGATTGGGATTAAGGTAAGGGTGTGTGTGAAAGCAGCGGGGGGAAACAGTGTGGCCACACAGCCGCATTTCCGCGCAGAATCATACTCTGCGAAGACTGCTTTTCATCAAAGAAGGATGTCTAGGATGTAGCGTTAGAATAAGAGTCAAAATCTAGAATTAAGTGTTTAAAACCGTGTTTGCAAGTGAACATTTTTATCCCAGGCATGATTCAGACTTGTGAACCTGAACCTGGGTTTAGGATACTGAGATGAGACTGGAGAAATCTGCATCCCAAACCTCTCCCTCAAATTCTGCCCATTCACCTGACCTCTTGTTGTTGTTCAGTCGCTAAGTCCTGTCCGACTCTTCGCGACCCCATGGACCACAGCACGCCAGGCCTCCCTGTCCTCCACTAGCTTCCAGAGTTCGCCCAGTTTAATGTTCATCGCTTTGGTGACACTATCTAACCATCTCATCCTCTGCCGCCCCCTTCTCCTTTTGCCTTCCATCTTTCCCAGCATGAGGGTCTTTTCTAAAGAGTCCTCTCTTCTCATGAGGTGGCCAAAGTATTGGAGCTTCAGCTTCAGGATTTGTCCTTCCAGGGAGCAATCAGGCTTGACTTCCTGGAGGATTGACCGATTGGATCTCCTTGCAGTCCAGGTAAGGGGACTCTCAAGAGTCTTCTCCAACACCATAATTCAAAAGCATCTATTCTTCAGCGCTCTGCCTTTCTTATGGTCCAGCTCTCACAGCCATACATTGCTACTGGGAAAACCATAGCTTTGACTATGCGAACCTTTGTTGGCAGGGTGATGTCTTGGCTTTTGATTAAGTTGTCTAGGTTCGCCATAGCTTTCCTCCCAAGAAGTAAACGTCTTTTAATTTCATGGCTGCAGTCATCATCTGCGGTGATCTTGGAGCCCAGGAAAATAAAGTCTGTCACTGTTTCCATTTCTTCCCCTTCTATTTGCCAGGAAGTGATGGGAGTGGTGGCCATGATCTTAGTTTTTTAAATGTTGAGCTTCAAGCCAATTTTGGCACTTTCCTCTTTCACCCTCTTTCACCTGACCTCTACCCTCTTGGTATTCTGCATGAATGCCACCAGCCTGGGTTAAAGTGATATGCTTCAAATTCATTGTTATTTAATCCAGTGATTCCCAAACTGTGGGTCACAAGCCAATTTCAGCCATATTGAAAATATGGGAAGATGTGATGCTGGAAAGGGGAAGGGCTGTGTGGTTGTTTTGCTTGTGTCAAGGCTATAAATAGGCTTTTTTCGGATTCACTTTGCTATTGGAGAATGGCTGAGAAATAACCCAACTTATTGCTGCATACTCAGGAAAGCAGCAGGTTCTGGCATCACATTCATGGCACTTCCGGCCATGACATCACTTCTGGTGGGACCCGGACAGATTGTCATTCTAAAAAGTGGATCCCGGTGCTAAAAAGTTTGAGAACCACTCATTTAACCTAATTCATAGGTAAAATTTAGTTTTTAGGCCCAGTTCTTACTGCATAGTTCCCTCTTAAAGTTGCATCAGCATTCTCCCCAGCCCAAAGTGTTCTTGTTTAATATATTGCAACATACCCTAAAAGCTGGAGATACCCTTTTAGGGAGATAAAAGCTGGAGATACCTAAAACATACCCTTCTTCAGCTGGAGAAAAGGCATAGCCATGGATGAACATCGCCCCGAGTGCGCCCATGGCAGGATGACGAAACCACGCCCCCAGCACGTTGCCCCGCCCCTGTGCATCACCCAGCCATGCCTCCCTTCACCCGGAATAGCTCCATTTTGGAGCAAAACGGAGGTGAGGGAGGGCAGGCGGGCCAAACAGCGCACAGGTTTGTCCACGGACTCTGTGCAATGGCGCCCCGCCGCCCATGGCTCGCGCCACCCTGGGCTATACCTTCCTCCGCCTCTGGGCATAGCATTATATGCAAAGTAGTTCTGTTAGGCATCTTGAAGCTAAAGTTTCACTTCTTCATGTGTATTTGTTCACACATATGCTGGCAATTATTGACATGGAGGCAATATGCCCAAGAGTGACTCCATAAAGCAGAAAATAGGCAAAACAACAACAAAACCCCCCAAAACAAAATGGGATGTCTGACAATAAGTAACAGCCCAATCAGGGATGATCAACTGTAGGCTAACAGAAGGGGGGGACAATTTTTAGCTCACATAAGGTTATGAAAATTCCTTAGTTATCAACAGTTTCAGGTTGGGGGAGGAGTGATGGGAAGGGGAAGGTGAGGCTTTTGGTACACAGTCTCTCAGTCACAAACTGGAGACTGAATCCTCCCCCCCGAAGGAGAAGGAAATTTAAATAGTACACATTGCTAGACTGAAATTAGGGAAAAGGAAAAGCTCAGGGAACCAACAGATAATATGCACAAAATAAAAGGAAGTGAACTGAAATCACAACAGGAAATGTAAAAAAAATATTTCCAAACACCGCTAAAACGGCTGCAGCCGTTTTAGGCCAACAGTCCCAGCCAGGGGAGAATTCAACATATAAATTATGGTCCGATTTTTCTTCTTAAATATACAAATAATTTCATTTTGTTTTCTTGTAGGTTTGGAAGGCAGTTGGAAAATTTCTCTTGCCTTGCTTGCAACATGTCTGCTACAAATTCTAGCACTGGGGATGAAATTTGGAAATTGTTCCAGCACAAGAAAGTTACTATTTCTTTAGAAATTAAGAAATCATTTCCCTTTTTCCATGTCTTACGAGACAAGAAAATAATCTCTGAAGAAAACTTTCAGGTGACTTATGGTTTTGTAAATTTATTTTAAGTCCCAACTTAGCATGTAGAGTTCACCTCAACATTTCTTAGGATGATGGCAACATCCTTCTAACGACCAGGATCACAATCTATAGCAGTGCTTTTCAACAGGTGAAATGAATAGCGCACGTGGTACTTTGTAGTACGGCAGGTGTACAATACCTGGGCCCTTCTGCCATGATAACAGTATTTCTCTGCCTGGCCTGACTTCACCAGCCATAGAAGTGGGCTGGAGCAGTGAGGCACCAGCAACAAGTTGTGACAATCTTGCAGAAGCCCAGCCCTTCAAAAGAGGGACAGACCAAGGAAGAAAGCATGTGATCAGTAATCCTTCCATGCTATGTCATAAATTTGTTTTGAAACTCTCCCATGCCTGCTGTTCAAGGAACACAGGCAGAGCTATGTTAGACATGTACAATTAGTCTATGGCTGTCTTAGAAATTAGAAATTAACAGCTGCTGTGGTCAGCATTACTTCACCATTCTGGTAGCTAGGCCGTGCTGCAGACACAAATGCCTTCATCAGAGGACGGCTGCACAAAAGATGGATAGTCTTTATTATATCATTAATTTATTATTTTTTGCCTGTCAACTGCTTTGTGAACTTTTTGTTGCAAAGCGGTATATAAATTATATTGATTGATTAATTGATTAATTGATTAATTGATAGTCAGCGCTTTCTCTTCAACCTACCTTTGCTTCAGGGCGGGGCTAGACATGTGAGGGGAGAAGGTTATACCCAGACCCAGAGCAGGCTCTGACTGCGCCCAGGGCGGTGCTGTGATAAATGATGTCACCACGCCCTCCGCACAGCCTTGCCATGCCCCCTGCTTCTGGAATTGCTCCATTTTGGAGCGATTTGGAGATGAGGGTGGATGGGAGGGAGGGGCCAGCTCCATGCTGATTTTCCCCGCCAGCATGCCCAGCTCCCTTGGCAGAGCCTGCGGCAGGCACATCACCACGCTGCATGGGCGTGTCCAGTGGTGTCATTCAAATGATTTAGGAACAGGAACTCCCTTTTGATTGGCACTTGTCGGGAACCCGGAACCAGCCACGGAGCCCGTTAGGATCCGGAACGCCCGTTCTGGTCCGTTCCCCCTGAATGACATCACTGGGCGTGTCGCCTCTGGTTATACCTAGCACTGATGGCTATACTTCCTAAAGACTGGAACTCCCTCTCAGCACTTGCCCCCAGTTTTAGAGACTGGGGGCAATGCCTCTATACTTCAGAAACTGGCCAGCACAGAGCTAGAAAACCTATCCTTTTAAAAGTGAAAGCAAAGATTCTGAGATTTGGAGTTAGTCAAAAAAACATAATTTAGTGCTTTGTGTGGAATGCGGTCCAGTGTGCTCAGACCTGTGCCTGCAGGTGCAGATCCAAGCAGGCCCATCAGGGCGGCCGGAGCTTGCCCTTCAGTGAGCGCCAGAGCAGTGACGTCATTCAGGGGGAACGGACCAGAACGGGCGTTCTGGATCCTAACGGGCTCCGTGGCTGGTTCCGGGTTCCCGACAAGTGCCAATCAAAAGTGAGTTCCTGTTCCTAAATCATTTGAATGACACCACTGCTCCAGAGGCATCAAACCTGTGTTGGATACAGTGCAGGCCAGACTGCCTGCCTGTCCCAGCGCAGGTTACGATTGCTCTGTCAAAGTGCTCCACTTGCCTAGTTTAGCTGAGGATAACCACCCCGAGGTATTCCTTATTATATGTAGAAGTGAATAGAGAAACAGCCTGAACAACTTACATAGTGTAACATTCAAACAATTTTGAATGCTGAGTTGGAAAAAAAGGCTATGTGTTGTTTTCTTCTAGCAATGCCTCAAGAAAGTAAAGTCACATCCAAAAGCTATTAATGAAGTGGTATACGATGTACTTGATGGTATAAACAGTGATTCAGCACTGTGGGCAATCTTCTGTGAGGAGAATCTGAAAGAATATCCAAACTTAAAGCCAATATTCCAAGATCTAAAAAATGGTAAGTATACACATTAGCTGTGCTAAAACATCAGGTTAGTTTAACAAATATGTGAAAAACAAAGAAATCAACATTCATTGAGAGCTTGTGGAGTAGCTCACTAAGAACCTCAGGATCAAACCAGACATGTGCCTAATGATGCACTGTGACTCTGTAGGAGTTGATTTTTTTCTAAATATTGGTAGAGGGGGCTGAGAAACTGCAGTGGGGGTAAGAGGTTTTTGCTTCTACTGTTGTTTTTGATACCTGATTGTGGCACTCTCCCCAGTATGCGATGGTAATGCAAACATTTTACGACCACAATCATAACCATTTTTATGATTTTGCCACGTATTTATGAGCTTACTTGTCCTGTGTGTCACAAAGCAATATGACTTGTGCTTGGAGGGTGTTGTTACTTTATGTTGATAAGTAATTGACATATCTAGAAAAGATTGAAGGCAAAAGGAGAAGGGGGCGGCAGAGGATGAGATGGTTAGATAATGTCACCGAAGCAATGAACATGAAATTGGGTGAACACTGGAAGCTAGTGAAGGACAGGGAGGTTTGGCGCACTGTGGTCTATGGGGTCACGAAGAGTCGTACACGACTTACAAACTGACATATCAGCTATATATCAACTTATATAGGGTGCAGTCCTAACCTGGAGTTAGGTGGGCACAGTTAGGTCAGCAAAGTTTTGCCAGCACAAGGGCCACTATAAAGTATGTTTGGACCACTCTTGGAGTCAGAGAAGCCAGCACACAGATGTGCGCCATCCTCCCTGACTCAGAGGGTGGTCCAAACACACTTTACGGTGGCCCTTGTGCTGGCAAAACTTTGCTGGCCTAACTGTACTGGCATAAGAACATAAGAAGAGCCCTGCTGGATCAGGCCAAGGCCCATCTAGTCCAGCTTCCTGTATCTCACAGCGGCCCCACCAGGTGCCCCGGGGAGGCATGAGACAACAAGATGCTTGCATCCTGTTGCCACTCCCTTGCACCCAGTACTCTAGTAGCCTACTACTAATGTAAGGAGGTTACAACTCATCATGGCCTATAGCCCACGATGGACTTTTCTTCTAGAAATCCATCCAATCCTCTCTTAAATCCCCTGCCGATCACCGTGGAAACCCGCCCAGCGACCGCGAAAACTCCACCCAGCGAACCGGTAGGCTGACACCACTGCCCGTAATCATTTTCGTCACTCACTTCTGCACCTTTTCCAACTCCACTATGTCCTTTTTGAGGTGCGGCAATCAGAACTGTACAGAACTGTACAGAACTCCAGGTTAGGATTGTGCCCATAGCTGTATATATCAGCTTTATATCAACTTAAATATATGACTTATTTAAGCTGTACATCAACAATTGGAGGTCCCTGGGTCAAATATGGCACCCTGAGAGATGCCACCTGACTTGCATAGATGCCCACCTAGAGTTTTTGAAAAGTTGATGCTTGTGGTGGCAAGTGGCCTTGCTGCAAGCCATGTTTGGCTCTGTATTGGTGTATGCTGGTGCCTGTCACACCACCCAACATTTTCAAACTGGGCTTCCAGGAAAGCTACTTCATAATCAGAGCACTAATTGTATCACCCCTTTCAGAAGCTGTGGAGTATCTATTTACTAGTGTATTTTGCTCCAAAAATTTAGGAAAAAAAATAAAACCAAACAAACTTTCAGTTTAAAGGTTTTTTTTTCAAATCTATGCCTGAATTTTACTTTAGATACTATTACAAATGATTCCTGACCACTTAACAACTAAGCAACTAATGTTCTTTTTGCAATTTAATCTTTATCCACAATGGTCTGTTTTTATGTTTGTTCTTTTCAGTGCTCCAGTGTGCTGAACCTAGCTCTGCTTCAGATAGAAGCCACAATGAAGTACACAGTTCAGGACAGAACAATCCAGAGACTTCCACAAGGAACCAGCGTGAGTAGCGGAAGTTCTTTCTGTGAGGGGTTATCAAACCAACCTCATTTAAATCCCTGCACAGCAATACAGCGGCGCCAAAACAGCTTCCTGTGGGAGGTCTTCTGTGTGTTTAAAGCAGGGGTTTTCAGCTATTTGTTTGCAAGTATCATTTTTGAAATACCACTTTTGCATGTGGTACCACTGCGGCAACCAGAAATTATCTCTGTGCATAAGAGTGCTGGGAGGACAGCCCTGTGGGCAGGCCAGCCCAGGAAGGCAGGTGGACCTCTGGGTGTTAGGCCGTATCCTAATCACCATAGCTGGGCTGGTTAGACCCAATTCAGGCCACTCAGATTTGCACCAGTGATTTCGCTGGCACAAATCCAAGCAGCCCCATATGGCTGGCTGGGGCTTACCCTGGGGTAGGGTGGGAAGCTTTCTGAAGGTGCTCTACTTTTGCCTGGTATTTCCAGCTTTGACTGGTGGCAGCAAACTACCTTTTCTCAGCATTTCCAGTTTACTTAATAACAACAACAGTTAAGCAGAGAGCACGGATAATGGCGGTATCACCAACCACTGCATCCATTTTGTCCTCTGCGTTCCCTTATAATCTACTAAACCGTGAAATACCACTGATTGAAAAGCACCTTTAAAATTATGGCTCTGTGCTTGCTAGTACACGTGTGTAAAACTAAGGACCAAATTACACCATTTTTTCAAGGTAAACGTAATATGTAATTTGGGTTTTAATCTCACGCTTTTAGAACAGACCTGGCAGATGATAATCAGAATCCTAGTTACATTCAACGTTTTTTTCCTGTACCCCAAATTAAAAAGCAATTTTACCAGAAGAACTGGAAACTTCGAAATGATATGAAATACATGGTCCATGCCACATCATATTGGCAGAAACTATAGTTTGCTGAGATTGCCTATAGTTTCTGGAAACCTGGGATAGTGAAATAGTAGCCTTTGACTTCATTTTTTTTAAATTTCAACTAGGAAAAAGAAAACAAAATAAGAAAAATCAAATTCTGGATTTCCAGGGCAACGAACTGCCTGTACACTGTGGAAAGAACATACGTGGTGTTTTATATAAGGATAGACTGGCTAAAGGTAACCTGTTATTAGGAATAGTGTATGTGTGTGTGTGTAGTATATTTTTCCCCCACCCTATCATGCGCTGATATCCTAACCCTATCTGCCTCCCATACCACTGCCTTTACACATATAGGATTTACGCCAGCTAAATAGCAGGTGTAGATCTGAGCGGTCCCTTGGCAGTGTTGGAGGTTTTCTCCGGATTAGGTGAGCAAATGTTCATTCACCCAATGAGACCTTTCCAATCCCGCCCCCCCAAGCAGTGTGTGCTCTATTGTTGCAGCTGCATCAGCAGGGGGCAGGATTTCAATAGGATTTGACTGGCCTTGTGCCTTTTGTTAGCTTTAGGAATTACAGTAGAGTAATATATACTCTAATAAACAGTAGAGTTGACAGGCTGGCTGTTTTTTACACTTTTTACACTTTTATATCTTGATTATAATCTTATGATCCACGGGGCTTGTTTTTTAAATTTTAAATTGTATTGTTTTAATATTGTTTTTAAATTGTTTTTTAATGTTAAGCTCTGTATTTTATTGTGTTTTGTTGTAATGCCACCTTGGGTGCCTTCGGGCAGAAAGGCGAGATATAAATCCAATTAATAATAATAATAATAATAATAATAATAATAATAATAATAATAATATAAAAAGCTTCATATAATGGAAACTGCAGTAAGCCTGTTCCAAAAATCTCATTATAAAGCTGATATAAGTAAGGGCACAATCCTAACCTACTTTCCCGCATCAGGGTAAGGGCATTTCAGCTCTGGGGTAAGGGAAGAAACATTCCCTTACCTTGAGGAGGCCTCTATGACTACTGCTCCACTGCAGGACACAGCACATACCCCATTGGCACAGCTATGTCAGTGCTGGAAAATTGGATGTAAGAGATGTAAAAATGCTTTACACCAGTGATTTTCAAACTTTTTCATCCCATGGCACACTGGCGAGGCACTAAAATGGTCAACGCCCACCATCAGTTTTTTGACAATTGTCAAGGTACACTGTGTTCCCAATGAGGGGCTCACATCCACCAATGGCCCTACTGATAAATGATCCTTTTCTATGTTTCCGTGGCACATCTGAGGACCAATCATGGCGCACCAATGTGCCACAGCACAGTGGTTGAAAATGGCTGCTTTATACCATTCGACCAAAAATCCTTTGGGTCCTGGAGATTTACCATTTTTTAACTTTAAGATAGCAATGTTTATTTCTTCAATAGATATTAGTGTTACCAAAATAAACATCTAACACAGGAAAGACCAAGTGAGAAAAAAAAACCTTTCCACATCCTCTTCCAAAGTGTCCTTTGTTTAAATAATTTAGAATAAAATTTGCAAAATAAAATTGCATATTTATTTCACTAGGATTAATATATAGTTCATTTTCTTCCTCTACAATCATTGAAATATAGTTCTTTCCCGCCTTAAATTATATGCTGAGTATTTATGTGGTCTTTCTCCTTTATCTCAGTACTTTTGATGTAGAAATTGAAAGCATTCCACACCTTCAATTATAATATATGCTCCCATTTGTACTTCGTCTTCTGTAACACAGCATATAACTCTTGCAAGGGAAAAACAGCAAACTGCCTTAATAAATATTTCACAGCCCAGTTCTAGCCTACATTGGAGCAAGCAGACTGGCCGGCCTCCGCTGCATCCTGTGCAGGGTAGGCAGCAGCGGGAGCTCACCCCAGGGAAAGGGGACATTTGCCCAAGCTCCATCCTGCTCCCCAGGCCAGCCCTCCCATGGGCCCACAGGACAGACATAACACACATGTCTTGTCCATATGACAGATGAGCGCACACGTTACAGGCGCTGAAACTCAAGGCTTATTTCATTCTTTCTTTGCACATTTTACCTAGGGATTGAAGTTCAAAGTGCAGAGAGATGTGTTTTTATTCAAAATTTACATTATGATTATAAATTGTAATTGCTTAAAAAGTATACTAGGTAGGTGATATAGGTGGTATCAGCAGATGCAGCCACAATCATTATCCATGTACGCTTCCTCTCACATTAAATCTGTATATATAAAACTGAACGTGTGTGTGTGTGTGTGTGTGTGTGTGTGTGTGTGTGTGTGTGTGTGTTCCAGCATAACTCTGGAATGCCTGGGGCGATTTACACCAAACTTGATACACATATGCCTTACACTCTGGAAAGAAATACTGTGGGGGTAAGACACCCCTAGCCCCCCTAGGGACATGTAAAAATAATTGAAAACAGCCGATATTAGTGTCCAATCCATAGTTTTCGGGGTCGCTGAGATGAACGGTGGCACTCCCGATGCCGTTTAAGTCCACGTTCAGCCCCCATCAGCATGGGGGGTTGTTATGGTTTGTGCAGTGAACAAGCCAAAGATTTGCAATAGAGGATTCTGGAGCTTCATGGTAAAGAAAAGAAAAGAGCAGAGTCATAGTTCAGCTGCAGCTAATCATGTAATCATGCAAAAGGGAGCACCCTGATTGGCTGTGAAACTACTACTTAAACAGAGTGCTCCATGATGTGGGTGTGGGTTGATGTTGGAGTTTTGTGTGATGTCTTTGATGTTGGAAGCAACAGAATAAAGTTTCTGACTACAGTTCCTGTCTGCCTGGACTGTTCTTCGCTTTGCTGACCTTGCCAAGCCAATTCTGCAGCGCATTTATCTCTGCTAGAAGGGAGGATACCCTTTGAAATCCTAACAGGGGTGAGAAGGGGTGAAAAATAAAATGTCCAAAATGACCGACATTACTGTCAAATCCATGGTTTTCGGGGTCGCTAAGCTGATTGGTGACAGTCCCGATGACATTTAAGCCCAACTTTAGTCGAATAGAACTCTGTAGAACCTTCTGGAAATTTTTAGAAATCATTATGCCCCGGTCTTGGACTCCAATCAAATACTTGCCATGTTACCAGGCATAGTCACTGAATACAAGTCTATCAATACCATAGTAGATGCCTGTGAGGTAATCAATTTCCCATCAGACTTCCTAAATTCACTTGATCCGGCTGGATTGCCACCATATCGTCTTTTACTTACAGTGGGATCTCCAATTATTTTACTACGGAACCTCGACCCACCAAAACTTTGCAATGGCACAAGGCTGTGTGTCAAGAAGATGCTGGGTACTGTAATTGAAGCAACTTTCTTAACAAGAAAGGGAGAGGGTGAAACAGTTTTTTCCCCACAGATAACACTCATTCCGACGGATCTCCCTTTTAAGTTTAAGAGATTGCAATTTCCAGTGAGACTTGCATTCTCGATCACGATCAACAAGTCAAAGGGGCAGTCTATTAAGTACTGTGGAGTGGATTTGAGATCGCAATGTTTCTCCTACAGACAACTTTATGTTGCTTGCTCAAGGGTGGATTCACCCAAGAATTTATTTATTCTTGCTCTTGGAGGTGAAACTAAAAATGTTGTTTATAATCAAGTTCTGAGTTAAATTAATATTATAATTTGTAAAAGATGAATTTGTAAAAGATTTTACTTTATAATTTTATACTGTACTTATACTTTTAATTTCCTGTACATAAAATTACTTCAATTTTACGCTATAGATATAATTTATTCCTTTTCCTGTCTAATAGAAGCTTGGGATACATAAATACCCAGGCAACGCCGGGTAAGAACAAGCTAGTAAGAAATAAAAACTACATAAAACAGTGTTATTTTTTCATCGATATTGGTGTAGTGGGGTTTTTTTTTGTTGTTGTTTTTTACAAAAATGAGAAATGTAGAAACCGGTGTTATATTCTTTTATTTTGTTGTCAGTGTGATCTTCTGCCTCTAACCATGACACATTTGATCAAGGCAAAAATTGTCCAGCAATACATTGCCAATGATATAAAACAATGGAATACAGTACTTACTTGATTTCACAACAATTGTTTACTACTAGTTGCATGCAGAGAATGAAGAGGATGAGTAGGTGGGCTATCATGTATAGCGATAAACTGTGGGCCATGATAAGGAATTTTTATTACATCTCTATATACAAATCAAAATTGTAAGGCAGGACTACTAGGTCTCATGCTGAAACCCCTTTTCAAAATGTGTATCATAATCCCTGTTTATATTGTTTTTCCTAGGTATAGATTAGATAAGATTCTCTTGTTAACAAAATTTTTCTTCCTGCAATGTGCTTTGCTGAATGAGACATGTGTAATGTTTGTAACATCTCTGCTTCTTACAGGAATTCTAAAGAAAAGTATCAAAAGTTCTGATGGGAAGTGGTTTACACCACCGGAATTTGAGATTGCAGGAGGCCGCTCTAGTTGGAAAAACTGGAAAAGAAGCATTCGCGGTAGTCAGAGTGGGTGTACTTTAGAACAATTAATAAAGGTATGCAGTTCCCTCGTAATTCCTTTAATGTTAATGTCTTATTTTGTATTTATGATGCTACAAGAATTTCAAATTTCAAATCAATTGAAATTTAATTTCAATTAACTGTGATTAATTCAATTAATTGTGAACAATTAATTAATTGTTCTAAAAGAAAGATAATTGTGACTGCAGTTGTGGAAACCAGCAAGGCAAGGGGAGATTCATTAACATGGATTACAAACAGACCACAACTTGATTAGCTCACTATAGGTTACAGGGGCATAAGGCAATTGGAATACTATTAGACTGGGATCAGGCAATATTATTGCCTCCTCCCATCCTCAGATTCCACAGTCCAGACTTCAGGCTACACAAGAAGGCCACTGTTGTAAGTTGCATCAGAGCTCAGTCCACAGGGGTGCGCTGGGCTGATGCATCTTGCTTGTGTCAGCCCAGGGCTATCGCAAATGTGCCGCAAGAGGTGCTGGGCTGGCATGGGGGCTCTTGCTGACCCAGACAAGCTGTGGAGCCGCCCAGGTAAGCGGCTTCCATGCTGGCCAACTTCAGCCAGTGCGGAGGCTTGAGGACGGTGGAGGGCGGGAGGAGCAGGAGGGAAGGTAAAGGGAGGGAGGGCCCATGGGTGTTCTGGCCCAAGAAGAGGTAGGTGGTGGTGCTAGGATCTGACCCATGTCCCGAGGCTGTATGGGCCCAATCTGGGTGCTTGGATTTGTGCCAGCAACTTTGCGGCGCAGATCTGAACAGCCCCATAGGGCTGCCTGGGGCTTATCCTGCGGTAAGGGGACAAACGTGAGCCCCCACCGCGGCCTACCCTGCACAGGATTCCTGTTGGTCCATGCCATGGCATGCTTAGTGCTCCTCCTGAAGGTGGAATCAGGACTCGTAATGTGAACGTGGGGTAGGGGCCTGTTGCTGGGGCTCGTATGTAACTGATCATTTTTCTGCACTGCTACACTTGCTCGAATAACAACAGCATGGCTTTTTTGTTTAACAAATCAATCAATCAATAGTATTTTTATACCGCTTTTCAACACCAGTTCACAAAGCGGTTTACAGGCAAATAATAAAGTTCAATGGCTCGCTATCCCAAAAGGGCTCACACTCTACAAAAATGCAGAACACCACCAGCAACAGCCACCAGAAAGACTGTGCAGGGGTGAAGAGGGACAAATACTCACCCCCTGCTAAATCTAAGAGGAGCGCCACTTGGAAAAGTGCCTCTTGCCCAGTTAGCAGGGGTTAGAAAAAGACTCGAACTTGAGGCAATGACTCAGAAA
This sequence comes from Lerista edwardsae, assembly GCA_029204185.1. NCBI lineage: Eukaryota > Metazoa > Chordata > Lepidosauria > Squamata > Scincidae > Lerista > Lerista edwardsae. The sequence goes on from JAJKFI010000002.1 coordinate 28,648,881, forward strand.
TTGCCTGTGGGGGTGAGTCGCCACAGGCATGCCTTATGACTCACGAATGAATAAAGATGGGAGGAGTGGAGACTCAACAATGACTCACGACGTGAGCTCATCCCTCCAACTCATCCCTGCTCCTCCTATTTTCTTCCATCACTACCCTGTAGGAAGAGTGACATCAGTGGTGATCAATTACATAGCAGGCTCTGACCTAGCACATCTACATTGGGACAGTCAAAGTGCTGGGTTTGACCTTTAAAGCGACCAGAGTACCTGAAGGACTACCTTCTCCCACACATTCAGGCCCGCCCCTTGAGATAATCAGAGGAGCCCTATTGCATGTGCCACCTCCAACAGAAGTGAGTGTGGTGGTGGTGAGGAGCAGGACCCTCTCAGCTGTGGCATCACAGTTATGCAACTCCCAAGTTATGAACTGCTGCCTCGCTTGAAGCATTCTGGTGGGGACTAAAAACATTTTTATTTCAGTTGACATTGGTTTAACGCTGGTTTGTTGTGGGAATTTTCATATTCTGTTGTGTGTGTTTTTAAAATTTTTATATCAACTTTTATTGCCATGTTTTTCTGTCATATCATAATTTATTGCTGCTTTTATTTTTCTGTGCTGCTATTTTTTATGTCTGTCTTTATATTTTATGCACAGCTTATGCTTTTATGACATTTTTACTGCTGCCTCTTGCATTGTTTTTTTCTTTTTTTCTTTTTTTGCTGTTTTGTGGCTGAAGAGTTCTATAGTAATGTGCCAATACAAAGTTTAACTTCTTTTTGAGTTTATTCTTGAAGTTCAGATGTTTTGTGGGGATTCTGCTAGTGTCTCAGAATAACTCTAATAAATGTGTATTTATTTCAGGAGGGAGTTCTAACTAATCCACCACTTACACGCCTCAGAAAGAACAAGGTAACCATTTCTCAATGTTTATCAGATAGTTTGTACACCAAACTTGGTATGTGTACATACTGTATATTCACTTTTTTTTTTAGATTTATATTCCAACTTAAACTTGTAGCTGAGAGACTGTTAATGCATTCTTTATAACTTTACATATTTTTAAAAGAAAATTAAAATGGATTGTTCTCTCTGATTCATCTGAATACTCATCTGTGCAAGAAAAACCTGAAAGAAAATACTCTTCCACCAGTTTCCGTTCTTTAAATAGGATTGGGCTCTCAGTCTATTAACTCTGTAATGTGATAAGAAGCCCTAGTCACAATTCATACTCAGTCAAGTGATGGTGCCAAGTTTTGTTACATATTGTAATTCAGCTTTTTATCTATCTGAGGGCGCAATCCTATACTGCGCTGGAAAGGCAAGGCCAGCCGGCCATAGGAGAGGCTGGAGCCTCCCAGCGGTAAGGGAGCGTTTGCTGCCCAGGACTAGACTTCCCTCTCCAAACCCTCAGCCTTCTCAGGTTTGTTTGACTTCTCCAGCTTGTGTTTGCACTGCAAATTATCCTGCTTGTATCTGGTGTTTGCTTATATTTCTTAACACAACACATGTGGTCATTTCTCTTATTGGTGCACCAGTACTGGAGGTCTATCTGTATTATCATGCATTGGTGTCCCCTGGGCTAACCTTGGGATTGTTGTGTCTGGCAATAACGTATAGGCCATATGGTAAGGCACCATCGCTGAGTGTCTGGAGACACTGCTGCTCAGTCACAGAACAGATCCTCTCAGTGGTGTGGTGTGGACCCAGTGATCAATCTTTCAATCATCAGTGTTGGGCTGCTGCAACCTCAGGCCGCTGCAACCAAGTAGCTTCCTAGTGCTTAATCCTCTGATCAGTTGGAGGCATGTCGGGCCACTGCAAGGTTGCTGGGCTTCATGGCCCTAGGCTCCTCTGAGTTTCGGAGTGAGTGAGTGTTGCTTCAAGAAGTGCCTTCCTCCTCTGATGAGTGGGGAAGAGGGTGGCTGGTGGTGGCAGCAGGGGAAGGGTCATGGTGCCGCCCCTTGCTAGTTGGCACCAGGGCAATTTGCCACCCTTGACCACCTCTTAGATCTGCCACTGTGCAAAGATGCTGATATCTCATCAGTGGTGTGGTGTATCCCTCATAGAACATTTATGGGAAGGTACTAGATGTATATCTCTTAAAAGAAATTCTTTTTTTCAGTCTTTTATTTTGGAAACTCTCAAAGGACATGTGTATGGGTAGGGTTACCAGATATAAACTGGGAGCAGAGTGCCTATACCTTTAACCATTTGTGGTATCCATGAGCGGAGCCCCGCCCCCACACTGGGGGACGTGGGCAGTCCTGCTTACCGAACGGTAGGCGCTGGGCCTCCTCTGCAGCAGAGAGACACACAAGAGGCGTGGTGTCAACTTGCACAGACAATTTAATTGGGTTAGGTTTTCAAATTGGGTTGTCGCGATGCCCCAGCCTGAAAAACTCTGCCCCTTAACCTTTAAGGGCAGGGCAAAGGTGGTGACACGATCCCCAGGATCACATCACTGCTGGCAAGATAATGGGGTTGGAGGGAATTACCGCTGCCTGTCCCAGCATCCGTGCAGATGTCAGGGAGTCCTGCTGGCTAAATCCAGGCTGCTCTTTGCCCATTGCCCTTGCAATAGGAACTGCTAAAGGTTCTTTTATGTCTAAGGTTTTTTCCAAAATCATTTCCTCTGGGTTAAGTGAGGCTTGAGGTCTTTGGAATTGCTTTGATGCTGGTTAACTCTAACTCAGCTGCTCCACTGTCTGCCCTGCTGTGGGTTTAGGGGGCCAGTCCTGGTTGGACCTTCGGGCACCTCAGATCGGATCCCAGCATTTGGTGCCAGCTTAGCCAGTTGGTCTTGTTGGGTATATCCTTGCCCAGGGTACTTCAGCAGTGAGCAGTCAGGTAGCCGGGTGGCCCAGTGCTTGCCCGAATCCCAGGGATCCTCCCTTGGGGTTAGCTGGGTTTGCCCCTGTAGGCTATAGGTCTGGGGCTGGGCTTCACCCTCTAGGGAGTAGGGCCTGACCGCCCCTGTTCAGGCCAGAATCAGGTAAAGGTCCTGTGATGGGGCTGCCAGGACCCCCAGGGCCATCCTCCCAGCTCTGCTGAAGCCAGCCAAGGATTGACCTCTCCCATTGATTAGAAAATGGAATGTTGGCTGATGCAGCTTTTTAAATTCTTCCATGTTGAGCTGCACGTGCCCAAAATTCCCTCTTTTATACAGTGCTTAAAAGTATAGGCACTCTGTCCCAGTTTATATCTTGGTAACCATATGTAAGGGGAGATGCCAGGCAAAACAGTTGCAGCACCTAGCATTTAGCAATGGCTTCCACTTCCCAATTTTACCCTGTGACATCTTCTACTCAAAGCTAGGAGAAATTCCTAGAATTTCTAGGAATAAACACCTAGAATCTGGGGGGTACAGGTTAAAACTAGCCTGTGTGGTACTCTGAGAAGTATGGCAACCTGTTTTCTTCTGAGTGAATGGAGACCAGGCAAGTAAAACAGTAAAAATACAAAAAAGTGTATTGAAATGTAGAAAAGTAAAATCAATGGAGGGGAAATGCAAAAAATAAAGAAAACAACTAACAAATATGAAAGAAAGGTTGAGTGGTTGGCAAGGTGGCTACAAGCAAAGTAACTGGGTACTTCTCTTACCTAATTACTTATGCTGTTCCAGAATCCTGGTACTAATACTCCCACATGCAGCACAGTGAGCAGGAAAGGTCCTAGGGAGCATCTGCTGCTTCCAACATTAAACTGGGACATATTGCAAAGGGGGAGGTGCTTGACCACAGTCAAGCCTTTGGGCCCCAACCATGCTTTTCCTGTGGGATTGGATATTTTGGGATTGTATGATCTCCTGCATTTCCCAAACTTAGGAATCAGGTGGGCTTTACAACCCAGTGAACTAACTGGTCAATTGGGAAAGTAGATGCTCAGCAAAGGGATAATGGCTACTGCATCTGGATGACTCACCAGTCTTTTCAAGGTGCTAAGGCATCACAAAAGCCACTGGAGTACTTAGCTTAGGTGACTAACTGCCCAAGCCTGTGTATGAGGTATGCCAGCACAACAGAAGTTCCACTGGCATAGGAGACCGTCTGCTGATGGACACACACCATGGACACTGGTGCAATGTCAGAAAGCATTGGTGTAGAAAACACTATAAGTACAAGGTGAGGGAAGCGAATCAGAGGAGAATGATGAGCAGCTGTATTGGACATCATCAAGCACATCTGGGTTAAAACATTTTTTTTTTACTAACTTGGTTTCTGAGTGCAACAAGTTAAAGACGTGTGACCTGCAATCTGTTGAAATCTCTATCTACTTTGCTTTGACAGACACATAATCCTCAGAGGACATTTCACCAAGTAACTCTGTGCCAATTATTAGGTTAGTAGAAAACGACATATTATATAGTGGCTAAGTGTTGGGTTACCTATGGGTAGGGGTGGGTTTTTTTGGTGATATTTTTTCCAAAATTTCTTGATTAAAATAGCAAATTGTGGTGTTAATAGTTTTTATCCAAAAAATTTTTGCAAGTTGTACAAACAGCACAATAAATAAGGGTGAATGGCCCTACAAAGGCAAGCAATTACTGCCGCATACACCCCTGCCCGAAATAACCTGCTCAAAAATTCCCAAGCTGCACCATGGTTGCTGCTTGGAGAGTCAAGAAACTGCTGTTTACTACTTCCACATTCCATTAAAGTCACCCCAACATGCACTGTGAACTATGAACATGCGTGTTCATGCGTGTTTAAGCAAGCTTCCTCCTGTTTCAGCCACTCCTCCGCCTGATCCTTTACTGAAAATTATGTGGATACCTCAAAACTGTTTCAAAAAGTGGTGTTATTTTTGTGAAATTGATCTAAATTTGGGTCAAACTCTGTCAAAATAATCAAAAGTGGTATTTTTTGCGTTTTGACCTAAATTTTGTCATTACATAGCTTTTTCTCATTTTTTCGCGTTCTGTGTTGATCACTAAAAAAAATCCCCATCTATGGGAAATTCATGTATGAAGTTCAGTATATGGCATTGGCCCAGGGCCAGCTCTGAAATAAATCTGTTCCAGTGGTGTTGGGGTTCAGCCCTTTGCCGCTCAACCATGGTTCAAAGCGATAAATAAGGAGAGCTCACTTTCTCATTCTTTTACTATATATGCTGCTTTGAGAACTGCTTTAGTGCAGAGCAATTGTTTTAACAACAGCCACTACGACAAGATGGCTGTCTTTGCTGGTTGGCACCCCTGTGTCAGCGCTAGCGTCATTGGGCCGATGCACAAACATCAACCGCAGAATTGTGCACCCAAGCACTATGAATGCATCCTAACCAAGCAATTTTAAGTTGCTGCTACAGTCTCAGCAACTTTTCCCTTTGCTCTCCTCAGGCAGATATCCAACAGGAGAAGACGTAGGATCCTCCACCTCCCCAACCATGCAGACTATAAGGGAAGCCCACTGTGTGCCCGGCAACAATTACCCCCGTGATTTCAGCTCTTCTTCTATGGGGTTGCTAACATATTAGTCTGAGACAGGCCCCTGTAGATTTACAAACTCCATGACAGACGGTTATATGCAAGGTGTTTGCATATAACAAACACAGCATAGTTGTTCGCACAGGCACAAGAGTTCTGCTTGGATAAGTTGGTCAGCAACCGTACTTGTGTGTTTTACAACTGATGTCCAATAAAACTTGACTTGAGCATTCTTCTTTTTATTCTGTTAGCAGATAGGATCCTTTCTCCCCACCTTAGTTGCTAATTACCTCAGCTGAAGGGGTCCTCTCTGCCGCTAGGGCCTGAGCCTGCATTGTTCCTCCTCTTTTACCACTTGAACTCCAGGGGAAAGGGCAGGTGTCTCATGATCCACAAACTGTCTGTTCATTGCTGGCATGAGGTCAGTTTGAGACAGTAGAGAGGCTGTGGCTGCACTTAGAAATACTTGCTACACAAGCATCATATGCCAGTTGTGGGGGAAAAAAATGGGTAGGATGCGTGAGACTAGATGAACAGACTGCTATAAAAGGCACCTGTGTCACATGCAAGGCAAATGTTTAGCCCATGCAGTGCTTCTCCTGGCTGAGTGCTCAATCCTAATTTAATCTCAATCCTAGTTAGGCTGGTACAGTTATGCCAGCAAAGTTTGGCTGGCACAAAGGCCGAGGTAAAGCATATTTGGACCAATCTCTGAGCCACGGAAGATGGCACATGTCTCTCTGACCCTGAGAGTGGTCTAAACATACTTTATGGTGTCCTTTTTGCCAGCCAAACTTTACTGGCCTAACTGCTGGCCTAACTCCAGGTTAGGATTGCGCCCTGATTCATACGCTCTAATCCTCCAGCCGGTTGCGACTTCTCCAAATCCATTTGAGGGTTCAATTCTAACTTGTACTAGAACAAACAGGCGGATTGGCATGTGCTGTATCAAGTGCAGGTTAGGAGCAGGCTGGGGCACAGCTTGGAGTAAGGGGATTTTATTCCGGTAATGCCTCCTGGGCCACTGGAGGTTGCTGGTGGCCAGGAGGGGACATTGTCCCATGATCCTTGGGGGCAGTCTGGAAGGGCCAGGCCCTCAGGTACCGCGATACCCCGACTTCAACAACCCCAGCATTACTCATAAATCCTTTAAGAGACAGCATGGTGTACTGGTTCAGAAGGTGGACTTAGACCCAGAAGATCCAGGTTCAAAGCCATCACATTTCCTGGGTGACCTTGGGCCAGTCATGATCTCTCAGCCTCACCTACCTCACAAGGTTGTTGTGAGGACAAAAGGAGGGAAGGAACCATGTACGTCACCCTGAGCTCCTTGGAGGAAGGGCAGTATAAAAATGTACACAATAAAATAAATGATTTCTCATTGGCTACTCCATTGACTTGAATGATTTGTCAATAAATACATGCCGGCAAAGTGAATCACATTACATCATGAGTCATCATAAGATTTGCTGTGTATAATATCAGGAAAATTACAATATGTCTGATATCTGTTTCCAGTATTCCTAGGCAAAGGCTTGCATAATTCAATATTATTATCCTTCTAAACCTTCTTAAGTTTTCTTGATCTGTCATTCTATCATCATTGGCATTCTGGTTCTTCCTCCAGCTCCATCCTGGCAATAAAAATCTAGGAACAAGAAATGTGCTTTCCTTATTTCAGGTTCTGCAAAAGCTGATGCCTTCTCTTCATCTAAACTCCGAGTGCAGTGTGGTGTTGTCACAGGAATATTGTGCAAATACCGATTTGCAGCAGGTGAATCTAACTATTTTGGATTGTACGTATTGCAGATTGCATCCTCGGTTCACAGAGATTGTGTTTCTCTCCTTGTCATTGCTGACTATAAATAGATAAATCTGATGCAAGAGACGGGTGTGTCCAGGGAGCTGTAAGACTAAGCACTGGTTAATCACCACAGACCAGACCTACAGAGTATACCAAACTGCACTGGTCTAAAAACATGCTGTGCAGTCTGGATAACTGTCCTTATCTTACTGGGGCAGAAAGATACTTGTTTTTTTTCTTGGAATAATTTCTGCACACTTGATTAAACACTACAGTGCCAAATGAGGATGCCAAAGCTGAAATGTCATCTAGACATGCTTTATCAGTGCAATCTTATGCATGCTTACTCAGGAGTAAGGCCTGTTGTGGTCAGTGGTGCTTACTCAGTGGTGTCATTCAAATGATTTAGGAACAGGAACTCACTTTTGATTGGCACTTGTCAGAACCGGCCATGGAGCCCGTTAGGATCCGGAATGCCCGTTCTGGTCCGTTCCCCCTGAATGACATCACTGCCTTCGCCCCCCTAGGAATCCGGAGTCGCTCCCTTTAACCCTCTGAGTGCCGGCCAACCAAGAAGAAAAGCTCTTTGCAGAGGAATTGGGAGTGGGGAGGAGGGAGAGTGAAGTGGGCGGAGTCAGCCCTAATTTTAACTAGTGGAACTGAGTTCCCCCACGTTCCCCCTGCATGACATCACTGTGCTTACTCCTAGGGAGGTGGATTATAAGAAAGCAAAACATTGAGACAACACACATGTAAACCAGTCTCTCTCTCTCTCTCTCTCTCTCTCTCTCTCTCTCTCTCTCTCTCTCTCTCTCTCTCTGTGTGTGTGTGTGTGTGTGCGCGCGTGTGTGTGTGTGCGTGCTTAAACATTGATTTCTAGGGATACCGGAGTAGAAGAGCAAGATAAATAAGGGATCTAAAGTTGTCTTTGTACAGTATGTTTTGCTCTTGTAATTAAACTCTGAAAAATATGCATTGTTTTATGTATAGGACCACAGAAAAAATGCATCAGAATGGAAGAGCGATGGTGCACTCCTGAGGAGTTTGTAGGAATGGATGATGACATTAGCTTTGGATCTTGGGACAGTGACATTCGTGCCAATGGAGTGCCCCTGAAGGAACTAATAAAGGTAAACTGTTTTAGGATGTACTTGCACATTATCTCGTTTCTTATACCAAGGCATGTGCCTCTGGTTCTGCCAGAGTAATTGGGCTGCTATTAATGCACAGCAGGTTTTGTTCTTTTTCTAGGCCTCTTCAAGCTAAGGGACTGTTTGTTCCTTTATCTCAGGGCTGCATTGTGGCTACATCGGTGCTGGAAAGTTGGATAGGATTGAGCCCTAACTCTGTAGAGTTTAGCACAAAGCTAAGGCTCAGAAGTCCTGCCCAGTTGCATAGCTGGGGGGGGGGTCACCAGGATGCTGTGACCCTGGGCAGCATTCCATGGTGATCTACTCACCATGATCCTGTCCCCTCTTGCTCACAGTTGAGCCGCTCAGAGCAAGGCTACCCGCTTCTTCTGGTTTGGAAGGAGTGGCCAGCTTTGCTCCGAGCAGCACACAATGGTGATGAGAATGACTACAGAGGTGGGCAGGAGAACCTGTCCCCCCTCACAGCCATTCTCAGTGTAGTTGCTAGGAGTGAGGCTGACCGCTTCCAAGGAAGTGGTCGACTTTGTTTTGAGTGGGGTGCAACCATGCTGAGAATGGCTGTGGTGGCTGCAGCCATTCTCAGCACAGTCACCTGCCCCAAGCGTTCCAGAAGTAATTGCAGTGACATCATAACGTGTCTGCAATTACTTCTGCGTTGAAGGGGGTATGGGCTGAGGGGCGGCAGGATGACTGGTATGCCCCAAGGTGGCACGCTGGGCAGTTAAGCTGCTGCTCCTGTCCACAGTGTCCATGAAATTGAAGGCATGCATTATAATAATCCAATAACTAGAAGGTTTTTGTGATCAGATTTCTAAATCGGAACTGAATGAGAATTATTATTTACGGCAGAATGGCCATTTGAAAATTCATCCTGAAGATTGCCCTTGTGAAAGCTGCAAGGAAGATACCTGGGTAGGTACAGCTCACTCTTTTTATTATTAATCCTTAATCCTTATGTGCATCCAGTTCACTAAGAGCCCAGTCCTTTCCTCCCCCCCCCCTCCGCTGGCATAGGCTCACTAAAAACAGGCATGCTGTATACAGCAAGGGAGGTGGATTGGGAGGCTTCAGAGGCAAAAGGGGATTTAAGCTGACCAAGCTTACACCTCTGTAAGTCTCCTACTCCACAATGGGTCTCCTTGGACCTGTGCTAATGATTTTGCTAGTGCAAGTCTGAGGAAAGGGGGCAGGGAGGCAGCAGGAAAGGAGCATACAATCTGGCAGACATCATTGCTGCCAGATCCAACCCCTCCCGAAGTGTCTCTGCCCTGCTTGCCATTAGGCTTCCTCCCCTCCCAGTTTCACCCCTTTTCTGCCCTTCCCCACTCTCTTGCCTCTCCCACTGACTTACCTGATAGCTCCCCACCAAGTCCCACTAGCATGCTGCAAACAATAAAACCTGCCCATGGCTCATGGAGGGGTCTCCTGTGTGTTGGGAAGTTGAGAGAAGGAGAGGACAGAAGGGAATATACCTCCACAGATCATAGAGATAAGAGTCACGATCTGATACAGGTAGCCTCTGAATCATCTGCCTCCAGAGGCGTATTTAAGGTGCTGCCGGGGGGGGGGCTGGCAATCCAGGCGCCAGTTGCAGCAGGACGCAAATAGATAAGGAAGAGTAGTGGCAGGGGTAGCAATACAGAGTAGCAATGCAATGCAGGGGGTGACGTCACTACGTCACCTCTGCCAAGGTGCAATTGGAATCTATTATGGCTCTGCCTGCCGTCTAGACAATACATTATCCTCCATTCACCCAGTGTCCAGCAGACTGCATTGTACCTATTTTTCCAACAGAAATTGCATGTAATTTTTCCCCTTTCAAGGTACAGTATAGATCTAGCCTGTCCTACCATTACAAAACATACTGCGGGCGCAGCTCAAGAGAGAGATCTTGGGGTGCTGGTGAACAATTCAATGAAGGTATCGATCCAGTGTGCGGCAGCAATTAAGAAGGCCAATTCCATGCTTGGGGTAATTAAAAAGGGGGTTGAGAATAAAACAGCCAATATTATCATGCCATTGTACAAATCGATTGTAAGGCCGCACCTGGAATATTGTGTACAGTTCTAGTCGCCGCACCTCAAAAAGGACATAGTGGAGCTGGAAAAGGTGCAGAAGAGAGCGACAAAAATGATTATGGGGCTGGGGCACCTCCCTTATGAAGAAAGACTGCAGCATTTGGGGCTCTTCCGCCTAGAAAAAAGGCACCTGAGGGGGGACATGATTGAGACATACAAAATAATGCACGGAAGGGAATAGAGTCGATAGAGGGATGTTCTTTTCCCTCTCTCAAAACACCAGAACCAGGAGGCATCCGCTAAAACTGAGGAAAGTTAAAACAGATAAAAGGACTTTTTTTACCCAGCGGGTAGTTAATCTGTGGAACTCTTTGCCACAGGAGGTGGTGATGGCATCTGGTCTGGATGCCTTTAAGAGGGGATTGGACGGATTTCTGGAAGAAAAGTCCATCGTGGGCTATAGGCAATGATGGATTGTGCAACCTCCTTACATTAGTAGTAGGCTACTCAGAGTACCGGGTGCAAGGGAGTGGCAACAGGATGCAAGCGTTGTCTCGTACCTCCCTGGGGCATATGAGATACAGGAGATCTCACCTCGCTGTGAGATACAGGAAGCTGGACTAGATGGGCCTTTGGCCTGATCCAGCAGGGCTCTTCTTATGTTCCTAATTACTTTTAACATAAAAATCAATTTATGTTCATTGTCATGTCACAAGATCTCCCTTCCTGACTCTTACTATATACAGTATTTAGATCACTTTCTCTCTTTAGTTTAAAAAATGCTTATTGTTCACAGTGACCATACCTTTTTTTTTTTTTAGCCAGAAAATGACGACCAATGTTTCGTATGTTCGTTAGGAGGGACCTTGTTTTGCTGTGATTCGTGCCCTAGATCGTTTCATAATTCTTGCCATGTTCCAGATGTCCCTAATGAAAAAAGGTTGTTCAGGTTCTTTTTAATCTAGAATTCTCACTTACCTGTGCATGTGAAATAGTCGGGATGATGCAGTGTTAGCAATGTCAGTATTTTGCAACTAAAGCACCTGTTACATAAGGCAAATATTCAATAGTAGCACATAACTTGGGCAATATCTGGACCTGCATAAAGTCCAAATCATCCTACCTACATTAAGGTGTAGCCCAGCTGGGAACTTTAAATGAGCATTGATCAAAGGATTGCATTGCAAAATCAATGCTAATATTCTCCTGGCATCAAGTGAAGCTACAAGTCTTTTTAACCAAAATCACATTGACTTTTTTTTAAAAGAAGAAAAAAATATATAGAGTAGTAATGTTTCCTCTCTCTCCTGTTGAATGAATATAATTGTGTTTCCTATTGAAGCATTGTCAAGCAAATTATAACTTTGACCACTGGAACTTTTTCTTAGCAGTTCTAATGCTCACTCAGTGGAGATCTGATATTCTAACAGCCTGATCCTGACTAAGTAATGTGTTCTCCCAGCACACGCTGTTGCAAAACCACAGCAAAGAGCTTTGTGACAGTGTGGAGAGCCAGCGTGTCACTGGCGCAGGTTCGAATTGATGTGTTGCAGCTGCTGGGGCTTATGTGGAGTAAGGGAACAAATGTCTCCTTACTTTGAGGATACCTCCAGCAGCCAAAAGTGCTCCGCAGGATGCAGAGGGAGCTGCACGGGGTTTTAGGCAGGAACAGGCTGCAGGTCTCCTTTTATAAGGCATGCTTAAGAATTTCCTATATGACAAGTGTGGAGATTTATAAATAATGCTAAATGGAAAGTTATCTTTAGTTGGAAGCAAACTGCATCCAACACTGTTCTCACATGTGCACAGTTTGCTTCCAACTGAAGATAACTTTCCATTTAGCATTATTAATAAATCTCCACACTTGCCATATAAACAGGAAATGTAATATACTTACTTACTTACTTACTTACTTACTTACTTACTTACTGCATTTTAGTTTGAAGTGGCTATGCACCTTTTGCAAACTGAAAAGTACATTGGACTGTCCAAAGACTGCTTCCTACCAAGAGAACCAGATTCTACTGCAAAAAAATGCATCTTAATCAAACTTTGGTGAGTTACATCAGATATTTTGGGTTACAGGATTGTGGGAGTCAAGGATTGGCTATTTAATGATAGGAAAAGCCACAGAACTAGCAGTCCAATATAAATCAATTTTTAAAAATCTTGGACAATTCAAACAGTAGACGCCTGATAATTGGACTAACTGCATCCCATGTAATCCCCCTCCTATTTTTTTGTGGCCTTCTCCCTTTCTATCATTCTCTTTGTGCCGTTAGACTGACCTGACTGGAACTGAAGAGCCAAATATTAAGGGAGCCTCAACACACTTGAAAAAACTGCTGTAGTTGAATCTGCTTTGTGGAACTTGATAAGAGTTTATTTATTTATTGGGGTCGTAACATAGAAAAGGTTGAAGACCACTGCTATACAGCATAGAAAGCTGCTTTATGCGGAATCAGACCATTGTTCCATCAAGTTTAAGGTTGTCAATACGCACTGGCAGTGGCATTTCAGAGGTCAGACTGAAATATTTCTCTGCCAGGAACATTCTGCGTGCAAAGCAGATGTTCTCGTGGAGCTACAGCCCTTTCCTAATCCCTCAATAACAGAAAAAACCCTCTTGCATGTGTCACTGCTAGGCAAACCTCTACTGGTGGAAGAATACCCAAGAGGGACTCTCTAATAGATCTCTGGGGCCTAAACCACTTAAAACCTGGGATTTCTGAACAGTACAGTATAAAGGAAAGAAAGATTATCTCTGTTAGTGAGTTCTGTGTTGTGATATTACAACAACAACACTTCCCTGCAATTAAGAGTGCGATCCTAACCTGGAGTTAGGCCGGCACAATTAATCCAGCAAATTTTGGCTGGCACAAAGGCCACTGTAAAGCATGTTTGGACCACTCTCTGAGTCAGGGAGGATGGTGCATGTCTGTGTGCTGGCCTCTCTGACTCTGAGAGTGGTGAAAACATACTTTACGATGTCCCTTGTGCCAGCTAAACTTTGTTGGCCTAACTGCCGTCCTAACTCCAGGTTAGGATTGCGCCTAAGTTTCATTAAAATTCTGTCACATTTCCAGGTAAATTACTTTTGACATAGAAATCAATTTATGCTCATTGTCATGGGATCCATGTTTTATTTGCAATCCCTTCATAGTAGCTTCTTGTATTTTGTTAGAAATGCCAGTTCCTGCTTCTGAAAATCTGGTGTCAGGATGAAAGCGTTCTTTTTGCTGAAGATCCAACCGTGGTAAGTCATGGCAAGACAAAACTAATGCAACTTTGGGGCCATTATTATGAAATGTGATCTTTAAAATATTTCTAATTTCTTGTGCTGATACTGCAAAGAGAGAGGGAATTTCAGTGCTTGTATTAATATTGTTTTCTTGCTGTGCCAATTTAGCAAATTCTGAATTATGGTCGTTGCATCAAGAAGCCCATGTGGCTAAAGCGCATAAAAGAGAAGCTGCAGCAAAAGCAATATGAGACAGTAGGGGGCTTCAAAAAAGATATCGGCCTGATCTTCAAAAATTTCCAGGAATTCAATAAGGTAAGCACCTCTCTACATATAACTCTATATATGTACATATAACTATCACTCTCTTCTGTTCAGTTCCTTAACTGTGAATGTTAAATAGGTGTAGTAGATTGTGGGTGAGATTGAGTTAATCTAGGTTCCATCTTTAAAATGATGCAAGATCACGCAGTAGGGAAAAGCCAAGAGTAGTATAGTCCCTGACCTCTCTCTCTCTCCCTCACTCAGCAGTCCACAAGAAGGTCCACCAGCTCCTTCCTACTCTTCGGAAGTTTGCTGAAAAACTATGTGTTGTTGTTTTTAAAAAAAGATAGTACCTGCTGCTGTTATTTTAAGGAATTTTAATTTTACTTTAATATTTTACTATAATTTGTATGTATGTGCAAGCTGCCATGACAACCTGAATTGGCTAATTAAATAATACGATTTAGCATTTATACAGTTCTGCATAAACATTGGCAAGTGCTTCATAAGTATTATCTCAATGGAATCCTTACAACAGCCCTGAGAAGCAAGTATTATCCGCATATTGTAGCTGGGGAGCTGAGGCTCAGAAAAGCCTCAGAAAAGCTTCAAATTGTGATCTGAAGCCACTTCTGGTTCTCAACTGAAACCGTACATGGCTTCTGATTGCGATTTGAAGCTTTTTCTGAGGCTTGAAGAGCCCTGCAGAGGCATCTGCTGGGCTTCCTGCACCCCTGTGGAGGCCAGTGCTGGCAGAGGTGAGTTGGAAAGAAAACTGCTCTGTCCCCTGCATCAGAGTGATCCTGGCGATTGCATTGTTGCCAAAGCCCCCACCCCCATCCCTGCACAGACTTAGAGTGCTCCCAGCTCCATTGTAGGAGTTTGGGAAGCATTGATCTAGAACATACAGTAAGTCACAAGCCTGTGTAAGTGTACTTCAGAAAGATACCTACATCTGCATAGTAAAATGGTACTGCTGATTAAACATGATGTTTCTTCCAAAAGTAAAACGCCTCTATGGGCAGAATTGTTCTATTGTATCAGAATTGTATCAGCCCTAAAGCATACTTTGTGATTTCGGGCTTTCTTCCAAAACTCCAAAAAATAAAGCATTTTATGTTTTCACCAGCTTTGGCTGTTTTAACGTGAAAATGTCAAAAGCATATAAATCAAATGATAAGCGCCACACGTTTATAAATATTTAAGTTTTCTCCTCTCAGGGCAAGGAAATTGTAGAAGAAGGAAGAAAACTACAAGAAAAATTTGAGAAGAGTTTTCAAGAAGTCTTTCTTATCAAGCCACCAGAATCAGCTGCCCAGTGATGAAAGTCAATTACTGATAATTACCGATAATTACGGTTCTGATAATACAACAAATCCAGGTTTGTTAGGTTGTGAGTCTGATCTGGATTCTGCTTCTCTAGTTTCCTTTCCCCCCCAGCTCTGGCAAGTTACTTTGACAAACAAAATCTGGTTAGTTAAATCACAATTCCACATGTCATCCAAACTTGAGAGCTGTAATTCACTGCTGTTCACAAACTTACAGTATAATCCTATGCAAGTCTGCTCAGAAGTAAGCCCCATTGAATTCAATTGGTGGACTTACTCCAAGGTAAATGTGTATAGAATTGCAGCCTAAAATATGAAACTAGGATTAGCAGGGCCATTCCTAGTAAAAATGCATTGTCTGGGGTGAGCCTACCCCATTATTATTGTATTATTTTTACAACCTACTTTCTCACATGATTATGTATTCATTTACCGTAATCAGGAATATGCAAAGAGCACAAAGTGAGAAATTAAACTTTCATGTGACTTTTGTGTAGTTCTCTTGGACTACATGGCTCATGGAGCATTGACTGCGGCTGCAATCTTATTCACACATTCCATTGTATGTGAGGCTTCCTTCTGAGTAAACATGTGCTGTAGGGATTCTCCAGAGAGAATGAAAGAGTCAAAGAACACAAGCTTGGTCTGGAGTAAAACTTCGACTGAGAACCTCCTTGTCCCAGTTTCCCTTTATTGCATATCATGTATCATGTCATTAGCATATTCATGAGCAGGTTTACTACGTATACAGAACATCTAATTGGTTGGTGGTTTTCTCACTTTCTACCTGAAAACCAACCCATCTTTTGCGGCTTTGTGCAAAGGCCTTAGCTTTTAGCATTTTAGCTTTCTCTCACTAGGTTGGAATGCAACTGCTTGTCAGCCCGAAGCAGCCCCCATTATCTTTTCTGGGTGTGCCCAGAGAGAGGGGGGAAAGAGTGTGCTCTTTCTTCTTCTGAACTGGAGGTCAGCCTGCATAGCAACAGCGTAGCAACAGAGTCTAGTAATAGCTTGCAATTGCTGCATAGCCAATCACTGCTACAATGTGCAAGCTTGTGATGTGAGTCACTTGCCCAATCAGCATGCTGTCCTGCTCCTCTGTAGCACCAGTCAGACTTATGTGCCAGGGCAAACCCCACAAGAGGAACATGAGCTGCTTGTTCTGTCTGACAAGCAGTTTGGAATGGGCTGAGGAGGAGAGAAGGCCGCTGGAGGTTCAAAGCACAGGGCTTCCCAGTATGCAGGACCAGGCAGTCACCCTTTGCCTTTCCCAAAAGACGGCTCTGGGAATATGGTCAAACAAATTATTGTGTTATCTCAAACAAAACAAGGCAATAAAAAAAAAAAAAAGATAAATGGTGCTAACTGCACCCAAACAGACTGAACACATGTAGCTGATATAAGGCAGATCATAACAGATAATCCCCGCCTAGGGTCTCTCCTTTGTATGAGCCTTTTTAATTTTACATAGATTGAGTCCTCTTTATACTCTTTTTGGTTTTTGTGGAAGCTCTGGCAGGCATTTTACCTCAGAAAATAGGTTGGACAGCAGATTTCATAATACATGGTTTTCAGCATCTGCAGAACCCACACAGGTGCCGAGGACCCACCTCCAGTTATCTTCATTTTCAAGGCCACAATCTTTACCTGGAATTAAGATGGCACAGTTAGGCCAGCAAAGTTTGGCTGGCACAAGGGACATCATAAAGTATGTTTGGACCACTCTCGGAATCAGAGAGGAAAGCACACACATACGTGCACCATTCTCCCTGACTCGAAGAGTGGTCCAAATACGCTTTACGGTGGTCCTTGTGCTGGCCAAACTTTGCTGGCCTAACTGTGATGGCCTTACTCCAGGTTAGGATTGTTCTCTAAATGTTATCCTATATATCTAAACATTATCCTAGAGAATACACACACACACACACACACACACACACACAGAGAGAGAGAGAGAGAGAGAGAGAGAGAGAGAGAGAGAGAGAGAATATAGATCGTTTTGTTCTTTTTCTGGGGATGTAGGCTGTCCAGCATTTTATACTTTTCTACCTCTTTCCATTTACACATAAAGTTTGTAAAGATATTCCATGACCCCTGCTAACTGGGCAAGAGGCACTTTTTCAAGTGGTGTCCTCTTATATTTAGCAGGGGGAGAGCAATTGTCCCTCTTCGCCCCAGCACAGTGTCTTTCTCGTGGCTGTTGCTGGTGGTGTCCTCCATTCTTTTAGATTGTGAGCCCGTTTGGGACAGGGCGCCATTTAACTTTAATGTTATTACTTGCCTGTAAACCGCTTTGTGAACTTTATGTTGAAAAGCGGTATATAAATACTAGTGATTGATTGATTGATTGATTATATCTAGTACAATTTCTTTAACCCAAATGCTGTTCCTCTGCTCTTCAGAGCATTTTTAAGCATTATTATTTTATTGCTTTGATACATTTTGTGGAGCTAATTATACTCTGCTTTCCAAAAGAAAGGAATAATTGTTCACAAGCCATTTTCTATGCAAAACAAAGACATATTACCTTTATCCAAACATTTATCATTATACGTGCGTGTGATGAACAGGTAAAAATCTAGGCCTTGGGTCTGTATCCATCTTGGAAACTTGCAGTTGTTGAGAACCTGCCACCTTGGGCCTGCCAAGTTCAGCTGGCAGGGGGTGAAGGTGGGAGAGAGGTGGACAGGGCATGGAAAGGGTAGAGGAGCAGTCCTGGACGGGCTGGCCTGAGGGGGGGGGGAGTGTGGATCTGGCCATTAGGCTGCCTGTCCCTGGGCCTGTCAGGCCTGATCTGGGCTGCTCGGATTTGTGCCAGTGATTTTGCTGGCACAGATCTGAGCTGCCCCATAAGGCTGGCTGGGGCTTACCCTGGGGCATCTCCTTAGCCCAAGGTGAGCTCCAGCGGCTTCCTGACCAGAGTTGGATGCAGCCCAGGCCCAACTGGTTTGCTTGCTCCAACACAGGTTAGGATTGTGCTGCCCGACAAGATCAATAAGATTAAACAATACTGGAAAATGTTTTATGATTGGATAGATATGCAATGTTGAATTGTAAAGTAATAAAAGATTAGTATCGATGATTAAAGATATTTTATAATTTATAAGTAAAGAAGATTGTGGATATATTGAGTATGAAATAGATAACCTTAGAAATGATATTTTTAATTGGATTGATGATATTTTTAAGATATTATGATACATTGCAAGGTACTTACCTAATGTGTTTACCCTTGTTTAACCCATTCCTTTGTTTTCTGTAACCCTATCCCATCTTTTTCTTAAAAATTAATAAAAATAATTCAAAAAAAAAAAAAGGATTGTGCTGCCCGAGACTTATTTTAGTGCAGTATGCATACATTTAACCTTATTTACCAGTTTGTGCCAATTTACCCATTTAGAGCTTTTTGCAAACTTCATAGGTTGTTGCACATTTAATTTCCATCATCCTTTTAGAAAGGCCTTTTCTCATATTAGGTTCTTCTAGCTGAATAGATACAGAAGCTGTTTTATTATCATTAATTGGTTTATTGTCTCAATCAATGAATCAGTTTTAAAGGATACAGAGTTCACAATTATGCTTTCCAGTTATAATTTTTTTAAAAAGTCTTCCAAAAGGTAGGATTTTTCACACCTGCCTCTTTCAAATGCACTATTCAAATTTATAACATCCTATCCTTAATTAATGAATAAAAGCATGAGAATCCATTAAAATAATGTATTTCTTTGCACCTTAATTTGTGAACATCTCTGATTAGATCTGGCCTGCAGCATGGACTGTGTGAATCACACAGAATCAAGGTAAATTTCACGGATCATACACAGAAAAAGATTCAGCAGGTTTTGTTTCCAGGAATTTTGTGTGGAAAATGTCCTATGAGAAAAATCCTTGGCTGTCAGACACTGGACGAGACATGCTCTGAAATGCCCAATGCAGGATCCCATCAAAAGTATTCTGGATCAGGAATGAAAGAAAAAGACATTTCTGTCTGGTTATCAATATTCAGATACAAAAGGGGGCAGTATATGGAAGCAGAACAGACAACATAAGCACAGGTGGAAGCAGATTAAGCTGTCCTAATGTTTCAAAGATCTGAGTTCACTGACGGAACACAGTTTCTCCAGGCATAACTATGATCTGACATCCTTATAAGACTTTTAAAAGCTGCTTACATGAAGATACAGGTGTCATGAAAATGTATTTACGTTACAACTAGGACACTAAGCACATAAATAAGGAGCAAAGAAGCCATTTATCACTATGGACTATGAAAGTTTCACCTGAATGTCGCAGTTCTTGAAAGATTAGAAACTCTTTGTGATTTGTAAAAACCCCTTGGGGTTTAGAAAAAAGTCTGCCTATGTAAACCGCCTTGAATTAAAGTCAAAGGAGCAATCCAATGATCAAGAAAGGCGGTATAATACCGGTATAAATACCGGTATTGTTATTGTTAATATCAAGGAGGATTTAAATGCTACTGACACCTTCAAGCATTGTGAATTCACAGAACTCCTCAGTAATATACTACATCACTGGGCAAATGGAAAATACAAGAAGGTTTCCATTACCTCCCCTAGGAGAGAGTCTAGCTCATCTTTACTCAAAGCAGGTTCGGTTCCAGGAGATTCTTCTACCACCTATGATTCAAAAGAGTGTCTTGGTCACTTTTATTATTGACAGCACATAAAAGCTGAACAGAAGCAGTTGAGAGAAGGACACACTCCTGCCCTGGATGTACTCTACAGTGCGGGCCAAGATAGATTTAAAATTGTTACGAGAGCTGTGGGACCACTCTGGAAACAACCTAGTTTGAGCCTTCCTGAATCTTGCCTTGCAAAACTGAGCCCTTAAAAAAATAGTTCTGCAAATTTGAAGCAGAAAACTGCTGGCTGTTTTGCCCCCTTCCTTGTGATGTCACCAAGAACTCCTATTCCAACAGCCTTTAAAGAAAAGATGAATGAATGACGCTTCTTGCATGAAGCATGAATTTCAAACTAAAAAATGCAGACAGCCTGCCTCAAGTGTGGGGACTGACTGATGACTGAGCCAACACTTACTAGTGGTCACACCCTTTGTTCTTTGCAAAGCCAAGAGTTAGACACACCCTGCCCCCAAGGGAGGGGAGGAGGCTCTCTCTTTAAATTGCTTGTCTTCACTTTTATATTCAAGGGGAAAATACCATGTGCTACGGCAACATCACATTCAACTCAAGCTACTACAACTTTCCTTATAATTTACTGACTTCAACCTCTCTCCCGCCTCAAAAACCCAGCTTTTCCACTTCACTCTTTCACTGTCATCCTCATGTATAACCTTGTGTGTGTGTGTGTGTGTGTGTTTGTACATGCAACTACATTTGCTCACATTTACCCCTCCTTTTGTCTATCTTTCTCCCTCCATGATACCATATTTTCTTCAATGTTTATTTTGGATTGGAAACTCCCTGGGGCAGGGACTTGCAATTTTTTTCCTTTTTCATTATGTATACCACCCTGAGCTGTAGGTGGGGCAGTATAAAAATATGAAAAACTAAAAAAAAAAATACTCTGTAGTACCATGTACATTGGAAGAGTTATATAGATAAGAACAAGAGATATCAATACTGATATACAATTATTAGAATGTAGGACACAAGTTCAAATCCCCATTCATCCCTAGGTTCCTGTGGCTGCAATTCTATCCATAGTTACCTAGGAATAAGCCCCATTGACCATAATACTTCTGAGTATTATGAGGCATGCATAGGATTGGGCTCTAAGTGACTTTAGGCCAGTCACTATCTCTCAGTCTAACCCAGTGCTTCTCAAACTGGTGGGTTGCGACCCGCTAGCCAGGAAAGCACTTGGCTCTGCCCCGTTAAGGGGTGAGAAGGGGGAAGACGGTGACACGATCCACAGGATCACACTGCTGGCAAGGGAGGTTTTTTCAACTTACCCTAAGGCGTGCCGGCCTCTGGGGGGTGCAGGTAGCCCTGCAGGGCACCCGAAACCTCCAAAACAGAAAAAAAAATTGATTGAAAACTACTTCCAGTTTTCAAAAACCAGAAATGGTTTTCAATTATGTCTTTTTTAAACTATTTTGGACGTTGGGGAATCCTGCAAAGGCACCTGCGGGGCTTCCAGCATCCCTGGGAGGTTGGCACACCTTTCCCACGGCAGCAGCATGATCCTGGGGATTGCATCACTGCCATAGCCCCTCCCTCCGCCGCACACTTAGGGTGCTCCCTTGTACAGATCTGAGAAGCACTGGCTTAATCTACTTCGCAGGGTGCTTGTTTTGGATATGATGGGCTGGGAGTGGAGAATCATATTGCAACTGCGATCTCCTTTGGAGGAAGAGTAAGATAAAAATGTAGATAATGATAGCTATACATTATGTTTGAACTGGCATGCGTTGGTCATAGTTCTTTAACCAAAATACTGCCAAAGCAGTATGCAAACAAACCACCATCTGGAAAATTAGGAAACACACTGATGCTATAAGGCTTTATCAGTCAAAAGTCCTAGTTATGCCATAACAGAAGATCAAGTTGAAATGGAAGGTATCTGGATCTGCTGGAAATACTGTAAGTGCATTTGTCCCCCCCCCCAAAAAAAAAAATTCTCTGGGTCACTGTCACTTGTACCCACAGCAATAAGGTGGCTGAAAAGGTTATAGAAAACCTGACCTTTACTGCTCTCAGTGTTGGGATATTTGAAGTTGCTGCTCCTTCCAAGCCAGTGGTTGCAGGGCTACTTGAGCAGGACTTACAGACCAACATTCCACTAGAACAGAATGATAAACAAGGTCTTAAGCATACTTTAATGAAGAGGCTGCACAGAGCCTCAGAGAGGCTTCACACAGCATCCTAAAACTGTGTCTGCACAGTTGAACAATGAGACCATTAGACGACTGCTTTTCTGGGCATGCAACTACTCGCCATGCAGGCCAAGACAGCTTCCTGTATCCAGTGCAGTATAGGAGGCAGCTGGAAGTTGCCTTAGCATATTTTCCTTTTACCCAATAGGGCTACTCGGTGCTGTGCTGGAAAATCGTTGGTGCAACTCCAAGCAGCCCATGCAAAGCCAACAGGGCTAAGGCTGGGAGTTAGGACCCTGTCCCTGCCTGGCCTGTCCATGATCTGGCCCCCCCCCCCCCCTGATGTGCGTCCCCCTGCCTTCCCTTCACCCTCCCACACATCCAGGCCAGCCAAACCTGGACTGCCTTATCTGCCAGCCCAGGTAAGTACAATGGACAACAAAAGGATTAACTGACCTGGCACAGGCAGACTGGTTGTGTCCTTGTGCCGGCCTAGCCTGCGCTGGAGTGGTACAGAAGTGTCTATTAGCACGTTTGCAACACACCAAGGCCAGCGCAGGAGACATGAACCAGCATAAATCAACTACAGGATTATGCCCTAAATCAGTCACAGCAAAAGTTACCAGCCAGATGATACCTCTAGAACCGGAACCCAAACGCTGGAGGAATTAGTAACAGCTTTGTTCTTGAATGCGATACCTGATTTGATCTGGATGGGCAGGAAAATGGCAGAGCCAATGGAAAGCCCTGAAACATTTATTGCAGTAGATCATCTCTCCTCCTTTCCTGCACACACCACACTTTTCACCAATGGTCAGTTTCTGAGAGAAAGAGAAAGAACAAGGTAGAATTTCTGTCTTTTAGGATGTGGCCTTCTTTCCCTGGCTCCTTGAGCTCTTCCTGGATTTCATGTGATCGTGTTTTCTTTTCTAGTTTGTGCTTGATTGCTCCTTTGTTACTGTTGACATTTCTAATCTATCCTATCAGTAAAAATTGGGGGCACACATTAGAAACAGTAGGTAAGAATCCAAATTTTCATTTTACTGTATGGAATGTACTGTAGGAATTGAGGGCTTCCCATCCCTTCCCATCCCATTATGTAGTGAAATAGATGCATGTGTAACCATCACATACAGCAGCATGAAGAGCACATGACAATTGCTGCTTTAAGGACAAGAATGCAAAGGAATAATTTCACCATAGTTACTGCAAGTGTTTTGCTTTTGTGGGAGAACACCATGCATTCCGTTTGTGCTGATCCCTGTCTTTCGGCAGGGAAGTGAATGTCACCAACAATCATTCCCCTTTGTTATGTCACTAGAAAACATGGTAGATGTCTCTCCTGTAGAAGCTCTAGCAACCTTTTACCTTGCTCTACTGGAGCCTTCAAACCTGTTAGCCTGCCATGCCAGCCTCCTAATGAAAAGTGCAGTTGGGGCAACAAAATGCTTGTGTGGTCTGCATAGTATTTGAAATAGCCAAGCCTGTTGATACTTGTGGGAAATTCTATTGGAAGGTGAGCAACGCACCAGCTGTCTCTCTGTCCCCACACTCTGTACAATTGGTGCTACTGCCACTGGCATTTGGGACAAAGCAGGTAGAGGCTGTTTGAAGGGGGTTCCCACAGGTTCTTTGATGAGAACTCTTTTCCCATCTTCTGTTGTCCTCTGGACATACACAGCACCCTAAAAGCAGGCATGAGAAATAAGCATGTCAGTGGCCATTCAGTAACAATGAAAATATCCACAAGAGGACACTGCAGGACATCATGTGTCCACTATTTGACAGTTCTTACTGGGTAGATCGGCAAATACCTTTAGAAGAGAGATTAGGATTTGGATTAAAGATGATGGTATTCCAAATCTGAACAAAATTTGCTCTCTCCTTTCTTGCAAAGATAAATTGTGGCCCTTTGTCATGTTCCAAAGAGCCCTGTCTGCTCCTACAAACAGACATTGGAGATGCATTAACATAAGGGCTACCCCAGGGCTGCTTTATACAGGACATTTTCCTACATGGACAGGGGAAAAGGAGCATAAAGAGAGAAGAAGTTCCTGGGCACAGGAGAATCAGGGTTGGCATGGTTTATACCTGCGTTTGAGAAAGCTTCTCTCTGATGGCCTCGTCTTCATTGCGTCCCTCTTGATTCACCTTCTCAGGTGAGCAGGAATCACATCTCCATGTTCCGCTGTCCAGCATCCCGGAGCAGGACAGTGGTGTGATCATGGAGACAGAGAGAGAGGGAGAAAGAAATAGACAAATTAAGCAAATGTTCGCAGAAAGTACTGCAAATGGCATCTTGGTGTACTGCGTATTACCACCAATCTCAGACCCATTAAATTTAATGGGGCAGAAAAGCATGCATGCAAGAGGAGCTGTCTTGTGCATAGGAAAAATCCTGGCAAAAGAAAGCAATTTCGTATATCCACTTCAGAGACTGCTGAGCATGCTCAAGGTCAATGGAGCATGCTTAGTAGCAGCAACAGAAGCTCTAGCCCTATTGCCCACTGTAAAGAAAAGGTGCCTTTTTTTCTTTAGGATATGCCTAAGAGCTCACAGGAGATGTTTTGTACTAGTCCTGTGATAATCATCTCCATCAGATGAGTGAAAGGGTGGGGGTAGGCATGGAGGACCAATATGTTGGATCAAAGCAGAAAAAGGATTTGTGAGATTTTGAAGTCAATCGTGCACATGTACCATGAGGATTGGTAATAACACCTGTACGGTGATATTCTGCATAGTCTTTAAATGATGCAACATTTAGACCCCATCACAAGGCCACTCACCGGCCTTGGAACTGCTTTTCTCCTGTATGGGCCCAAAGAGAGGTGATGGGGCCAATCCAGTGGGTCTTTACCAAATGACCAACATTGCTGGCAGAGTGCCAGTCAGGTGGGAAATACCTATATAGTGCATTCTGCCCATGTGTTGGAGCATTCATACAGTCCACTGGCCTCTGTACTATTGGGCAACATGGGAAGACTGCCCAACTTATCTGAGCCAAAAGCCAGGTGTAAAACACATGCATTTTATTAATTGGTCAATGGAGGGATATTATGCTCTGAGCTTGCTAGCTACAGTTCTGCACATGTACTACCACTGAAATTATTGGAACTATGACTTTTTGCAAGAAAGGGGCCTTGGTTGGTGTCCCCAGAGTGCTGTGTGCTGTGTGAAGATGTTGTTTTGGGTTTTAAAAAGAATGGAAGAAAGGGTATCATATGAGAACCTCCTAAAATTCCTAAAATACACTGGGGGAAATTGTTGCAATGACTCCAAAGACTAGCTAGCACCCTGGAAATAGAATACCCTTCAGTTCTGTACCCTTCAGTTCTGTACCCATAGTTGATTCCAAGCAATATAGGAATGTTCATTGGCAGAGCTGTCATTACCTAGGAATCTCTGTCAGTGGCGGCACAAGGCAAGTGAGATGAAAGGCTTTGGGGCATCCATCGCAGCAGATCAACTCCCCACCATCCCTGCAGACAGCACATTCATCATCATTCTTCTGGCCCAGCAAAGTTGTGGGGAAGATCAAAGCAGAAAGAAGGCTCAGTTGGCAGATAATTTCCCTGCATATGGCTATGCAATTCTAACCTGTGCTGGAATAGGCCGGCCGCATTCTAATCACGTTAGGAGACAGCAGCAGCTCAGCATGCAGCAAGGGGATATGTTGCCCTTGCTCCAGGTTAAGCCCCAGCCAGCCCTATGGGTCTGTTCTGCACCAGCAAAATAGCAGGCGCAAGTCCATGCAGCCAGGAGAGGCCCAAATCGGGGCTGCCCAGCCTGGGGACGGAGGTTAGGATATGGCTCAACAGCCGTGTCCTGTCTCTGACCCCCACCCATGGTGCTGCCCTGTCATGGCCCCTGCCTGCCTCCAACATGCCCTTTGTGCAGCCCTGCGCTGGAAGAACTAAGCCGGCACACAGCTGGCACAGCTGACAGGTGCAGTGGCACAGGTGTACCAGTGCTGCTACTTGCACCAGCCCAGCAACCGAATCTGTGGTGCAGACGCACCTTATGGCAAGTTTGTGAGAGCGCTGGTCGGGCACAAGGGCACTGTGCCGGCACAACACCAGGTTAGGATAGCCCCCTCACACACCTATCCACACCACCATTGCCCTCTTATTAATTACAAACATGTTATTTCTTTAGCTGTACTCTTAAGCCTCCATAACAGTCAACAGCCAGACCCTGGAGACTCACCATTCCTAGCGCATTTGTGCGCCCCAAGTCGAGTAATTACGAACTCTTCCTCGGGAGCATGAAAAGAAGCACCAAGCTGCATAGCAAGTGCTCTGCTTCCTAACACTGGGTTCCACTTAGGCTCATCAGCAGGGGCAGCCCATTCATGAGGCCAACTGAATGAAGCAGGCAGCAGTTTGGCAGGAGGCAGCCACCTCTGTTCCCCCCACTTGCTTCCACTGCTCACTGTGGAAGCAGTGGCTTCCACTGCTCATTTGGCTCACTGCCTTGGCTAGGAGGTCTCAGGCCAGCCCTGTTCATCAGTATCTTTGTTCCTAGGTTCAAGGAGGTGGTCCTGGGGGTAGGTCCTGTATCAGGGCTAGCCAAAATCTGGGCCGTGAACAAATAGTGGCAAGTTTCATGCCTCTTCTCTTTCTCTATGTTCATCAGTGCCCAGTTGCCAGGTTCTAAGATGTCTTCCTATGGTTGGTATCCCAGAGGCATCAGGGGGGTGCTGATGCCTGGTTCCCCCATGTTGTGGATCCTGCCCCACAGCTCTGAGATCCTGCCCCACAGCTCTGAGATGCAAATGTCCTGGTGACCCAGCCTCCATCTCTAAGGATGTCCATTTTGATTCAGGCTCTGAGAGTTGGTGGGCAATGAAACAAGCCTGGACTACATAGACTGGAAGCACCGAAAGAAACAGCACTCCCAGTTTCTGAGAGCTATTTTTTTTTCCTGAACGTTGCCTTATGAAATGAGAAGCAACACTGAGGGGGATAAGGGTGCTAGAATGAGTAGTGACAACAGAGGCTATGATTTGAAACCCTTAGATGCAGACGGAGTCTGTCACTGCATGAATGTGAGATAATAAAGAAGTATCATTTCCTCTATGAAACAGTACTTGATCTGATCTTACAAGGTCTTTAATCAATGTGGGTTTATACATATATCATATAGCCTTGGTGAGGTGTACAAGACATGTAATGGGCATAATAGCGGAACCTCTGCAAGCCTTGCTAATATGCCCCTATTAATACTGTATGTCCCCATTAAGTGAGCTGGGATCCCAACATCACTCCAATAGCCATGGCCACTGGCCAGTAATGTCTCAAACATAAGCAAAGTTGCAGTTGCTTTAAACATTGAAATCTTTGGGGAATTCCGTCGTGGCAGGAATGAGGCAAACTCTGCCAAGGAAAAATGTTTGTTCCAGCCAAATTCTCGAGCATTGGTGATCTGCCCCAATCCAAATAAAGAAACCTGGGACTTCCCAAGTGAGGTGGACCTTTCAGGGCAAACATATGCTATGGCTTGGTGGAGACAGTGAGAATGCTAATGAGCTGGATTAGATGATAAGGTACCAGTAAAGGCCAGTTGCGGATGTCAACATGCCCCCTTGGTTTTGCCCAGTGAAAGATAATCCACAGAAGTTAGTCTTTCAAACACATCTCCTCAATAGGCAACATCGCTTTTCAGACCAAAAGACTGTCTACAGCATCTTTCTATCTGCTTTAGCTGTTTGGGGCAGATTTACATTTGTGCAATTCACATTTCTTCCCATGCCCTGTTGCCAGGTTTCATAATGTGAAAGCAAGGGCTACTACACTGTACCACAGTCTTTTTAGGGAAGCTGCATGCTTGGAAACACAATGGGAACACATATTCATGCACCAAGGGGTTGCCATTGGCCGCAGTTCTCGAAATTGTGCCCTTGCATGTTTCCAGGTGAATTTCTCATTTTCAGTTCTCACTCCTACTGACAGAGGGGAGATGGTATAGGCATACCCCTTGTGCAGAGGACATAAAAAAGGACATTCTCATTACCTGTTGGGGAATGGGATTCACAGTGTGAAAAGGGATGACATGGTACTTCTCCTGTAAGCATGATTTCTTTTCTTCAGTCTGAAGATGAAAAGAGTTAAGATGTGCAAATGAGCATGCTGACTAAGGGCCTAATCCTATCCAGCACAGGAGCAGCAGCTCCAAATGGCTACCACTGGATCCTGTGCTGAATCCAAGCAGGCTGGAGGTCTCTTCAGGGGAAGGGACATTTGTCCCCTACCCCCAAGTGAAGCTCCAGCCTGCTCAATGGGGCTTCTCAAGTCTGCACCTGCTAAATCGCAGGCACAGATGGGACAAGTTGTGTTTTCAAGCCTGACACAGAGGATAGGATCTAGTGGCAGATGCCTCCACCAGTTCCACCCCTTTCCCAAGCCAGTTCATCCGCCCATTCAGGGGTGCCGACTTGCGTTCAACATTGGTGGGGGGGGGGGCTCTAGCCATGCCCCTTGATGCAGCCACACCCCTTGACACACCCAATGTTGTGATGTCATAACATTGTGACATCATGACGCTGGGGTGTGTGGCCAGGCACTTCACCAGTTCCCCAGAGCAAGAGAGGCATGCTTGTTCCCCCTGCTGCTGCTCAGGCAGTTGGGCAGACCATTAGATGCTTCCTTGCAACCGTGATGCATTGCACTAAAAACATGATTTCTTCGTAATTTCTCCCTTTTTTGAAATTGCACCTTCTAAAATCTCTCAGTGCAAAAACATGTAATAGGCTATTGGGAAAGCTAGTCCTATACTGGTAGGTCATGCGAGTTACTGTAAGTCGGAAAGCAGAGACTGATGGTCTGCCCAACTGCCTGAGCAGCAGCAGGGGAACAAGCACACCTTCCCAGCTCTGGGAACTGGAGAAGTGCACAGTTTCTCCCTGCCACTTCCCCCTGCCCTACTGCATGCTTGTGGTTGGCTCTGTTCTTTGCAGGGTGTGTGTGTGGGGGGGGGTGAGATAGTGGGGTGGCACAGCCACACCCACAAAATATTGGGAGGGCCACTTGCCCCCATGCCACACCCATGTTGGCACTACTGTGCCCATTCCACCCTCCCCCTGTCCAGAAATGCCTCTTCCCCCCCCCCTTCCTGCCCCCCTTCCCATGACCTGGTGCCACTCGGTGATTACTTCTGCTCCGCTGAGAGCCAACCTTTAACATCAATGTGGCAGCACAGGCCTCCCTGCTGGCACTACTTCCTCTCTGAGGGGTGCAAACATGCCTTACAGCACCTTTGCGACATCCATTACCAGCACTGGGGCTGTAGTGCCAAAAGTAGGGCAGCATAGGATTGGGCTGTAAGGCTGTAGTCCTACACACAGTTTCCTGGGAGTATGCTCCATTTAATCTAATGGAGTTTATTTTTGAATAGATATGCATAGGATTGCACTCCAAAGGAGCAAGGAGGCCTAAGTCATCCCTGAATGAAGGATTCTGGTTCTTGGATTGATTTACACAATCACTAAACTAATGGTAACTATAATTTTTTTTTCTTTAGCATGTGGTGACTCCAGTAGCGGAGAGTGGATCACTATGTCATGTAACTTCTTTGCCATGAGCAGGCCATTTTGCATCTCTGTATAGCTTGGCAGTGGCATTTAAAATCAATTGTCAATCATCCTGATGTAGTATTGTATTACATCTGCAAATAATAACTGGCATCATCTGCTTATGGCAAATGACTCACATTACCCTACCTTGATGAGATCTGCGTGCCCAAGGGGGAGAAGACGTGTCTAGGCCAGAGGGAGCCATGGAGACCAGCACTTACTTTGTTGTTGTATTTTGTGAACATTTTGTAAGCTTCCTTGAACATTTGCATTGGAAAGGGAAAAGGGAAAAAATGCTATTTAAATTATTTAAATAAATAAATATCCAGCCATCTTTTCTGGACAGGCTTGAAGAGATATGTAGCCAGCATGACCCTGTCAGTGCCGCAAACTGGCCCCTAGATAGTATCTACCATTAATATCAGCACAGTATAGGGTACTCTGTCTTCAGTGTAAAATGAATGACCCTAGAAAGTTTGATGGGGCTAGAGAAGAATATTGTGTTACATACATATTCAAGGCCCTGAGGTTCTTTGGCTTTCATGTTGGGCTTCAGCTCTCGGGCTTTGCTCTTCTCTCCAAGCTCCTCTAATTTGCTTGATGCAAAAAATTCACCACCAACCTTGACATTTTTCTTAGCGTCTCCTAGGAAAAAAGATTAAGCTCGTCATCAGAACTGAAACAGAATTGCCCTTGTTTTTACAGAGAATATTTCATTTTTGCTATAACTGGAAAGCTATAGTGGATGTTTCGTGTCAAAATGCATTGTACAATCGTGTGGGACACCCTCCCCAAATATTTTTCATGCACCCACCAGGATATAAAGGTTACAATTTGATGGGTCCTCCTCTATAGTACACTATAAGGAACAAGCTTAAAGCATTATGAAGAGGACAGCAGACCATTGTTTTAGTAGAGATAAAGCAGAGAGATTTCGACAGCTGGGTTCAACTCCTGGGAGTCACCGATATCTCAGCTCTAGTCCCACATCTGTAAAAGCTTTGATTTTGCTAGGAATTGCACATACCACAATAGTTGTCCAATCCTTATTACTGTCCATAGCAGACAAACATCAAGAGAAGGGTATAACCATCATGCTTTGCTCTTATCTGGATGGCCACTACTAGACAGAGTATTGGATTCGTTGGGCTTTTGGCTTAATCCAGTGACAGCACATTCCTAACCCCAAACTGAAATAGGTATGCCCAGGGTGTGGCTGTGGCACAACCCAGGACAAGGGGAATTGAGGCCTCTTCCCCCAGGTAAAAATTGAGAATTTCTGAGCCAGCAGTAAATCAAAGCAAAACATTGCACACTATAAATCAACATGGACACAACACAGCAAAGGGCTATGCTTACCATTAGGAAGTGGGAAATGCTGAATCTCAACATTCTCTGTTTTTTTCACAGCTTTTGCCTTTGGCATGGAGTTTCCTGTAGATTCACAGAACAGATTAATATTTGGAAAGCAGGATTCAGTGGAAGAGGGAAGCAGGATGCCCTGGGTACTGCCCTAGGGAGGGTGACACCACTAGTGACCAAAATTGGGGAAATCGCCATTGTTAGGAATAATACCATCATGTTATATACCATTTGATGCGTAATTTCATGTAGCATGTAATGAAACAAAGTAGGGTGTAATATCTGCATTCTATC
Source organism: Lerista edwardsae (assembly GCA_029204185.1). Lineage (NCBI taxonomy): Eukaryota > Metazoa > Chordata > Lepidosauria > Squamata > Scincidae > Lerista > Lerista edwardsae. The sequence goes on from JAJKFI010000002.1 coordinate 28,680,125, forward strand.
AAACATTATGGCCCCAAACCCAGAAAACAAAAATACAACTGTGTTACATAAGACAGTTGCATTTTTGTTTTCTGGGTTTGGGGCCATAATGTTTGCTAGAACATTAAACTCAAAACAGACCAATGAGACTGATTGTTCGATGAGCCAGTGAGATGTTATTATGATACAGCATGGAACCAATAAGGTGTTAGGGAACCAATAAAGTATTAGGTGTTCTGGTCAGCACCAATGACCAAAATTGTGGAAATCATGGTTTTTAGGAATAATGACATCATGTTGATGAGTAATTTAATGCGGAATGTAATTAGACTGCATTGAAATATCTATCAAAGGTTATAGCCAAATAACCAGAAAAAGAAAACACAACTAATGTAACAAAAATGGGATTTCCTTAACTCAAAACTGACCGAAGAGACTGAGGGCTCGATCCTATCAGGCATAATGCGGGCTGTACGCTAGTACTGTACTTCCAGCGTCACTGTCATGCAAGGTGCCATGAAGCACCTCCAGTGCCGGCGGTAAGCACCCGGAGAGAGCACTGCAAGCTGGCAAGTGGTGAGTCCACCGATGGCCGGCGTTGCAGCCTTTCTGGGTGGGGCAGGAGGGTGTTCCAGGTCAGGGGGGGGGGTGGAGCTGGGGTGGGACGAGTGGCGATCCTGACTTCCGTGTAGGGACACGCAACCTTACACGGAGGGCACTGCCTCTGCGCCAGCTAAATAGCCAGCACAGAGGCAAGTAGACTGCTTGCCCGCCTTGCACCCTAACCATGTGGAAAGGGGAGAAGTGTCCCCTTCTCCCGCAGAGCCTCCCACAGCTGCCTGGCTGCCGTGGGATGCAGTAGTAGCTGCCTGACTACCCCCAAGTTGGCCACTGGTTTTTTGCTGGGTGACCTGTACCCTTTGATAGTAAAATAAATAAACAAAATGCGGGGGGTCATACCGTGTGTTACCTCACCAGGTGGTACCAACCCTAGAGGGAAAGTTTGGGTGCTGTTGGTCACTGGCTCAGATAACTTTTAAAGTGGATAAAAGAAGGAAGGAACCCTGCACCCCACTCTGAGCTCCTTGGAAGATGGCATAAAAATGCAAATAAATAAATAAATATTTTCTCATGTGGGGTTGCCAAAAGTGTATGGGTCAAATGGCCTGGCTATGCCACTGGCAGGATGTATTTTTCCCTCCAGAATGCACTGCAGTTGCCTATCCTGTTAGGGCCAACCTGGATTCTCTGGGCCCTCGTCAGCAGCCCATTTGTACAGAAATGGGAATGAAGTGAAATGTTGACCTCCCAGACAGATTCGCATTCAGTATGACTACGGTTGATAAAGGCAGGCACATGCATTATACTGACATTAAAGTGGGATTCTCTTTCTGGGGCTTTCTGTGTGGGGCGGTGGAGGAGGGCAGACTGTTCTTTATCCTTTGCACTTCCTCTTTTGCATATCCCTACTAAGCTCTTGCATTCACTCAGCCACAACAAAGCCAAAGCAAACATCTGATACCATGGTGTGTGTCGCCTTTCACTGACGACGGAGGCAGGTGTGAAGACTCTTTTTCCTCTGGTGCCTTCCGCTTCCCTTGAGATTTGTGCTGAGCCAGAACCTTAGGGCTGGTGGGAGGTTTCCTGGCCCTGCGGTGCCTGCTGAAATCCAGATCTGAAAAGAAGGAAAATGCTCAGAGTGGACAGAATCCTTGCCCATGTCTAGAGAAACCTTGCTTCTGGAAGGAATGACAGTGTTCCCTTGAGCAGTAACAAAAAACAGGTACAAATTATTTGCAACCACTGGCTATCAGGGATGTCTTTTGTAAGCCTGGCTTAATTGTGTTTGTTTTTAATTATTGACATTAGACACACAGAGCACCATCATTAGTCCCCCTTCCCATTTTAAAGCAGAGGCAATATTTCTCCTGCCCAAGTAGGTTCAGTGAGGTTTTTATTTTGTGCTGTGGGTTTCCAAAAAAGACATGTTTGTTATGATTTGTTTATGCATGTGCAAAAATGATGCTCACCTCTATCGGTTTACAGCATTATTGAAAAGTCAACAAGCGGAAACCCAATTTGTTTTATCATCAGGGGAGAGTGTAACATTGAGTGCTATGGTTTGAGGCTCTGAAAGCATATGGCCCAGGTGACTGAAAATGAGAGTTAGCCAGACTGACACCACTCTGGCCATACAGAAAGGAGGGCGGTGGGCAGAACTGCCTGTGTTAACTGTCCGACTGCATGGTTGGGAAAAAATATTTCGGGTTGCTGAGGGCCAGATAAAATCTTGTAGTGGGCCAGATGTGGCTCCTGGACCATAGTTTGGAGATCTGCTAGTCTAGGATGATCCCAGCTGGTACCTTTAGGAAAGCTGTTCCAGATGGACTGGAGCTTGGCATATCTCTCCAGGTTGTAATCCTTGAAGAGGACTCTCCAGAAGTCCTGGATGGAAGGTGACTCCTGACTCAGCAGCCAGGTCAACATGGCATGAAAAGCTTTGTGACAGCCTTCTTTCTCCTTTCGATGGATAGTGTCCTTCAAGAATGGGGGGAGGAGAAAGGAGGTTTGATTTATCCCCTAAGACATGTAGCACATCAAAGAACCAACAGTTACAGAAAGAGTCTCAACATTCTGACACTGTAGGTGGTAACATAGGTGTCTATGATAGTCTACCAAAGACCAAGTAATTGTGAAATGACCATAATGATGAAAAAGGGAAAGGCGATGAAGGATGCCATTACACATATGCTTCAGACTTAACAAGCAAGACTGGTCATCTTTCCCAATAAGACATTTGGAGGCTCTGGTTTCACAGAGTACAGATTCAGAATTTTGCAGCTGTTTGAAGAATTTTTCCAAGGGACCCAGGAACTTTGGCATGTAAATTGAGATGTCAAACTTTGAAAATGTACTTTGAAATACACGACCAAAAGTTGTTAAAACAGCTTACCCAGCACTACCTAATTCAGTAATGGGGCTCAAAATAAGGCACATACAAACGCAATGTGTGGCCCTGAAGAAAGGCTCCCACAATGTGACTCATCTAAATTCCTTACATTTCCATTCTTCCTATGCACTTTGGAATTTGTGAGGCAATTTGTGCCTCACATGCTATGTGAATGTGAGCTCTTTTGTTTTGTAAATATGTACTGAAAAATGTTAACAGATTCAAAGGAAGAGAAAACGCAGAAATACAACTCCAGACAATACATCAAAGAAATTACGGATAAGCACATGACCATCCACTGGTTTGTATAAAATGTGAAGTACAGGTCTGTAATGTCGCACAAAAACATATTTACATGTACACGGTAAAATTGTGCTAGTCATGTGATATTCATTGTTCTTGTTCCTCTCACCTTGAACATCTCTTCAGTGACAACTTCATGATCCACAAGTCCATGAAGTAATGGGAAGACATCATCCACGGCCATTGAAATCTCTGTTCTATAAAGCTTCAGTAACTTCCTCAGGTCTCCCTCTCCCAGTGGCCGATCAGAATTGCACATCCTGAGACAGAATAACATCACAAAATTGTAAGACGCATCCATCCTTTAGGTCCATATTTTTGCTTTTGTCTCTCTGTATCTATCAATCAATCCTTACTAGGACACAGGATTTGTACACCTATTTGGGTAAAAGTAGTTGCACTTCTTGTGCAAGTGTGTATGTTGTATAATTTAAATCTTCCCTCTAAAGTAGGATATCCAAAGCATCCAAAAAATTAATCCAATTTTGGAATCTTTATTGTCATCCCAGCTGTCTCTCCAGTCTCTGCTGAACTTTGGAAAGACAGATTTGTATGTACAGGTTGGAAAAACACACTAGTATTCAGAATGCTTTTTCCTTGTTGTGGTTTTCCACCTTTTCAGCACCCAGATTTATCTTGCTCACACTGTCCTTACTAATAAAGGAGAGAGACAGCCCCACAGTTCTCACCTGTCAGATTGAGATACAGTATAGTATCTATATGTATTATCCTGTTTTCTGCAGTTCGGGGTGCTCTTTATAGTGCTGAGTTTGTGGATCAAGAATGACCAGGGTGGGGCGTTGTTGTACAGCAACAAGAAAAAAAAAGCATCTTCCTATGGAACCAATAGAAGCCCAGTGATGAATTTCACGAATTAGGGGAAGCTATCTCTAATTAAGTGCATTTGACCTGCATGATTGCCAGAAAATATTTGGAGAGCTTCGTTCCACCTGACACCATTGGTACACTCTGCATATTGCCTTAGATGACTGGAAAACAGAAGAGCTGCCCTGCTGCTGTGTATTTTTTTTTTGTATGTGTGTGTGGAAAGACTGATTATGCCCCAAATTCTCAAGGTAATAGACTCTGGGCGCAATCTTAGCCAAACTTCCAGCACCAAAGTAAGGGCAATATGCAGCTCTAAGGTAAGGGAACAAACATTCCCTTATCTTGAGGAGGCCTCTGTGACTGCTCCCCCCCCCACTGCAGGATGCAGCACATGCCCCATTAGCACAGCTATGTCAGTGCTGGAAAGTGGGTTAGGATTGCGCCCTCAGTGCTATAGTACAAGTACAATGTCCATAGACATTTGGGAGGTCTCCCTCCTAGTAAACCATGTGCTATTTTTTTTTCTAAGAAATCTGCCCAATATTCATGCTAAGGCAGAGGTTCTCAAATGTTTTAGCGCTGGGACCCACTTTTTAGAATGACAATATGCCTAGGACCCACCAGAGGTGATGTCATGGCCGGAAGTGCCATCTTTGTGATGCAAGAACCTGCTGCTTTTCTGAGAATGCGGCAATAAGTTGGGTTATTTCTCAGTCATTTTCCAATAGTAAAGTGAATCAGAAAGAAAAAAGCCAGTTTACAACCTTAACACAAGCAAAACAACCACACAGCCCTCCCCTTTTCCAGCATCCCAGACATCCCATATTTTCAATATGGCTGCTCTAGGTGCTTCACAACCCACCTGAAATCATGACCCTCTGGTGGGTCCTGACCCACAGTTTGGGAACCATTGTGCTATTATAATGGTTGACAAATGTTGATTTCAAAAATACAGGCCCCACCCCATGAACCTAGATAGCAGAGCAGAGAAAGCAAATATTTTTACCAATTTTTGGTAATTTATCAATTAAAAAGGTAAAGGTTTCCCCACGACCGAATGGTCTAGTCGTGACTGACTGTAGGGGGCGGTGCTCATCTCCATTTCAAAGCCTGTAGAGCTGGCGTTCTGTCCGAGGACAAGCTTCCGTGGTCATGTGGCTGGCATGACTCTACGCCGTAGCACACAGAACACCGTTCCCTTCCCACCGAAGTGGTCCCTATTTATCTACTTGCATTTAGGTGCTTTTGAACTGTTAGATTGGCAGGAGCTGGGACAAGCAACAGGACCTCACTCCGTCGCACAGTCTTGAACTTCCACCTTCCAGTTGGAAAGCCCAGCAGCAGCGGTTTAACCCGCTGCGCCACCACCCATCAATTACCCTGCAGCAAAACTTCCATTGCCACCCACTCCATCTCCTCGTCCTCCTCTCCTTCCAGACCAAGGGAAGGAGACAGAGTGGTGCACCAGCAGTGCACACTAATTTTTTATAGAAGGGAGAGGGAAGGCAGAGGAGGTAGGTCTCTAAAATGGTAGTCTCAGGAAGGCCTCCCAGCACCCATGGCAGCATGTCAAACACTACCCCTCCTTCTGCTGTTGCACCTGCTTCTGCTCCTCCCACTGCCTGAAAAACGGAAAAGGAAGAGGGGGACAAAGCAGGAGTAGCATGGAAGAGAAGCAGCAGGGCCAGTAAGCAGGTAGATGTGGGCGCCCTTGTCCAATGTCCTGCAGGAGATAAGCATCACATGGGCTTGGCTTAAATAGCAGACAAGGCTTTAGCTGAAAACCAGGGATCTCCTCCTTTTAGATTTCCTCTAAAAACCAAGGCCCTCCTTGTGTCTGACACCTCTTAAGAATTGCAGTGCACCAGCTGAAAACAGTTTTCTTTGCCTAGAACTTTTAACAACAGAATGTGGTTATTTGCTGGCAGTTTTTAGTGCTTTTTTGGCCTATTGCTTACTGTGCTGTGGTTAAAAAATGTTGTGGTTTTTATTTCATAGGGGTGGTGTTTGGTTTTAATTTGTAATTTTAATTGGTAAACTGCACTGAAAATTAAGCAACAGGATAAAATATGTTTTGATACATTTTATTAAATAAACTAAAGGGTAAGGTCTGCAAATTGCCTCATCTCAGAGAATCCAATGGACTTTCCAGAACGTTCAATTTACTGAATTGAAAACTGACATTTCTCTCACCTGCTCTCTTATGTAATTCAGGGTTGCTGATAGTGCTTAGTTACAAGCTGTGGGTGGCTGAACTTTTTACACACTATTTCTGTGAGAAGTATTTAGGTATTTAAGTATTTACTACTTCTGTGAGAATTGTATTTAGGTCAGAAAGGCCTAAATACAATAGATCACAACTCCCAAATACACTACAGCTATCACAGCACCCTGAATTATTCCTGACATTAACTCTGGGCAACCTCAGAATTTATGGACTTTCCATGACACTTAATCATCTTTAATTGCTTAGTTCCCCTCCTCCTGGAATGAAGCTAGGAAAAGTCAGAAGGTCACTTAAGTCAGGAGTGCATAGCTCAAATTACTCTATAGCCAGATGCAGGGGATGGCAGCAGGATGCAAGTATCTTGTGTGCTCAATGGGGCTGTTCCTATGGGTCATCGTAACAGGAATAATAATCTATTCTAGATTCTATTAGACCTAGAATCTATTCCATTGATGATAGCCGATATGCAACTGGTAAGAGTCGAAGAAAAGAACAAAACACATAGTGAAATTTGATTAACTTTGGGAAAGACTGAGCAATGACGGAGCAATGAACTCCACTTTTCAGCAAATATACTTTATGCAATCATCTTTTGAACTCCTGCCACTCTGATTTTTGACTGACAGCACTGAATGTGTGGCTCTGGTCCATTTCCTACTGAAAGACTGTTGGCTGTTGATCTGTTCAATCTTTCTGTATCCTTCTATAATGATCATCATTAGTTGGTGACACAGCTGCTGAACCCAGGATCCCATTCAAGGAGCTGCTTTGTTGCAAAAGACCTACGAGATTCCAAATGATGATGAACGATCCTTATCATTTACTTTCTAGAGTTATAAAGCAGCAGCACCATTAATGACAACAACAATTCTCCCTTATTTAACTAACTTTGTTCATAATCTTGCTGTTTATTTAGTGTCTGATACTGGTTGGACTTGTGTAAGCTGAATTCAGACAAAAAACAAAGTAGTGATAATTTCCATGCAGGTTATACATTTAAATACACAAGTACAGAAGAGGCCACTGTTCCAGTTGAATCCTCAAAACCTTAGTTCAGTTCCCCTTACTTCTAATTCATTTTCCATATGGCCAAGATTACTTCGGACCCATTTTTCCCGTTTGCTTTCACAGCAGCCCTATTATTATTTTAAATTTATCAGCAATACCACCCAACATTACCTTTTGTAACCTACACAATTGATCTCAACAAATGAGAGTACATTCCTAACCTTGAGTTAGGCCGGCAGAAGTTAGGCCAGCAAAGTTTTTGCCAGCACAAGGGACACCGTAAAGTGCATTTGGACCACTCCTGGAGTCGGGGAAGATGGTGCACATCTACTGTATATGCTTTCTGACCCCGAGAGCGGTCCAAACATACTTTACGGTGTCCCTTGTGCTGGCAAAGCTTTGCTGGCCTAACTGTGCCGACCTAACTCAAGGTTAGGATTGTACCCTCAGACACATTAGCCTATAAGAAAACATTCTTGTAAATTGATACGTAGCATCTCTCCCAACTGTATTTTGTATAGACTTTAATATCCTGTGTATCTATGTGATAATGAGATTGTGATATTCTACAGATTGACATTTATTGCAGCCTACCCTTACATGGCCCCTTCATGGATCACTGCCTTGTTATGGTGAAGGGGCTTGAGTAGCTCAATGAAGCTGTGAGCTCTGCCATGTAGGGTTACCCAATATGGACAGGTCATAGTAGAGTTCTGACTAAACATGGTCTGCTGGAGAAGGAAATGGCAACCCACTCCAGTATCACAGGAGAGCAAAGAAACCTCTCCTTTCAGAGGCTTGGGTTATTGGTAACAAGTGTTTATTCAGGGGGAGAAACTAGCCCCCTCCCCAAGCGCATTCATAGCCTGCTTCTCAACTCACCCCTTGCCAATAGTTCTGTTCAAAGCCACCTCCAACTGCCTGAACCCTTCTCCCTTCTTTCTCCCTGAACTCACTTTTTCTCCTTTATTTCTGTCTCTGCTCCCCCGTCACTTCCTTTGCCCAGTTCCTCTGGAAAACCCAATTCCCCTCTGCTCTTTCTCCCTCCGTATTTTCCCACTTTGCTCTGCCATGTCTCCTCCAAGTTCCTCTCCTCTTTTCTTCTCCTTCTAACAGTATACTTTATGACTCCGTTATGCAGGAATATTAGTCGTACACCTTCTCTACCTAAAGTACAAGTGAGCTATTTTAGTTGGACCCAATTTGACCCCACTTTTGCACCTTCATGCTTGTCTCTATTTTCCTTTCCCTGACAAACTGAACAGCCATGCCCCGGGCCACTACACAGGGCCCTTGCCCATAATTGTGTTTTGTCTCTGTACACATGTCACGTGTTTTTAAAAAGCACTGCTAGTAACACCTTTTAAGCATCTTTGACATACTGAAGTCTTGGGGATGGGCTAATTCTCATCAAGGCAATTCTGACCCAACAGATAAGGAGTAAATTATTGTTGACATACCATGCAAATAGTGCAGCACACTTTAAAGTAAAAATGTTTTGGTTTAACCGCTTCCTTACAGTTCAAAAAGTTTTAATGGGAAAAATGGATAACAATGAGCTAGTTAGTTTTGTTTTTAAGCCTTAGGGCTATATAGATAATTCAGTAACTAAAACTTGCAGCAAATAATTTGTATTACTTATAAACCCTAGAAAAAGCTAGCTTAAGCAGACTGTCAGTTCACACACACACTTACATGCCCCTTACTAACTGGGTGTAGACCAGCTTACTTGCACCTTACTCACGGGGTACAACATCAAAGAAAGACTTGAAGACATGAGCCATTGAATTAATCACCACAGACAAAACTTTCATATCACCCACTGTCAACACAGTTTGTTTTTTTAATGGAGAAAGTTCATACATGTAAATCAATAGTTCTCAGCTTACATCTTATCAGAGAACTAGTCCCAAGACCCCATACTTTCCAATGTGGAAATACTGTACAATGCATGGGGTAGCATATCCAAGAACATACCCCAAGTACAATGAATAATATGGACCTGTGCACATTCCAAGTTTTTTGAGGCGTTTTCACCTTTTTAAGGTAAAAGGATTACAAAAATTGGTTATGCATATGTCCCTGTTACCCATTAAGTCATGCAATGGAGCTGAATGTATGGATTTGAGACTGTGCAAGTCAGCCTTCTGTGTGCTTAAAAAAGAAAACCAGAAACCAGAACACAACAATGTGAAAACAAAAAATTTGTTCAGCATTGAACTGGAAAGAAAATGTGTACTACACACAGGTACTGTATGCAGAATGACAACTTCTTCAAAGCTTTAAAAGTAGCTTCTGATTCAGTAGATATTTTGACTTGGCAAGGTTCTTCTGTCATTGCAAACATCACAGTGCACTTATCTGGAATGCATAGCCCATGGAGCTGGGTTTTTCTAAACCCACTAAAATAATTTCTTGTGTTCAGTGTCTTACATATATTCAAGTCTGAAATACTCCTGATTACAAATTCTACTTTGTCACACAATTTCTCACCACCAATGATATTTAATTGCTAATAATGCAGAAAATATACAGATAGTTGTCACCACATTAAGTGAAGTCATTGGTTGAACTCCCTGATCTGTCTTTTCTTCCCATACAAGCAAATGTTCTCTACCAAAGCTGGTTCTAAGAACAGCAGTGGTCTCATATCTGCAAAGTCAATCCATTTTCTTCCTTCTCTAAATATCAAGAAAGGTGCTAAATCCTTTCAAGTCCCAAGGAATTAACTATAACTAAGGACACCTGGTCTCTGGAAACTTGAGTATTACTTGAGTTTTGTACAGAAAACCAAAGCACTTATTGGGTCAATTACTGTTTCCCCATAAATGGAGCCCTATTAATTGTGATGGCAAGAGAGTAAGTAGTAACCCCCAAAATCCTGCATTGCATCACAGCCCTAGAATTGCTATCTCCTTTCACTTTTCCTGAACTGTATGCTTCTTCCAATCTTGGAGATACTGAGATTAGAATGGGTGACACATTATTTAAATGCAATTGTTTTTCCAGGAGAGACTGCATTTTCGCTAGACATTTTGTAAACCAGGCCTCTACGTTCTTAGGAGCGTCCAACCTAACATGAAGGTTACAAACAAGAGAATGCACCACCTTCTTAAATATATTCCAGTGGTTAAATTCTTTTTATGTAATTTCACCTCTCAATATTTCAACTTCCAAATATTGGTTCTTCTGCCTTCCTCTGCTACATTCTAGTCCTTTAATTCCTAGTAGTTTCACCTGCTGAAGGTACAAATAGAGGCCTACAGAAATCTTAAACTTTTTCAGTAAGCTAAAAGCCAGATTCTACTGGTGCCATTGCTTTGGTGTTGTTACTGTACACTTATGGAGCCCAATGTAATTATCTACATCAACTTCCAATTTATCAGGGTACTTTAAGATCTCCCCAAACTCTTTAAACTTCAAGCAACCTTACGTAGAGAATCAGATGTTGGGCTAGCAGTTTTCATATTTGTCAAAAGTCTCATAGAATCCTGGTCTGACTTTTCTGATGCTCATACGTATATGCTGACACTCAGGAGGAACTGACTCGCTATAGCTAGTTGAAGTTGCTGTCCCAGTAATCCAGCCAGGAGATAGGCGCTTCCTTTTTGCCTTATGGGAAAAGTCTCCAATTCCTTTGTTGTGTTCAAGACAAGGATCATCTTTATTCCTATCAGTGACATCTTCATCTGACTGCTCGTCTCTGTTGGAAGTCATACCTTTGCGCTTACAAGCTTCTCTCTCTTCTTCTGCAATCCTCCTGAAACGTTCTAGTGATTCTACCTTCCTTCGTCTTTCTATTGTTTCCATTTGTTTTTTGTCCATGAAGTCTTCAAAGTACATTTTTCTCTCACTCCTTTGATCTTCAAGGAATTTCCACTCCATGTCTGTCATCTTCATGCCACTGTATTGTTCTAATTTCTCTCTTGTTACAGCATCTGTACAAAAAATATCAAAAAGCTGTTCTGACCTCTTATTGAAATCATCTGCTTTTTGTGTGAACAGCTCATTTTTTCTTCGCTTTCTGGATTGATACAACTTTGAGAATTCCTCATATACAGTAAGAATATGCTTCTTTATGTTTTGTGTTGCTATGGTGTACAAGTTGCAAAACAACCAGTGTTCCTGCAAAAGTTCAGCAAGCAACTGGGCAGCATCTTCTTTGGACCGCTGGGCTTGCCCAGCCCTTTTTGGGTGCAACAGATATAACATGTTTTGAATGACATCCTTCTTTGTAGGCAGAATTCCTTGTGCAAATTCCGAGGACTCCACATAATCAACGGTTCCCAACGTTTTTTTGGCTTCTGCTTTAGTATCCAAAGCTGCCATCATTCCTTTCTGGCTTTACTTTATATAAAAAGCCTACACAAAACAAGATGTTGAAAGTGAATAACCATAACAAGAACACACACTGTAATTCTGTGGCTATTAATAATCTAAACTTGTTTAAAAAAATTCAAGGCTACAAAAATGATTAGGCCACAATATCTTCTCAGCAGTAAAGCATTGTAATAAAATATTTTATTCTTTTTTGAGATTATGGAGAAAATTCAGAATACTGCTACCTCTCTCTCAATACAAATAATTTCTTCCAAATACAACTGCTAATTGTCATGCACCATTTAGGGTACAATCCTAACCTGGAGTTAAGGCCAGCATAGTTAGGCCAACAAAGTTTGGCTGGCACAAGGGACACTGTAAAATATGTTTGGACCATGTTTGGAGTCAGAGAGGACAGCACACAGAGATGCACTATCCTCCCTGACTCCGAGAGTGGTCCAAACACGCTTTAGGGTGGCTCTTGTGCTGGCCAAACTTTGCTGGTCTAACTGTGCCAACCTAACTCCAGGTTAGGATTGTCAGAGTACTGTGTAGTCAACTGCATGAAAAAGAGAAGTCAATAAGAATTATAAAATGTGTTCTACAACAGAACAACATTATGTGCACTTTCATGGTTCTGACAACTTGTTTTTCTTATTTCAAATCTTATACATTCATAATGTGGGTTTAATATTATACCACATTACAAACTCCAGGAAGGAATTTACATAACCATTCTAGCAATAGTCCAAGGGCTTCTCTATATCAATCAACCAACAGGTACTTATATACCGCTTTTCAACACGAAGTTCACAAAGCGGTTTACAGATACATCATAATAATTTAATGTAATAATATTAAAGTAATAATTTAAATAATTTAATAAATTAATTTAACACTACATTTAATGTCAGGGTTGCAAGTATTGGACTAAATAGTGTGTCCTTTATTAAGCTATATTTAAATACTGCATTGTAATACTTCCTGATCTGCCGAGAGAGATCTCAAACCTAACCTGCGCTCTCTACGAAGCATCTACCCCACCTTTTGAAATGCCATACCTCTGCCTTATCTAAGCTTCTCCTCATGCATTATAAAAATGCCAAATGCTCAGTTCAGACTGCAAACTGAAATTTATTAGACTGTGGTAAGGCAGCTGAGCTACGTTTTGATTTATATATGTACGGTATGGATAGAACTTGCTAAAGTACTTTATAAAAAGAGAAAAGCAAGACTGATTCCAGAATGAAAATAGACAAATAGCATGTGTCAGTGCGCACGCGTGCACACAGCTTCCAAGTTTGTCATCAGCTAAGCAGAAGAGAAACTTTCCAGAGATAAAGCTGAAATGCTTTTAAATGGATCATGATTACATAACCCAAATGTCACTAACTGCAGAATCTGTGCTCTTAAACAAATGCACAGACAGAGCTATGAAATTAACCCTTTGCTTTTAAAAAGACATGCAAAAACATGAGGGCGAATAAAGTGCTGCCAAGCAACCTCGATAACTTCTTTTCTTTGGCGACCAGTTTCTGCCAACATTAGGCGTTTTTATAATGCATGATAAAGAGTTCAAAGAAATTGGCCCGACAAAGGGTGGGCGGAAAGCAGAAGCGAAAGGTGGCAGAGGGAGGTCATTCGAAAACGTGGAAGACAACCAACGCTGTTGACTGGGGTGCCTAAAACGGTAGGACCGACAAGAAAATCCCGAGAATGTACACAGTCCGTGCACTTCGTTGCCTGGTCTGTATGACGGAGCAGAGCGCCCCACGCTCGAGGGCAGGAGGTGTGAAGCCCCTCTTCGCCTCACAGGCGCCGGCCGTTATTCTCCGCACCGGAGACCAAATTCCAGTGCCTGAGAACTAAACAGCTACGGGCGATATGAGATAGAGGAGGGTGGGGCGCTCTCCTCCCTCGCCGCCCCAACGAGTTCTTCCCCACCCCCACAGACCAGGCCGCCTGAGGCCCAGGCTGCACCTGCTCTCGTAACCAGGCCGGAGTAGTTGAGCCCGGCCAGGCCAGGTGTAATCCCGCCTTCCCATTCATCCCCAAGACCTGCCTTAGCACACCAGAATCAGGTACGTTGTCAGTTAAAAGCTCACGGCCCGTCTGCCGCCATCTTGGTCAGCGAGTGTGAGAAAGTGCTACGCAGCGGGAAAAGGGAAACCGGCGCCGCCTCTGCCATCTTGAAGAAGGGCAACGGATCTCATTCCTTCCCACGTAAGTGCTTCTGTCGGCCTCTCTATGATCTAAACTGTCACTAGCGGCTTTAACAAAACAAAACAAAAAAGACAATAATAAATAGGGCTTGGGTTACTTGTCTTTCTTAACTACAGCCGAGGAGAAAATTGGACCCAACGCGTAACACCGACAACTACGTGCTACTACGACAAAAAAGCGTAGCGACCAACCACTGCCTCATAAGGAGAAGCAGCAATCGAAGCCTAAGGTAGACAGAAGACGGGGCCTTGCTTCGAAGGGGGGTGGGCATAATCTTTGGGAGTGGGTGGCATCGCTCTTGCGAAGGAGCCGATTGGTTGATGACACAGCCACAGCTAGCCGACAGCCAATAGAATCTTATCTGAGGAGACAGCTGACTGCTCATCGCGTGGTCACCCTCAGTGACTCGTAATTTATAGACTAGACTCTCATGGGCGGAAGTTGCCTGACTAAGCCCTGTGTCAATCAGCTCTTTCCGGGGGCTGTCATCGGTTTCCAACGAGGGTGGGAGTCGGAAGGGGGGTGTTAAACGAACTGCGGCTAATGCAAGGGCTAATGTAGGCGCGGGTGCTGCTTTGTCTACTACGCTGCTGCCCGCCCTGCCAATATCTCTAACTGGGGCGCTACAATCTGATTTGTCTGTTGCTAGACTGTCGCGTAAGACCCGCAGCCAATAGCGACAGGGTGAGGTGGATGGCGCTGATTGGGTCCTGTCTGAATGTCATGTCACAGTAGCCAATCGCTGCGCCTTGAAGTAACGCTGGGCTTGTAGGATTAAAAATCGCCTAGTTTAGTATTCTCGATGGCCGACTGCAGCCGGGGAGACAGCTCTGGAATCCCAGTGGGGCGGGGCCCGAAGATGACAGCTGGCTCTTCATGGTGTTTGTCTCTAGCCTCTGGTATTCAAGGCATAGTACGCTGTAGGGATGGGTGTTGCGTTTCGCCACTAGAGGCACTTGAGAGCCAGCCTCCATTTTGTTGGCTTACGTTCAGCCGCAGTAATTCCCGCAGCCAAACCAGTGGAAGGCGCCCTCACTGCTCATGCAAACTCAACCCTAGTATATAAAGTGAATAATATAGTTGTTGTTGTTCAGTCGCTAAGTCGTGCCTGACTCTTCGCGACCCCATGGACCACAGCACGCCAGGCCTCCCTGTCCTCCACTAGTTTCCGGAGTTCGCCCAATTTCATGTTCATTGCTTCGGTGACACTATCTAACCATCTCATCCTCTGCCGTCCCCTTCTCCTTTTGCCTTCTGTCTTTCCCAGCATGAAGGTCTTTTCTAAAGAGTCCTCTCTTCTCATGAGGTGGCCAAAGTATTTGAGCGAATAATATAGTACATGATTGTAAAAGGGGCAATGATAGTTGTGTTCATATTGGAGGGGTGTATAGCTAAGTAAGCCATGTAACCTGTGCGTTGTATGTAGAAAGTCCCAGGTTTAATCCTCAGCATTTCTAGGTAAGTTCATGAAACCCTTGGAAAGTGGCCAGCTGTCAGTGTGGACAACACAGAGCTAGTTAGGCCAACAGTCTGACTCTGGTGCACCTTCATAAGCATGGACAATACATGAGCATGGGCTCTGTGAAGCACATTGACGGGTTTTGTGAAGCAGATCTTTTCAAGACTGCCGAGCTGCTTCTGTTGAATAAACTTCTAGCTAATCTTCTAGCAGGTCACTAAGTTTTGCAAGGTGTCTTACCTTGCTATGTAAACCGCTCCTCTCCCTCTCTGTCATAGCCATTCCAGGCTGCGAACACAAGGTAGAGGTGTCTCATCCTTGTTGCTTCCACTGCCTAGAATGGCTATGATGGTGAGGGAGAGGAGCAGGTTACATGGTATGGTAAGGTGCCTTGCAAAACCTAGCACCCCACTCCCCCTCTAGGGATGCTACTGGGTAGTGTTATAGTAACCTGTTGAGTTGTGATTGTAGTGGCACTTTGGGGGAGGGCTCTACTTCTTCCCAGCAACCAGATAAATCCAGTGGGTTGGCTATTGAATCTCATGGTGCAATCTTATGCTGAAGTTGTGCTGACTTTGGGTGCTATGCAGTGATGTCATTCAGGGGGAACGAACCAAAACGGGTGTTCCGGATCCTAACGGGCTCCGTGGCTGGTTCCGGGTTCCCGACAAGTGCTAATCAAAAGTGAGTTCCTGTTCCTAAATCATTTGAATGACACCACTGGTGCTATGTATGCAATATTGGCATGATGTCCACCGTATCTTAAGCTCATCCAGCACAAAGTGGGGGGATGAGCCCAGTCTACTCCACACTGGCACAGCCCTCCCAGTAACTCTGCCAGCATCCATGGAAATCCCAGCATAGCCAGCTAATCATGGGGTGGCAACTAAATGTCAGCTCAGCTTGCAAATCGAAGTCCTACTGCAGGCATCCAGAGGCGCATCACCAAGCTGAACCAAGGAGGGAGTGGTTGCAGGCTCAAATCAAATGAGCAGCCACTGTTGGGATGACCTCCCCTCCCCCACAGCTCCCAGGAATGAGTAACACAACAATAGTTGCATCTACCAACTATGGTGAGATGGCACGGTGACACCACATACACAACAGAAGGTAGCCACAGTACCTTCGTTTGGAAGAGCTGGTGTGACAAAGGCATCAAGCAGAAAAAAAAACAGAGAAATGATAGGAATCCCAGCACCTGGAGTTAACGTCCTCTTATGCCAAACACACACTTCCAAGAAATACTTTTTGACAACAATAGATCAAGGGAAGGAAAACAGCTCCCTTGGGAGTGGGCAGGCATAGAAGATAAACCTGCAAGTTTCTCTGTAGTTGGAGTGTGGGAGAGTCTCCCAACTGGAAGGAACCCTTTTGCTAATGGGGGTGGTGGTTCTTTAAATGTTAACCAATAATTTGATTAAAAGTTGTATTCCTACAAGAAACAGTACCTGTGCTTTGAGACACTGGGGGTTTGGTGGGTCCATCCCTTCTATCTCAGTGCCTTCAAGCATAGGGTAGCCACTGTCTCTGCTTGATACTTGACCACCTATAGATGCAAATGATTATGTTTATGATAATTGATCAGTGATTGCCTCTGTGATGAAGCTGCATCCTCAGTGATTGGGAATTCACCTCACTGACCCTTTCATGCAGCATCTGCTACTGAGACAAGAATGGAAGATTGGAAGTCCACATGAGACACTCTAAGGAACCTCATATAGAGGCAGTATCTGTTAAAATCAGGAGAGAACACTGAGAAATATATAAGTAACTGTTTTAAAAATATGCTGCTGATAATTATAGGTGGAAAGGTGGGAGGAGGGAAATGCAAACGTTTGCAAAAACGGTGAGGAGGGAGAAGAGAGCCAGATGATTTTTATTTATTTTTTAGAAAGAGAAGGAAATTCTGGGGACATGAGTGAAAGGGACAATGAGGCTAGAAGCAGGGATGGTAATTAGAGAGTAGTTGAATTTCATGTATTCATTGAGCCACAGCTTATTCTTGGCATGAACACCCAAGCTGATTATGCCACAAACCTGGAAGCAGTGACTGGGAATTATCAAGGGCCTGGTGCAAAATATTATGTGATGGTGCACTGCATACAGTAGTGGGTGGCAGGAGCATGACAAGTCTAATTGTAACTAACCAGCCATGTCTTTGGATGTAGGTCTACAGCAGCATTCAATCTTTTTCATCTCATGGCACACTGGCATGGTGCTAAAATGGTCAAGGCACAACATCAGTTTTTTGACAATTGATCAGGCATACTATGCTGCCAGTTGGGGGGAACCTACCCCTCAATAGCCCTACTTATAAATGACCTTTCCCCAAACTCCTGCGACACATCTGCGGACCATCTGCAGCACGTCTGTCAAAAATTTCTGGCCTATAGAATAGCAGCACAATATTTCTGAAGGCTCAGCTTAGTAGCAGTGATTTTTTTCTGGTTGGGCAAACCAGAATTAGTCCGGTCAATTTAGGGCCGAAAACCACCCAACCTGCAAACACCTCTAACAAAAGGCCTGGCAACTGTTTCTGACAGTACTCGGGGTACAGAACAAAAATCTGACGCAGTCATCCCACCGGAAGTGGGTTGTCTCCAAGAGGGCATCCGCAAGCCATGAAAATGGGCCACAATCAGGCACCCCTGTTATGTTGAATCCTCCAACCCTAACAACAGTTCCGTCAACTGTTCCAGTCAGTACTAGGTGTGCAGAGTGACAGGGGAAGGATCCGAGAAAATCAGATCACCAGAAGGGGGTCAGTTCCAGGAGGGCAGCCGCCAGCCATGAAAATGGGCCACAATCATGCACCCGTGTTATTTTGAACCCCAAAGAACTCTAACAAGAGCTCTCTGTCAACTGTTCCTGTCAGTATTAGGTGTACAGAGTGACGGGAAAAATCCAGAAAAATCAGACCACCAGAAGGGGGTCATTTCCAAGAGGGCATCCGCAAGCCATGAAAATGGGCCACAATCAGGCACCTGTGTTATTTTGAACCCTCCAAGAACTCTAACAAGAGTTCTGTCAACTGTTCCTGTCAGTACTAGGTGTGCAGAGTGACAGGGGAAAGATCCGACCAAATCAGACCACCAGAAGAGGGTCATTTCCAAGATGGCAGCCGCAAGCCATGAAAAAGGGGCCCAAACCGCACCCATGTCCTAACCCTCCAAGAACTCCAACAAGAGTTCCGTCAACTGTAAGAACAGTTGTCAGCTGTTGTCAGGTGTAAGAGCCGTTGTCAACAGGTCCGTTGTCAACCCTCAACTGTCTGTCAGCTATCAGCTGGTTTTCATGGCTTGCGGCTGTTGTCAGACCTTTTGTTAGACATGGTTGCACGTCTGATCACAGATTGACCGGACTAAATGGGCAAGCACATGTCAAAGTTAAATCTGTACAATCTGCAGTTTATTACTTAATTGTGTATAGTGTTCTGCTTTGTTTTTTGTAAGGAGGTTCATGAAGCCTGAAGAACGTGCGAGTGAACAAATGAAGGAGACCAGTAAGAAAAGGGGTTATGGTGGAGAAAAGAACATCCCACCTGGCAGGTTTGTGACATCTGTGGACATAAGAAAAGTCATTGTGGATATTGGAAAAGTCCATTGCAGGCTACAGGCCATGATGGTTAATGCAGCCTCCGTACTTTAGAGGTAGGCTACCTCAGAGTGCCAGATGCAGGGGAGTGGCAATAAGATGCATGTATCTAGTTGTCTTGTATATTCCCTGAGGCATCTGGTGGGCAGCTGCGAGATGCAGGAAGCTTGGATTAGATGGGCCTTTGGCCTGATCCAGTGGGGCTCTTCTTGTTCTTATGTTCTTATAAAGTTGGAGGTCATTTTTTGGCAACATTATGTATGATTTAACTTAGGCCTGTTGAATGTAATTCCTAGTAAATGTAACAAGTAAAAGGTTCTAGCGCAAGTCCAGGAAGAACAAGTTTGTTAGTTTAATACATGGGGCTCACGGGCCAGATCCAGTGCCTCCTTGATCCTTTCCTGGCATGAGCAGCACTTTGTGTTCCACTGGGGAAGCTGCAAATGACCCCAACTACAGTTCCCAGGGGTCATTGCAGCCAGCTGCTTCCATGGTCTGCTGCCCCAGCAAGCCGTGCATCTGGTGTTCTGCGCATAGGCAGCTGGGAGCTGTAGTTGGGGTCTTTTTGCACTGGTGAAGACTGCTGGTTTAATTGCTCAATCCTATGCATGTTTTCTCAGAAGTAAGTCTCATTGTGTTCCGTAGGGCTTATTCATAAGTAAGTGGCTCTGATTGCAGCCTTAAAGTAGAAAGTTGGATAGAAAGTTCAAACTTCAAAACTATGAACAGTCTTGTGACACTTTAGAACCTAAAAATATATTGTGACATACAGAGCAGTAGTGTGTGTTTTTTTATTTGAGAACTCCAACATAATCCCTTTGGAAAGAGTGTGGCCATGCTCTAATAAAACTGAAGACATAGTTTTGTCTGGACAGTTATGGTTTTGCTGCATGTTGTTTTCCCCTTCTGCTGTACATTTCTTCCATTCCACTTTTTGCAGAAAGATTTATCTGGATTACAATGCAACTACCCCACTTGCACCAGAAGTGATCCAAGCAGTCACAAAAGCCATGCATGAAGCATGGGGCAATCCCAGCAGTTCTTACACAGCAGGTGAGGTTGGATGGAAGCACTTTGTGAAAGTCTCTCTTTTGGTAAAGTTTGCTGAAGCACATTCTTATTCTTGTACGCATCATTTGTACACTATTCGCGATGCATTCTGGGGCAATACTGGGAGGAGCAAGGAACCTCAGCGTGACTCGGAAGTGTGTCTTTTGAACTATTTTTAGCCCTGAGAGGCCTGGAAAGCATGAAGGTAAGAAATGTGATTTTTGCACTTTCCCCCCATTTTAAAGGCATTTAAATGGTGACTCCTGTATCCATGGATTTTAGTATCCCTCCGCGAATACCAGACTGTATGCTAGAATTTGCATAGGGAATAATCTTCCAGTAACGCTGCTTCTTGAAATAATTATTTTCCCTCTTACTAATAAAGTAAATTCTGTCGCTTAATCTCACAGGACAAAAGGCTAAAGAGATCATAACTGAAGCTCGTGAAAGTCTGGCTAGAATGGTAGGAGGAAGGCTCCAGGATATCATCTTCACATCTGGGGGGACAGAGGTGAGATCTGGGATGCCACTAGTCCCTATTTTGATCTGGAGGGATGAATCTCATATGAGATGGCCCATCTGAAGTTCTTAGCAGTGTGACCCTTCTTTATTTGTGCCAGGTTAGTCTCAACTAATACCAATCAGTCAGATCAAAAGGAAGGTTAGTTTTACAAAACTATTCTACCTATTCTTTAAAGAAATATAAAGAACTATGCATGGGAATTTGATTTGATTTTGCTTCATAGAAGTAAGGACTGAATATTAGTTGTTTCTGATACCTCCAAAGCTGAACTATGGGTTTCACTGCATTAACTGCAGTAACTGCATTTCATTACAGAGGATTAATGAGTGGTCCTATATTGAAGTGCTTAGTCACAACTGAATTTCTGTGCAGTTGAGTAGCCACCAGTCAGCACTAGCTATTGTATCCCCTCTTTTTACAGGCAAACAACTTAGTGATCCACACTGCAGTGAAGCAGTTTAAGAAAAGCAACAGACAGAGGCATGAGGGAGAAGATCAAAGGAAGACTCTGGGGGCACAACCCCATTTAATCACATCTTGCATTGAACACGACTCTGTTCGTCTCCCTGTGGAACACCTAGTGAAGGAACAGAAAGCTGGTGAGCAAAGGCCATTGTTGATGATGGTCAGAGATAATTGGTAAATTGTACTCCCAGTGGAGAACCTTTCACCCTGATAGACAGCTCTAGTGTGTGTAACACTGCACTGTGGAGAATGAGTCAGCTTGTGCTTCTGTACCACCTGACCCCTGTAACCTGATCAGTGGAAAGAGTACCTTGGCTGAGATGCATAGTAAACACAAGTGTGGCTGAGACCTGTCCCAAGTTGAACAAAGGGCCGGAAAATAAATGATGACTCTCGGCTGAGGTTGGTCTTGCCGTGGTTCACGTTCTATCATCTGACCTTGGCCAAAGGGAGGTCCAGGAAGCTGGTTGTGGCTTCCTGCCTTTGAACTGACTCAGAATGCTAGGCCCTGGAGCCAACAAAATGGGATGATACAGTGCTGGCTAGTTTTGAACTGGTGCAATATGTTCCCACACTTTCAGAGTTAACCTGTTAATTCATTCTTGGCTGGAAGGTAAACTATGTAACAGAGAAGCATCCAAGCCTTTTATGTAAATCATGCTAGACAGAGAAACAGTTCATGACATTCGCATTAAGATTTATTGTTTTCTTTTTCCTTTAACTCTTAAGACCCCTTTTGTATAATTGCAATATGCTTGTTGTCCATTAGTCATTTTCTCATTACCCTATTTTTTTAATTTTGTTGTTCAGTCGCTAAGTCGTGTCCGACT
This sequence comes from Lerista edwardsae, assembly GCA_029204185.1. Classification (NCBI taxonomy): domain Eukaryota; kingdom Metazoa; phylum Chordata; class Lepidosauria; order Squamata; family Scincidae; genus Lerista; species Lerista edwardsae. The sequence goes on from JAJKFI010000002.1 coordinate 28,701,884, forward strand.
CTTCGCGACCCCATGGACCACAGCACGCCAGGCCTCCCTGTCCTCCACTAGCTTCCTGAGTTCGCCCAATTTCATATTCATTGCTTCGGTGACACTATCTAACCATCTCATCCTCTGTCGCCCCCTTCTCCTTTTGCCTTCAATCTTTCCCAGCATGAGGGTCTTTTCTAAAGAGTCCTCTCTTCTCATCAGGTGGCCAAAGTATTGGAGCTTCAGCTTCAGCATTTGTCCTTCCAGGGAGCAATCAGGCTTGACCTCCTGGAGAATTGACCGATTGGATCTCTTTGCAGTCCAGGGGACTCTCAAGAGTCTTCTCCAACACCATAATTCAAAAGCATCGATTCTTCGACGCTCTGCCTTTCTTATGGTCCAGCTCTCACAGCCATACATGGCTACTGGGAAAACCATCGCTTTGACTATGCGAACCTTTGTTGGCAGGGTGATGTCTCGGCTTTTGATTAAGCTATCTAGGTTCACCATAGCTTTCTTCCCAAGAAGTAAACGTCTTTTAATTTCATGGCTGCAGTCACCATCTGCGGTGATCTTGGAGCCCAGGAAAATAAAGTCTGTCACTGCTTCCATTTCTTCCCCTTCTATTTGCCAGGAAGTGATGGGAGTGGTTGCCATGATCTTAGTCTTTTTAATGTTGAGCTTCAAACCAATTTTGGCACTTTCCTCTTTCACCCTCATCAAAAGGTTCTTTAGGTCTTCCTCACTTTCTGCCAGTAGAGTGGTATCGTCTGCATATCGGAGGTTGTTGATGTTTCTCCCAGCAATCTTGATTCCAGCTTGTGAGTCATCCAGCCCTGCCTTCCCTTTTTTAATACACTCTGGTTATTTTTACGTGTTACTTGTTCATTTTTGTTTGTCCAAAGCAAAGATCTAATTCCCCTCACCCTGACTGCCACTCAAGGCTAGCACTATTCAGGGCCAGTGTGAGTCCTGTAGAGTTGGGGGGTTAACCCAATCATTTGGCTTCTCAGACTGCTCCTCCGATCTCCAGCTTCCATGCTATGGGAACCCAGGATTTTGAGTTTATCCTAGGTGGAAGGTGGGATGAGAAAGGGCACCCACTATTGGAGCCAACTCCTTTCTAGTGGCAGTGAAACTATTTTATATTTTGAAAGAGGCTCAAAGGCACATGGGAAGGTCAGGTTCCTGGGTTGTGTTCCTTGCCTCCTCCTTCACAGTGGCCACACCAGATCACCACACACCATCCTCTCTTTGAACGTCTCTTTTTACTTAGCACTTTTACAGCACAATCCTATTTGTGTTTTACTCAGAAGTAAGCTCCAGTAAGCTCTAATAGGACTTATTCCCAGGAATTTGTGTATAGAATTGCAGTCTGAGACTGCAATCCTATGAACCCGTTCCTGGGAATAAGTTCCACTGTACTCAATAGGACTTACGTCTGCATAGATATGCATACTAGTCTCCTAGTAATGCATATTAGAGCGCAATCCTAACCTGTGCTGGAACATTCATCCCCTTACCCCAGGGTAGGTACCAGCTGCCCCAGTGGGCTGCTCGGATCTGTGCCTGCCTAACGGCCACATCTGGACTCCATCCCTCTTCCCGGGACACCTTCACCTATCAAATACGCACAAGTCAGAATCAGCAAAAGCATTGTAATCAGGGTGAGACAGTGGATTCAATATGAATGCTTACTGGAGCTTACTTCATTCATATAGCCCCAGATCTAATGTCTGGGATTTCCAGGATCACTGCAGGACAATAGGGAAGGACTTGATTTGGTGATCCTGCTCAGACTTCATTCAAAGGGGGTTAAACAGCATCCACCTCCTGTCCCCCTCCATCTTCCCAGCTGCCTGAGGCCTTGGAGAGCTGATGTGAGTCATAATACACAGGACTGAACAAGATGGACTAAAGATAGTGTCACTTCATGTGGCTTCATATGTTGGAAAATGTTAGGCCATTTACATGACTATATCAGACTATTATACAACTTCTTGTATCTCCAACTAGTAACCCAGTGGTGCAGGAAATGCCTGATTCACAGGACTCCCTGTGATGCCTATGACTGACATCAATGAAATGTTGCTTGGATTTTGAAGAAGGGCCATAGCTTGGTGATAGTGATCATTCTTTGTGTGCTGAAGATCTTCTGTCAGCATCCCTGTGAGAAAATCTCTGATATCAGGGCTGGGACCTGGGTTTGAAATCCTGGAGAGCTGCCAGCAATCAGAATAAACTACACCGGAATGAGCGACCATTGATTTGACTCAGGAAAAGGCAGCTTCATATGAACATGGCATTAATTTCTCATGCCATCATGATGCCCTTAAATTTGTTGGTTTAAAGCAGGGGCCGCCATACCGTGGCCTGTGGGCTGGATCCACTGCGCCTGCAAAACTGTCTCAGGTGTAGTGCAGCAGTAGCGAAGACTTACTGTTCCATGCTGTAGCTTTGTGCCTGATATTGGCAGAGAATTGCGCTGGGCAGCCACTTCTGCAGCACATCAGCTCAGAAGGCTGCGCTCAGATTTCTGGGTAGAAGCAGTTGCCTGGCATGACTCTTGGACATGAAGAATAGAGGCTGCAGCATGGAATGGTAAGGCTTTTTCACCACTTTGCTGTGGCTTTGCTGTGCCCCAGACAGTTTTGCAGGTGTACTGTGGGCTGTGATTTGGAGACTTTTTAGAGGAATGCCCATTTAAAGGAATGCCATTCTCCAAATCTGCTACCAGAAGATCCAGTAACTGCTGATGAATGCGCTGAGCTATCAAGCTAATAGTTTGTCTTGATTTGCAGAAGCCACGTTTGTCCCAGTGTCCAAGGTTACTGGACAAGTGGAAGTGGATGATGTTATTTCAGCAATCCGTCCAACTACATGCCTAGTTTCTATCATGCTTGCCAATAATGAGACAGGAGTTATCATGGTGAGTTGCTGTAAACTTGGGGAGGAGGGCCAACCCCTCCCTTTCTCTACTGTTGGGCCCAATAAAAGGATTGTGAACTGCACAGAGTGTCCTGGCTGGGTTTGAGTTTCACCCCCCACCCCTTCCCGAAGGTGGAGTTACCTTCCTGGGAGGCAAGAGTCTCCCCTTCTCTGTCATGTCATTGCCAGAAATCCAGGAATACTGATCTTATCTCCAAGCTATGCAGAGCTCAGCTTTTAAGGACATTGTGTGGCCACATGGCCAGACATCTTTAAAGGGAACAATGCCAGGAGGAGGTGGTGGAGTTAAATAGAACAATGGGGGAGAGTGAGAACCAGTTCACTTGTGTTCTTGTTGAGATGGGATTTCTTGACCTCTGACAGTATTCTTTTCCATCAGCCCATTTCACATCTCAGTCAGCAGATTCAAGCTCTCAATCAGAAGAGAATGTCATCCGGTTTGCCACGAATATTGGTCCACACAGATGCAGCACAAATGATTGGGAAGGGCCGAGTGGACGTACAGGAACTGGGGGTGGATTACCTCACTATTGTGGGGCACAAGGTATGACTTACCTCTTTTGATCACTACATACTGTGATGTTCATGCATGTAGGCCATCTGCACTTGCAATGATTCCAGTATCTGTTGAGTAGGGAGTTGTTCTCAGCCCGTAATTTCTTCCTTTATTATGGACAAAACATTTTGACCCACTATCCTGCAAGGCTTCCTCTTTCCAGCCACCCATATGGCTTGTACAGTTACATTGGTTTGTTGGAGGTGTTAAGTTGATACTCGCTTCCCTTTTCATTGAGATCCTGCAGATCACCTACAAATGGACAATGGCTCATAGACTTGTTCATTAGAGTTAATGCAGCTAGAAGGATTTCCCCACTAGGTGGCTCTCTTACAACAGTCTTGAATGAGAACATCAAATTGAGAATAATATGGCAATAGATATCTTATTTGTGCATCACTTACTGTTGCAATATTTAATGACAACTGTTCATTATTCTTTGGCAATATCCATAGAATGATTCAGGAATGCCTCTAGATATGATTAGTTTGTAGAATATTTACCTTGTGTTTTTAAACCCTCAAATGCATTTCAAAAACCTCAGAAGAAACACAGACAGCAACTCTGTTCTGTCTGTAGCATTTGAAGTGGCTCTAAGACAGCATAGAATGGACAGTAGCACTGAGCATAGGATTTGCCTATGATTTTCCCTTAACCTTACAATTAGGAGTGGCTCCACAGGTGAAGCATGTACCAGGGCTTGTGCCCATGCAAGGATTCACATTTGTGCCTGGCTAATCCCTGAAGCAGTGAAGGTCTTTGCTGTCACTGCTCCTTACCACTGCCTGGCAAGTCGGCCCAAAGGGATGATAACCAGGTGATTGTGGGGGAGCAGTGGCAACAGCAGATGATATTCATCTCTCCCCATTTTACAACTTCTTTTTTCCCCATATTACAACTTCCACCTTACAATTCTCAGGTGCCCTATTCCCCTGATACTATACTGGCTAGTGCATCTGGGAATTGTTAAATAGTATCAGGGAAAGAGAGATTCTAGTTCCTGCAGATCCCCTGTTGGGCTTATTGGGAGTCGGGGTGGCATCTCTAGCAATGGACCATAATCTTCTTCCCCCAACATCATTTTACAGATTCTGCTTCACTAGCGCCCAGGAAGCCAGAGCAGAGGCTTATCAGGGAGTAGTCACAGCATTGGATGCAAGTCCTCTATCTGATTCTTAGACAGTTTGGGGGGTAGCTGGCATGCACATGTGCTTCCAAAATGTGGAAGAGTGCATCATGGGGACGGCCCTCACAGGCCTCTTCCCCCAGGGTCCTCCAAAAGCTTGAGCCAATACTGCTGACAATCATGATTTGACCATTTGCTTCTCCACTCCTAGTGAAATTTTATGAGCCATGTCAGGGTTACAGTTTTGAATGTTAATGTATCTGAATTTCATGTTAGAGTTGATTCTTAATTCTTGTCCGGGGCACTGTTAACTTTGCTATTTATCATTGCAGTTCTATGCCCCACGGATTGGAGCTCTGTATGTGCGAGGGCCAGGTGAAGCCACTCCTCTCCATCCCATGATGTTTGGAGGTGGGCAGGAACGGAGCTTTCGTCCTGGGTAAGTAAGCCAGCTGAAAGCTGGATGAACCATTACACTTATTGAGAAACTGAGCTTTTCACAGTCATGCAAAGATCTGTGAGAATATTTCTTTTGTATATGGTAGGGATGGGGGAGGAGTTGCCAGATAAGGCATCTAAACTTGGAAGCATATTATTTTGAAGGTACTTCCTTGTGATTTGTGTCCCAGAGATGCATAGGCAAGTAATTGAAAGATTCTACTTTCTCCTTAATACCACTTTCCTCATTGTCCAAAAGTATCACATTTCCGTTTTATGCAAAGTATGGCAAGTTTAAGAATATGCTGCTGGAGAGTCTAGTATATGGTCTCAGTAAAGCCACATTCAGAAAACTATATCATTGATTTAGGGCACAATCCTAACCTGAAGTTAAGCTGGCACAAGTCCCTTGTGCTGGCCTAAGAGTGTTGCAAACACAATATGAAGTGTATGAAGTGCAACTCCCAAGAACTACACACTCTCTCCTGGCCTTTCAGAGAGGGCTCAGATCATATCTATTTTGTCTGGCCTTTGGATGATGGTTGGCTGTCTTCCCTCTATACCTATGGAATACTGTCTTAGTTTGTTTACTCCCCTGGTCAATTGTTTTCCCACCCTCCAAAGGGCCTGATGAGGAGAATTGGGTCTAGCTTCATTCTTGTTCATTCTCTGTGTTGCCGTTAAATGTTTAATGTTTAAATGTTTTTGTTCTGCTATTGTGGTTACATTGTACTTTGTTCTCTGTAAGCCGCCTTGGGCATTTGTTTCAGCTTGGGAAAGGTTGGGTATAAATTCTTCAAATAAATATTTGTACCACTCTTAGAGTCAGGGAAGCTGCAGAGTGGTCAAAATGAGCTTTATGGTGCATTTGCAACACTCCTTAGGGCACAATTCTAACCTGGAGTTAGGCCAGCAAAGTTTTGCTGGCACAAGGGACTCCATAAAGTGCATTTGGACCACTCTTAGAGTCAAGGAGGACAGCGCATGTCTGTTTCTCTCTGACAGGCCTCTCTGATGCTGAGAGTGGTCCAAACATACTTTACAGTGTCCCTTGTGCCAGCCAAACTTTGCTGGCCTAATTGTGCCAGCCTATCTCCAATTTAGGATTGCGCTCTTAGTGTGTTCATAGCCAAATTCTTTGGAGTTAGGATGTTTTGTAATGTTTAAAGATTGCCATAGATCTCCATGTCTTTACAGACATTAGAATAAAGGGAATGACTCCTTTCTAGCCAGTAGCAGAACATTTCTGTTGAGAAGATCTTAATATGTCAACTGTAGTAACCTATGGGACGTGGTGACGCTGTGGGTTAAACCGCTGTTGCTGAACCTGCTGACCAAAAGTTTGGCAGTTCAAAACTGCGCAACAGAGTGAGCTCCCGTTGCTTGTCCCAGCTCCTGCCAATGTAGCTGTTCAAAAGCATGTAAAAATGCGAGTAGATAAATAGGTGCCACTTCGGTGGGAAGGTAATGGCATTCTGTGCGCCTTGGCATATAGTCATGCCGGCCACATGGCCATGGAAACTTGTCCTCGGACAAACCCCAGCTCTTCGGCTTAGAAATGGAGATGAATACCACCCCCTACAGTTGGTCATGACTACACAATTTGGTTGTGGGGAAACCTTTACCTTTATATCCTAATTCATATCCTGTAGTCTGCCATCTTCAATGCTTGCATGATGCTCATTATCCAAATAGGCAAGGTGCCTGCACCTTTGATGCTTCTTCTGTTTTGAGGTGCGAATAAATGCACCCTCTTCATTTCTTTGTTCTAGAACTGAGAATACACCAATGATCGCTGGCCTTGGCAAGGTGAGCTCAGAAATGTTAATGGATAAATATTGTTTTAACATTGATGCTGTCGTGTTGAATAGCTTATTTACAGTGCTTGCATGTTTACTCAGAAGTAAATCCACTATTTCCAGTGGTGCTTACATGCTTACACCACCAGGTAAACATGCATAGGGTTGCAACCTTAATATGATGTATTTTTAAAATAAAAACTCAGTTAGGTCTTCCTAGCAAAAAAAAAGATACTAACTCAAAGCTAACCTTGTCTTCATATTTACTTAAAGGCTGAAGCAGTATAACAGTGAACATCAAGTGGGATTTCTTTTGACCAATGTTCTTTTGTTTTCCCAATAACTGATTATGTTGTTTTTGCATTTGCATGTGAAGCAAAGACTCCAGATCTTCATTATTTGCACTCCTGTATATGTGTAGAGCAGAGCACTGATGGAGAGAATTTTGCTGGCAAATAGCTTATTGCAGGTTCAGGTTTTCCAACATTTTGAGCGATCCTTTATTGAGATTTGGATGAACAATCAGAGGCTGTGATTCTAGCTGGAGGCCCCACCCCATCTGCGGATCTCGTGTTCATGGTTTTAGTTATTCACAGATAATTATTATGCACCTCAAGATTCTTTTCAAGACTGTGTATCCACTGATAAATGCTGTGTGTTTCTTCTTTTGCAGGCAGCAGAGCTGGTGAACAAGCACTGTGAGGATTATGAGACTCACATGAGAAAAATAAGGGATTATCTGGAGGAGAGGCTTGAAGTGTGTATATCTGCATACTATTTTTTCTGGATAGGTCTATAACTTTGGTTTGGAGAAATGAGATAGGATCAGGAGTGCCATTTTGGGAAAATTAGTTACACATTGCTACTATGATTTAAAAAAAAACCATGCTGGAATCAGAAAGGACTGTCACCCTGTGGGTGGAGTGGGAGAAGTAGTTTAGTTCAAATTGAGGTAGGGAGGAGGTTAATTCTTGCAGGAAGTTACAAGAAGATAAGAGAAAGACAAAATAAATGCTATAAGGAATGCAACAAATCTGCAAAGTGCATTGGTTCAAGTTTCTCTTGTATGTCGTTTTTAACCTTGATTATCAATCAATCAATCAATCAATCACTAGTATTTATATACCACTTTTCAACACAAAGTTCACAAAGCGGTTTACAGGCAAATAATAACATTAAAGTTAAATGGCTCCCTGTCCCAAAAGGGCTCACAATCTAAAGGAATGGAGAACACCACCAGCAACAGCCACGAGAAAGACACTGTGCTGGGGTGAAAAGGGACAATTGCTCTCCCCCTGCTAAATATAAGAGGACACCACTTGAAAAAGTGCCTCTTGCCCAGTTAGCAGGGTTATAGTATGGTCCCTTTGTAGTAGTACTATTCTAAATTCTGGAAAACCACTTGAATAATTTTCTGAGTATATTGACCTCACAATCCTCCTCATCTGGCTCCTGTCAATTCTTGTTGTTCCGTTTTAGCCAGAGCAACATGGCATAATACAGGAACATCCTTTAGGTAGCCTTTCCACATCACCAGCAAACTGTCAAGGTTTTGAGCAGCACATCCCAAGATCCTCTCCCAGCCACTGTGTATTTTAATTCCTAGTGATATAGAGTTGTAAAATGTTTTTTTTT
>JAJKFI010000002.1:28710366-28738871 GCA_029204185.1 Lerista edwardsae
GGGGGGTAGGAGAGGGTGGCAGAAGGGCGGTTTGGAAGGGGTTGGCGGTTGGTGAAGGGGCATTTCTGGGCAAGGGAAGGGTGGAATGGGGAGGATCGGGCCCAGGAAGGGGTAGGATTGGTGGCGGCACCGCATACTGTACCCTAACCTTCACTCCTGGGCCAGGCAGCCCTACACGAGCTTCTCAGATACATACCAGCTATACTTTGGGTAAGGGGAAATATATCCCGTTACTCCAAGATTACCTCCAGCCTTCTCATAACCTATACCCACTGGCGCAAGCTGGGATTGTGCTGTCAGAGAACAACTCAGGTAAACGTTCAGACTCAGCATTACCTACTCTATTTTCCAAACACTGCTCATCTTTCTGTGAATATGAAGAGTAATACAGGGCTGCCCTGGTATCCGTTGGAGTTCCGATCCGGACCCCACTGTGGATACCTGAAACTGTGGATGCCATTTTAAAGATAAGGGAACATCAGTGGTTTTGCTGTAACAAGGTAAAAAAAGATTTGTTTCATGTTCCCCTATCTTTTTAATAGGATTCCCAGTATCCATATCTGTGGATAACTGAAATCATGGATAACAAATCAGTGAATCCCAGGACATGCCTGCATATGTATGCAATACTTCTACTCACAGGGCCAATCTAAAAAAAAGCTGTCATGGTAACAAAGGATTCTATATTCACGAATTCAGCACCCTCCAGTTAATCCCCTACCAGTTTGCAGCAGCAACACCAGACCCCAGGAAGCATGCAACAGAAAACCTCAATGAACATCAGAACCACCCCTCTGCATCAGGCCAAAGGTCCATCTAGTCCAGCTTCCTATACCCCACAGTGGCCCACCAGATGTCTCTGGGAGCACACAAGACAACAAGACACCTTTACCCTGTTGCCACACCCTTGCACCTGGCATTCAGAGCTGCCTACCAATAAAACCCAGAGGTTGCACACAGTCATCATGGCTTGTAACCTGCAATGGTCTTTTCCTCCATAAATCTGTCCAATTCCCTTTTAAGAGCCTCTAGCCAGGTGCTATTACAACATCCTGTGGCAAGGAGTTTTACAAAAATTACACGCTGGTTAAAAAAAAAATTTTTTGTTTAAATGATACCGCACACCAAGCCTGGACACCTTTCCCTTACCTTTAGGAAACTTTCTGATCAGATTGGGATGCAAATTCTGTGCTGCATACTTGGAGGCTCGAACCCCTCCATGACCATCAAAGACAGCAAAGTACGAGACACGGGTACTGTGAGAAGAGAAATATGTCAAGAGATTGGAATTTGCCAAGAAACTGAAGATGAGCTGAGCTTGGCTTTACTAGCAGAGCTGCTCATTTCCAATGAACAAGAAAAACACCTATACTGAGAAAACTTGACAACATGTTTCTTTTTGCCAGGATACTTTTCAAAACAACTAGTTTCCTTTTCACTAAAGATAATAAAATTAGACAAAAGCAAATTTTGATAAATTGAAGTGATGAGTTTATCAGGTGCATGCATCTCCTAAATATCTATCTACACACTATGTAGGAATATGCAAACATGCGTGGAGATTGTACAAGGCAAACCTGCAACTGATTTTCAGGTTTCACCTTCCATGAGAAAGGCAGAACATGAAGCAGCCTACAGGGTCAAGAATAGTTAAATAAAATGCCATTGAATTTTAAAAAAATTGTGGCTGTTAGCTGCCCGAGGCTATAAGAGGAGAAATTTTGGAAAATAAATGAGCCATAAGTTCTCATCTCAGGGACAGACAGTTGCCAGTCAGTTCAGGGGTATCAGCTGCCTGTTGATTGTCTGCAAAGTGTCTGGAACTCTTTTACGCTTGCAGAGAGTTTCCTAGCTTTAATTACACTTGGAACTGGCCTTTGCTCTCAGTTTCATTGTTTATATTGGTCTGGAGCTCTTCTGAGCATGCTGTTCCTAACTCTTTCTGAAATTGCTATGCTGTGGTGCTTTTAAACCTGTAGTATTTTTTCCTGCAGTATGAATCAATTTTGTTTTTTATAAGAACTCAATGCTATCTAACTGTGTCATTATTTGGGGAGTGTTTTATGCTCCTCTTCACAAGCACCATTTCCCCAACTCCCCTCACTGTAGTGATTTGCTCCCGACATTCTCCATGTGAGAGAAACAAGGGAGGGTAAAATCAAACAAAATGATATAATAGTCAGATATCCCCCTAGGTTTTATGACCTTATCTGATCGTCATAGAAAATTCCATAATTTTTGGCTTAAAGCCTGCCCAAGATTTATCTGTGAGATCAACTTATACTCAAGTACCCATGGTAGTTTCACCTGGCTTTAACAATACAAATGCTACACAGTTATTTTATCACAGAAATGAATCATAAGGAAGTTGAGATGGATTGGCAAGGGAATCTCGCATAATTAGCTTTAGAAATGAAAACAAAACTCATGTGATTAGACCAGTTATTTTCAACCACTGTGCCACGGCACATTGGTATACTGAGATTCATCTGCAAGTGTGCTGTGGGAGCCTGGAAGAGGGTCAGCATCTTGTCAATGTGCCAGGAGATTAAAAAATGTTGAAAAACCACTGGATTAAATGAATAAAAGACAAGGTAGGCATATTGTTCAGACTGGGCCTGAGACTAAGTTCTTGGATAATAGAAGTCCTTTTCGAAAAAGCTATGTCCCAAGTTATTATCCATGCTCCTCAAATATTTGAAAATATTAACAGAATATTTAACAGAATATTTGAAAGCTGAAGATTACTTTTTCTTAAGGACTAGACTGAAAGTCACTCATTTCTGATGTACTTCTTCCAGATTCTGTAGCCCCAAATTTGGCTGCACATGTCAAAAATAGTGAGGAATGGCATGTTATACACATACATGCATGAACACACACAAACATACACACAGATCAAGAGTATAGAAAAATAGAAGACTCACATCTGAGAGGGCAGGGGACTGCATTCCTCTGTGATATCATTCAGAATGACATGGGCATCCTGCATCTCTTCTCTCTCACCTTTCCTTTCTGCCACATAACCCTTCAGCCCAAAAATACCTGCAGAGCCTAAGAAGAAACACAGAAATACCCATGATGCAACACCCCCAGGCCCTCCAATTACAAAACTTCACTCGGTGACCATTCTGATTAAAGAATCAGCATTCTGAAATGCATGGACAGGCACATTCCTTACCCCACAAACTGTATTTAAGTTTTAATTAAAACTTAAATGTTTCTGTTTAAGTTTTTTAAAACTTGTGGCTGATGATGCATCATGTAACAGGAACATTAGGAATGGTACTATCGTTCTATTGAAGCATATATAGTATTCTGGCATGATGAGATACGTATCCTGCTCTACTATAACAACTGTAATAAAATGGAAGATGACAACGCCCAGGTCTGAGGCAGACAGAATTGCAGAGTTGCAAGGTGTTCACTTGAGTCACAGCACACCAAACATCCTGAACTCCTGAAGCTTGCAATAGGAGTAGCTTAGCTTCTACACTGCAAGACTGAATAGATGCACCAGAAAGGAGGTATGGATTTGGCATCCTCCAGGGACTGCTACTAATGGGTGATACTAAAAGAAGCAGATGCAACTGGGACCATTTTACTGGAGTTAAACAGCTAACAGCTGTGGAATTCATACCACAATTCAAGTGCAAAATCCAGAATCCATGGTTTTGGCTGCTATACACTGGATTGGTTGAAATCAGCAAAACTATCTCCTATCAGCACATGCTTAAACAGGGTAGGCAAGCAGATAGACTAGAGTTGTCTGAAACACAGTAAAATAAACTCTGTTTCAAATATACATCACTAGGAGTGCAATCCAAAGCACTTGCTGATCTGGCACAAATCCACTGTGGCGGCTTGGGAATGTTGCAAACATGCCGTAAGTCACGCCTGCGATGACTCAGGAGACAGGGAGGCTGGCATGAGAGAGGGTAGAACACGGTGTTTTGGGGTGACAAGAGTTGCCGCTAGGATGCATGCCAGCCTCCCCGCGCCAGATCCCAGGTGGCATAAGGTAAGGTCATGCCGAACTGAGAAGGCTGGCGCGGGTTGTTTGGGAGAGTGCAGAATGAGATGTTTCGAGGCAGGGCAAGTATCCTATTCCCCCCTCTCCTGAGCAGCCCAGCGATTTTGCTGGCTCAGATCTGAGTAGCTGCTAAGCTAATTGGTATAAGGGGAAACAATTCCTCTTACTCCAAGTTGCACCGGAACTACCTCCTATTCTGAACCAGATACAGGCAGGCCAGCTGGCCTGGCTATCCCAGCATAGGGCAGGACTGGGCCACTCAAAGAGTATTTTATAGCTCAGTAGATAGGCTTGTGCTTGCATTCAAATCCCCACTTAGCTGCTACATTTGTTAGGCAATATGAGTAAGCCACTCTCTTGTTTTGAATTGTGCATGTTATTTTGTTCTTGCAAAACACTTGTCTCTGCAAAGTGCAAAAATCACTTTGAGGACAAAGCTAATGAAATGCAACCTGGGAAGGCAACCTAGAAAGTTATTTAAAAAAATAACAACACCCACCTCCTTCACATGGTTGGTGCAAGGAGAAAAGGCTCTGCTAAAGTTCCTTTAAGGAAGTGCAAAACAATAAAGGAACCACAGTAAATGAGGAGTAAAAACATCTGAGAACTATGAGATGGGTCTTTCAAAGGACTCTGTCCATGAACAGCTTATCCCCTCATTCCTAAATGTGGCTACAAATAGAAAGTCTGCAGGAAACAAATATCACTTTTGCCCTAAATTTAAAGCAGCACCAAAATAGAAAAATATGTGGCTTCAGATTGTCTGAAAACCTTTACAAACTTTCTTTTCCACAAGTTCTTCACTCCCATTCTTCTCGCCCTCAATGGACTTCCTCTTCTCTCCCTTCCCATGGCTGACTGGAGGAGACACTTGCTCTGTGGAACTGAAAGCTGGAGGACAAATATGGTTGTTAGTTTGGGTCCCTCTGCTCAAAAAAACACTTACAATGACAATTCCAATGCAACGAAATGGTACTTCTGCTACAACTGCAGCCTATGAAAAAAGAGCAGTCCAAGATAGCCTGTGTTATTACATTCCAGACAAAGCCAATGGAGGCACTTTTTGAAACTTTGGGTTGTATACAATTCTATGGACAAATGAGAGCTTAACTACACATCACAAACAATCATATGCCAGAAGAATTCTGTAGGCTTCAAAATGCAGGAGAGGGCTAATTTGGAAAACTGAAGTCACATGGGGGAGGACTTAACACATTCCCCACCAAATGCTTCTCAACAACAAACCACCCTTCTTCCTGAAAGGTGCTTTTTCCTATGGGGGAAAAAAAAAAGACTTTTGCCAATGTTCCCATGCGTTTGTACAACATAATTAGAATTTCCTTGGGAATCCTGTTGAAATCAATGGACTTACTGCTGAAAATATATGCACAGGAATAGCAAGTAAGCATATAATTGATGTAGGATGTGCAGTGGAAGTGAATTAAATACTTTACCTAGTCTGCAGCAGAACGACTACTGCATGAACATATCCCATGATAAGCAGTTACCTTCCAAGCTCTAACACAGCAGTTCTCAACCAGGGGGGTCGCGAGTAAATCCTTACTCTTTAAGGGGGTGGCAGTGGAGTCTCTACAGGGGGGCAGAGCTCTAAGTTTTGCAAGGAGCCTTACCCTGTCATGTAAATCCCTCCTCTCCCTTGCTGCTGTAGCCAGTAAGCAATGCCAAGATGTTGCTTTTCCCTGTGAGGATTGGCTAAAACGGTGCAGGAAAGGAGTGATTTCCACTGCAAGGTAAGGCTTCTTGCAAAATTTAGAGCTCTGCCCTCCCTGTAGAGACGCCACTGGGGGGTGGAGAACAGTGGAGATCCATAGGAAACTGCACCCATCATTTCTCGGTTGTCCCTGCCAATCACCACAGGGAGTTAGGAAGTGTGTTCTGACAGGGCTTCTTAACTCCCTTTCATCATCAGTAGCGGCAGCGGCAGATGGAGAACCCAGAAGTGATGGGCACTGTCACCTATGGGTCCTTAGAAGGTTCCCAACCTTGCTTTAAAGGGACAGGAGGTGGGGAACCACTGCTCTAACACAAAATTACTTAATGGGCAAAAACATGCACATTTGGTTAGGGTAGATTTGGTTAGGTAGATTTAGGCCACAAACAGCAGCTAACCCTAGCCAAGATGGAATTCAGGCAGCAATGTTTTTTAGCTAATACCCATCTAGAAACCTAGGGCTCAAAGCAAGGAGCACAATCTTCAAGTTCTTATTTAAAACTCAATACAAACTCCCTTTTTTTGCAGTGCGTAAACTTCAGAATAGACATAAACATGCTTCCAGAAATTATATTTGATGCAATACTGCATAAAGTATAGCATCATTCCTGGGTCAAGTTAACGAACAATCAATGGGGCAACACAGAGACCCAAACATGACAGGGGGCTCTTATGACACTCAGAACTATTCAGAGCCCAATGGAGGACAACAAAGATTGAGCTGAAAGGGAAAAGTTCAATTAAGATTTTGTCAGCAGCGAAGAGCACTCCAAATTGGAAAGGGGAGAGACTTTGAACAGGAGCAGGGGCAGAACAGGGCCAGGAAGCATTGCTCTCATGTTGAACCGGATTTGCAATGTCATCATGTACATATAGGAAGGGTGACATGATGATCCTGGCTTGGCTGGATGAAACAGCTAGGAAAACTGTCCAGGTTTAAAATACAGAAAATTTAAAAATAAAAAGGAGACTCTAAACCAGCAGTCAACTGGGTAGTGAAATCAAACAAGAAACAAGAAATCAAACAAGAACTAGTGATGAGCGGTGGTGGTGGCTTTACCTGTATATTTCAACTCCATAAAAGCACTATTTGGCACAAAAATGATTACATTGATGGATTCAGGCATGTTTAGCTTTCTCTTTTAAACATGGCCCCTATTATGTCAGGGCAATCTATTGACAAAAGTCAAAACAGGAAGCCTATAGTTGCTCACCTGAGTTGCCACTGCTAGCAGGTGGTAGATCATCAAACAGCCGAGAGCCCCCTGCCCCTACAACACAAGAAAACACCAGTCTAAAACCCTAGTGCAAAACTGAAAGGAGATCTACAAAAATACCAAGTTGTCAAGATGCTTTAAAACAAAATTTTAAAACAGCCCAGCAGGCCAAACAAAGAAACAAGCAGAAGTGATCCTTTCCAAAGTCAGGTGAAATGATGTATGCAAGGCTCATACCCAAGTCAGTGCTGCCAATTGGTGGAAGATCATCAAAAAGCAAACGTTCTTTCTGCCCTTCTTTATCTTAAAAAAATCAAAACACAAAATTAGAAGACTCTAAACCATCATAAGAACCAAAGTGCTGCTAGATCAGACCCATCTAATCCAGCATCCTGTTACAGTGGCCTACCACCTGAGAAGCCCCCAAGCTGGAGGAAAAGGCATATTGTACTATCTCTTCTGCTGCTGGCATTGAGGTGTACTGCTGCTGAATGGCAGGTAGCACATACCCATCATGACTAGTACCCTTTGATAAATCTGTCCCCTATAAAACTGTCTAAGCTCCTTTTAAAGTCATCCAAACTACGGGCCACCACATCTTATGGCAATTAATTCCACAAGCTAGTTATTTACTGTGTGAAGTAACACATTCTTTTGGTCATGCAAATCTCCTGTCCATTAAATCTGTTTCATTGGTCTTACCACTGTGAGAGAGCAAAATTTTCTCCCTCCACACCATTTTATAACTCTCAATAACCCCCAATTATCTTCTTTTTTTTTTTTTTAACCTAAAAACTTCCAAACATTATAGCATTTTTTGTCAGGACATATTTCAACCCTCCGATCATTTGGCTGTTCACTTTTGCACCTTTTCCAGCTCCATAATCTCCCTCTTGAAGTTTGGCAACCAAAACAGTATACACTATTCCACGTGTGGAAACACAATAGCTCTGGAACTATGTTATCTAAAGGCCCACATTCTCCAGTATCAGCCTGCTTGGCCTGATATCTGCATTGGTGGCCCTGCTCTTTGGCCCACCATTGACAGAGATCAGATTGTCAGGCACAGGAGGCAGGGTCCATTGAGTGGTGGTCCCACTGTTGTCACTTTCTGGCAACTCCCTTGCCAGAAAGACCCCTACAGTTCCCACACCTGAGCTTTTTAGGAAGAAGCTAGAACAATTCAGCAAAGCCTTCTGGACTAATTGTTTATCATTTTAACTATCATTTTAATGTTACTTCCATTTTTATATTAGCTTTTTTATTTTGTAAACTGCTTTGATCCCTGCTATTTTTTATTTTGTAAACTATCCCTGCTAACTGGGCAAGAGGCACTTTTTCAAGTGGTGTTCCTCTTATATTTAGCAGAGGGCGAGTAATTGTCCCTCTTCACCCCCGCGCAGTGTCTTTTCTAGTGGCTGTTACTTGTGGTATTCTGCATTTTTTTTTAGATTGTGAGCCCTTTTGGGACAGGGAGCCATCTGACTTTATTTGTTATTAGCCTGTAAACCACTTTGTGTTGAAAAGCAGTATATAAATACTTTGATTGATTGATTAATCCCTGGGGAAAGTACTCTAAAAATAAAGCAAATGCATGAGACAGATGTTTTCAGAACTAAGTACCTATAAAGAGCCCCGATGGATCAGGCCACAGGCCCACCTAGTCCAGCTTCCAGCATCGCCCAGCGCCCCACCAGATGCCTCAAGGAGCACCAAGACAGCAGATGCCCCTTTCCTGTCGCCACTCCCTTACAACTTGGCATTCTATTTTGTCTCCTAAAATAAATTCTATGGTGACTGAATCACGGTGCCCAGAAGATCCACAACGCTGGCAGGAATCACTGTACCACGAAGCAGCGACCTGCAGGCATACGCGAGCGAACACGCACCGCGCGCGCCAATCAGAGGCGGCTGTGCCCGACCGCGCGTCCCCCCTGTGTCAATACGCGACGCGTGCCTCACTGTGGGCTCCTGGGCGCATGCGTGTTACTTGGTGTTTAGTAAAGCCAAGCGGAGCTAATCCTGGCCATCAGAGAACTGCAGCCACCTGAAACTCCCCCCTTCCTTTCGGCCCGGCTGTGCGAACGGCCCTGGGCGGACTCGTGTCCCCCTCGACATCATCCAGCCGCAGGGAAAGCCTCAGCCGCCGGGAAGGGACTTCAGCGCAGCCCTGGCTCCAGCAGCCAGCGGAGCCGCTCACACAGCCCAGAAGCTCCTTCCTCAGGCGGAGGGACACCGCACGGCACCGCCTTCTCACCTGCTGCTGCCGGGGGAGCTGGCTCTGGAAGGTCCCCGAACAGATCCATCCAGCCTCGGCAGCGGCCGGCCTGAGCCGCTGCTCCTTCTCTCGCAGACGTCAATGCCAATCATCTTTGTAAGGCGGAGCCAAAGCCTTTTCTCATTTGCCGCTCCCCCCTTCGGAGGCGGTTCCTACGCCTGACAATCGTTCCGTCAGGGGCGTGGCTAACGCTGCCTTTTCCACGAGGAAGAAACAGATCGAAGACGAACCTTGTCTGCCAGTCATCCGGGAGGGCGGGATTAGAATATTTCGAAACTCTCCCACTGATTTGGAGGAGGAGGTGTTATCTCCTGTCAATCATCCCCAGCTTCATAAGAGAAGAAACGTTCATTCGCGCACACGGTTGCGGTTGATTTTGACGCTTCTCTGGGGCAAAATGTTGTGGTTTTGTGTATGGCAGAGAATAGCACACTAAAAAAACTCAGCAACGCTCTGCTAGGTGCACTTTTTTCAAGTGGTGTTTTTATACTTAGGAGAGGGAGAGTAATTGTCCCTCTTCACCTCAGCACAAGGTCTCTAATAGTGGTTGTTTGTTGGGGTTACGCATCTTTTTAGATTGTGTGCCCATGTTTGAGACATGTTTGAGACATGGAGCCATTTAATTATTTTATTTTGCCTGGAGACCGGGAATAGAATGTTCCGATGGCAATAACTGCAGACTGCATTTGCAGGCGTATCTGAGTGTAACAATGAATAAATTTTTAAAAAGCAATAAAGCAGAAGAAAAAGCATGAACTTTCTCTTGGTTTACACCTTTCTAGATGGACAAGTCGCTTGGGAGGGTTAGGAAGGTTCTTTATTTTAAGTAAATGTTTAAACGTATATTTATTATAAACTTTTAATTTACTTTGTCATTTTGTCATAAGGGGGTATTAAAAATTTTCTGCTTGATACTGTCACTTGAGGCCATTATGAATCACTTCCAGGTAAATGACATCACTTCTGATGGTCACATCCGACCTCAAGAGCCTGGGATAAATGCCACAAAAATAATAATAATAATAATACTTGGATTTATATACCGCCTTTCTTAGGTCACCAGATTTCTCTAATGACTATCACTCAAGGCGGTTTACATGGGCAGACTTTATTCAGAAACCCGAAGGTTTTTACAATTTATACAGAAATGTTCTATCTTGCAAGAACTACACACATACAGATGGATCTTTCTGGATTTAGTCCTTCTTTCTGGCCACCCGTTTGTCTTCTTGCTGGCTGATAAGTGGCTTCCCTGCTCCCACCAGAGAAGCGGCTGACTTCGGCACAACTCCCCCTCACACGAGGCAGACACAGGATTATTCCTCCTTCTCTCTGACTCCTGTGCTTTGCTACAGTAGCAGGCACAGACTGGCCCCATTCTTCCCTTGTGCTTCTTTCTGAAACTGTTTCTCGCCATAGTGAGAGAGGAGACAAGAAGTGGGTGCACCAGTCTGTGGGGTCCCTCAAAGTGCAGGGCCCAGGGCAACCCTCCCCCTAATTGACCTCCCCTAGCAATGGGCCTGAACTGCACCTTACTTGTATTCTAAATTTGAAACAAAAGACATCTTGGAAACTTCCTGACTTAAACAGAGTTATTAGTGACACAAAAGAAGGGTCCCTAACCCTAGCTGTCCTCTTCACCAACTCCATGGCTAAAACTAATCAAGACATATTTTAACCGAAGCCCTGTGTTGTAAGAGGAAATCAAGCCAATACAGTGATTTCTCCAGGCCCCCGTGCCTTTAAGCTTAGGGGCTGTCAATTTGAGGTTTCGTTTACCCGATGTGCATTCCTATCCTGTTTGCATCCTAAGAATTAATGCTGTTCCCAGCCCAACTTCCCTGATCCCGGCCGGTCTGGGTTTCCCTTATTGTGGCTTACCAAGGAACCGTTGATTGAAAAGAATGCCAGCAGGACTTCGTTGTTGCAGAAAGAGAAGTATATTTTACTCATGTGTAGACATTAGCAAAATGGACACAAGATGCAGCATGCTTCCAAGGAGATTACAGAACTTGTGTCTCCAAGGAGGTACAGAACTTGTGTAAATTGTACATTTGAGTTTGGTCAGTTATACAGTTGAATATGCAAACATCTGATGGGTGGGTTTTCAGGCTTTTGCTCCCCTCCCCTCTTTGTGTGACCTTAACGAAAGGGTTAGGGGCAGGATTGCAAAGTCTAGTCAGATGTAAAACAATTAAGTTTGACACATTTAAACACAAAAGCAGGAGGCGACACTTAGACAGATTTAGCCACAATGTTGGAGACACAATCACAGTGGTAAGTACTTTCAGGAAGAGGGCTTGCACTTGATAAGATATTCTGATGGGGGAAAACTCTTGGCTTTTGGGCAGATAAGGACTTGATTGAATGTTAGGCTCAAATGGTCCTTATAATGCTCCTTTTGTCAGACATCAGATTTGCATTACAAGACCCTTAGGGAGGGGGACTTGGAATGTCCAAGCTAAGAGACTCACCTCTGTGATTTTTCTCTTTGCAGGACAGCAGCCCAACTTCCAAAATGGAGTCAAAATTCCTTACATTTTGGTCTTACCCCTACACCTTTACAGGTCCCTGTGCATCTGGTTACACCTCCATCTGACCATCATGAGATAGCAAATGAGCACCATTTTACCTATAAGCCAAATGACCACAATGGGGTACAGAGCCAGGCTAAGGAGGCTCTGGACAGTTGCTCTTGCTAAGAAGTGTTTTTCCCACCAGAGTTGTTGTT
The DNA here is from genome assembly GCA_029204185.1 of Lerista edwardsae. Taxonomy (NCBI): domain Eukaryota; kingdom Metazoa; phylum Chordata; class Lepidosauria; order Squamata; family Scincidae; genus Lerista; species Lerista edwardsae. The sequence goes on from JAJKFI010000002.1 coordinate 28,722,358, forward strand.
TTTACTGTTGCCACAACTTCTATTGTGGACAAGGGTTATGTTTTGTAGTTCTGCAATGGTTCAGGCTTGCACTGTTGGAGGAAAAAGGGTTTAGTGGTTTCAGCATTGGCTGGAGAGCCAGGAAGGAAGCTTGGTGGTTCCACGTGGCTGCAGCAGTGTGCTGTGAGCCAGGAGAGTTCGTGATGGTTGCAGACATGGCTGGGGCAGAGCACGGCCAGCCAGGAAAAGCCTAGCAAAGTCTGAGAGAATGGGGGGGTTTTTTGGGTCTGTTCTCACAACACCTGGGTTCTGGAGCAAGTTGAGAGTTTGTTGCTGCACCCTTAGGAGAGTGCAAAACACCCATTTAGAGCCAAGGATGAATAGTCAAGGGCCATCAGATCACAAAACAAAGGCCCTTGATGAGCTCATCCCATAAAAGATCCCATACATTACTATGGTAATTTAGGGCATAAAAACCTGGATCACTGACCCACTTGTATTATTGTTTGTTTGTCACCATGTGTGTCTCTTGTTTGTTCGTTTTACCTGCTGTTAAGTACTCAATTCCCTCCACTATTCAAGGTCTGTTCTTGCAGTGAACTGCAATGCTGCTATGAAGCTTTGCTGTGACTAGAATCTTGCTATTTCCCTAGTTCTTTCTTCCTTTCCCTGGTCCTTCTTATCCCTTCCCTCCTGGTACTGCAAACCTCCCCATTTCCCCTGGGTAACTTTCCTATGTCCTGCTCCCACTCTTTTTTCTCATCCTTGCTTGTACCATTAATGACCCCTTTTCCTGGTAAGGGAAAAGAGTTTTCCTCTTCCTCCTCTCTTTTACTTAGGAACTATTTGTGAGTGATTTAATATATTGCATTGCATCTTTTTATTTCCTTACATATTGTGTTATCCCTACAATAGAACTCAGGGCCCAATCCTATGCAACTTTGTAGTGCTGATGCAGCTGTACCAATATGTATGCATTGCATCCTGTAGTGGGGAACAGAAGGGTCTCCTCAAGGTAAGAGAACATTTGTTCCCTTACCTCAGGGCTACACTGCTGCTGCACCAGTGCTGAAAAATAGGATAGGATTTGGTCCTTAATTATTGTTGCATCACTAACCTAATCTCCCTCCTTCTTGTCATTCTACTGAGTGGTATCATTGGCCACTGCATTCGTTCTCTGCACACAAAATGGATTTCTTGTGTGCATGTTTCATGTATTTTCAGAAGTCTGCCCAGTAACATTTCAGTGTGCATTTTTCACACCTGGACATTTTTTCACACCTGGATTACAATTTGGTAGGATTCCTAGGGATAAATTGAAGTTGCTTCATACACAGGGCATGGTCTGTCACTGCAGGCCATTAATTGGCCATCTCTAGTATAAGACAGTCTGATATTAAATACGTTTCAGGAAAGCAGACCCTTATGTGTTGGGGAAAATTGTAGTTTCCATGGTTATTTGTTTTTAAATTTAAAAGACATCTTGAAAGGACACTTTATTGTAATTAACAAGATACTTTTGTCTCTAGAATAAAGAGGTCAAGGACATGCTGTCCAGTAGTTGCATAAATGCCACATTTATTTCTTTAACTGAACAATGTCTTAAGTGTACACAAACAGTTTAAGACCCTAATTTCCAACACTCATAGTTTTAAGACATCAAGAAAACTAGACTCATTACTTCAGTATTGTTATTTATACAGTGGTAAAGGGTGTGCCCACAGCAATCACATATATACAAAGCAAGAGAAATGGTCTCCCAGCACTTGGAGATGATGTCACAGGAAGAACTCATATGAACAAACTAGATAATGGAAGCACAGGCAAAAAAAGATTAATAAAAATAAAAAAGTAATCTCAACCTCCTTTATGATACAGTAAGATCTTGCTAATGAGTCACAGTTCATGAATGATAGAGATCTTCCATACAGATCATTAAATACACGACAGAAAGAGACAGTAGAGCATATTAGATTGTTAAATGGGTTTTTGTAGTAGCATGTTCGTGTAGGAGTAAGCAACCTCCTCTTAGCTCCCCAGTTTCTACGAATTGTGCTTCGTTCACAATGGTTTCTCTGTTTGTTTAATGCTTTGTGATAATGTACAAAAATACTTGTCATGCTGGGCTAAGATCTACCATCCTTCTACTGGTGAATCATCTTTGGGGTGAGTTGCTTGTTATCGCCCCCCTTAATTTACTGGAGTAGGAAGCATTTACTATTAAAAAAATGAACTGTGACACTCACTGACTAGACTCCAATTAATATGTGGAATATTATAATTATGTTATATTATACAAAATCAGAGTTTTCTTGTATGGCATTGTATCTCACTATCAGAAGTAATAGAGTCACAAGTTCACTTTATTGATATTTCATGCTGAATTTAACAGATTCTCTCCAGGACCTTCCCCAATATGTTGAATTCTGAAACTCTATAAACCATCTCTCCCTGACAAAGACTCAAATCTTACTGAAACTTACTGAAAATTTAGCACAAATATTTTTTTAAAAAATCTGCACCTGTAAATCAAATAGAAAAAAGAAAAGCCAACTGGGACTCTTCTCAGGTATCTTAAGGATTGGCGGGCAATGTATCTTTGATATTTTGGCAGTGAATGAAGTGGAAATCTCAGCAATACAGACACCAAGTAAAATTAGATGAAGAATTATCACACATTGGGATGGATTAGATCTCCGTAACTACCGTATTTCTTGAAAGGTACCAAATCTTTAATAGTATCAACAACTGCAAGAAACTGCAACTTGCTAAATATGTGATTTAAAAAAAAAACTGCTTTCAATTTACCAATTCCTTTCCAGTCATTACATTTAAGACTATATTGTAAAATTCTCAGTGATTCCTAGGGGCCAAGCAATTCCTAGTGATTTCTTGGGTCAAGCCTTGGTCCGTAACTCAAGACAGTTATGTTGTCTGCAGGTTTGCTGGCCCCAGAAACACAGAATGCTGAGTGAGACCAGGCTCTGCTCCCAAATTCACAAGATCAGGAACATGTTCTTCAGGTTGGCTGACCTGAGCCATGCTCCATAATAGGCCCCTTCCATGCATCATTCCCAAGCACTTCTTCTACATTTGCAATGCAGGTTTGTCATAGCAAGAGAGACACAGTTTTGTCTCTCTTGATTGCTCCAAAACCAATTAATTTGGACAAGGAAGGTTACTGATATGAACTTCATCTATTGCCATCAATATAATGAATTCTGATTTTAAATTGAGATAAAGCAGTAAGAGATTTTCAAAGTCTTGGTTTTGCCTGAAAACCTAAATGTCAGATCATTTATGCTGAAGCCTTACTGAAATCATTGATAAAAGTAAAGTAAGACTAGTAATCTACAGGGAGAGATTTTCAAAAGACGAATAACTAATTCCTGTTGAGTGAACTCCTTCAGTTTCTGGAGGGAAGTAAAGAAGAAACTCCTCTGGAGAAATACAATGATAAAGTATAGTCTTACAACATTACCTAAGAGTAAACACTTGTGCAGGATTGTGCCACAAGGTGGTTTTCTCAAAGGAAAATGTAGGTGTTTTTCTCAAATTGGCTCCAGATAGATTTACACAACACTAAAGTACCATAAAGATCATTCAGGATATTTTGAAAAACCAGCAGCCAGTTGCTGGCTGGCTATAATTGATGTTTATGAAAATGTACTGCTCAGTCCATCTGGTTTAATGCCTACTGTTGTCAGCTGAATTTGAATTATTTCAATGAGTGCTGGAGCAGACACTGGCAAGAGGGCAGGAATTGCCCATGACCAGAAACTGCCAAGTATGAGTTTTCATGAGGTATCTCAATATTTAGACTAAGGTTGAAACTCAACGTGAATCAAGGCTGTCCACCAAGGTTAATCGTTTTGGTGTTTTGCAGATAGGGTAAATAGACCCCAGGGAGTAAAATAATAAAATGACCACTTGATAGTCTCCTGTATACATACAGGTCTTACTGGGCTATAAAAGTGTTATTCCTGAAAAAATAAAAGTGGGCAGCCCATTTTAGAAAAAAATTTTAAACTGTAAACATTTAATTTATTAAATACACAAATGGGTTTAAGAAGAATTCTTGAATGAGCAGCCAAGACTGCAAGACTAGTGTGTAGATTAGGATCAGAAAAAGGAGGAACCCAGGGAAGAACAAACCCTGGGGAAAAAGGACATATTCATTCCAAACTTGTTATCTTTTAGATCTGTGAAACAGAATGGAAGTCCTTGGGAATTGAAGGAAATACCATGCCTAGAGGGGTAAGCAGAAAGAAATAGGAAATAGAATGAAGAAAAACACCACTCAGTTACACTATGTCTCTTGGGGTGAGACACTGGGGTGAAGGAAATGGACTTACTGTAGAAGTTTTCCTATAGACTCTGCAAGAGACTTCTTGTTTTGCCAAGGTTCTTGCTGGGTTATCTGAAGATTACATATGCTTGGAGCACATTGGCACAGAGGACCAAACACACAACAGAAAAGGTGGAAAAGTGAGAAACAAAACAAGGGGCAGCAAACTAAGGTCTGCTATCAGTACAAGAAGATTTTGGTCCAGACACACACATAGAGGAGGATGGAGGTTCTCATATCTGCCTGTAGAGAATTTCATGACTGCCAAAAGGTATGTAAAGAGGCACTCTGAATTTAAGAACTTGGGAGTGAAACTTAAATATAATACAGACCTTTGCAGTAGAGGTTATTCTGAAAATTTAATGCAAAATTATTTGCTTAGTTCCAGGAAAATGGGTTCATTATTTGACCATGTCTCTGCTTTAGTAAGCTTTACCCTTTGCCATTCCACTAAGGGCGCTATCCTAACCAATTTTCTAGCACCCATATAGCTGTGCCAATGGGGCATGATCTGCATCTTACATTTGGGGGTAGTCACAGAGACCCCCCTCCCTTACCTCAGAGCTGCATTGCCCTTACCCGGTGCTGGAAAGTTGGTTAGGATTGCGCCCTAAGAGTTCTTCTACTCCCAAAGGAAAGGAGAGAAATGCAAGTGTGTTTAATGTTTGGAATGGAAGCTTTAAAAGGCCTCACCAGATATAACTAAGAAGAGTCCATTTTGTAGCATACCCTTCCATTCCTATGGTAGGATCCTACCTCAGCTATTTTTTCTATATCCCTGTAATCTACTTCAAAGTTACTTTTTCATAAAATAAAATAAAAAAGAGGCTTTCCAGACAATTAGCTTTAAGTGTAATGAACACACAGTGGTTTGTTATGGAAAGTCCAGACACCTTGCTTTGAGGCTGTACGTCTTCTGTGCAGGCATTGTAATTTTCCCAAGCGCAGGATGCAATTTTCCCAAGCACTTCTGGTAGGAAAGCACAGGGCTCTTCCAGTGTAGGTTCAAATTAGGAACATCCAGAGAGCAGACATTTAAAGAGTTAAATAATCTACAAAACTACTCACTCGTGGAAATTTCGCCTATGGACAGGTTCATTCTCTATACTATGCACAAGCTAAAGAGAACACTGCCTTAGCATCCCAGGGCCTTACAAAAAAGAGTCATGGGCATGCATGTGACATTAACAAATCATCTGGGAGATTGCCCAGTTCTCTGACGGGACAGACAGGAATACCTAGCACAAGAGATATGTCCGTTCCTTCCTGAAGCTTGGCCAGGAATATGAATCTGGTCAATTAGAACCTAACCTGTTTTCATCATTCTAACACCATCTATCTCATTCAAAGTCTATGTGTAACTTTCCTAAGCCCCAAGTGTGTCTTCTCCCCTTTTCATAAAACTAGGCTCTAATAATCCATTCAGATATTCATGGCATGCTGTTTATCTAGTCATGGAATGCATTACTAGAATTCAAGTACTGGGAACAATGCGTGCTCACCTCCAACAAAACATTCCTACTGAGGCAAGATCAAAAGTCAATCTAGACATTATAAGTGGCAGATGTATGATGGGCTCTTTTTTTCTTTTTTTTTAATGAAAAGCAACCTTAGCGGGGGGGGGGGCTGCAACTGGGAACAAACGTGTGGTTGTACATTCAACATTTCCTCCAATTTTTCTGCTCTAAATGAGTACAGAAACTCCCCTATTTACAGACTTTCAAGTTATGAATATGCTGGCCAGGAGTGTATGGGTCAGCAGGCTTTGGTGCAGGTGTAGCAGCACCTGAGCTGGCAAGAACCTGGCAAACAAACAATGAAAGCTGCTTGGGGACAACCAAAGTGGCTCTGTGCTTGTGAGAGAGCTTGTGGGACCTGTTGTTATGGCAATGGGGATGCTGAATCCACAGATTCCTGGCAGTGGAAGAGGGAGGAGGAAGAGATAATAGGGGAGCATTAGTAGTGATGTTGGACAAGTACAAAATGAGAGCCCTGGAACCTATCCTGTTCTTACGCAGGGAAGCTTCTGTACCCACAACCCCTTTTTCTCCAGTAGGGAAACATATGAAGTACCCATAGCTTTCTCTCCACAGGAGAAAAAGCAGCTGGAAGTGGTGGTTCTGAGCAGAAAAATGAGTCACCCATTTTGCTGTTCTCTTGCTCCCAGTCATAACTGTTTTTCATTTTTTTAAAAATGCGGGGGGAACATCTTTGGGAGTAGCATCTTGTTTGGCAGGCTGAGCTAGGCAAAAATGGGGTAGGTGACCCAATAGTGCAATCCTATGCATGCCTACTTAGAAGTCAGTCCCATGATGCTCAATGTGGGTTACTCCCAGAAAAATGTGCATAGGATTGCAACCCCAGTCTGATAGCAAATTTAGCATCTGAAAGAAAACAAAAGTAACCTCGCAAAATTATCACCCCATGGGCTCACTTTCCACATCTTTTTGACCAAAAATGAGGTGCAGCATAATTAATGTGCGTACGTGTGAGGGAAAAAGACATGATAAACAGAATGTACATTTTTCAGTGGAGTAAATATAAATAAATACTTTATAAATATAATCTCAAACTACTCTTTCTTGCTCTGTCAAATAATTCTTAAAATGTCAATAAGTTATGAATTATCAGTACACAATCCTATCGCCTTTAGCTCCTTTAAGTAACATGATTTGTATCCTCCAAGCATTTGCAAGTTCCTACCTCTTGAGCAGTTGCTTTAAAAATTAAAACAAATAATAAAAAGCTCTTGCTTTGTTACTGGTCATATGTCATCTAGGTCACCCAATTAAGAGATGGGTGGAAAATCACATGTGCACAAGAATTCATCATAGCCGACGTGTACCAGGCTTCTAAAGTTACAATAGAAATGAGTTTGGCCAATGAAGCTGTCACTTGAGATGGATTACTCTGTGGCGCAGGCATCTGGGGTGATGGATGACAGGAGAGATCCAAATTTAAGTTGGGAACCCTCAAACAGCACCCATTATTTCACTTCTGTTTGGTGAGGTGGGCAGCTCTTTTAGGCTAAATTCTTGTCTGAGCTGTTCTCCGTCTAGACAGCTTGGACCTGTTGGACAGGACAAGAAAGAAGGAAAATGAAAGGATGGAAAAATAAACAGAGGTAAAACTACCCTTCAGACTTCCAAACCATTGTGAGAGAGACACAGAACAGGCCCCTGAGCAAAGTCCAAGGCCTTGGCTCTAGAGCATGGAAGCCCGAAGGTGTATCTAGTATATAGAAGCCTTGAATCCTCCTATTACAGCCTAATCCTAACACCACCACCCCCGCCACTGCAGGAGCATGCACTGTATGTTATGGAGAAGATGACTAGATGGCCCTGGAGAGGTAAGTAAAACCTTTTCTTATATTCTTCCCCATAGGCTGCCTGGCCTCCAATGGATCTCCTCATAGCCCCTCCCCTGCAACTCCTACAGTGCTCCCAACTCCCTTGTAGGAGTTTAGGAATAGCTCTCAAGCTATTCAGTTACCTTATAGATCCTGCCAGAAGAGGGTTAAAAGCATACAGCCAGTCATGCATATCCTTGTCGTTGCTTGCCTGCAACAGGATCCCACGATGCTCAGTGCACACTGCAAATGTGTTGGGTGTCTATAACAAACAAGCCAGCAGCAAATGAGTTCCAACAACACAGGAGGAGGATGCAGAGGCAGAATATAATGTGTGTAATTTCCCAGCTCAAACTAGTGCCGGAGAATCCAAGCTGAGTGTTGCTATCAGCCAACTAAGGGCTTTCTGCAGCAAATCACACTATAACCAGTAGTGTCATTCATTAACCAGGAGACGGAACGCTGGGCGGGACTTACCGCCTGATTGGCTGCGCAGTTCTGATGCGTTGCTGTCTTTCCGAGCCCCGTGCGGGCACCCCTGGCTTTGGAGGGGGTGCCCGCTTGCCTGGGGGGCGTGCTAGGTGCTGCAGAGAGCCGTGGAGGGGCGCGCAACCCGGAAGAAGCTCCCGCGGCGGAACGGCAGGCAGCGACGCGTCACGGGCTCCCTGTCAATCACGGGGTAAGTCCCGCCTAGCATTCCGGTACTCTATTACTGAATGACACTACTGACTATAACCATCTTTCTGTTCAAATAAGCAACTATTTCCACACATGGGCATGCCATTTTGCTAATATGGGAGTCTTTCCCAACCTTCCCTAGAACAGAGCCATGCCTCTACATTCATCCCAGGGTCTCCTTTCTTCAAGAGGAGACCGCTAGAGCAAACGTTTGTGAGCTACCCGCCAAGACATTCTGGTCATACATCCAACCAGTTCAGGTTTCAGAACCAATTAGTCTTTACATTTACAGTTTTGGGGAGTGTCATGAATGAAAGGGGGGTTGTAACCTATGATCCCCCAGTCGCCTACTCAGTTTAAACCCGCAGCTTAGTGGGGAAATGCCCTGGTAGTTCTAATCCACTGCCACCAGCCTAGGTACCAGGTTGCCAGAGGAGTTTCCTGGGCTAAACTCCTCCCCTATCCGAGGTTATTACCTCAAGAGTCTCTCTACTCACTCTTGCAGAGCAAGGAGGCTAATGAATCACTGTGAGCCGGAACAAGGCAAGAAGAGTTTCTATTAAAAGATTGTCAAAGGTAAAGAGAGGTTGGGGTGCCAGAAATAACAATAGGTGAACAGTATAAAACAGTTTAACTGCTTCTCAGGGTAATTGGCCGGTGGGTGGAGCTGGATCACACAGGCCTGGCAAGGCCTACACAGACGTGGCCCAGGCCCAGATTGCCCTGAGAGGAAGAGGCTTGTGATTTCATGGCCTGGGAACACCCAGTCTGAAAACAACTCACAATCTAACACGTGTTCACTAATACTGGGGTCCTGGCTCTGAATCCTCCCTGCTGGGCTTCTCCCAGCAGCCATCCACTCTGCCTCCCCACAGAGCGACTCTCCCTGTGACCATCCAGCAGAAAAGCCCACAGGAAAGTGGGGGAAGGAGAGAGAGAGAGAGATACTCTGCCCATCCCCTGATCTCCAGCTGGAGACTCATCTGAATGGCCAGCAGCCACTCCTCCTCCCCCCAGCTAGGATCCTTTTTAGACCAGGCCCTTGGAAATGCATTATAACAGAGTAGGCAAAATCTATAAAACAAGGTCAATGAAACAGGGAGGTTATGGAGGATCTCTGAAATCACTCTTTCCTGCAAGTTCTACTCAGGACTGGAGAAACAGTGAGCCTGACAGCAATGCCAATAAGTGCCCTGGAATAAAGTAGGGAAGTCTAACATCAGACCATGGCCAGGGTCAAGGGGGACAATGGTGGCATGTGAATCACATTTAAGATGGTGACGGACAAATCATACCTGTATCAGGTTGACTGGATAGTTTATAACAAATTGTTGACTTTGGCAGGGCCAGCCCCAGGACTGGCGGGGCCCAATGTGGGGCACTCGTGCAGAGCCCCCACCCTCCCTGCAGCCCCTCACTCAACAGGCACCTGTGGCACGCCAGACAGTGGTGTGGTGTCACGCACAATGTACAGCACCCAGAAATTGTTGGCGGTGACATGATGTAATCGCTGACTACTTCCAGAAGATCTGTTTTGGGCCAAACTGTCTCAGGGGCCCCACAAGAGATGACGCTCTGCTCACCGCACCACCCTTCTGGGTTGTCAGATGCTGGTTGGCAACTGGTGATATGTCCGCCATCCCAGTATGAGTCCACTCCTCAGAGCATGGGGCCCAATGTGATGACATAGGCCACATTGCCCTAAGGTTGGCCCTGGGCTTTGGTATGATGGCAACTTCTGCAAAAAGCAGTGACATTTCTACATTTAACAAACAGAATCTACAGTGATTCGTTGCATCACTATGTGAGTGTGCACCCTGAAACTATGAGATACAATACTCTCTCGAGCATAGCGGTGGGGGACCAATACATGGGCTGGATGTCGTTTGAATACTTCTGGTAATGTCTCTTGGAGTCTCCTATTCTGTTCTCATTCTTTCCCCCATACTGCAGTGTCTTTGTGTCTCATCTTTCCTTTGCAGCCCATTCGCCAACAGACTAACTTTGGCTCTCTCATTTTGCATGAGCCATGATCTTGTTCTTACTTTCAGCATTGCTTGCTGGTCCTCACTGTATTCCACCTGAGCTGATGAGAGATTGAGGACAGCCCTCTCTACTGAGTCCTTGTCACTGTTGTAGATGTAGACATAGGGGCGTCTCACGACCACATATCGTTTCACCCAGCCGTTTGTGTGGGGCTCCAGGAAATGTAGATAGCCTTTCCTGGAGACAATGGGGCTGCAGAAGAGATATATTGGCATCATGCGTCAAAACTGTATGCACATCACAAACATTTTTAAATAACATAAGAAAGTTGCCTTGGTTCAGGACACATCTATCTTGAAAGCCTCTGACTCAGAAGTGAAACCCCTACATCTTACAAGTATGTTCTTGGCTTACTTCTTCCCTCTCTTTGCATGGTGCTCCTTACCATGCAGAGACATGCACGTGGGAAGCAGGACCTATGTATACACTAATAGCAAACTCAAGTGGTTGGTCAAGGAAGAAAAATACATTCTAAGCTCTGATCTCAAGAATATAGCTGGAATATCAGTCAACCCTTTAACTTTAGCTAAACATTGAATCTTTTCCACAAGCTGCCAGACTGTACCTGACTCGAATTTCTTGAATATCAGGGACCAATAGGTGCTGGGTCTCCTTTTCATCATCAGGCCCACAGGTGGGGGATTTCTTCCGTTCCCCTTCAATTACAGGTTCGGGGTCAGGACTTTCCACCCTGGGAGAGAGCTGGAGAGTTCTGTGTGAAAAGTAGGCATGAGATGTCAATGAGATTTTTTACTTTTCATGAAGTTGTCATGGAAACTTACAAATGCATGTGATTGCAAACTAATTTGAACTTCTTAGCTTTGCCACCTCTCTTACCTGGAATCTGTGGCACTGTATCGTCCTTCAACCAGTGATGGGCAGGTGGAGGAGGGGGTCAAAGTACTGCCACCAAGGGCAGGGATGGAAGGATCTCTCAGCAGAGTCACTGACATTTCAGAGAGCTTTATTTAAAAAAAAAAGATTCCATTATTGGAGCTGCTTGCTTTACCATAAATGTGTCTACGCTATACTGTATAGTATAAATCTGATTTTTAACCACTGTGCTGCAGCACGTAAGTATGCCGCAAATGATCTGCAGATGAGCCACAGGAATTTGGAGAAGGGTCATTTATTAGTAAGGCCAATGCTTCTTTCTCTTTGTTTTGGAGATTTCTTCTGATAGGAGAGGGTCCCTGGGGCTGTTTTCCTTGCCACCTTGAGGGTAGGTCACCAAACAGCCCCTTGTGGATAGGTAAAGTCACATATACTGAGGTTGCAAGTAACAAGGATTGACTGTGTATGGGTTACAACATTTCATTGCATAAAAATATCACTCTTGTATCATGGTCAGATTTTTTTTCAAAAGAATCTGCCTTCTTATGGATGGAGAAGGAGAGCATGCTGGTGTCCAGACCAGACAACTAGATAGTGACCAGCTGAGAAAACAAACGATTGCAAATCACACGTTCTAGAGGGATGGGGCATGATTTCCTTAAAAAAACCCACAATCTGATGGGAATCAGAAATATTTAAAAAAGGACAATAGACAAAGCAGTCTTTGCAAATAATGTGCTACCAATATTCCTTACACTGTTCCACACTCAAGAGGCTGGTAAGAATTCAAAACTCATGTGCCTGTTGCTGACAGTGACCACAGCAGAAGACAGTCAGCAGAAGACTTTTTGACATTATTTCTTTACTGCCAAGGTTCTGTCTTCAACTGAGTTTAGATCAAACTCAGGCTTACCTGAGTTTGGGGTAACCCTGGTGAGGTTATTCTCTCCTTTCTCTCCTCAAACAGTTCCCATTTCAGCCTTCCTTTCCAAATGAGGAAATGAGACTCCATATGTATTGCGGTCTCTGACCCATTTACCTTCATAAGATTGATGGCATCTCATGGGTTTACCCAGCATGGAGATGAGTATGGGGAGATTCACAACACTTCACACTGGTCAATTCTTGAAAGAAAGAAAAAAAGTACCACCTGCCCGACCTCTGTTTACCCGCTTTGGGTAAAATAGAAGCGTAGAGTTTCTCTTACCTTGCTCTCACTGGCACTGACACAGACATGGCTGTGGCTGTATTCTCTGTTGAATGTATGTGTAAGGAGGCGCAAGCACTGTTGGAAGATAGAAATTAGACAGAAAAATTAGAGAACTGTCAGATAGAGTTTAGGTCCTGGCCCAAATCTCAGATCAGAATTAACCATGAAGCCAAAAATGCTATGGGGTAGGGTTACAATCCTATACGCTCTTTCCTTGCAGCAGGTCCCACTGAATACAGTGGGATTTGCTTTTGAGTAGACCTGCATAGGCAATGTTTCTCTGCTTCTTTGACAAGGCTTTTGTATGGAGAGAGCATCTCTCATGGTTCCGATATAGGGCTCCAATACTCCCCACTACTCAGAATATGGGGGGGATGTTCATGTAACATCATATATGCTTGCCCACAGGAGGAAATTTGAGTAGTCCGTTTTGCATGAATCCTCATCTCTATCCCGCAGCAAACTTCAGCTTTGTCACTGGAAAAGCAAAGTGTCTGTGTTGTGTCTTTGCATGTCCATAACAATGTTTTCTGTATGCAAGAAAACATTACCAGAAGGTCCACATTCCCAGCTTCTCTCCCCATACTGTCCACATATGCTTCTCAAGTTTAAAATCTATTTACAGAAATGTTCCAATCTGCTTCATCAAGGTTATCACAGTGCTTACCAATTGCTACCTCTGATGGAGATTGTACCAGTCATTCAAAACATCTAAACCTGTGATTTGCAACCACTACGGCAGCACATTGGTGTGCTGAATATGGTCCACAGGTGGGTTGCGGGAGTTTTGGAGAGGGTCATTTATTAGTAGGACCATTTGGGGAGTTTGAAGGAGGGCAGGGCCAGTGTCATTTTTCAGTCAGCTATTGTTCAGATCTGGTGCGTTATTCTGTGTTAGCTTGTGGTAATGCATTTTTGTTTGTTAATTCAGTATCTTAATACAGTACTCATTTTTTAAATGATAAATTTGTCCTTAAAAAAATGACGGTGTGCCTTGACACTTTTAGTGCCTTGTCAGTGTGCCATGAGATGAAAATGGTTCCAAATCACAGACAGCAATACCTCATAATGCAGACTCCGCAATACCCATCATATTACATGCCTAAAGCAAAGATGAAGCCAAATGCAACCCTCCCTGAGTCTGGTAAAGAGCTATCCTCACATCCCATACCTTGACAGCAAGCTCTTTCTGCCTCTCGCTGGGGGTGTCCAGAGGTAAATTCCTCCCTTCTGGAGTGCCATCAGCTGAGATGGGAGATGAGACACAAGATGTGCTGCGGGAATCGGAGTCTTCGCTGCAGCTTGAGGACAGGGAATCGAGGCCTAAGCGCTGAGTTGTCTCCAGCTTCTCACGCAAAAGCAGATAATGCCTTGTTTTCTCAACCTGCAGAAAGAATCCCCTCAGTAGATTTAAGTCACAAAGAGTCATACAGAGGATGACAGTGAATGAAACATTTTTTCCCTTGAATTAATCTCTGGGAGTACCAGACCACCTTATCTGCCTTCTGAGAAACCTGTATGCGGGTCAGGAAGCAACAGTTAGAACTGGACATGGAACAACCGACTGGTTTCAAATTATTGGGAAAGGAGTACGACAAGGCTGTATACTGTCACCCTGCTTATTTAACTTATATGCAGAGTACATCATGAGGAAGGCAGGGCTGGATGACTCACAAGCTGGAATCAAGATTGCTGGGAGAAATATCAACAATCTCAGATATGCAGACGATACCACTCTAATGGCAGAAAGTGAGGAAAACCTAAAGAACCTTCTGATGAGGGTGAAAGAGGAAAGTGCAAAAATTGGCTTGAAGCTCAACATTAAAAAAACTAAGATCATGGCCACCACTCCCATCACTTCCTGGCAAATAGAAGGGGCAGAAATGGAAGCAGTGACAGACTTTATTTTCCTGGGCTCCAAGATCACTGCAGATGGTGACTGCAGCCATGAAATTAAAAGACGTTTACTTCTTGGGAGAAAAGCTATGGCAAACCTATACAACTTAATCAAAAGCCGAGACATCACCCTGCCAACAAAGGTTCGCATAGTCAAAGCTATGGTTTTCCCAGTAGCAATGTATGGCTGTGAGAGCTGGACCATAAGAAAGGCAGAGTGCCGAAGAATAGATGCTTTCGAATTATGGTGTTGGAGAAGACTCCTGCGAGTCCCCTGGACTGCAAGGAGATCCAATCGGTCAATCCTCCAGGAAGTCAAACCTGATTGCTCCCTGGAAGGACAAATTCTGAAGCTGAAGCTCAAGTACTTTGGCCACCTCATGAGAAGAGAGGACTCTTTAGAAAAGACCCTCATGCTGGGAAAGATTGAAGGCAAAAGGAGAAGGGGGCGGCAGAGGATGAGATGGTTAGAGAGTGTCACCGAAGAGATGAACATGAAATTGGGCGAACTCAGGAAGGTAGTGGAGGACAGGGAGGCCTGGCGTGCTGTGGTCCATGGGGTTGCGAAGAGTTGGACACGACTTAGCAACTGAACAACAACAATCTCTTTTTAAGAAACTATATAATATGAAGCAGCCCTCAGCACAACTCAGTGAGAGGGAGAAAACTTGTAATCTATTATGACGATTCATAAACTTTTATCATCTTTGGAATGTAGAGAATATCCGTGTCTAGAATATCTATAGCAGTTACCTCCTCCCAAATACAAACCAGATTAGGGTTATGTTGAATGTACACATGCAAATGGTTTGCTTTTGCGGGAGGAAGTTTGAGAAATTATTCTCTGAAGTCCCTTCTACTTCTCCAAATGATAGCATTTTTTGAAAACAAAAGCAAAACTGTTTGCAGTCCAAATGCATGCATCATCGAAGTGCCATGATGAGGTCCTACACTTCAAAATTTACTATTCTACCCCTGTCAATGTCATCTGTGAGGAATAATCCACAAAATGACAATACGAAGTGATTCTAACTCTGGTTGCCTATTGTGTCTGTGGACTGGGGTCTTACTTCCTGCAGAAGGCTTAGTTTTTCCAGTTCCCATTGGTGATCCAAGATGAGACTGTCACTACGGGGCCTCCAGCCTGCTAGGTTCTCCTCGCCTCGTACATACGCCACAGATGTGTCAAGCACCCGCCTCCGTCTTCTTTGCATACCTGTAAAGGGAAATGTTTCAGGCTTCATTTTATTCATTTATACAACTTGTACCCTGTTTGGTGGTCCCGAAACAGAAAAGAACAGCCAACAAAACAGTGAAAAAACAACAGTTATTGTGACAGAAAATTAAAGAATTACATAGTGGATGAATAGGAATTCAAAACTCAATTAAAAAGCCTAGGAAAGTAGAGGAATCTTTACGGGACATCATGATGTCAGAGGAGGTTCCCAGATCAGCCTCCAAGGGGAGTGCATTCCAAAGGCTGGGCTCCACAACACATCTGAAATGGCAGGTAACATTATAGGCAAGCCCCGGAATCCAAAGATTCGGTATCAACGGTTTCAGTTACCCATGGATACTGGAACACTTATTAAAAAGATAGGGGAACATTAAACAACTCTCTCTCTTTTTTACCTTGTGGTAGCAAAACCACGGTGTTCCCCTGTCTTTAAAAAGGCACCCCCAAGATCCATGGTTTCAGCTATCCATGGGTGGATCCAGAATGGAACCCCAGCAAATACCGGGGCATGCCTGTAAATGCATTGTTTATGAATGCTGGCCCTCCCTCTCATCCTCAATATGAAACCACATGAAAGTTATGCTGAAAAACAGGATATATGTTTTAAAACCAAATAAAGCATTGTTGACTTTCAGAAATGTGTTGCACCAGCAGCTCTGTAGTACAGCATCAAAAAGCATAACTGAATTGTGGTTTTGAAGTGATGTTACACCAGCATTACAGGCAGATATGCCAGGGAAGCAAAACACAAAGATTAGCATCCTACCTGGACTCCCAGCATCAGCTACTCGACAAAGGCTGAGCTCATAGACCCCAGTCACACGGTTACTGTGAGGAAAAGGAATTAGAAGCAGTCAAAAACAAAGTGTAAATAATTGTAATTAATGTGCAATTAATTAATTAATTAATTAATTAATTAATTAATTAATTAATTAAT
>JAJKFI010000002.1:28738881-28753413 GCA_029204185.1 Lerista edwardsae
TTAATTAATTAATTAATTAATTAATTAATTAATTAATTAATTAATTACAAAGAGTAACTATTGTTTGATCTGAGCATAATTTTATCTCAGTTAACTCTTTTCCTTGCTGAGGGGAACTAATCACTGTTCCTTTAATGCAAATTCTAATGTTTCCTATCCGGATCAGTCAACCCTTACTTAGGTATATGAATTTAATACATATGAGTTGTTGCTAGCCCATATTAAGAACCATGCCTGTGTGCTTTTTCCTTAGGTAGGCCCCTCTTCTGCCACTGGAAAATTAAGAGAGATATCTTTACCTCTCTGAGGCTCGTAGACTTCCACTGCCAAAGAGGTTCCGGATGGATCGAGAAGCAGGAAGTTTGGCATCTCTGGAGTAGAAGACCATGCAAAAATCTTTGGTGATCACAGCTGGCTGGGTGCAGTTTTCCATCTGAAACAAGAGAATACACCTGCTAGCCCCATAAGCATACTATCCTGGGAAGGCTCTGGTTGTTGGTACACACAGTGAGTTGCTCTGAAATTGTGAGTGTGCTTCCAAAACAAAAAACATATTCTGTAGCAGGTTTCCCAATGATGTCATATCTCCAATAATCAACGGATATTTATATTACTGCTGTCTAGACCAGCTTTCTTCATTTGGGACACAAGGAAAATCTGTGGATGCAAATCAATTCTGCTAAAAAATTATGTCTCTTTGGGTGCAATCCTAAGGAAAGTTCCAGTACCGGGATAAGGGCAATGCAGCTCTGAGGTAAAGGAAAAATCATTCCCTTACCTTGAGGAGGCTTCCTTGACTACTGCTCCACTGCAGAATGAAGAACATGCCCCATTGGCACAGCTATGTCAGTGCTGGAAAGATAGCTTTGTGCCCATCAACTCCTTGCATCCTTATATCAGGATAGCAGACAGCTAGTGTCATAACCTCTTTCTATTAGAGCAGTGAAAGTGAGTTGTAGAAGCCATTAGGATAACCTGTTGCCTCTACACTGTGGGGTCTCTGGATGCAGACAAAGCAAGTTCCTCAAAATGGATTCATATTTTGAATGGATGTGCACCATCCCCTCTGACTGAGAGTGGTTCAAACATACTTTATGGTGGCCCTTGTGCTGGCCAAACTTTCCTGGCTTAGGTTAGGATTGTGCCCTGGGACTCCTGGGTTGGGGAAGAAAAATGGTCCCAAGTCCCATTCCTAATTGAAAATGGCAGGAGATCTGATCACAGAAGGCCCAACATCACATCTAGCTATTCCCGTACTTGGGAGGGGTACCAGGGCTATAGCCCAGCATGATAAATTCTTGAAATTTAGCTGGATGGTTCAATGCCAGAAAGTTAGGGCCAATCTACACATGCTGCAGTCGCATGCAACTATTCCCTAATTTTTTTAAAAAAATTGAAAAACAGCAGTGGCAATCTGAAATCTTGAACAGAAGGCAGATGAGTGTAGAGGAAGTACTTAACCCCTTTCCCTGGGAAAATGGCCCATGGAGAAAGGATTTAGCACTTCCTCTTCAGCCACCAGTCTTGCAGCTTCTTGTGCCCCCCCCCCACCATTTTATTGGAAAGATAATCACTTTTTTACAGAAAACAATTACAGGAGATTGTACATCATTTATCATCACATACAGAGACAGACAACATTTTAAAATGAGCATCTATTTGCAAAAAAACAAAAACAAAACAATCTTAATCTTCCAGCTTAATCTTTCTTTCTTCCAGATTACAGCTGGAAGAAAGAAAACAACTTCTGAGCAGACCCTGAAAATTTGCCTTCTTTGCCACTGTCATAAAAATATGACAACCCTTTTAAACAAGCTGACAGTGACATTTGCTAAGAAGTGCCCTGCTTCTCAGGGAGATGCTTTCGGCTTACTAAAACAGTCCCTAAGGCTCCATCTATTGCCAGTCATGGATAGCCCCTTTTCCTCTGTGTCAAGCAGGGACTTTGGCAATTTTTCTTTTATTAGGAACCAGTTAGCTTCAGTTTAAGAGAATTTTTCTTCTTTCTAGATGCTTCTGCTTTTAGCGATATTGCTATCTGCCCTTGAGGCACAATCTATATTAATATAATGCATTCACCAAACTTTCCTATTTGGAATCTTCAGAGGTGTAAACACTGAAAGATGTTGAAGCTATCCATCTTTTTTTGAGAGTAAGAAAACCTATATCAGGTAGTGGACAGAGTGTTGGACTTAGATTGAGAACATCTGGGTCATGAA
This sequence comes from Lerista edwardsae, assembly GCA_029204185.1. Lineage (NCBI taxonomy): Eukaryota > Metazoa > Chordata > Lepidosauria > Squamata > Scincidae > Lerista > Lerista edwardsae. The sequence goes on from JAJKFI010000002.1 coordinate 28,741,101, forward strand.
GGTCACTGGATGGGCTTCCACAACTTAACTCACTACCTCTCAGGATAAATGAGAATGCTTTTGAGGAACAATAATGTAAAATGTATACAGACACAAAACAGGATGTATGACGTGGTGGTTTGAATCAGTACTTATGGTGTTCTAGAACACAGAGTTAGCTGTAATGAAACATTTGTATGTCACAAATTAAGTGACGCACAAATATCACACAGGACTAATTCAGGACGCAATCCTAACCTGGAGTTCGGCCAGTTAGCCAGTTAGGTACAAGGGACATAACACTGTAAAGCGTGTTTGGACCATTCTCTGAGTCAGACGTGTCTGTGTGCTTCTCTGACTCCGAGAGTGGTCCGAACACACTTTATGGTGGTCCTTGTGCCAGCCAAACTTTGCTGGCCTAACTGTGCCAGCCTAACTCCAGGTTAGGATTGTGCCATAAGCTTGTTAAGGCTAGAGCAAATGAAATTGGAAGCCTCCCTACAAAATCAAATATGCGTCTTGGGATATATTATGGGAAGTGCTATGAAGGCACTGGTGGGTCTTGCCTCAATGTATGCTGAAAGAGTCATGTAGATTTTCTCTCTGTATGGGGTGACGCGATTCAACAGGAGAGAGTTGTGCATGGAGCTATCCCATGCTGCTTCAAATTGGTAGAATGTCCTGCAAAGAAACAGTAAAGAAGCCTGGTTAATAAAAGGAAAAAAAACCAACCAAGTGAACTATATGGAGAGAACAAGATTTGCAGCAATACGCAGACATGCACACGCACACAGCTTTGTGCTGAACGGATGCAGCCATCCTGGAGTGCTCTGACTCAAAAAAACATACACACCCTCATTTTGAAACATGAATGCATCACCGTGGATCACGCATGAACAAAGATGATTTGGTATACACTTTTAGTTATGAAAAAGAATGAGATGCCAGAAGGGCATGGAGGGAGATAGCAATAGAGAGGAGAGTTTTGTACCAATGGCATTCTGCCAGCTAGACCCTGCAATAAGCAAGGTGCACCCATCTGGGGATCTGCAAAGATTGAAGTGTAGCAGAAAAGTATGAAGAGGCTATTCATTCCTGCTAGTTCCTAAGCAGCACAGATGAATTGCTCCACACATACAGTACCTTGGGGTACAATTTAAACATGCAAGGTGAAAGAGAAAGTGGGCAAAAGAAGGGGGAGCAAGAATTAGGGTAAAGATTAGGATAACAAGAAACAGTTGATCCTCTTTTTTCTTATTAGTTCTTTTCAAATTTTCCCTAAAGCACTCCAGAGCCATATCTCTTCAGTCAAACACAGCACACAGACAATCTATCTTCTTCCTTTGGAAGGAGAAGGTGCTAATTTTTGGCAAGCATGATCAGAAAAGGAAACAAAACAAAAAGATGAGGATGCTCAGTGCTGCAGTCAGTTCCATCTCTCCAGAAGCATTTGACGTTTCACATCTTGAATCTGATCTGGCCATGAAAGTCTAAAGTCAAACTAATTCTCTTTTATTCATTGTCTACATAACAACTGTAGCTGCCAAAACTCTAGAAAAAAAGGACCTGCTTTAGTCCTACATAATGTGATTATCTACTTTCATTCTTCCAATCCCTGATTTAAAGGAACTCTCCTGATCTGGAATGACAGTGGAATTTGATTATCCCCAGGCCTGACTTGCCCCTGGTGTTGCTCTGTTTCATCACTGATAACCCAAACTCTTTTGCAATGTGCAACCAACTGAATGAGTATCTGGGTGCACTAGAAAACTGGGTATTTGGCTTGGTATGGAATAAAGGATGTTTTCATGCATGCTAATTGTATGTAGAGGACGTGGTGGCGCAGCGGGTTAATTCGCTGTTGCTGGGCTTTCCGACCGGAAGGTTGGGACTTCAAGACTGCGCGACGGAGTGAGTTCCTGTCGCTCGTCCCAGCTCCTGCCAACCTAGTAATTCAAAAGCACCTAAATGCAAGTAGATAACTAGGGACCACTTCGGTGGGAAGGTAACGGTGTTCCGTGCGCTATGGCATGCGTAGAGTCATGCCGGCCACATGACCACGGAAGCTTGTCCTTGGACAAAACGTCAGCTCTACAGGCTTTGAAACGGAGATAAGCACTGCCCCCTACAGTTGGTCACGACTAGACCATTCGGTCGTGGGGAAACCTTTACCTAATTGTATGAAAATTACCCGAAAGACAACAATGATAGAGTCTACAGTGCTATAATATACAGCACCTCTTTGGACATGAGGCTTCTCATAAAGATAATCATAAATGGCATAGTCACATTACCAGGAAATGGGAGCCCCTCTTTTCAGACTGGAGCCTCCAAAACAGATGTAGGCTTTGATGAAACATAGACACCCACTTAATCTCTTTCAACATGATTTTCAACTATGAAACAATTTCCTTTAGGAACCACAACATTAGTGGCTCAACTTTAAAGTTTTGGATCAACTAAATTAAAGACCATTTCAGAAGCCACATTCAGAAGATGATCAAAATATCAGGGATTTCCCCAAATTTGTGTCTGAGCATCCTCATATTAAAAAAAAAACACTTTTATGCAGATAGTCTACTATCACAGCTCACCGACACTAAGTATCAACATAGTGAAACTGCTTTAAAAAGATGCCAGACCTCTTCTAGGAAGATTACAACAGGCCCACCTTTCAGAAACAAAGCTGGCTCTTCTTAAAGAAGATCATACTAGCTGTTGACACATGGTTACAATCCCACTCTAAACACTGCATTTTCACACCGATGATTTAGAGCATCTTGCAAAAGAATAAATAAATAATAAACTAAACTAAAAGACTTCAGACTAAGATCACCGATACACAAGCCACTGGAGGACAGGTCAGTCCAACAGGAAGGAAGGAAGTTTAGGAAAGGAGGATTCAAAGGGGGAGAAGAAACCAGTCAGAGGAAAAGGAGAGAAAAGCAGAAGGAAACAGACCAAGCAAGTGTGTGAGAGAAAAGTGAGGTAGAAATACCTAGTGTCATTTCCAAGTGACATGCTATAAGTGAAAGGCAACCCAAGACAAACACATGTACACATACACACATACACAAAGAAATTAAAATGTCAGAAAGCATTGTTTATATGGTGTCCCGTGAAAAAGCTACCTAGGGAGGCAGCTACATGGGGATTTGAACACAGTCTAGACATTGTTAGTTGTGAATTTGGTGGAAGTGCATAATCAAAAGCAAAGATACAGTTTCCCTTTCTCCCTCTTGGATGAAGGGCACAGTCACCAAATGAAATCCAGGATGTAGTTTCATATGTTGAACCCTCCCTTCACTCTCTCGTTTCTTAGTAAGAAGCCCAACTATCCATAGCCATCCAGTTAAATGTCCTTGCCCTGTATTGTCAGTAGGCTGAAAGGCCATCCAAGATTATCATTTTTTCAGTGGGGCAGGATTCTCATCAGAATGTCGTTGTCAGAGAAGGAAAAAAATAAGTTACAACAGGGCTAAATGTGTGAAGAGCCTCAAGCTGAGAGCAAAATAGCTTTCAGCCCCCTTCCCACAAAAAGGTACCACACAGAAATTCATCACTAAAAACATATTGTTAGGCAGCTCATGTTTGATGTTTTTTTTAAGTCACAGGCCCAGAATTCTACATATTCAATTCTACATGTGGGGAATGCCACCATGAATGCCTTTCAGGTGTGAAAGTGAAGAGGACTGAAGGAGCTTTTGCGGTCATCATGACACCAGTGGCGTTCATATCGGGGGCAAAGCACTACATTTTGCAGTAGCGTGAGCTCCTGTGTAAAGCAGCTCCTCCCCCTCACCTCCAGAGCTTTGCTTTCCAAATTGCAAATGGCTCTGAAGGGGAAGGGCTACTTTACACAAGAGTTCAGGCTCCTGGAAAATTGCTGCCCCATCTAGGAACACCACTGCATTGACACCTTGATGGCCTGAGCCACTTTCATTGAGAACTTTTGGTGTTCATTCATCCCTTCAGTCAACAATGAGGTTCAGCCCCTTACGCTGCTAGCTTTTCTAACTTGATATTCCATCCTCTCCAAGATAAATATATACACCCTGTTCAGATACTGAATCTTAGCTCAATGTATTTATTCTCGTACAGTAATATATAGTATGAATACAATCACTTTCCAGAGCAATTAGCATTGTTAATTTAGGAAGAATGTAGATACATGCCAGCAAGAAATCCCACATGCAGTAGTTTTATGAGTTTCACCAGACCATTTAGCTCCTGCATTATTTTGTTGACCAGATTCAGAATTAAGTTTAAGTCCTGGGACTGTATCCAGGCAAATGTATCAATAGAGGACAGGCAAATGTATGAATGGAGGACATCTAGTGTTTCAGTTGGTTGTCTACATGTCATATTTTAGATTCAAACACAAAAACAGTTTGAATTAGTCATGTAATACGATGGTAGATCTAGTTATATATACTACATCGAAAGACATTAGTTTGAATCTGTTAATTCCTTTCCAGTATAACTCAACTTCTCCCTTTCAATTAAACTTTCTGCTTGACTAAAACATTGTTATGTGCTTCTGTGTATTTACAAATAACTGATCAAAGAGGCATCACAATGCCAGGGATATGAAACAAATCTATTCTAAAGCATTTAGGGCACAATCCTAATCTGGAGTTAGGCTGGCACAAGTCACTTGTGCCAACCCAGGAGTGTTGCAAATGCGCCGCAAAGACCGTTGGCACCACTCTTGGAGTCAGGGAGAGTGGCACACAGATATACAACAGCCTCTGCAAGTGTGGTCGAAACATGTTTTATGGTGTGCTTGCCACACTCCTGAGCTGGCACAAGTCACTTGTGCTGACCTAACTCCAGGTTAGGATTGTGCCCTCAGCATGATTGTAAGCATGCTTTCTCACAAGTACATCCCACAGAGTTTAATGTTATTTACTCCCTAGTACAATTGTTTAGGATTTCAACCTTAGGGTTCAACCTTCTTAGGTTACCTGCTTCCTGTGTGGTTAGGCCTCATGTTGCATCAATAGTGACAATAGGAGACTGCACCACTGGCTCCAGGGAGATGCAACATTGGCATGGAAAGCAACCACATCATTCACTGGTGGAGTGCGGGAAGGAAATATGTGAAAGCTGTATGTAATCCTGAGCTATGCTGGGCAACTGTGCTGCTAATTTGGACAAAAAGTTCAGGTCCCATGATCCAGATTAGAGTAAACCCCAAGAAGAGAAGAGGAGCAATCAAGGTGTGCCATGCAAGGGTGCCTATAGCAAGATGAATATAGTCAATACATGAATCTAAATGGCTCAAGAAAATGGGGTTGCACTACGAATTACATGGAAGTATTAAAAATCTGTCTGATCAGGGAAAAAATTCCTTCCTAAGTCCGAACACGCATGGCACATATTAAGTTCATCCAATAAGAAGGACACTGCCCAAGTTCAAACCATATTATAAGGCAATTGCCTTATAATCCCACTATGGTGCATGGAACGATCAACAGAAACGGAGCTAAGAAATCAGGCAGAAAACTGCAGAAAGAGTTGCCGAGTCCTGAAATGGTGGCACCAAGGCGGAATAATAGGGTCTGCCCAGAGGATGGGAACGACCGGAAGCAGGAGCCGCACATGAAAATGTCTGCTTTACCAGAGACTCTGACAAGAAGGGAACATCTACAGCCAACATTACCAGCATCTGCTTTACCTGCGGGGGTCGTCCAGCCCCATCCTCTGATTTCATGACTCTTCCTCATCTTTGGAACTCTTTGTAGGGTCAGGGACACCCTAATGCTATTTCCTCACTAGCCAATGATAGCAGGACCAATGTCTCCACACTTCTCTGCACAACCCCAGTAGCTTTCCTCAAAAGGCGTGGAGCTAGAGACACAAGGTGCAGGGCTATTAAAGCCAGGGCCAGCCGAGACAGCTTGATACCTGAGGCGGCATGCCAAATACTGCCCCGGTTACCCAATGATGTGCCAGCCTCTGCTCCTCCCACTCTCCTAGAGTCTATTTAAGCATTCTCTCCCCCTCCCCATTTCCTCTTCCTCTCCATCCCCCTCTTTCTTTTCCAATCCATGGAAGGATAAGGAAGACTAGTGAAGGCAATTAGATGGACAGAGGTCACCATCCCTACCAAGCTGCTGCTGGAGGTGACAGCTTCCAGTGGCCTCATGGATGGACCAAACCCTGGTTAAAACTCACTGTTGGCTCCAGATTGGACCAGCATCTCTAGCCTGCTGTTCTGTGCTGTGTTGCAACCAACTTCTGATACTTGCTCCATAGGTAGCTAACTGGGATCTCCTATAACTAGTCTGCACTTCCATGTAGCCCTGTAAAGTTCCAGCCTGGAATGGGATGACTGCAATTTTGATCACTCTGTCAATTACAACCTGTGAAACACAACTCTAGTACTCACATGCCAAGAGGCTCATGCGGAATATCATAGGGAGTCATGAGAGGTAAGACACTTGGGTTCTGGATGCCACTAGTTTCAGACCCACTGTGATTCCCTGCATCTAATAGGAAAACAACATGCACTCTCTCCAGTCCAATGAGCATAATGAATTTTCTGCATTGTCATAGTATGACATTGCATATCTGCAAAAATCTGGTACAGCTATCAGAAATGTGTTGATAGCACAGCCTGTCACTTGACATGACTTTCGCCCAGCTGGGCTAATTTCCAGTGTTAGAGCTCAGCGGAGGGAAAAATAAAAAGTAGCATTGAGGAACAGACTGTGGGGAAGTACTGGTCTGAAGATGAACCCTTGGGCACACCACTTTTCACCTCTTCATTGTAAAAATTGCCCTTTTATACCCACTCTCTGTTTCCTGGTCTTCAACCAGTTCCCAATCCATAAGAGGACCTGCCCCCTTATTCCCTGATACTGGCGCTCTCTCGGAAGCCTTTGGTGAAACACTGGGTCAAACACTTTCTGGAAGTCCAGATATATAATCACGTGTTTTAGGTTGCTGTGGGGATGCCATATGACAATAGGCTACACAAAAGCAACCAAAAGCAATCACATGGTGCTTCATTCCAGCACTGTTATAGAGCACTGCTTATACAAAAAGCCTAGACTTTGGGAGGCCTGCTCCTGTTTGCCTTGTCTTCAACTGTTGAAACATGTTGTGGCTCCACTGCATTTCTCCAATAGTCTTAAACTGAAGATAGACAACAGCTTTTTTTCAGAGAAGTGAAATTTTCTGTTGTGTACATTCATCCTTCTTTTATCCTTGATAAACAGGAATTTCTTATGTGTCCAAAAACTGGAAAAAAAAAACTCATGTTGACTAGAGGAGACAAAAGAAATGTGTGTACTAAATAGAAAGTGGTTCTATCTCAAATCACTTGTCTCCTCTTAAACATTGCTTACTTTTTGCAATCTGAATAGCCAAAATGGGGCTCCAGAAAAAGGACAAAGCACTAAGCATATCCTTGTTTATTCCATTTACTCCAAGTATGCATTGCACAAAATGTATTTATGTCACAGCCATTTGCCCTAAATGGCAATTATTGTACCAAACTGTTTTGGATGTGGAAGTTCAATGTTAAGTGTTGGCATGGTCTATAACATAACCCTAGAAACATCTCAGATGTCTGACTTGCCAAGGTGGTGGATAGAAAATACAACTTACCTAATAAAAATATGAATATCATTATATTCCAGTTTTACCTGCCATGTTCTATTCCCAGAGCCTCAACAGAATTCATAAAAACCCTTTTTTTAGAAATTAATAATCCTTAGACTATAAATATGGCAGGAAATCCCAAACAAGGCCTACACCAAGGAGGGATTATATGCCAGAGTACAGTTAAGTGAATAGGCCTGATTTTCACCATATATTCTGAACAAAGAACTACCTCTTTAGCTGCTAATTATCAGATACATCCTCTTCCTCTAATCTGGGTTGCTTCCACACTAGGGCCCTTGTGTGTTCCTAAGGCCTTGCTTTTCCACAATTAGCTGGAACTGAAATTAAAATGGGGGTTCCACAAATCACTTAATTTAAACTATATTATCCAGCAATGTCCTTCCTCATGGCCATGAGTGTACGAGATGTCTATTCAGATAAGTTCTATCCAGCAAAGGTCCTTTCAAGTGCTAAATTGAAAGCCTCATGTTCTCAGGTTCAGTTGGTTTTATTGCTTTCCAGATTAGAGCAGTGAGGATTAGTGCTGAATCACCTCTTATTTACAGCCTGATCCTATCTAACTTTCCAACACTGATGCAGCTACAATTCAACCCTGAGGTAAGGGAACAAATGTTCCCTTACCATGAGGAAGCCCCTGTAACAGCACTCCCCACCACAGGATGCAGCACATCCCCCACTGGCACAGTTGCATCATGGCTGAAAAACTGGATAGGATTGGGCTTCCAGTTAGCTTTTGTTCACTGCAGTGTGTGTGTGTGAGTGTGAAAAATTACCAGTTTCCTTTCTTTTATAGCAAAACAGCAATATTTATACAATTTATACAATATTTATATTTGAACAAATATGTTACCTGCAGAGAGAGAGAGAGAGAGAGAGAGAGAGAGAGAGAGAGAGAGAATCTGCGTGTGTCTGTGTGTGAGTGAGAGCACAATCCTAACCTGGAGTTAGGCTGCCACAGTTAGGCCAGCAAAGTTTGGCCGGCACAAGGACTACCGGAAAGCACAGTTGGACCACTCTTGGAGTCAGGGAGGATGGCGCACGTCTGTGAGAGTGGTCCAAACATACTTTATGATGTCCCTTGTGCCGACCAAACTTTGCAGGCCTAACTCCAGATTAGGATTGCACTCCTATTTTTAATTACTAGTTTCTTTTATAGCAAAATAGCACTATTTAAATAGCAGAAACTGAGGGAAAATTCAGCACTAAATTCCCAGTTGTGTTAACCTAAGAAGCAATACAACAAGTTGAACAGAAAGCTTAAAAGCTTTCCCTTAAAAAAAACAACCAAAAAAACACCATAGAGAACTTTGCTAGTCCCCATAGACAGGCTGATGCTGCATTTGTGCATTACTGCAAACAAATCACAACATGTCTGAAAAAACACAAGAGGACAACACAGAAAACATTGGAATGCAACAATTTGATGATAACATCACATGGCTGCTCTGTAAAAAGTGAGTGAATGAAGAAAGGCAATCCCAGAGAAAAGGGCTAGTGCAGAAGCAACTTTGATTGCCAAGAGCTGCAAGCCAAAGAATTCTGGCCAGTCCATTCCAACCTAATGTTCAAGCTTATAGCTTGCAGGTTATATGTAAAGATTTCCTGCACTTGTCCACTGTATGTCCTTAGATGATATTCTAGTGGTTCTCACAAAAGAAAAAAAAAATACTGCAATCCATTTGGTTCTTGAGCTTATACAGTTGCCTCTGACTGGATGCTGATCAGCCTTTGCCAGCCAGTTTGAAGAAGCCAGGTCCTTTCCCTCTTGCCTTTCACACACTAGTGCTTTTCCCATATGCCCCATCACACTCAGCCCAGCTTGTCATGCAGCCTGCATCAGCTCAGAGCTATCCAAACTGCTTTTGTGCCAGAGCTGGGAGCAAGGGAAGGGGCTTCAGCATGGGTTAGGGCCAGCATGGTTTTGGCAGATGTCAGAAAAAAATTAGCACAGCAGCAAAACTAAAAGAAACCCCAGCCAAAATAATAAAGTTTTACGAGAGAGAGAGAGAGAGAGAGAGAGAGAGAGAGAGAGAGAGAGAGAGATTTTTTTAAAAAAATGAATGAATGAAAGAAAATCAAACTCAAAAATCCAAGGAATAAAATGGAGCAAAAAAGAAGCCCAGTGATACAGAAGAGAATTTGGGGAGGTGGGGGAAGTCCAGTCTGTAGCATTGGTAACCACAATGCTGACCTGGGTGGGAGTGAGGGTGCACCAGAGAGGAGTAAAAGAAAATCAATGGGGAAGGGAACAAATAATACCTAGGCATATCCGAATCAAGAAACTGCCTGCAAAAACACAAACAATCATATGGTTAGTGTGGGTTCAAATGGGTGGCGACGGCAGCAGTGGCAGCAGTAGCGGCGGCGGCGGCAGCAGCAGTAGTTCCATAGTGCAGCTCTTCAAATGCCCAAGGCCCACAAATAGCACCCACCTGCCCAATGGCACACCACATAAAGTTGCAGTAGAAAATAGCAAAGCCTCCAAGTCATTCAAATAAGGAAGCAACCATATGAGTGAGTGTAAGTTCCAGCACTGAAAGAATGTGCTATACTGAACACCTGTGCTATATGGTGTGCTGGATGTGGAGTACTGCTGAAGTAGTGGACCTGAACTGCAGTACAGTTGAATAAGCCTCCATACACAATACTAACCAACTTTCCAGCACTGACATAGCTGTGCCAATGGGGCATGTTCTGCACTCTGCAGTGGAGTAGTTATCACGGAGGCCTCTTCAAGTTAAGTGAATGTTAGTTCCCTTCCCTCATAGCTGCATTGTCTTTACCCCAATGCTGGAAAGTTGGTTAGGACGGTGCCCTCAGACAGGGCTCTAATGAGGAACAAGTGGATTAACCCCTTCTAGGTCATGGAGGAAAAGTTCTTTTCTGGAGGAAAAGTCCATCGTGGGCTATAGGCCATGATGGGTGGGGGCAACCTCCTTCCATTAATAGTAGGCTACTTCAGAATTCCAGGTGCAAGGGAGTGGCAACAGGATGCAAGCATCTTGTTGTCTACTGAACGCCCTTAGGCACCTGGTGGGCCACTGTGAGATACAGGAAGCTGGACTAGATGGACCTTTGGCCTGATCCAGTGGGGCTCTTCTTATGTTCTTACATCATCATGAGCACAAATGTGATAATTAACAGGACTAAACTGAGGAATGAGATGCTAACCTTAATTATTGGACTAGGGGTACAACCCTAACCGGCACTGGAACAGGCAGACCGGCTGGCGTACACTGTATCCAGCAAGGGTAGGAGGCCACTGGAGCCTCCATGGGGCAAGGGGACATTTGTCCTCTGACCCTGGGATCTGCACCTGCTGTTTAACCGGCACAAGTCCAAGCAGGCTGCAGCAGCCTGAATTGGGGCTGCACAGCCCGGGGACAGGGGGTTGAATGTGGCCTAATGGCTGCATCCAGGCTCCTTCCCACTCCCTGTTTCACCTTGCCAGTGGGACCGCCCTCCCTCTGCCCTATTCTGTCTACCTTTCCCCCCACCCAGAAAAGCCCCTGCACTGGGCAAACTGAGCCAGAGCAGCTACCCCGGCAGCTCCTCGGTACAGCGAGACCAACACAGCTGCCTGTGTCAGCCCTGTGCCAGTAGTGCTGGTGCACACATGCTTTACAGCATGTGCAGGATAGTGCAGGGCTGATACAACTGGCTTGCGTTGGCCCAAGGCGGGGGATTTGGATTGCCCTGTGGATTTATTGGAATAAAAATTGCTCGGAAGCCTTAAAGTGTAACTGAAGCACAGAGACCACTCCATCAAACTCCCTTAACTCCTAGCAAATGAACTGTGTGCTACCACAGCAGGGGGCTTAATGCCATGCTACAAGGTGTTCCAGAGTTCTTCTCTTTACGTAGATGAATGAAACCCACGTGAACTTCTCTAGCGGCAGATATTTCAGTGCTCTCGTGAAAAATGAGAAAGTGACCCTGGTCTTTAGGAAGGCAGCTGGATGACACAAGAGCAAAGCAGGAAGCTGAACAGGTTAGGGATGTTCCCGCCCATAAGCTCATCTCTCACCAGCAACATCAAGACCCCAAGCAAGCCCCAGAAGCCCATGCAAATGTGACAGATTGGAAAGCCAATTTTCCATCATGTTTCTTTCATAGATTTCCATTTCTTCCCTTTCCTGCCAACTTCACCAACCTGTTGATACCTTTGAGGTATCAGCCAACACTTCACTTTTTACCCCTTCAGGCACCTCTTATACCAGGAGAAAGAACTAAAACATGTCTCTTTTACATGCATAGTCCTTCTCCCCCTCCTCTCTTCCCTGGCATATGATTCAGGATAAACCTGCCCATTACTCTGGATGTTTTATGGATTTAATAATAATAATAATAATAATAATAATAATAATAATAATAATAATAAAATAAAAGATTATGGCAAAAATGATCCAAAGTAGTGCCAATTGTCATTGGGGCACTTGGCTCTATTTCAAAAAATTTACAAAAACATCTAGAAACTTTGAAGATCAATGATATAAGAACGTCTGACCTACAAAAAACTGTTTTGTTGGGAACATCATACATCTTACGCAGATATTTGGACAATTCTTAGGCTCTTGGTTAGAGCTTGAATTGCCAACAAAAGATCAATCTGTGATATTTGTGATATTTTTATCGTTTTGACTGTGCATACTTAATAATAATAATAATAATAATAATAATAATAATAATAATAATAATA
>JAJKFI010000002.1:28753423-28782024 GCA_029204185.1 Lerista edwardsae
TAATAATAATAATAATAATAATAATAATAATAATAATAATAATAATAATAATAATAATAATGTAGTATGCTGTGTTGGGTGCCATATTTGGCTGAGAATTATGGCTAACAAATAATAAAGACATCAACTTGTGCTTAACCTTCCCTGACATGCTCTGCTTGTTGACCTGAATTCTTATTGAAGCTGTGCTCAAGTAAAGTGTCTTGCCCAAAGCTGGGCAGCTTGAGTGAGAAAGCAATAGAAAAACCATTCCCAAAATAAGTAGTAAAACACACACCTAGTAAGCAGGGCTGGAATTAGCATTATGCAATACGATTGCAAACCTCAATAGCTTGCTTTTCATTTTACTGGAAAAGATCCACGTACAACCTTGGGTACCTCCAGGTGTCAACTTCCTTAAGTTGCTTTGGCAGGTTGCCAGCATGCCGGCAAGTCAGACACCTTCAGGTCAGGTTTGCTGTGCACATTATTCCCATTCGCCAAACATACAAGCAAGGTTAGAATGGACTGGAACAGCGACTGTTATGCAAAATTAGCAATAATAACAACTTCAAATATCCAAGACTACAGATACCTTTCCTATGAGATTCTTCCTGTTTTGCTTCTGGGTTGGCCATTACTGTTGCCATTGAAGCTGATGTCTGGAAGTGTGAGTTAATGTAAAATGGCCCCAACGTATTGAATGGAACAGCTCCTTAGTTGATAGTCATGTTTGTTAACTGTGATTTGAATTACTGTATTGTACTATATGGATTCAGACTAGAATCCATGTTGGAGGGCCAGTGCTACTGGGTTTGTTGTTTCACTTTTTCTTTCATTAGGTTTTTGCTCACTGAGAACAGAAAAAAAAAAATCACCTTTGAACTGAACACTAAAAACAGACAAATGGGGTATAGCTCTTGCTCTCTTTGAGCACAACCATCCTATTACCTGCAACCTTTGCTCCAGGCTGACTCACCTTAGGCAATCTGACCTCCTTTTGTCATCAGCATCAGCTTTTTGCATGACAGCTTGTCTCATTTACAGACTCATTTGCATTTCTCATCCTTTTTCAGCTTAATTTATTTCAGCAATAAACCTGTGGGTGGTTTTTGCCAGAGGTCTGTGTAAATGATGTACATACAGGGCCAGCCCATCCATGAGGCTCACTGAGATGTCAGCCTCAAGCAACAGATTGATGGAAGGTGCCCAACTCTGCCCACCCATTCACCTCCACTCCTCTCACAAATTAGAAAAGGAAGAGAGAAATGGAGCAAACGTGATGTGAAGGAGAGAAGAGTGGGAGGCTAGAATGTCCCTGATATTCTAGCCCACCACTCTCCTTTCTTTCACACTTCCTCTTTTGCTCTCTACCCCAATTTCTTTTCCAACCCAGTGAGCAGGAAGAGCAGAGGCTGGGTGGATCACCAAATCAAGGAGGAGAAGCATTTGGCATGCCACCTTGGGTGCAAGGAGGTCTTGAGCCAGCCCTGGGTAAATAAATGTCTCAGTGGAAAGGAGGGTTGATGGACAGGCATGCAAGGAGGTAATGGGATGATAAGAGAAAACTCAGACTGGAATCCATGTTGTCTCCTGCCAGCCATTCTCCTAACGAATGCATAATTACTTTATTGCTCAATCCGTGGTACCAAAATCTTTCATCTTGTGAATCACAAGTGCCATGACACATTACTATCCCCTGGATTCACCCCTAACGATGAAGTGCTTTATGGAAGGTACCTAAAAATATTTCTAAGCAGCGTATGACGTCTCCTAACTTTCTGGAGAAAGGGAGAAAGGAAAAGATATACCCAACTGAATGCAGATTTCCAGAGAACAGCAAGGAGAGATAGGAAGGCCTTTCTAAATGAGCAATGCAAAGAAATAGAGGAAAACAACAGAATGGGGAGGACTAGAGATCTTTTCAAGAAAATTGGAGATGTCAAAGGACAATTTCATGCTAAGGTAGGCACAATAAAGGACAAAAATGGCAAGGACCTAACAGAAGCAGATGAGATTCAGAAGAGGTGGCAAGAATACACAGAGGAACTCTATAAGGCCGATCTAAATGTTCCTGATAACCACAGTGGTACAGTCACTGAGCTCGAACCTGACATCCTGGAGAGTGAAGTCAAGTGGGCTTTAGAAAGCCTCACTAACAACAAAGCTAGTGGAGGTGACAGCATTCCAGCGGAATTACTCCAAATCTTAAAAGATGATGCTGTCCAAGTGCTGCTCTCCATATGCCAGCAAATTTGGAAAACCCAACAGTGGCCACAAGACTGGAAAAGATCAGTTTACATTCCAATCCCAAAGAAGGGCAATGCCAAAGATTGCTCGAATTACCGCACCATTGCACTCATTTCACATGCTAGCAAGGTCATGCTCAAAATCCTACAAGCTCGGCTTCAGCAGTATGTGAATCGAGAACTACCAGATGTACAAGCTGGGTTCCGAAGAGGCAGAGGAACTAGAGATCAAATTGCCAACCTTCGCTGGATCATGGAGAAAGCAAGAGAGTTCCAGAAAAACATCTACCTCTGCTTCATTGATTATGCTAAAGCCTTTGATTGTGTGGATCACAACAAACTGTGGCAAGTTCTTGAAGAGATGGGAGTTCCAGACCACCTGATCTGCCTTCTGAGAAACCTGTATGCGGGTCAGGAAGCAACAGTTAGAACTGGACATGGAACAACCGACTGGTTTCAAATTATTGGGAAAGGAGTACGACAAGGCTGTATACTGTCACCCTGCTTATTTAACTTATATGCAGAGTACATCATGAGGAAGGCAGGGCTGGATGACTCACAAGCTGGAATCAAGATTGCTGGGAGAAACATCAACAACCTCAGATATGCAGACGATACCACTCTACTGGCAGAAAGTGAGGAAGACCTAAAGAACCTTCTGATGAGGGTGAAAGAGGAAAGTGCCAAAATTGGTTTGAAGCTCAACATTAAAAAGACTAAGATCATGGCAACCACTCCCATCACTTCCTGGCAAATAGGAGGGGAAGAAATGGAAGCAGTGACAGACTTTATCTTCCTGGGCTCCAAGATCACCGCAGATGGTGACTGCAGCCATTAAATTAAAAGACGTTTACTTCTTGGGAAGAAAGCTATGGTGAACCTAGATAGCTTAATCAAAAGCCGAGACATCACCCTGCCAACAAAGGTTCGCATAGTCAAAGCGATGGTTTTCCCAGTAGCCATGTATGGCTGTGAGAGCTGGACCATAAGAAAGGCAGAGCGTCGAAGAATCGATGCTTTTGAATTATGGTGTTGGAGAAGACTCTTGAGAGTCCCCTGGACTGCAAAGAGATCCAATCGGTCAATTCTCCAGGAAGTCAAGCCTGATTGCTCCCTGGAAGGACAAATGCTGAAGCTGAAGCTCCAATACTTTGGCCACCTGATGAGAAGAGAGGACTCTTTAGAAAAGACCCTCATGCTGGGAAAGATTGAAGGCAAAAGGAGAAGGGGGCGACAGAGGATGAGATGGTTAGATAGTGTCACCGAAGCAATGAATATGAAATTGGGCGAACTCAGGAAGCTAGTGGAGGACAGGGAGGCCTGGCGTGCTGTGGTCCATGGGGTCGCGAAGAGTCGGACACGACTTAGCGACTGAACAACAACAACAACTTTCTGGAATTATCTTTCCTGAACTATTCCCAACTACCACCACCCCCCAAATGGGAGCAGTGATTAATTTCTGAGAAATCCTCACAGGCACCACTGACTCACAGTCAATGGTCCAATCATGCTGTAGTGCTGGGCTTGGGATAACATGTTATCACCCTAGATTTGAGATGCTCAGCATGGCAGAACTGCTTATCAAGTACTGTCATGCTGCTGCACTTTGGACCCATTCAGGATACTGTGTGACAGGACCTCTTCACATTAGCGAAGGAACCAGCACCTGGCTTTTTTCAGGTTTTTTTCCCACTGTATAGCAGCTGGATAGTTCTATAGCTACTTCTAATGCAACAATGCAAATGAAACAAAACAAAGCAGAGAAACAGCACTCTATAGGAAAATCCAATAATCCGATTTATATTAACCTAATCGCCAAACTATTCTATTACAACAGTAATATCCAAGCTGGAGACCACTGCCGCACTGAAAAGCTTCCCCAGCATGACCAGCTCTTATCATTCCACCAGGGAAGCTCTGTAAAGACCCTCCTGTAGCCCCCAAGAGTCATTGCAGCCAGTCGCATCTGCCCGGAACTCCGGGTGCGACATATGCAGTGACTCCTGGAAGTAGCTGATTGTGGTGACTCTTGGGGGCTGTAGGAGACTTCCTACAGATGTTTACAGAATTTCCCCTGCGGAATGGTGAGCGCCATTCATCCAGGGGAAGGTGCAGGCAGGCCAGAGTCTGGAGCCCACCGTATTAGAAGATTGTGGGTGTTTGCAGCCAAGACTAAATAAGAATAAGGAAAAATAGGATCATGCGCCTGGAATGTCAGCTACCAGTATAATAAGACTCAATAAGACTGATAGTGCAATCAAAACCAAATTTCCAGCTCCAGGGTGAGGGAACAAACATTCCCTTACCTCAAAGAGGCCTCTATGACTACTACTCTACTGCAAAGTGCAGAGCATGTCCCATTGGCACAGCTCTGTCAGTGCTGGCAAGTTGGTTAAAACTGCACCCTCAATCAGAGAAATGCTTGGAGTATAAGCATTTCAGACTCCACAATCTGCAATTTGGGCATTGTAGACTGCACACACAGCTAGTCTCAACGTGGCTTCAGCCCACTGGCTGTACTGTAACAAGGGGGTGAGGCTTTAGGAGCAATGCCTTCTCACCCACACTTAAGCACACCCTGAAGATCTATAGGGAAGCCCTGTTTGCCCTGGTTAGTTGAGCACTGGGAACATATGTAACCATACCCACCGATCATCCTGGGAAGGGCGAATATATCCTGATGAAAGAATGTTCAGAGACAGGATATTGGGATCAATAAGGGATTCATCTCCTTCTGGAGTATTCCTGATTCGACCTGTCAACATAAGGTAATATATTATCAATTATGCCTTAGGAAAATCAGGTACAATTTTGAAATCCATCACCTTCTCTCAAGGTGGAGCTGCAGAGAATGTCACATCACAGAGTGACTTCGGCATCTGTCATTATGATGCTTAGGGGAAAAAAGAAGTGGAGAGAGTCTGCCACATAACTACATCACTAATGGTACTCTGTACTATCTGACCACTGTACCACATATCAACATAAGACACAGTATTCAAACTGGCACTCAACAGGGATGAAAGCTAGCAAGTATATTACATCACTTAGAGCACAATCCTAACCTGGAATTAGGCCAGCACAGTTAGGAAGACTTTGGCCAGCACAAGAGACACCACAAAGTATCTTTGGACCACTTTCAGAGTCAGAGAGGCCAGCACACAGACGTGTGCCATCCTCTCTGACTGTGAGAGTGGTCCAAACGTGCTTTACGGTGGCTCTTGTGCTAGCAAAACTTTGCTGGCCAAACTGTGCCACACAAGTCAGGAGAGTTGCAAACGCACCATAAAGTATGTTTGGACCACTCTCAAAATCAGATAGGCCAGCATACGTCTGTGCACTGGCCTCCCTGACTCCAAGAGTGGTGCAAACATGCTTCATGACGCATTTGCAATACTCCTGGGCCTGCAGAAGTGACTTGTGCTGGCCTAATGCCTGGTTAGGATTGCATCCATAGGGTCCTTTTGCCATGTCTTTGACTCACACTGTATAGCATCTGCACCTATAAAACAGTCTCTCTTTCATTAATGGCACTGTTTAGGAGGCTGCACAGTTCAGGCAAAGAGGGACAGAAAAGAATTGAGACAATAAAAGAAACACATATGGCTTTGCTTACCCACAACCAGCTCCCGTACTTCCTTCCAGCGGATGTGACTTCCTGTCTCATGCACCAAGGTGACAGTGATCCTTCTCTGGATACCCTGCCATCCATCATGTCCACAGAGAAAGGAGACACTGGTTACAAGAATTGTGATAGCTAGTGCTAAACTGAAACCTACAGGGAAGTCATGTGTAAGGGCACACGTGAAAAGATGCAAAGTGTGTCTCTTTCAAAATGACAACTACTTTGACCAGAGAGGGAAGGGATATAGATACTAATGCAGATTGCTTTCTTTCATTGGCCCCTTCAAAGGAGGAAAACTGTCCTCCTTTGAAGTTTGTTCTCTCTCTTTCTGCAAGCATTTTGCCAGGAACAGGAGAGGAATGTGGGTCATTCCCCTGCAGTTCCCCTCCTTGAAACAGGCAACTTTAAAGGAGGCAATTGTAATGCTCCACAAAGCCCAGTTCCTCTTCCACTCTCAACAAAGCATTATCAGCATCATGCTACATGTATTTTGGTATGAAAGCAATTTTTTGTGCAGGACAGCTTGTCTTTTTATGAGCATGTCAAAAACAAACAAACCCAAATGCTTGGGCAGATCCTAGAACCCCTAAAAAATTTTGGTACAACACTACTAATTGACTAGTGGGCATACGGAGGAGGCCAGAAAATACCTGGTGTAGTAGGAATGTTCCATGACAGGGCATTCCTCCACGGTGATCCACAACAGCAGGGATGTAGCTGGAAAGAAGGACACCAGTGAGACAAAATATGGAATGGAAGATCCAGATCACAGAGCCTCAGAAATGGTTCAAGTGGATGCATAAGCCATCCCCGCCTTTGATGCCAACGCAATCATGTCAAGGGCATGTTACTATAGACCTGGCCTAAGCAAAACCAGTACCTGAAGTTGCATCCAAATTCCACCCATGATTTCTACCCCACCCCACCCCACTTTGCTCCCCAGAGGAAGAGAGGGAGCTGGGAAAAGCAGCAATCCCCTTCCTGACTACTGGAGAATGGTTTCAGGACTGAGGAAGCTGCCCATTCCTCCTTGAATTTCTACATGGGCAAAGGGAAAGGGGATGAGCTGTGTGCATAAACAATCCATGGCTTGCAGATTTTCAGGTAGATTGAATGAAGCCAGTTTAGACCGCAGTGAATTGGAATCTGCCCCCAAAGTGTTATCTGTCATTTTGTTCTCTATTTCAATCTTTGACAGAGATTCCCCAAGCAGGAATCTTCTGACATAACTTTCTGGCTGTGCAAGCTTGTGCTCAATAGAAAGCAAACCCCACCTTCCCCTGTACAGACAACAAGAGAGCCACTTACTCGCCATTGGCCTCCAGCTCACAGATCTCAAAGAAGACCATCAGGTCATACTTGCACTGGCAAGGGCCAACGCTGGGCCTCGTCATGGCACTCAGCTTTGTTGCAGGCACTGCAGTGGAGAGAAACGGGAATCGAAAGCCAGAGACAAGAGGACCTTAATATCTCAGATTAGAGCCTGGATTCAATGCTCTACATAGGTCTGACTCTGCCTCCCTGAGTGGGAGGGGCTTCCCATGCGGTGAAAGAATGCCCTTCTCCCTCTTCCAGAGAACAGCTAAATCCACCAGCAGTGACTGCCTAAAAGATAAGAGCCAGTGCTTAGATCCAGTGACCCAAAGGAGAAGATGGATAAGGTTCTGTGAGCAGCTCATGCACCAACACATGCAAGGCTACATTCTACAAACACCTCCTCCCACACCAATATTAGTTTTAAACATGAGTCTACTAAAGACAACAGCAATGCAGTCTGAATGGCAAGCATGGCTTAGAGAGTTTACATAAGAGACAAGGCACACAATGAAAAGGAAAATATTAATGCTCCTTTTAGGGCTGCAAAGGATAAAGTCTTGTGCTTGGCAGCATAAGCCAAGAGTATTTTAAGGCAGTGCTTTCCAAAGTGGTGGGCCATGACCCACCACCCTGGGAAGCACTAGCCTATGTCTCTTGAAGGGGCGGGAAGAGGAGGAAGGCAGCAGTGCAATTCCCAGGATCACGCTGCTGCCCTGAGCAAAAGGACTGTCCCCAGGGTTCCCCACACACCCCAGAGGCCAGCGCTACGAGGGTTAAGTGGAAAAACAGCCCCTTCACCCAGGGCATCAGTGTGATCCTGGGGATCGTGTTGCTGCCTTTGCCCCACCCCTGCAAGGACTTACATGGCTCCCAACTCCCTGACAGGAGTTTGGGAACCACTGTTTTAAGAGGTTAAATACCTCTTCTGGGGTGGATTGTTAATCTTTGAAAAAGGTTATGGCCAGCCAGTCTGGAAGTGAATTCTTCAAGCTGAAACTTTGTGGCATCCTCAGATGACCTGTTGCAGTTGGGCTCTAGAGTTATGGCAAGTGGGAGACTACCCCCACCCCCCACGCTTTCCCTAGTTGAGTCAACTGGCAAAATTAGATTATCTGCAAAGTACTGTGTACACCAATGGTGCTACATCCCTTATATTTGTATTTCTGGGCAATTAAAAAGCTGAACCTGAGCACTTAACTTCCACTTCTCATTTAGCATTAGAGCTAGTTTAATCTGATCAGACTGCTGGCAGCCTGTTCATATCACGCTATAGACCTACACACTTATAGCGACCAGTTAAAGCAAGATACACATAGCCCAGTACGCTTTTAAGCAATGTTAATGCGTGGGAGCTGGCAGGTTCTTCCAATCTGCAGATACCTGAATCCACAGATACTGAGCGCTGCTTGTATTCCTGGAATGGCCTTCAATTTAGACTTCTTTTTCTGAAATCTAATTTTATTGTTTAATTTTATTGTTGCTTTATTCTCTGCTTGGGCTGCTCTGTGACAAGGAAAGTGAGATAAAAAATGTTTTATATAAATAAGAGACAGATAAAGAGACCCCTGCTAACTGGGCAAGAGGCACTTTTTCAAGTGGTGTCCTCTTATATTTAGCAGGGGGAGAGCAATTGTCCCTTTTCACCCCAGCACAGTGTCTTTCTCGTGGCTGTTGCTGGTGGTGTCCTCCATTCTTTTAGATTGTGAGCCCTTTTGGGACAGGGAGCCATTTAACTTTAATGTTATTATTTGCCTGTAAACCGCTTTGTGAACTTTATGTTGAAAAGCGGTACATAAATACTAGTGATTGATTGATAAAGGGTCCAACAGTTTCCCCCTGAACTGCAGTGATGGCCAACATGCCACCCAGATCCCTGCAAAAAGAGACAGTGTGAAAGCAAACAGGGCATTACACACACACACACACCCACACACACACACACAGTGGAATAATCCATGAACTCAAGGCTCAAAATCATCCTGTGCGGGACTCAAGTGCATTCCTTCATGTTATTTATACAGACTAAATTTAGGAAGAGCAAGCTAAGCACTGCTGCTCTCGATCCCATCCCATTGTATTTATTGTAACAATAATTGAAAACGATAGTATTTCTGAGTATTGGGTGCATTTCCTATGAATCCTCCCAGGCAAGAACCCTGAGTAATAGCTGGATCTTCCACTGCTCTGTCCAGGGACCAACCAGGCCTCTGAGCCTTCCTCACAACGCAGTTCACAACTGAGAGGGACGTTGCAGGGCTCGGCTCCTCCCCCTCTCTTATTAGGAATGAAGTGGCTGTGCTGGCAGCAGATATTATGTGCCCAGAGAAGCCTTCCAGGAGTTGACCAGCAAGCATGTGGGGTACCAGACCCTTAATCACCCGGAGGGATTTCTCATGTTCTTTACAGGAGGAAGAGACAGGAACAAAAAGCACAAGACAAAATGAAACAATTACGCTCTGATAATGCAGCACAATCAGCAACGGCGTCATTCAGCCGGAACGCTGGGCGGGAGGAACAGGTGAGCGGCAGCCCGCCTGTTGCATACTGCTCCGTTTCACGCAACGGGCGGGCTGCCGCTCACCCGTTCCTCCCGCCCAGCGTTCCGGCTGAATGACGCCGCTGACAATCAGGATGCACGAGAGATGCTGGCAACTTATCCAAGCCATGCAAACATGTCCCCTTCTCCTTTATACACTAGGTAGAGATAGCAGCGGGGTAAGGGGGGCAGTGCTACATATGCTCAGTTCTCTGCTCTGGCTTCTCCCATGTGGCATCTCTGGGCTCCAGATACTCATCAACTGTAATATTTTTATATCCCTGCCCTATTTGTTTCACGAAAGATTGGGTCAACTTTATGAACAAGTCTTCAAAAGTTAATAGCCCCCAAACATTTTCCTGGCTTGCCTACCCACACGTATATTAATATATTACCTATTTGTGGCCATGAAGGAAGAATAACCCACTTCCTTGCCTAGAGACAACTCATGCTATTCAAAAGCATAATCTGGGAAAAGGAATGCATGAAAGGCTGGTGATAATCACAATCTGTAGTGGTTAGAGTTCAATTACTGCCTGGGTTAAAGACGTCCAATAAGAGACCACTGCTAAGTACGCTAAGTATACTTCAATGAGTATGTTGAGAAACTAACAGCCCAATCCTAACTTGGACTGTGCTACCCTTTACAATATAATAGCAGAATACAGCTTTGTTGTTGTAAGTGGTCATACAGCAGTGTGCTGTGCATGCTGTTGGCAGTCAATTTAGGTCTGCTACCACAAACTGGGGTGGTGCCAGAGGCCCTCTGCCATAGCTGCTTACCTCCAGGAGTCAAGATAAACCAGCAGCAAGGTGTGGGCAGATTACGGCAAGATGCAGAATGTCTTTGTAGGAAAGGGATGGGCAGAAGAGGGAGGGAGGGATGTTGGCAGCACCAACCTGTACCAGATCCCAATCCTGTTCCCTATCCCTTCCTCTCCTTGGACTTGCACCAGCAAAATAGGTGGTACAGATCTGAGGAGATTTATTGGGACAGTGGAGACTTGCCCTGGAGTAAGGGAACAAAAGTACCCTTACCATGAGTTCTCCATTGGCAAGGCTGCATCAGCACAGGGGAGGGATTTAATTAGGCTGTGAGTTATTACTAGGACACCTCTTGCCAACTGTTAGATTTCCACTAACTGAAAGATGTAGCTCACTCTCTCTTACCTGGTTTGGACAATGGCATGACCCGGGGGAAATGGCGCCGTGAAGGTCTTAGAGGACTGTAGAGAGAAGGACATAAAATTAAAGACAACCGTCACAGTAAAAACAAACAGGAATCAGTCCCAGTAATCTCAATGGAACAATCTGAAACCGGCCCCAAGACTTTAGTGTGGACTCTTCCCATCCTACAAACGAGTCACACTGGTTTCTATACAGAATTTCCCATGCAGTCTCCCAGACTGACCAAGCCAAAACTTATTTTACTTTAACAGAGTCAATAGTATGTGGACAAAGCATTGTGTGTCCACATAAAATTCTGAGGCGTCAATGAAATATCTGAACATGCTATAGCTGTTTACTGTCGATATTAATTGTACTTCTGTAGCCACACCAGAGGATCTTCTCCTCTGCAAATAAACCAATCCTTGCCACATAACCTAATCAAGATGAGGTGAGTGGAGAGAGTTCCAATGACTTTAGTAGTTTTGTGGCCAAAAACTACATGTATCACAATATGGATATAATCTGGGCTACACTAGGCAAACCAGAATTAGTGAGAAGAGCAATTCTGTTGAGCTGCCACCTTCCTGCAGATGACAATTACCTGAGGACATCCTTGCAGAGAGGGGGGAAAGGATGTTGCTGGTAGTGTCCAAATACCTCAAAGACAATTGGCTGGCTCTTAATGTACTCAATGAAAGATTTGGTCACCTCCACAGCAATCTGAGAGACAGGAGAGACAGGGATAACAACACTCATAATATGAAGGGCAGAGGACTCAATTAAATGAGTAGAATGGAAAAAAGCTTGCTAGAGTAAACCATCTATAGCTGCCCATTAATTTAAGGTTCACATTAGCAAAGCGTATTCTTAACTTTGAGTACACAGGTTTTTAGTGGTACCATTAGCTTCTTGGCACTTACCAATAACCATGTTTATTATTGTAGGTTATTGTTGGATAGTGAATAAATCAGGCTAATAAAATACAATGTGAACCTTATTAGCAATTCCTATGACCAGTCAATGATATTCTTGTATAAAACAGGCTAAACATCCCTCTTCTGAGGGGTTCTTCACAACTTCTATTATACCTCATTGAAAACAAAAGGAATGTGTTGTTAAAACAATTTTTCCCTGACACTATAATGTGCTGCCATTAATACTGTCTCTAGGAAAATAAAGAAGCTGGGCAACCATGGGCTATTTTTCTCTGCACATGATGCGGTAAAAAGGAAGTAGTCTTGGAAATTATACCAACATTTTGAACGTGGTAGAAACCGAGAGGTGGGCCTCGGCCAGTGTTCTTCAAGGGTTCTGTAGAGAAGGCTTCATCATGGCGATGGATAAAGCTGTGTGAAGATACACACTTTATTATTACTGCTGTTACAGCTAGATTCATCTAAAAAGGATCTATTTACATACAGGACAAGAGATACACAAATACACACACCACTTCTTAAATACTTTTTTTCACTCTGGATGATCTAAGCCACAAACTGGATTGGAGAGTGCTCTCCTGTTACTTACACTTGACCTCTTAGTGGCATTCAATGCTATTGACCAGCGGTTGACCAGCGGTTCCAAAAGTGGTGGGATGTGACCCACCACCTTGGAAAGCACTGGCTTCTGCCCCTTTAAGGGGTGGGGAGTGAGGGAAAGCAGCAGCATGATCTTCAGTATAGCGCTGCTGCCCCAAACAAAGGGGCTTGTTCCAGACTCCCCAAGCCTTCAAATGTGTTTAAAATGTGACCGCAAACCACTTCCAGTTTCACGATAGCACATCAAAAGTGGATCACAATTACGTTTGAAATGCATTTGGAGGCTTGGGGAGCCCTGCGGGGGGTGGACCCTGGGAATCACATTGCTGCCTTTGCCCCATGCCCACCAACACTTACGTGTCTCCCAATTCCCTCGTAGGAGTTTGGGAACCACTGCTATTGACCATAGTATCCCTTTAGATCAGGGTGTCAGATTTTTTTTCTACAGCGGACTGAACAGCATTCATGGTGCCTGCTAAGGGTCGGAAATGATATTATTAAGCAAAAAATAACATCATGAAGCAAGTAATCCTCAGAAATAAGGACTTTTTTTCTCACTTAGGAACTTATTAGCTACAAATGATAGAAGAGAAAGAACAAGGACAAGGCTGAAGTCCTTTCAGTTTCCTCCAGTGAGTGCAAAGGCATGCTCCTGCTGATCTTCCTCTACAAAATCTAGGTTGAGGCTTTCCAGCTTCTATCTTTCTGCAACTTCCACTTTCCATACTTTTAAATGCAAACACAACTTTCAGAACCCCCTTCCATTTAACCAAGAGCTCCCACTTGTGAAAGGCAGGATACCCAGTAAGCCTGCAGGAATTGTCACTGAAGTACAACCTTCTGAAGGTTGTACTTCCACCTTGACATTCTCTGATCCTGGCAAAAGAAAGAATGAAGGACTGTATCTCACTTAAACTGGCAGAAGATGTCTGCATATTCTGCTGAGATGCTGGAGGCCTGCAGAACAGTCACTCTAAACGTGAAGATACTGCCCAGCTTCAAGTGTTCCAGGGCTGTCTCTAAAGGCCCATCCATAGCAGACTTCTCAGAACTGTCCAGGAGAAGATCCTCTGGTGTGGCTACAGAAATACAATTAACAAAATTGTAGACAATATTTTCCCATTGGTACAAAGACAGTGTTTCATAGCCTTAGCAGCAAACAGCAAAGTAAGCAGCATAGGAAGTCCTGGAGATGAGTGGGAGTGTGGGAAAACCTAATACAGAGTGCAATCCTAACCTGGAATTAGGCCGGCACAGTTAGGCCAGCAAAGTTTGGCTGGCACAAGGGACACCATAAAGTATGTTTGGACCACTTTCTGAGTCAGAGAGGCAGGCACACAGACGTGCACCATCCTCCCTGACTCTGAGAGTGGTCCAAATGCGCTTTACTGTGCCCTTGTGTGGGCCAAACTTTGCTGGCCTAACTGTGCTGGCCTAACTCTAGGTTAGGATTGCGCCCATAGTCTATCTCTAGAGCTTCCCAAGCATAAGTGCATTACCTTCCTAAGGCTGAACTCTACAGTGGCAATACTGTACAAATACAGTTCGATCACCCAACACTAAAATTCTTATGTAAGGAAGCCATTAATGGATCAGGAGGCTTCAGCAGAGAAAGGGGAGAATTTAAACCCCTATAGCTCTGTACTAGCCTCAAGTTCTGCAGTGGGTCTCCTTGAACCTGCACTAGAAAAAATACAAAACACCCAGTACTGGCCAAGTAAGTGTTGACCAGTATATAAGTTTTGACCAGTGCATGCCCTCGACAGCAGCCCAAGGCAACTTGCCACCTGAATGCATCTCCAAATTATGTCATCCACTCCCACCACTCCTCCTCCACCACTGGGTATTCACAGCACCTAACTCACACACACACAGGTGTGCACAGTATGACCCACCCAACTATGCACCATGGGTGTTCCCACCATAGTGGTGTGCACTCAACGACCACCTGCTCAGTGGTCCAATCCTCTTCTTGCATGAAAAGAGAATGCATGAGAGGAGGATGAGGAAGATTTACCCCTTCCTCCTCTTACCTCCAGCTTCGCTTCTTGTAAAATGACCAGCCAAGAGAATGCAGGGTTGGAACCTCTCCATTCCCAACATTTTGTCCACCCACCACTTTACTAACAGTGAAGCTGGAGGTCAGCCCTTCCTACCTTCTCTTGTGTGTGGGAGGAGGTGGTTGGGGAGTGGAGATGATAGGGATCTCCCTGGCTTAGCCTAATGCCTGAGGCAAAGGTTTCAACCAGCCTCATGGCTGGGTTGACCCTACCAAGACCACTGTCTACAGTAACAATGGTCATTTATCACTCTTGCTCCATTGCCTTCAACCGCATCACGCAAAAACAAACCAGCAGACAACGGGATGTTTTACATTTCCCATGTATAGAGATCCAGAAAAGGTCCCAAAAAATTTTTTTACTGATATGCGCATAGCTCCACATCCCAATTCTAGCCCTTCACCTGCACATGTGTTGTTGTTGACTTCATCTGCTGATGGTCCCATGTCAGTTATCTGACCCTGTCCTTCCACAATGCGCAGCTCCTCCTGTGATGTTCCAGAACGGGACATTCCCACTACAGGGCAGGACTCAGACTGAAACTACAAGATCAGAAACTATCAGAGGTATGAATGCTCTGAATGGTTCTTTCTTTTAACTGTTAAGTAAGGGAAATACATAGCCAAACTCTGGAAGGAAATGGCTGATCCAAAAGAAAGGGAAGTTGCATAGACTCAGTATTGATATAATTCATTTATATGAGTCAATAAGAATCTAAATTTGTATATAGTGCTTCACTGTTGAGTAGTTTGCATGACATCAAGTCAGTCCTTCCCACTTAAGTCTAAGACTTCATATATTGATTTCATATATTGACTTGCCATTTCATAGCATTGATTTCCATTTCACTCAGAGAAAAACAAACCAGTCAGTTCTGTTTTCCATACATTAATAAATTCAAATACCCATAAGTTTAAATTTAAACACACCCACTGCTCAGTTTCTGGGATGAACTACAAACACATGTATGGATGCCAAAGAAATCATGAAAGCAGCGTTTAGCATTACTGACAATGCTCTAACACTGGCCGAACAAGCATTCCACCAACATTACCTGCCTTACAGCAGTCGCAAAAAGCACTCTGACAGCACGTGGAGGCATATGGTGCTGGAGTGCCAATGAGAAGGCCACAGCTACACTGTGGGTGGCGAGGACTCCCCCAGGACCCAATGACAAAGGTAAGTCAGTAGGGGAAAGTGGGGGGGAAGGCAGGGGGAGTGTGGGCAAAATGAGGTGGCAATGGGCATAATGGGAGCAGGGAGGTAGCAGGAATGGGTGAATCTGGCAGCAATGGGTGGATCTGGCAGCAATGGTGCTTGCCGGATCCTATCCCCTATTTTACAAACCTACCTACCTACCTCTTTGCTGTCCTCTGATTTATGCCAGCTAAAGAGTTGAAGAGATCAACTGCAGTGGGAGACAGGGCAGGATAAGGGGCTGCATCAGGGGGCAGGGATGGGAAGGATAGTATTTGGAGGGTCCATCCAAGCAGCCTGTGACCCTCCCTCCACTTCATCACACTCATGCGTGATCTGATAGTTTTCAATCTGTACTTCAAGCTGGTTGAGTATGCACCAGCACAATACACATTATCAGCTTTTTGAGATGACGCTCAGCCAGAAGTAATGTCCATACCATACCTTCTCAAAATGCTGATCATCAAAGGAAATTTTGGCTGTTCCTGACTGCCGCACTCCAGATCCATAATCTGGTGCTTCTTCATCCGCTAGAAACAGGAATGCAATGGGGGGTTATAACAATGAAAGAAAAGCTTATGCTGCACGAGACTGAGAGCCATATCCAGGTGAACTTTCCATATGCAGCAATGTCAACTGGAAGGCGTTGGGCAGCCATGCAGGAGAAATGCAGCCAGCTACTATCTGGACTAACATCACTTCAAGATGAGTTCTGCACACAATAAATTGTTTAGCAGGATGGAATTTCAAGGTATCCCAATCACTAGCCAGACAATGACACAGAAAATGTAAACGGGGGGGGGGGGTTTAACTGGATGTAGCTAAACCTTTCTAATGAGTCCGAATCTGTGAAAGCATCACTGATAATCACTCACAGCATGTTTCAAGTTGCACTATTAATGAAGGGTAAATGCCTTTGCTAAAATGCAGCCTGATACAGAAATCTTAAATCAATCCAGCCCTTTGCTGACATAGTTGCTGTCTGTAAGCCAGCCTGAGCTATTCTTCTCCTTCCATCTTTTACCCAAGCCCAAAATGCAGTTGCACATCCAAGCAATTCAGGATGCCTGTATCTGCTTTTATTTTGTTGGTCATTTCTTATGACATTCTGCAGCATGTCTATACAGGTGTGCCCTTGTATCTGAGTGAAAAAACTGGAAGTGCACTTCTATTCAAAATGGAGTGATTTTACACATTGGGGAGGCCTGCAGAGGGGGCTGTGGGCCTCCCGGACCCTCCCCAAGGCCAGTGCAAGGAAATCCCCCAGGAAAGGACTAAAACTTCTCAGTGCCTAGGCGCTGTGATCGCTGCAGCACATCCTCCCCAGCCCCAATCCCTGCTCCCGCCAAGATTTACAGCATCCAGGGAGGACTTTGAGGACTATATACAGGTGGGCCCCCATATCCACAGATCCTATATCTGTGGTTTCAATTATCCATAGATCAGGGCTCCCCAGATCTTCCTTTATTATGGATCACTAAAAATCTTCTAGCTCAGAGTGGGGGCAGGAGAGAACCCAATACATAACATTGGTTCCCTCTTATCCAAGGTTTCAGGTATCCACGGGGCGGGAGGAGGAACCTATGCCCCAAAGATACTGGGGCATGCCTGTACAATGATCTAGTGCAGTGGTTCCCAAACTTTTTTAAAAACAACACTCTATCAGGTTTACCAGACTGAAAAAAGGAGATCTAGAAAGAAATATTTTATTTACAAGCAATAATAAACAGAAAAAGACCCTCAAATATTTATCTCCCTCTTTTTACACATGCTTGCAAACTGCAGGAGCTCAACCATTTGCAGAATAATTAGCAGCTATTTGATTTTTTTCAGGGCTTGACACAATTAGTTTTCTTTCTATCACCCTGATGCGATCCACTGAAAATCAGGGTGTGACCCACAGTTTGGGAACAATGTGGGAACCACTGATCTAGTGCATTGGTCTTCAACCTTTTTCATGCCACAACCCAATAAATATATATGGGACTAGGGACCCACCATCAATCTTGCCTCCCTCCCTGGACCCTATCTGCTACCCATAACTGCCCCTGCCCACACCCCACCTGTTATGCCCTCCCAGTACTATAACTGAATATTCTTATTAGAGAGAGCAGAAAAAGTTACCATGAAGACTTACACTGGTGAAAGCTGTTTTAGCACAATTGCCTCACAACTGAGGCTTCGCAACCCCATTGGAGTCACGACCTTAAGGCTGAAGATCGCTGCTTTATCCAGAAGATGCGTTAAAATATCAGTGTTAAGCAAATATTTACTAAAATACTAAATATTTGAAAGCATCATCTAAAGACCCCATTCCACAAGTCCACAAAAACAAAAAGCAGAGAAGCCACCCCCTACAAAGGTCAAGAACAAGCTTTTAGGCATTTAAACACTAGTTCACTTCTGATATAACAATTGAGATAAATGGCCATGTACCAATTCAATAATGTCTTCTGTACAGCAGTATACAGACATGACCTTTGGCAAGCTGCGGCACAGGCAGTTCCAACAGCATTTGAAGGAAGGGCTGTCTACTTGGCTCAGCTCCCATTCATTCAGACACTCGAAATATAGCAGAAGAACTCAACCTAGCACACATCATGCCTGGCAGAGATTTCTGATAGTAGAAGCTGAAGCTTTTAGACACCAGACCTTCACTATGTGTTTCAGATGATGCATGGATGCATCAAAATGAACAATGGGAGTGTTTCATCTGCTCGAAGCACTTCAAGATGGCATCTGTTGGCACGACACAAGGGCCACATAATCCAGAGTTGAAAGATCTATGGATGAACATGTATTTGTATTTATCCACTCAAAAATCCTTCATTCAGGGTGGATACAAAAGCACCTTTGTGGAAAGGGAAAATGAAGGTTCAGAATCAGATGAGGGTACAAATTTGTACACTTCATGAGACAGCCTGTGCAGCAATTACATTGTCCAAATGTCCAAGAATCAGGAATATGTCGTATATCACACGGGTTTTGGTTGCTTCCAAAAATGGCTTGCTTACAGTGAAGAATCTATGTGGAGGCAACAATGTAAATAGCTTTCCACCTGTACTGGTCCCATCACACAGGAAATATCCATACCCAGAACTTCTTGGAGACTGTTGATGACACAATACCCCATTGTAAGCTACTGACAAATATTGTGCCACACTCCATCCTAGAAGGAGCCTGTGCTGCACAGACATTTTTGATAGCAACCATGCCGAGTGCCTGCACTATATATGGAACAGCTACTCTTAGCTTGTGATGGCGATCACTGAGAATAAAAATATGTGTTCTAGAATGGGAACTAGAGAAACAGAATAGGGAAAGGGCAGTCAACTGACAGTTCACAGAGTCAGAGCAGAATCCTAAACTGGAGTTAGGCCGGCATAAACTAAACCAGCAAAGTTTGGCCAGCACAAGGGCCACCATAAAGTGTGTTTGGACTACTCTTGCAGTCAGGGAGGATGGCTCACATCTGCGGGCTGGCTTCTCTGACTCGAAGAGTGCTCCAAACATACTTTATGGTGTCCCTTGTGCTGGCCAAACTTTGCTGGCTTAGTTTATGCCAGCCTAATTCAGTTTGGGATTGTGCCCTCAATCTGTCCCGGCTCTAGAATTGTGATAGCATCAAGCAGGGATAGGCAACTGGTAGGCCAGGGCAACCAAGCTAGTCTCCTAGGTGCTTGCCAACTGGCCCCAATCTCAAGCACTCTTTTTATTCTACAGCTCAAATATTTCCTCCTGCACAAGATGAAACACAATCCCTATGTTGACTACAACAGCATATATGGCCTAACGTGTGATTAAATTACCTGAGTTTGAATATTACAGGTATATAAGCTGAAATTTCCTCAAATCCAGTGCTTTTCAACATAGTCAGCTTTCACATTCAGCTATGACCTATCAAGCGCCAGCGAACCAACTGGTGAATATACATATGTTAACCGTCGCCCATGAAATGACTCTTAGGGTGCAGTCTTAGGCTGCAATCCTATGCACACTTTCCTGGGAGAAAGCCCCACTGAACTCAGTGGGACTTGCTTCTGATTAGACATGCACAGGATTGGACTGTTAACCTGGAGTAAGGCCAGCACAGTTAAGCCAGCAAAGTTTGGCTGTTACAAGGGACACCATAAAGTATGTTTGGACCATTCTCAGAGTCAGAGAGGCCAACACACAGATGTGAGCCATCCTCCCTGACTCTGAGAGTGGTCGAAACATGATTTATGGTGGCCCGTGTGCCGGCCAAACTGTGCCAGCCTAACTTTAGGTTAGGATTGCGCCTTTAAACTCATCTCCCTTGCATGATTTGGCAGAGCCCTTTGTCTTCAGTTGCACATTCTGGCAGATTGACGAAATGCTCTTTTACACACACATCCTTGGTTAAAAATGAGTTATTCACCAGGAGGTGGGGCAGAGGAAGCCTATAAGTAAGAGGCTTGAGAACAGTGATTTTCAACCTTTTTCAACTCATGGAACACTGACAAGCATTAAAATTGATAAGGCACACAATCAGTTATTGACAAGGCACACCATGCTGCTGGTGGGAGGCTCCCATCCTCCAATGGCCCTAACAAATGACCCTCCTAACAAATGATCCTCCTGCAAAGTCCTGTGGCAAACCTGTGGACCATTTGCAGCACACCAATATGCCAGGGTATAATGTTCCCTTCCACCACTTCTTACCTGAGATGGCCTGAACTGCCACGCGCAGGAATCCTTTAACTTCCCCCTTCTCGCTGACAATGGCAACACGGTGGACCAGAGGCACAGGGTATAGCAAGTTGCTGAGATACACAAAGGCTCTGGAAGCAGAAGTAACACAGAAGAATGGTCACTGCGCCTCACGCATGAGCGTCTCCAAACACACTCCATATCCGATGGCAGCTGGGATCACAGTTCACCGCTCACATCACAACATGGCGCTGCAAAGCAAAACTAAAGAAAGGCAGCCATGGCCAGCCGGACAGAGAGGGGGATTCAGCGTGCTTAGAGCAGAGCTCCTGTACTGAGCAGTGAAGCAAAAATGTAGTGAGTTAGTGAGCGCTAGAAGAGCATACCTCTTGTTCTGTCATCTCCCATGGCTGAAGGGAGGGAAGGGGGGCTGTGCTGGTGCAACAAGGAAACTAGGAAAAGGACCTCTGGCAGGAGAGACTAGACAACTAGTACCCTGGGTGCTGTCATTCGTCCAAGGTCCTGCTGCTGAGTAATGGTGGGGCAAAAGGGACAGAGGGAGTAAAGACAGAGGGGATTGGAGGAGGGTAACCAAGACAGATAGACTAAGGCGGAAAGAGAGAAAGAGAGGCCACTTCTAGAAAACGATACTTCCCAGAGTTCAAGGGAGACACACTGAATTTCAAGTCTGTTTCATATCAGATCTTATCCAGAAAAGAAAGCAAGTACCCACAAAGAGCATAATTACGCTCTTTCTCTATGCTATTAAAGCACAATATAAGTAAAACAATGTTCACATGTAAGTGAAACATCCAACACACGTGGTAGCTATCATATGCTTTAGGTTCACATTATGAAGTAATTATTCATTTTGCACATGACCCCCACGACTCCTTCCTTTGACATTGGTTTGGTTACTTATTTGGAGGTTGAACGGCTGGTTATTAGTAATAAAGGTGAATTATTATAGGCCCATGACATGTGGTCTGACTATGGTGCTATAATGGCAGCGATGGCAAAGTAGCTAAGGCTACAGTCCTATACACCCCATTGGTGTAAGCCCCATTGGACAGATTTCTGAGTAGACATGCATAAGATTGTGTTGTAAGTTGCATCCATTGCTATATACTGGCTTCCTGAGTTCTTCAGCGGCGTCTGCACTTTTGCACAGTCACATACGTCCTTTAGTGGTGCTTTCATGCAAGAGCAATAGTGCTCGACTGGCAATAGCTAGATATCTCAAGATTCCTATGTTTTGACTGTACAGATCTCTGGAACAGAACCAGCACAGACAGACTGCCCAATCCTACTAGGGATTTGGTGTCGTGTGCATCCATTTACGACAGCGTAACTTCATTCTTGGCATTTGGCCCATGTTGTGTCAGCATCAGTGCACCATCCTAGGACAGGATTAGGATTCGTGTTGTTTTAGTGTCTACACAGAACTGGGCCATAAAATACCGAGTCCTTATCAAAGGGAAGAGGTATAAAGTTTTTAAATAATATCAGTAATAAAAATAGGGGATTTTCCCCCTTATGTTTTGGTTAAAATATCCAGCTTTATAAAAATTAAAATATTCCAACGAGACCAATGACTATGACAGTTTTTCCTGATTTATCTTGCAATTTGCATTATGACTGGCAAGTTTTCAAGCCATCAGTAGCGTAGCTAGAGGGGAGCTATATGGTAAGTACGGCAGGCGCCTCAACATGTCGTGTAAGCCTCCCTTCCCACTCGCCTTCAGAACCATTGCTCCGCACTCACCGAAACAAATTGTGTCTCCTGCACGTTGCCATTGCTGCCCAGAATGGCTCAGACAGTAATGTGACAGTGAATGGCTCAGATAGCAACTATGTGTTGCTGTTTATCAGAGTTTATCTGATTATTGGAAAATACTATTAAGTATTAATACTATTAAGTATTAGCCACCTGTTTCAAATAATTCAAGGTGTTTTTTACATTAGATCTTTCATAGCTTATAGAAACTTCAGCTTGGAAGTGATTAAAGCTCACATCTCTGACAAATGACACCCTGAGATATCAACAGAAGGCAGTTGGTGAGGTGGGAGGGAATGGAACTAGCCAAATATTATTTTTTACATTCATGATTCACTGATCAAGCACTTAGCTGAAAGGATCTGAAGATATTCAAAATGAGATTCCTATTAATTTTTACCTCACAATTGTAAATAGACTGGATTTTATTTCCTTTCAAACCATTGTTTATTTAGCTTCCTTTGTCTAAAATTTAGAAATCACGTTTCCTCCTTATGGATCTTACTGAGAGGAAACTAATAATTTATCCTTGCTTGCTGTTTGAGGAGAAAGCCGTTTATTATTCAAGTTGTGTATTCTTTCAAAAAGAGTCTGATTTTCTGATACTTTTTTGGGGGGGGAGACACGCTAACTTTGTGTGTCTTTAATTCAGTACAAGCTCCTGACTTGCAGTCAATAATTATGGAGATATAAACTATCAAGGCCCTTAATTAAGGAAGCAACCGTATAACAGCAATTTCCTCCAGTAGTTCAGTTAAGAATTACATTTTAATAACTGAGATTGTTGAGGAAACCTGTTAAGTACTTTCCTTTTTCTGGGATTCCACGTTACCTAGCACATAAGCTAGTGTATGCTGGGCATCTATAGTTCCCATTTATCTTTTCCAAACAGCCTCAAGATAACAACATGGTAAATTCACCTCCCCACAAAATTGGCTAATCAAAATTTAGAAAACTTTCCATGTAAGTAATTAGAAGACATCATAAGACTCCAGGACATGTAATGTCCTTCTCAAAACACTTCTCCTTTTTCCTCCAGCATTATCTCAAACTTCCTCATATCGACCCTTAATTGGCTGTTTTGAAGTTGGATGGCTAAGAGGAAGCTTAGGTTGTCCCATCTGTTGGAATTCCATTATAACCATACCCAACAAAGGCTAAAACCCAGAAGACTGAAAAAGAACAAAGTTGAGGAACCAGGGAGGATGAGGGACAGAAGCAATAAGAAGATGGGGGAGAGGAGTGAGGTGGGACGGGGCAGACAAACAGGTTGAGGTTGGGTAAAGGAAGGCAGATACAGGCTTTGTGTCATTAAAGGAAGAGAGTAGGGTAGAGGCACTAACCACAAGATTGGTGAGGTGCAAAGATGGCATGCTCAGACCAAAGAAAAGCCTTTCAAAAGGAAGACAAAAGTGAAATAACCCCCAATTTTGCTAAAGCTTTGGAGATAGAGCCAGCAGCTAAAAAAATAAATAAGGAAAAAGAAAAAAAATCAAAGACAAGGATCCAATCAAAGCACACTTCACGAGAAATGTGAACAGTACAGCTGCTGCATGGGGGAGTCAATTTTGTCAGACTCAAAAGACCCCCAAGAACAGTTCACATGATTGGGGGAGAGGGTGATCCCTCATTGAGCCATTGGCCTGTTGATTTAAAATCTCAAATCCCCCAAGAGGAGAAAAAAAAAAGGAAGGAAGAAGCCAGCTCTTTCGGTCTGAGACTGCAAGACTCCTCCCCATCTCCCTCTCTGAATTTTCTCGGCCATTTTTCTCCCTCACTTGCTTCCATTACTCTGAAGTCTACTTAAACCGGAAAAAGCTAGGAAGTAACCCTGAGGTGTTACATCTTTCCTGAACACCAAGGAAAGAACCTCACTTAATCCAATATTAACATTTAATATAAACTTAACAGTTCCTGACTTATAAGCTTCTGAATGTGGTCCTCTGGGAGTCTGGGGCAGTGCTCAGATTACAGGGGTTCACCGAGGACCTATTTATTGTGGCAATCCTTTGCTTTTAGAAGAAAAAGGGTATGTGTGTGATCATGTTTGCTTCCCAGGGATAATTTTTGTCCAGTCTCTGCTGAACTGCAATGTGGCCAAAATATCGCCATCCTTTTGCTAGGTGGGACAATTCAGTCAAGTGAGACTGGAAGGCCATATTATATAAAGTGTCCTTCAATCACATCCTGGATTCACCTGCAGAAATCCCCTCTGCTGCTCAATCCCCTCTGCTGCTGTGCCCTGAAAGCCTAACCTCCATCCTTTGTCAAAGGCAAACACCCAAAAGAACAGGTTTGTATTACTGAGCAATGCAAACAAGAGATGCTTGCACAGTTCCTCTGTGAATGCTTTCAAGATTATCTTCCTCTTTCTGAATCCTACTTGTAGAACATACTACTGATCCCCTCCGCAATGGCCTCCCAAAGTTTGTTCCTTTTTTTCCAGCGATACATCTTAGTATCTCCCTATCTCCAATTTCAGAATCAACAACCAACTGTACTAACTCAATGATCCTCACAATCTATACAGGCTCAAAAAAACAACCAGGTATCCCAACACATAAGTGAACGCACACTAGAATTAAGAGGATATTATAAGCCAGCCTGTTAAGAGGCTTCACTACAAAGTGATTTCTAGGAAAATACCCTCTTGTTTTTGAGACTTTGGGTATAAAATGCACTTAAAAAAAAAAAAAAAAGCTTTAGACCCCAGATAAATTCCCCCAACTGCAGAAACTCTGGTTCTGCTAGAATAACCAGACAGTCACTTAAAAGTGGCTGGGTCTCTAGAAACACCCTCTCTTGTTTGTTTTATCGCTAGTACTGTCACTGTGTGGCTCTTTACACATGCACAGACGCTTGCTTTTTTTGGCCCACTTCTCTCTGGAACTTCTCAATGCTCACCTAAGTGCCTTAAAATGGGAACAGTGTCAGAAAGCAGGTCTCTTATGCGAAAGAGCTAGTTCCTTCCCAGCATGCTCTCCTAAGACCTCACCAACCTTCCTACTAAACTGAACAGGGGGGAGCGGTCGTAAAATGGATCCTGGCCATCATACAGCGGGTACTCCGGAAAGATGTCTTCCTCCAGGTCCTCCTCCTCCTCCTCCTCCTTCCCCACGTGCTGCTCGTCAGCAGGCTCGGTGATGTCGGAGTCAGGGTTCGAGAAGGTGGGGGAGGGGGTGAGATCAGCCATGCGCTCGCTCATGCATGTGTTGAAAATAGGAGAGCTGTTGCAGCCAGAGATATCTGAACTAAGGTTAGTACAACAAGATAGGAGACAAGTTAACACCAGCTATTCCAAACACACAGAGAGACTAGGCTTGCTTTGCCTTTTCTATTAAACCAAGAAGCAGTGTTAATAAGGAGGGGGGAAGGGGGTGAAACCTTCCAGACCAAACACATCTAACAGAGGAGCGACAAATGCCATCAGCTGAAAATTGTGAAGATCCAACATGTTTGATGGGAATCACCCTCTGATTTTCACTGAAACAGCTATGTCTCTAGGAAGCTTTATAAAATAAGATTCTTGTGGCCCATTGGTAAGGGGAGCCATTCCATTATGAACCATGACAATGGATCATACCTCACATACACCCAAATTTGTTTAAATTCAATGGCACACCCTTTTAACCCGACCTCCAACAACTCCCAACTGATGGCACAACATTTTTCTGAAAGTTGCATGGGAAGCACATGAGAACACACATTATATACTAAGTAGTATATAGGCATATATTCACACTCCGAACAGCACGCGCACACACAAATGTACAAATCTTAGAGAAGGGTTTCTGAATCACATCACATCTTGCAAGCTATTTTTATTCCCAACACAAGAGTACAGCACCCATGTCAAACCAGCCAGGAGGGTCCTTTTATATGGTTATATGCTAAGGAGCAGTTATCAGAATTCTACCACTTGCAACCAATAAGCAGGGAACCCTGACTGAAGGGATACAAGATATATCTTGCAGACGCTCTCAAAATGTGAGCTAATGTAGACATCCTGGATCATAGAGTGCAGTTAAACATCTCTTCTGACCTTACTGCATGAAATTCCAGCCATTAGTGCTGGTGTTAAGAAGGAAAATGTACTTTGGGGCATCATGCACTCAGACAGCAGGCATTGCTTTGCTTCCGAAAAAGATTGTATCAGTGGATATGTGATTGGTGTACACGTATAACAAGTACAAAGAAGATATCCTTAAGTTATGTCAATGGGTCCCTTGCATTCATGTAAATGGAAGACAATCCATTCCAGAACATAAATGAGATGCTATGCAGAGTGTCTACAAATGTCTACAAAGAGTCACTTCAAATAATGAGATGCTGTACAGTTGTCTTGATGTGGGATTTATTTCTCAGATGTCTGGCAGTCTCTGCCACACTGTGGAAGGAGTACTTGGGCTGCAAAGCTCCAATTGCTTTTTATCCACCCATGAAGCATTTCCTTCCTTTGTAATCCCTTTGGCATGATGTTTAGATAAAGGCAGATCAAAGCTCTCACCTGCCAACCAGCCTGAACCAAGGGAAGCGGTCATAAAAGGGGTCTCCGCCTGTCACCACATTGTCACAGTCTTCTATAACACTAGAGGGTACTTCAGCCGCTCGGTCATACATCTCCCGCATCAAATCCAACCTCTGTCTACAATAGCAGAGAGAAAAAAATTAAACTGTATAGTGGCTGAATAATTCCCCATTAGTCTACCCACTGGACTACTTGGCTAAGTAATTTCCCTGTGGTCTACCCACTTACCTGCATACTCTCAGAAGCTAGTGCTGAACACTGCTCTGCTCACTACGGGCACAATACTAAATGGGGAAAACTCTCCATCCCTATTAGAGATTGGTAAATAAAGAGCTTCTCAAATAGCACAACCTGTTTGTACAGGATACACAGTATGGAGCTATATTTTCACACCTATTTACACAATCACTGTTCAGGTCTATGTAATAACCAATTTTCATCTCATACTATGATCTGGTCAGCCTAGCTTTGCCAATAAGGTAATGAGAGAACTCTGCATGGGATCAAATAGCAATGTGGCCTACGATGTTACACTTGATCTCAAGAACTGCAGACTAAGGGCTCAATCCTGAGCCTATTATCGCTGGCGGTACATATGTACCGCTGGCTAAAAGTGACGCAAACATGCTGAAAAGCATGTCCACAACGCCTCATCACCTGCACTGGGTTGGTGCTCAGTTAGTGCCAGCCACCGGTATGCCCATTTGGGGCGGGGGGATGCGGAGGTGAACTGGGTGAAGGGAGGGGAGGAGCCAGCACATGAGGGGGTTGGACCCGGCAGTGGCTTCTTATCCCTGGCTTGGGCCTGGGCAGCAAAATAGACAGCGGAGAGCCAAGGAGCCCCACTGTAGGCAGCAGCGCTTTCTCAAGGGGAAGGAGACGAACATCCCCTTTTCCCAAGTAGCCTCTGGCAGCTGTCTGGCAGATGCTGGATGCAGCGGTAGCCATTTTGGTACCACTGCTCCTACGGGAGGCAGGAAGTTCAGAATTGGGTTGCCCAGGCCCAATCTTATCCAACTTTCCAGTGGCAATGCAGCCGCAATGTAGCCCCGAGATAAGGGAACAAATGTTCCCTTACCTTGAGGAGGCCTTCATGTTTGCCCCACCACCAC
This sequence comes from Lerista edwardsae, assembly GCA_029204185.1. Lineage (NCBI taxonomy): Eukaryota > Metazoa > Chordata > Lepidosauria > Squamata > Scincidae > Lerista > Lerista edwardsae. The sequence goes on from JAJKFI010000002.1 coordinate 28,781,180, forward strand.
AGAATGTAGTGCACACCCCATTGGCATGGCTGCATCAGCTCTGGAAAGTTGGATTGGATTGAGCCATAAAACATCTTTTTTGATTTTGCTATAGAAAATTCTAATTATTTACTATCTAACTAAATGCTAACTATTCCAACTATCTAATTAATATAGAAAATTCCAACTTTTGAAAAATACTACTCTCTCTTTATCTGCCAGCCTCTGGTGCTACAAAAATTACCTACCGGAGTTTCTCTAAGGTCCAATAATGGGTTGCTCCATTCTTCTGGTCCTGCACCTCCACAGCCACAATGGTTCTTGGGAAAGGACGTTTCTCACGGTCTTTGGCAGCATCCGGAGGAAGCAGGTCCGGAGGCAGCGGCGAGTACAGAGTGTCTGTGAGGAGCACGAACTGAAACTGAACCTGGAAGTAAACAACCAGTGTTGCTTGTTAGTACTGCTTCATGCGCAGAAGCCACTGCTTGGAACACCTTTTTTAATCTCATTGCAAGTTGTTATTATTACTATTTATTTTGAAATCTGATGTGCAGTTGCATTTGGTCCCATTTAAGGGACCGTCAAGATTGCTTACAACATTAAACACAAGTAAAAAATACTAAACAATAACAATAGCTAATAACTAACCAGAGCTAACAACTAAAATCAAGACACTGCAAGTTTAACGCAGTGGAATACTCCAGGAGAGAGCTAAACAAAACACACATCCTAATACTTGCTCCGTAATCTGACAGTTTGACTTGCATGACAGTTTGACTTGAGTGCCTCCGGGCAAAGAGGCGGGGTAAAAATCAAATAAATAATAATAATAATAATAATAATAATAATAATAATAATAATAATAA
>JAJKFI010000002.1:28782034-28814580 GCA_029204185.1 Lerista edwardsae
AATAATAATAATAATAATAATAATAATAATAATAATAATAATAATAATAATAATAATGGCATTCTATCACAATCCAAGAAGCATTAAGGAGAAATTAAAACAAATGCTCACCTTTTTCTTCAGTTCCACACTGATGGCATTGGCTTCCTTCAAGAAAATGGCATTGCCCCACAGCAGGTCCCTGAGAGATGTAAATTGGTACCATTTCCACTTCCTGAAAGCCCAGAGTGCCAGCTCGAACTCCCGCTCCGTCCACTGTACTGGTGAGACAAAGACTTCACAAGGTCACCCTCTTCTAACAGCCAGCCCTCATTCACAGTCCCTAGTAAGAGCTGACCAAGCCTGGACATAGCCAGCAGTTTCTCCACCTCCTGCCAGGCCTTGTAAAACCCTTGCTTCCAAGCCATTCTTCAGGCAAGCGGAATCTCCTGCCCTGCCTCACCTCATTAGGCCTCCATTGTGAGTCTGTGTACCCAACACAGCCTTGTCTATGCCTTTGATCTGCTGCTTCGTGAGTGAGCAAAAATGATAGGAAGGCAAAACAACATTTTGTCCAGGGTCCAATGGCTTAGAACACAGACCCTGAACTTTTGAATCCACAGAATTTGTTCTTCTGCCATCCTGACAAAATTCACTCCAAGGTCAGCTGTCAGTAAATCACATTTCCCACCTAGTTAACACCCCCTCCCTGGTCACCAGACAAAGCCCCCAAGCAAAAAGATGCTGCTGCAGTGTGACTGCCCAGCTTGTTCACAAGATCTTGTTCATTTGAACAAAATTTGAAATGTGGTTATACAGTAAATCCTCAGTAACCATGCATTCTGTTCCCATGAATTTGTGTAATCTGCGAGAACACAAGCAAAGTGTAACTTATGTTGCACCATTCACTGACTGTCCTTGACTGTCTTCAGCCATTCTGAAGCTACCTGTGGTGGCCATTTTGAATGTGTGGTGGCCATTCTGAAGCCGTCTGATTTCATTCAACCTTCTGATGTTTGTCAGTGTTCTTATGTTTTTTTCTTTTATTTCTGTTTAGGTTTTGCATGCATTTGCATGCATTATATAGTTAATTTATGGTTTTTGCTGGCCAAAATAAATTTGCAAAAGAAAGAAGGCTATGCTTTGACATTCATCCATGTCTTTTTTTTAACTTTCATCCATGCTCTGGTCCCTAACCAGACAAAAATGCAAGTTACTTTTGTAAACAGAAACATGGGGCAGCTTCTCAAAATACTCAAAATACCTGAGCGCTGTGAACTGTGAGGGTAGAGGTGTGTATTCACTGCTTGTTCCAAATATATGAAAACAGTAACAGTAACCCCAATTACTGCTTTCACGTTTTAAAAAAGAGACTATAAGCAAATACAGGAGCCCTTCATAATCAACACAGCATGCTTTGTATTTGGGTATCTGTAGCAAAATATAAATCACTGCATTTGGAATTACCTAGACTGGCACTTTCACCGAATTCTTACCCTCATCCTCAGGTTCTTCCTCTTCCTCATTGGCCTCAGGATAGTATCTTGAGTCCATTTGTTTCTGTAAAGCCTCCAATTTACTCTCATAATCCTAAAAGGATGACAAGTAAACAATGTTATTGTTTTTTTCGTTATTGCTGTGTTTTGATGCCATGTAAAACACAAAAAGGATTCAATTCTCCGTAACAATCCAATCTTTACCTCTTCTTAGGCATTACCACCATTTCAGTTTATTGGACTACAGGCTTTACGTAATCATGAGAAGCTGCCAACCTACATATAATATCTAGGAACGTTTCTAGTCTTAAACTCTGTGGAATGTTAAATGGAGTCTATGGCTAGGTTTACCAGATATAAATGGAGAGTGCCTATACCTTTAAACCATTGTATAGAAGAGGGAATTTGAGCAAGTGCAGCTCATCATGGAAGGGTTTCAAAAGCTGCACCTGCCCAAATTCTCTCTTTTATACAATGGTTAAAGGTACAGGCACTCTCTCTCAGAGTGCAATCCTAAACTGGAGTTAGGCCGGCATAAGCTAAGCTAGCAAAGTTTGGCCAGCACAAGGACTACTCTTGGAGTCAGGGAGAGTGGCTCACATCTGTGTGTTGGCCTCTCTGACTCCAAGAGTGGTCCAAACACACTTTACAGTGTCCCTACATACTTTACAATGCTGGCCGAATTTTGCTGGCTTAGCTTATGCTGGCCTAACTCAGTTTAGGATTGCACCCTCAGTTTGTAACTCTATCTATGAGTTCATAGATATCTATGAGTTCATAGATAACTCTATCTATGAGTACGTCTATGCTTCACAACTTGACAACTGTTATTTCTGTCACAGTATAAGAATTTTGCTTGTGGTAATATAGTCATCACTATCCCTCTTGCTAAGTAAGGATTGTGGGCTATCTGGAAGGTTGTCCCTGTCTTGGAAGTATTTATCTCCAGCACCAATTGCAAAAAATAACTACAGTAGAGTTTGATTATTCCTTGTGCGACTGGAAGGTGTCTGGATTTCAGATTTTTCTGGATTTTGGAATAATTGCATAAATATAATGAGAAATGCTTCCTCTTGCTCTTTTCACTGCTACCCATTTGGATCTCTGCTGGCCTCTTTCACATTTTTCAACAATGTTTGTATAGGGACAGACCACAGAGCAGAGAATAGAACTTACCGCCTATACATGGGAATGAGCACAAAACCCTCTTTCCTCAGAAAGTTTTTTAAAAGTCTTGGACAAAGATATCTGGATTTCTGAATAGTCTGGATTTCAGATGTCTGGATAAGGGATAATCTACCTGTATATGTTTTCTGCTGCTCTGGTATGCTATGAAAAACGCAGCACTGGTGCTACTTACAAGTCTTTGCTGCTCCAGAAGATAATTAGCTTCTTCTCTTTCCTTCCGGTATTGGTCTTCCAGTTCCTGAAGCCTGTACAGAAATAGGAGGAACAGAACAACACAACACAGAGAGTCACAGAGAACCACAACATTCCCTGTATGCTACCACATCACCTTCTCCACATCCAAGCTCCTCGTAATTCTGTCTCTGTCCCAGAGCTCATCCACAATCTTCCTTCCACTCACCTCTGTTCCATCTCCTGCTTCATGTCAATGCCTTGTTTCTCCAACAGTTCTCTCTGGGCAAATGCCCAGTCCACTGGCTCAGCCGGAGTCTCCGCACAAGGGGTTCGCTCCCGTTCTTGCCGCGCCTGCTCAGGATGGTTAAATCGGAATACGTGGCTTTTCCCCATGATGATGCGATTTCCTGTGGGGGAGTGCATTTTTTTGTGTATGGATAAAAATAGGTTGAGATTCCTATATGTGCTGTGTCCTTTTCTAAACTACTGCAACAATGACCTAAAGTTTCAACCAAGGTTTCCCATGTTCATGGACACAGACAACCCACTCCACCCTGACGACTTCAGTACAGATCATGCTTGAACCCCAGCGCATTCAGTGCAATTAAATCCTCTCCTCAGGCAATTATTTTTATGGCTCCATCCCTGTGTGGCAGACAGTTCACTCAGTTGTAAGGCACTACTTTATAACTCCTTTATCCTACTCCTAGACCCCGTTTGTCCAATCTTTTTCTCTCAGAGCGAACCTACCTGATCGCAATATGCTGGGTTCTGTTACTTTCTTGCCATTGACGTAGGTGTCTGCCCCCTCGCACGGTTCTAGAGTCACCACTGTGGAGGAAAAGGCACAAAATAGGGGGAGGGGTAAAATAGCATGTGTGAAATATGATTGTACCAGGAACAATAATCTCCCAATCTTGTTAAAAATATTGGAATGCTCAGTACAAGGGAAAACAGAGGAAAGAGGATGGCAACTGGCAACCACCTCTTACTGGGGAAACTAGGAGTGAAGTGGGGAAAGGAAGTTTGCTGCTGCCTTGGAAAATCTTCCTAACAGCCCAAGCCTATGCATGTCTAAGTTGCATTAGAGTCAATGGGACATACTCCCAGGTAACTGTGTGCATAGGACTACAGCCTGAGTTAGCATACAGCCCCCAAATGCAGTGGACTGCCTTACACTCTACCAGTAGCAGAATCTAGGCACTCTGTTTGCAACACTCCTGGGGCAGCACAAGTGACTTTTGTGCCAGCCTAACTCCAGGTTAGGACTGTGCCCAAAAGGGGAAAAAGAAGTAGAGGAGGCAAAAAAGTTGTGCCACTGACATGAAAGAGCTGCCAGCAGAAAGGGCTGGCAACAACCTGCACATGCAACCAGCCCACCCAAGCTGCACCAGAGTAGGTAAGGTGGCAGCAGGGGCAGGCCATGGGCAGTTTTGGGGTGGATCTTGGTGGCAGTCATGTGAACCGGATGCTATCCCCCTTTCCGAGACCAGGCCTGCCCCATCCTTGGACTTATGCCAGCTAGAAAACTGGTGTGGGTGAGGAGACCCATGGGCAGCTACAAGGCATGGCTGCATGTTTTGGAGTGGTGGGGATAGGATTGGGCTGTGAGTGATGATACTTTTCATCCTCTCAAAAGGTCTGGGGAAGTACAGGGGTGGTGATGCTGACTTAGCAATATGATCAGAGGCAACTCAGCATAGTGTTCTGCTTAGTAAGGGTCTGCTTTCAAATCCACAACACATTTGTCAATATGCATAAATATGCAAGGTGTAGGCTCCTTTGCATTTGAAAAGTCTCGCAGTGCTTGAACTCTATTTAGATCCTGTGCTCTCCAAAGTATGTTAAAGCTAAAGCCTACAAGTAGAGAACACAACAACCAACTACAATCATGGCCCATTATGCCACCTGGGGCCAGGACTACAAAATGCCCCCCATATCACCCAGTTGCACTAAAAAGCAGAAGTGACATTTTTAGACCTTCTGGTGGCCTAGAAGGCCCCCTAAGAGCCTGTAAACATCACTTCCAGTTTCCCTGAGAAACCGGAAGTGATGTTTTAAGGCCTAAAAACAAAAAAAAATGGGTGCTTGGGAGGGGGTAGGGTCAGGACAGTTCCCCCACCAGGTAGAACTCCAGGGCTTTTGCCTCCCTGACTGCCCCCCAGGTGCCAGTGCCGACAACTGGGTTTGGTGAAGCATCTTAGTATTTGCTTACACCATATTCTGTAAACTTGCTATAGCATAGAATGGGGGCCGCATCCTTGTTATTTATATGCAGCACTGTCAGATATCCCTATGTGAAAAGCTAGAATGTCCATTAGCAAAGAAATCCAGTACTGCAGCTGTGTAGTTGTGATTTTACTTAAAGTTTGCAGGGTTCAAACTGGGCTGACACAACTAAGATGAAAAGAGACAGCACTACTGTGTCTAGTTACATTGCTAAATGCTCCATTTCGAAAGGTAGGTAAGAAGATAGTTTTCATACCTGTTGGCAGGCAATGGCTTAAAAGGAGTTTGATTCTGACTACATGGGGAAGGGAGTCTGTGAACCCTGAGACTTTCTATATGAGGATACCTTCACTGCCCGCTTTAGTGTCGCTCCGGAATATGCAGTGCTCTTCTTTGATGAAGTGCCCACTGAGGACAATGTCCTGCCTCCTCTCAGCATCCTCTCGACCAACTCTGTTAGGGACAAACACAGTTGTTCAGGGATCAGATTTTCAAAATGTCAACTTTGAACAGAATTGTCTGGATCTTTGCAGAAGGAGAGCTGGGGACAAATGCTGATATAAGGAGCTTAAGAATTCATTTGCACTAGCTACCAGTTTCCTTTCCCCATAATTCAAGGTGCTGGTTGTGACCTAGCTCTGAAGAGCCCAGCATGTCTTAGTGAGTGCTTTCTCCCATATCAACTTCCATGCCCACTGAGATCAAAAGAAGTTGTCCTGCTCAGGATCTCGCTTCTGCTCCTGATCCATCAATATAACAAGCAGGTCTTGTGTTTGTGCATGCGTGCGTGCATGTGTGTGTGTGTGACGATGCCAGAGTTTTGAGAAGTTAACTAGGCAATGAAGTTTACTACGCAATCAAAGAATTCCAATCCACTCAGGTTCCAGTCTAGTTCTAACTGCTAGTAAAGAAAGATATTTAAATATGACTAGTTGTGTAGAATGTGGAAGATGGTCAAATGCTCATCCCATTGAAAGCAATGCAATGTGGATAGATACTATGAGATGCTGGTGTCCAGTCTACAATATCTCTAGTTAAAGGACCTTGGGCTGCAATCTTATACATTTATACCCAAGAATAATACCCAGTGAACTCAGTGGGGCTTATGTTTGAGCAGACACACTTAGGATAGCACTGTTAGATACGTTAGGCCTGACAAAGAATCCTGACTCCCAAGAGTTACTGTTACAGTATAGACAGCACAAGGTTGGATTAGACAGCCCAAGGCTGGCAGTATAGACAGCACAAAGGCATTTCCAGGAAGCCATGCCTGGACACCGTGGAAGACATCTGAACACACACCTGTTGGAGTCAATTCGTGTCTATCAGTGCTGATAATCTGCAGCTAGTTCTGACAGAGTTACTGTCATTACCATCTTTATTACCTTGTTATTCCATCTTTTATGTAGTAAAGAAGGCACTCAGACATCAGTGGGTCCTCGTTCAGGTTGACCAAATGTGGTGTCTAAGAGGGACAAAATAAAATAAATAAGTACCTCCCTTGTCTTCCCAAACAAAGGCCTAACCATGCCCATCTGATAAGCCTTCCCTCACTGAGCAAATTATCTAAAATGTGACTTTCCACTGGCCCTATTATCACTGATGCATCACAACATTTTGATAAGGACCTTCAGACATGTTCAGGAAGCCATTTAATTTGGTCACCTGTCACCCAGGTCTGAATCTAGAAGCCAAACTAATGTGAAGTTTAAAACATAATTAGCCATGATGGACTTTGTTTTTCTGTAGTAACAGCAGTGACATATCTCGTAGATTGGGACAATGGCAAGGGAGTGGGAGGGCTTTAATCCAACTCTCTTACCATGATTCTAGTCACCAAGGTTCTCCAATCCAATTGCTATTTACCCTGGAATGAAGCTCTCATTGGTGTCAATGGAAGCCTTTTTATGGAATAGCAGCTGGATCAGGACTCCCTAAAGATTGGGATCAGAGCAAATGCTCCATCATGTTCCCAACCCTCAAGGTCCCAATTCAACTATTAACTACAGAAAATTAGCAGTGCAATTTTGCGCATACCTTACTCAGAAGCAAGTCCTGTTGAGTTCAATGGGACTTACAGTTAAGTGTGTACAGGATTGCACCAGGACCACTGAGAGCTAACATTGGGCCTGGGGCAAGATGCCTGATTGGGTCTTCCCTTCCTAAATTTTCCTACACATTTGTTTTGTAGTTTATCATGGAACAGGCCCACTGGAAGCAGGGGCGGAGGAAGGGTGCAGCGAGGGGTGGCGGGAGCCATGGGTGCCAGCAGCAGCGAGGCGCCATTGTGCGGAAGAACCCGCACGCTTTTTGGCCTGCCCGCCCCCCTCGCTTCTGTTTCACTCTGTTATACAGCTATTCCAGGCACAAGGAGGCATGGCAGGGCAACGCATGGGGGTGGGGCGACGTGCTGGGGGTGCGGTTACGTCGCCCTACCCCGGGCGCGTTCAGGGCTTCGTCCGTCTCTGCCTGGAAGCCAGGGTCATGGCCTAATTGCAGCCTAAGCCTATCAGAGCTAATAATGTTTTAAACATCACATATAGTTAGACCTAAGGGACGTGGTGGTGCTGTGGGTTAAACCGCTGCTGCTGGGCTTTCTGACCGGAAGGTTGGGAGTTCGAAAACTGCGCGACGCTCCCGTTGCTTGTCCCAGCTCCTGCCAACCTAGCAGTCTGAAAGTATGTAAAAATGCAAGTAGATAAACAGGTACCGCTTTGGTGGGAAGGTAATGGCGTTCCGTGTGCTACGGCTTATAGTCATGCTGGCCACATGACCACGGAAGCTTGTCCTCAGACAAACGCCGGCTCTACAGACTTAGAAACGGAGATGAGCACCGCCCCCTACAGTCGGTCACAACTAGACCATTTGGTCGTGGGGAAACCTTACCTTTTATAGTTAGACATTAAGATAGCAAAATGTTTCAAACATATATTTAAGTCTGAAAAATGACAGTGGTCTAATGGAACTGGTGAAACTACTGATATCCTTAAATGTCTTCATGTGCTTAGAGATTTGGCTGGAGATATGGAGACACCAAGTTAAGGTACTTCCTCTATGTAGAATTGGATTTCCAGCACTCTTAGTTGCTCTTTTGAAAACACTGGATAATTTAAGCTTTAGAACTGTAACAGCCATTTAAAAATAGAGGACTGATTTCTGTATATAGGAAATTAGTGTTGTTTGTTCTGGTTTTTAAACAATTTTGAAATTATTTTTAGTATTGCCAACTTTTTTTGCATCTCTCATCTCAAGCATATCTATTAGAAAAGTAGCTCATATAAATAAATGTGTATATCTGTACACACATACGCATTCATAAGCAAATCAGACCAGGTGGTTCCTTTGAATTAACACAAGAAACTATGCTACAGACCATGAGGTATCTACCTGACTGGTCAGAAAACACTATTAATGAAAACTGGTGAAAAATTCTCAGACACATAACATGTTATTTCTTGGTATCTGTCGTTAGAGGAGTCATTTGTGTTTTTGGCACAAATCTCAGGCATTTGTATTGTAACAACACAAAGTTTCTATGACATGAGAAATAAATTTAGGAATTCCTTGCAAAGATGACATTCCACCCTAAGGAATGCTGCACAAGGCAAACACCACAACCCCTTTATCTAACATGAATTATTCAACATTCCTTAGAATAGAGTGCCTTTTGTGCATAACATTTTGCACCTTTAATACTAATTGAAATATAAATGATGAATACTAAGGTGAATACTATATGAATCAAATTATTTTGAGGTATGCCGTGCACATATTAGGATCTCTACACAAACTGAAAATAGTTTTTATTGAAGATGCAGTGTAATCAGAAAGAATTGTACAGAAGGATCTATGTATGTGATCCTTATTGTCAGGTTCAACACAACCAACTAGAATGTACATCCATGCCTTAGGCCCACTATTGGCATGGTCACTGTTTCATTTCTTTTAAGAAAGTTAATAGCAACTATCACATCAACCTGAACACCATGCAAAGAGAATTGGAAACCTTTTACTCATGCAAAAGGCTGGGAGATCACAGCAAAATAAGTACTTTCAAATGGACATGTACCTCAAGTGCTTCCAGGTTTAGAAAAGAGACTGCAGAATCTCTGTCTCACGAAATATATAAAACCTACAGCCCAATCCCATCCTGGGCCAGCCCACAGCATGCATGTTATGTCCTTGCAAGACTCAGATAGGACTGGGCTGCTAGTAAGTAAACTTGAATTTCTAGCACTGAAATAATTTGTGGAAAGCAAATTTCTGATTTATGTGCCTGAATACAAACAAAATACAGCTTTGGGTCTTAAAAATCTGGGCCTTTTTTCTTGGTTGTATTCAGATCATACTACACATTATATTAAGCCTGTCATGAACAGATGGGTTTAACCCTGGAAGTATCATCGATAGCAGCTGTGGGCCACAGTCTGGCTCAGGACCATGACATGCAGGGATGGAGGTGAACACTTCCCCCTTGTGCCATTTCCCCTCCAAAAATACTTCCGTGGCATCTACTGACCCCTGAAGTGGTTTTCTGCTTTCTGAAGTGGCTATCTGTAGCTAATATTTGCAACATTACCTTTACACTGAAGCATTAACCTGTACACATCTATACACTGCAGTCCTGAGCAGGATCAGATCCCCATAGTTGCTATTAATTTTAAAAAGACACTTCTGGTTACACCTGATGCTAGGCCAGTGATGGCGAATCTATGACACAGGTGTCAAAGGTGACACATTGCAACGTTTAGGGTGACACACCAGCAATCACCAATACCTGACAAAAACTGAGTTTGTTTTACTCATTTTTCATTTTTGTAATTATTTGATGTTTCTTTATAGAATACATAGCACTAGACATGGTTGGACTGCATTTTTTGTTTAAATAAATGAATATAAAGAATTGTTTCTCTTTTGTTGAGGAAATGACGAGGGGGAGTTGACACACCAGCAGAGTCAAGTTAAGCATTTTCCTAAGTTTTGACACACCTAAAAGGTTCACCATCACTGTGCTAGGCGTATCTTGCAAATGACAGGCTTAACATAACATGGAGTTTAGCCTTGGTTAATTGAATCATCTCCTTAACTGAGAAGCTGTAACCACATACTTGAAACATTAATCACTCAGAAGCAAGGCAGCTAACTGATTAAATTCAGTTGACTGAAAGCCCAGTTTCTAGAGCTGAGCTTCTTCTGATTACCGTCACTGAGCTCTGTTATAACTCTCAGCACCTGGCACCTCTGCTGAGAAGGGACAGTATGACGCAAAACTCTCTCTACTAATGAGCAGTAGACTGAGAGAACACATAACTCAGGCATAACTCTTTGCTTGGGGCATGCAGAATATACAGCGTCGTATGGCTGAATAAGCAAGCGCCTTACATCACCCTTGGATCTGATATCGATTGTGTAATACAAAGAAACCATGGTGAATATGCTGCTTCTTCCCTTTCCCTGCACTAATGATCCAGGTCCTTGTAAGCCAGTTATTTTAGCCATAATGTACAGAATGCATTACGTTTTCTTGGCATGCGTAAGACAGAAACAGATCATTCAGAAGAAAATCACACAGATCACGCCAATACAACCTTCCAGACCAACCTGCTTGGGAGAATATACCCCTATGCTTTCTAGGAAAACATCCTGGGGTTTAACTGGTGGTAACTATACAGCAAAGGGGGAAAGAAAAGCAACTCAAACGAACAACATGCAAAAAGCAATTATTACTACAATCTTGATGAACTTATGCATTGCTTTATTGAAGTCACACTCATGGCCCTTCTAGGGATGAAGGTTGTGTTGGTGATTTTTTTTTTCTGATCTGCAATGTGCCATGCCTTTATACCTATTCCTAATAGTTTACTGACCTGAGGTTATTGAGGTATAATTGACCTCCATTATAGTGGAGGTCCAGAGATAGGAACTACCAAAAAGTTCTGCACCTACAATGCACTAAAGGAGTGCACCTACCCGCATGTTTCAAGGTCAAGGGGCTTCCACTTAAAGTGTGGCTAGCTAAAAGAAAGAACATACATTGATACAGTTCTTGGTCTTCTGATGAGTGGAACAGCAGCCACCATCCTTGAGGATGAGCTGCCCCAAAGACCAGGCAGCTCTTATGGTGAAGAGAAAGCAAGAGCAAGAAAAACAAGCTAAGGCAGTGAGGGTGAACCTATGACATGCATGTCAAAGGCAACACACCATGGTGCTTTGGGTGACATGCCAGCATTCACCAATACCTGACAACTGAGTTTGATTTACTCATATTTCATTGTTGTAATGAAATTATTTGATGTTTGAAATTTCTTTATATAATGCATAGAATACATAGCACCACATATGATTGGACAGTAGTTTTCAAAAAAGAAATGAATATGTAAAGAATTGTTTCAATTTTGTTCGGGGGTGGGGGGGAGGGTGATATGCCAGCAGAGTCAAATTAGACATTTTCTGAATTTTTGACACACCAAGCCCAAAAGGCTCACCATCACTGAGAGCAATCCTAAACTGGAGTTAGACCAGCAAAGTTTGGCCAGCATAAGGGACACCATGAAGTATGTTTGGGCCACTCTTGGAGTCAGAGAGGCCAGCACATAAATGTGCGCCATCCTCCCTGACTCCGAGAGTGGTCCAAACATGCTTTACGGTCTCCCTTGTGCCAGCCAAACTTTGCTGGCCTAACTGTACCAGCCTAAGTCCAGGTTAGGATTGCGCCCTGAACTAAAGGGAAAGCAAGGGCTTGCTTCAGGACTAGGAAGGAAGAAAACATCAGGACAGAAAGCCAGCAAGCCAGTGGGAGGAAAGTAAACTGAAAGTGAAAGGATAGGTAAAAAGAATGGGTGTGAGAGATCTAATGTGGGAAGGAAGGGCCTTGGACAAAGGATGGATGACAAGAAAACAGGCTGGGTAAGAAGGAAAAAAGAGCACTGGGAGAGAAAGGCCTCAGAAACCAAGGAAAGAAGAACCTCAATGAGTCTTGTATGGCTGAAGCAGAATACACATACAAATCAATCTCCCTCCTTGTTTCCATGAGAGGGCAGAGCAGGCACACACAGCCATCTCCATCAATCAGTGTTGTTCTTTCTCCCTCTTCCCCACACTCACCCTCTTCTTTCCATAACAAGAAGTCCACCTTCCATAATTTGCCACCTCCTCAAGCTGCTGTCTAAAGCAGAGAGCTTTAGGTTGCTATATTGGAGAACCTGTTCTAGATTCTCATGAGGGGCTTAGTAGCTTTAGACAAATTCAGGAACCTGATGGACCTTCCTTGTTTAGAGGCGGTTTGTGAATACCAGTAGTCAGAAGAGGGTCGGGAAGTAACAGCAGAGGAGAAATATCTTCTCTGTGTTCTGATCATGGGCATTCCAGAAGCATCTCGGGCACTATAAGCCACTGTAGAGTTTCTAATTTGGTCTGATCCAACAGGGTTCCTTCTTCTTTTTGTATGAGACAGGGAGTATTTGTGATACTGCTTTTGAAAAAACAAATCTATTACTGCTTGTTTAAACAATATTAAAACAATATTAAAACAAACCTATTATTAACAAACCTATTATTATACAGGAGGACAGAAGTGATTGCATTCTACTCCTGTTTCTTTCAAGCAGCCAATGGGAAAAGGTAGTAAATTACAGATGGATCTTCAATGGCAATTTAACATGGGCGGGTTGTAATAATGAGCTACTGCTGCTTCATCCAGAAGTCATCCCAGCAGTAAAGTGAAGTAAATTTGACCACAGTCAAATTCTGCAAAGGTGATTCACTCACTCAAGAGATAACCAGCAATTCTGGACATCAACAGAGCTTTAAGGTGAAAAGAATTTTTATGCTACTTTGTATAGTGGGTATATAGCATATACTGTGGAGGAGACAAAAAAGAAGAAGAATCTAACCTTTTTAGGTGAGAATACCCCCAGTGTCCCACCATCTTCTCTCATAGCCACTCCCATTTCTGCTAGCAAAGCTTCCCTGAAAGAAAGAAAAATACGTAATGAAACCTTGAAAAATCTTCTGAGGGTTCTACTGATCATATCCAACCCAATCCAATATCAGTGGTTTTCAAATGTTTTAGCACTGGGACCCACATTTTAGAATGAAAGAGTGGCAGAGTGAAGGCCACAGAGACAGCCGGTAAGAGGTGGTTCTGGAGGTGGTCAACGGGCGCAGGGTGCCTCCTGCATCCATTCACTGCTTGAGGTGAGCTGGTTCATCTTGGCTCAAGGCTAGCCTGGCACTGGCCAGTCTAGAAGTTGAAACACCCAGAATGTTGTGACTATTCCACATGAAGACTTTGCTACATAAAGCATTACATGGGTTTCCCCAACATGGCATGGTGAGTTTCTCTGTTTCTCTGAAACTACAGGCTGTTTCAGGTGGGATCTTCACAGAGCTTGTAAATGTGTACAGCAGCCCTAAAAGTAATCGCTCTCTACTGGTGAAATGCTGAACCAGGAGATGCCTAGGTGTGTGTAATGAACAAAATGGCTAGATTCTACCTCTCCATGCGTATTGCTTCTGTCCTACGCAGCTTTTCTTCCCATGTTTCGTTCAGCTCTGCAATGATCTTCTCAGTTTCCTGTAGCACAAGGATCAGTATGACAATCACCTGCTTGAACTAAAAATATTTTGCTTACAATGTACAAAGCTGAGCTGAAACCTAAGAGGCAGCAATCAGAACAATCCTAGCATCCTTCCTGACACTTGCACAGCACACATACACAAAGCACAGCTCTGCTTTTGGGAGATGCAAATCAATCAGGGAAATGAAAGTTACTTGCCTTCAATTAACAGCTAATCTGGAGTTAGGTTGGCACAGTTAGGCCAGCAAAGTTTGGCCAGCACAAGGGCCACCATAAAGCGCATTTGGTCCACTCTTGGAGTCAGGGAGGACGGTACATGTCTGTGTGCTGGCCTCTCTGACTCTGAGGGGTCCAAACATACTTCACAGTGTCCCTTGTGCCAGCCAAACTTTGCTGGCCTAACTCCAGGTTAGGACTGAGCCCAAAGTCTTGCAGCACCTTCAAAACTCAAAACCATATGCTGAAATAAAACATTTCAGGTTCACAATATTTAACGACAACTCATTAGGGCCTAATAAATATTTGTTAATCTCCATGCTATGGCTTCTACAAAGCTCCTTCTCATATTTCTGCATCACAAATATGTCATGCATTATGCCAGCTCCTACCTTCAGTCTTTCTATGGCCTCTTCACTGCCTGGAGCAAACATGATGCGTTCATGGAGACTGGAGACAGAAGCAGCTCGGCTGGACAAGGCTGAGAGGGAGGAGGATGGGCTCATTCCTACCAAGGCATTGGTCACTGTGGAGAGATTGTCATGGCGTTGACTCATATCTGCCACTCTACGATTATCATTATTGTTCTCAAAGTCGGACATGTCTATGGGGTTCAGGAGGGGAGAAAGAAGAGGGAAAGACACAAGACAGGAAGAAAAAGATAGAAAAAAGAAATGCAGTTTGGAAACAGCAACATGATGCAATGAGGAGAAAGGTAGAAATTCAACAAAAATACGCAGACAGTTATGTAGCTGTATGTAGCTGATGCCAGGGCAGGATCCTCACATTGGCTGGAGCATTCACACTACGCCCTGCACAGCTTCTCTAAACTTTGGTACAAAAGACTACACCCATTCTAGTGCCTTGGAGTAAACTGATCCTCAGAATGCCAGATGCAGGGAAGCGGCAACAAGATGCAAGTGTCTTGTGTACTCCCTGAGCACACATCCTCTGGAGGGCCACTGTGAGATACAGGAAGCTAGACTAATGGGCCTATGGCCTGATCTAGCAGGGCTCTTCTTATGTTATTATGATAGCAAGCTGGTGATCTAGACTACTGTCACCATAGTCTACTTCTCCATTGGCATTTTCAAGGCAGGAGAAGGAAAATGGATTAGAGAATATGTCCCTTAAGATCATGGAGAAGGCAAAAAGGCAATTTCAGGAGCTTATCACCATTCACTCTAAGGGCTGGGTTTTCAGAAGTTGAAGGTACTGGGATTAAGATGGGCCTGCAGTTTTATTAATATGGTTGTGGCATTTTGCTTCTATAGTTTCTTTTATGGTCCACTAGTATATCTGGCATGGTTTTCTGCATAGGCAAGTATGCAGAAATCATGTATGAATGGGCTTGTTGAAACAGGTGGCTCTAGCCATTTGGATTTTGATCCCTAGTTATCATGAATAAGGAGGGACAGCTGGGAAAAACCAGGAGAATGATTTGCAACCAAGAGGTTATAGGAACTTTCAGTGAGAGGATAGGGAGGATGTTTGAATAACAGAAATATTGCTATGCCTGAAGACAGTATGTGAATAGTCTAGGGTTTAGTTGTGAATCAATGCAAGTTGAAGCCTAATGAGACTTAACATGGGTAAAAATGAACAAAAAAAAAAGTGCTCAATAATAAACAATGAATCTGTTACATATAAAACTGGACAGTTTTGCAACTTATTATAGTTCCAGGGAGATAGCAGCAGAAACAGGAGTCGTCATCTACTTGATATAATTTGTAAGGGCAATAGCAAGTTGCGCCTTGGGAGGAAGCCCAAATACAGTCAATCCTCATTATCGGCTAGGGTTAGGTTCCTGGAAATCCTCACAAATAGCATTAGATACAAAGGGTACCTTATCTGCCAGCAGAAGAATCCAACAGAGACCCTCAGAGGAAGCCAGCAGACTGCAGCAGGAAGTGCCAAAAGATATCTGAATGCTGCACAGACCTTCCACAGGCTGCAAGATCTTCCGAATGGTACCTTCAGCCAGCATGGCGCCCTTGAAACATGACTGGCAGATGCTTCCACCGACCATTTTAAAGGGGTCAGTGCTGGTCGCAGGTGCCATCCTGAAGGTCCCTGAAGCCTTTAGAAGGTCTCTGCCTAGTGGATAATGAGGACAGAAGCACAGATAATGAGGAAAATAGCAATTCTGCCCCTTGCAGATAAGTGAATTTGCAGATAGCAAGGTCACATATAAAGAGGATTGACTGTATCTTGCTGATAGCACCAAAATGTTTCATTCATTCATTCATTCGATAGACCCAAGGCAGCTAATACAAGCCTAATCATCTTTACATAAAAGTAAAGCCTATTAATTTCAACAGGACATACTTTCCATCAAGTAAACATAGGATTACAGACTGGGCAGCCCAATCGAATGTAAATCCCTGTGTGGCAATGCAGAGGCACTAGTATGGTCTATGTCACATCCCATGATTGGATTTTTGGCTGCTGGAGGTCTCCTCAGGGTGTCCCACAGTAAGTCCCAGCAGCCACAACGTATCAACTTGGACCTGTGCCAGCAATATCGTTAGTGCACATCTGCATTGATTCGTGCAGGCACATCAGGCCTGGGAAGGGGTTTGGATACGGCACACATCGGCACCGCTTATCCCACCTCCCATGCCCAATCTATGCCCCCATCACCGCCTCATTCCACCCTCTCCCTGCCCTGTTCAACCTGCTCCCCGTCCTCCCCCACCCTGTCCTGGACTTCCCTGCTCCAGTGGGCCTCCCGACAACCTTGGCGCTTGTGCTTTTTCAAAGTCCTTTATGGTGTTTTGACGACAGTGTGTGCAAGTGGAACGCGGGTTCCACCAACGGAGGCTCTCACTGATGGGTTGCTCAAATCTGTGCATTTCTCTACACTTTTCCTGCATAGGACACATTAGATTCCTTCATCCATCTCCCTCACAGATATTCCAAGATCCATGCATACTACAGTTTTCTGGCTGCTTCCCAAATGCATTTTAAAAATGTAACGATGAAAGCATCTTCAGACTCTCCTAATAATACCCTTTTGCAAATGTTTAAACTGTGACCTTGCAATACTGCTGCGGTCCAAGACATGAGGTTTGAATACTGTCCTTTTCCTCTGCAGCTACATTATTCAGCATCTACTCCAATGCTTGGCTTGATTGCAACACAGCCTGGCAAACAGGCATCTCTCTTTCCATTACAAAGCCTACTGTTTCAAGAGAACTTTCTGAGAATCCCTGGTGGACCAAAGAGAGCTTTGTCTATGCTTCCTCCATCACTCGCCTTTACAAAAATCTCTTAGAGCATGGAAGAGCAGAGCCTCAGTCCTTGAGCATGTGACAGGGTAAAGATCAATTCACTGATTCCTGGTGCTGAGTTTCGTAAAAGGATATTGCCCTAGCATGGTGGAAAGCTAGCTATGTGGCTAGGGCTAAACTATTAAATTACAAACATGAACATGGTTGTAAATCACCTTGAACTGTACAGAATCAGGGCGGATTTCCGATCAGAGCCTGTGCAACCCAGAGGAATAGGGCAAGCCCAGTTAGATCATAGTGCACAGGTGCTGGAGCCCCCAAAACATAGCATCTTCCAAGCTTCCTCTGCCTGCCTGGAAATGATTGCTAGTTATGCTGCTGTTTGAAGAGCGTAGGCTGAAGTGCTCACAAACAAGCACAGGCTGCAGGGCCTGCTAGCATGCCAGCAAAAGCCAGGTCAGTTGGTCAAGTTCAGCAGCAGGTAGAGTATTCCAGGAGCATTCCTAACAGGTACAACCACGCAATCAACAGGGGGGCCAGGTGCGGTCATCAGTTAACATCTGTGGCCTGAAGCAGATATTTTAGTGCTTCTGGGCAGGCTGTCCCACCCACCGCCCTGAAAGCATGTTAAATCGACCCAGTCCCAGCAGAAGCAGCAGCAACAGCAGTAGCACAAGCAGCAGGAAACACTGTTACAGCATAGAGAAAGGAAACCTCAGGAGCAAAATCCACCCATAAGATTTTGGAGGCAAGGGCAACAAAGCAAAAATCCGTCTACTAACTAGACTAGGAAAGGGGAAGAAGAGTTGTAGGCACTGTGGAGGAACATGCTGGCTTCTTCCCCCACCCCCAGGATCGTTAACAAAAAGACAACAGGCAAAAAGCCTGGAGCAGGCCTGAATTGTGCAGTTCAATTGAGTTATGGGTGCACAACCTCAGCTTTGTGCATGGCCCCATCAGGATCCCACCAGGAGAGTTAGAAGGGCATTAGGAAGATCCTCTCCATCCATGAAAAGGAGAAGGAGCGGCAGCACTGCCAACCTCACACGGTGTCTCTTCACAGTGCAAAGGACCATGTCTGTGGAAGAAGGTTCCAATGACAGTACAAGACTACAAACCAGTCTCTGGTCCCTGCTCTGTTCACTCTGATGGCACCAAATGCCTCTGTAGAAAATGAGACCTACTGTTTGCATTGCTTCCAATGCCTCTGCTTTTGTCCCCTCTCTGCAATTTTGTGGAGAGGCAGGTGATCAGCTCAACACTGCCCTGGTCAGCTATGAATGCAGGAGTGTTTTCTTCCCAATAGCCTTGTCATGGGCTATTGAGCCCATTTCTCATGCTGTACTTCATGTTCCTTTGCTATGACTGAGTCTGTCAGAAGCAGTGAAGCACACAAAATACCAGCAATGGGGGAATACACACATTTAGGTCCTCCTGGAACAGGATTAGCTACGAGAGATAGGAGAAAGGTGGAGGAAAAGACAAAGAAAACAAGAGTAGGTTCATCTTATAGGAAAAAGGAGACAGCATCTGAAGGCCCTTCCATATGTGCTTAGTGTTCTGCTTGTGCTGTCACACAATGCAGGTGGGGAGGTATGTGCTCCTGCTCTACACAGTGTGATCACACAACCTTCAAATAAGTAAGGCCAGCTAACTATGGCTAACCACAAACCATAAATGATGGTTAACAAACCATAAATGATAGTTAAATGATGATGAATTGTTCCAGGGTGAGAAAGGAGCCTGTTGGTGTGACAGATGACATGGGAACTGTCCAATAGGCACCCATGACTCTTGTGCAACCACCTTCCCTGGAGCCCTTCACAATGGTGGCCTAGGCGGAGAGGGGATGGATCACATCTTCCTACCAACAAAATATTGCTATCAGAATTCTGGGGAGAAATAAACAGGCATGCCCCAGTATCTTCTGGGGTTCCGTTCAGACCTCACCGTGGATATCTGAAATTGTGGATACTGGGTGTGCCTTTTTAAAGATAGAGTACATCAATGGTTTTGCTGCAATAAGGCAAAAAAGAGATTTGTTTAATGTTCCCCTATCTTTTTAATAGGCATCCCAGTATCCAAGGTATCCGTGGATAATTGAAACTGAGGATACAGAATCAGTGGATACCAGGGCACACCTGTATTACATTATATATTCCACAACAGGTGTACTACATGGGAGAAAGACATCTGGATCCCCTACAGTAACGGCTCCATTTATTGCTCGATAACATGATTGAGCTGGAAAGGCCTTGAGATGCATATCCTTCAAGTCAAACATTTTTTTTTCTATTAGCAGGCAGGAAGCACTCACTGGAACATGATGTGGTGAGATAATTTACCTAGGACTATATCAGGACGATTAAAATATTGCTGTGCGCACTACTCTATGAAGTAAGCAGCTTTATAGCAATATGAAGATAAAATCAAAAATGTCCAGAACTGGATATGTAGAGACGGGAATCAATGAGAGAAGACAGGAGAAGACAGGAGAATGAGAGTTCTGCAAACAGAGTTGCCTTAGGATCATTTGCCATAGTATACAGTAGAGGCAGCTGTAGGTGGTGGCACTGGTTGCATCGTAAGCCATTCAAGTGCAGAGTTTTAACACTTGGAACGAGTCGTTCTCACCATGCACTGCTTATTTAAAGTTTGTGAAGGTGTGATTTAAGGGAAAAAAAGGCTGTGCTGAGCTAGTGCACACCAGGCAAAGTCACCACATGGAGTGACTTGAAGCAGGCTCCATGTGGTGGACATAACACGTGAGCTGGCCCTTAGAACCCCCTTTACTGACACATCACAGTGGATTAGGATGACAGTGAAACCATGCACAGTGTAGATTTTTTTCTACTCTATTCTAATGGGCAGAGAACAACGAGGCACAGATAAATGCCAGCCCCAGTCCAATGCACGAAAGCAACATACTGTCAATGATGTCTCCCAGGCCCTGGGCATATAGCAGGTCTCTCAAACGAGCAACTTCATCCTTCAGTTCTCTGATCAGCTTGTTATTCGGATCTTCATTAATGACAGCATTGCATCTGATCTGCTTTGCACGATCAGCATACCTGTAGGAAGAAGACACATTGTGTGTACTCTGAAATTGCCACACATTGCAGCAAATATAGAAGAAAGCCTCTGCAGTCTATTGGATAGAAAAGCCTGCTGGGAATCATTTGGATACACAGTTCTATCCTTCTAGGTACTGTAGCAAGTTAATAATAATGTCAAGGGGGGGGGAAAGCATCTGTCCTTGCCTTTGGACTTTATCCGACCTCCTCAGAAATACAAAAGAAGCTCACTCAACCCAGCAATCTGGGATCCCAAGCAAGTGACAAATAGTTTTCAGCCCTCTTCCGTAGTACCAGATTGACAATAAACAGCACAGTGAAAGCCCTGAAGTACAATACTACATTCTGCTAAATTGCAGCCCCTCAAACTGTTCCTGTGACAACATGATGAGTCCAGGGAAAAGCTCATTAAGTGTCTCCTGTATGAAGAGGCTTGATTACATCATCACTAAGGAATTATGGGGAACTTCTGACTGAAGGGAATGTACAAGGATTCTGTTTTTAATGTGTATGTTTTATTTTATCACAAGATACCTTCCTTAAAGAACTTCCTAGTAAATAAAAACATAGTCATTGTGAAAACAGCACCTCACAACATATCAAGGAGCAATGTGCCTTATTTTGCCAGTAAACGAAGAATTGCCAATCCAAATTTATTATATTTCTGCTTCCTTTCTTTCATTCCAATGTAAGCAGTTACTGCAAAGTGATACAATATCACTAACTCAGTTGTAAAGATTGCTTTTTTACTTCCCCTAATTTTGAATAAGTTATTCTTGGCAGCAATCATCTTATATGAAACAAACTCAGGTGGAAATCCTTACCTAGGAATACTCCCATAGAACACAGGGAGACTTACCAATGGAGCTTACTGACAAGATTGCTTACACAGAAGTAACATTTTTGTATATCATAGTAGGATATGTATATGTTGTTTGCCACCTTAAGCCTTACTGTAAAAGTGAAAGATGGGATAAAATATATTAAGGCTGCAATCCTATCCACATTTTCCTGGGAGTAAGCCCCACTGAGTATAATGGGACTTACTCCTAAGTAGACAAGCACAGGCTTGGGCTGTCAGTAATTACTTCTGGTCAGTTTAATTTACATGGTTACTAAAATACACATAAGGGCAAGTTGGCCTATATGAAAGTTCCTGCTTAATATCTCTGGTCAACATAAATGGAGTTATATGCCTGCTTTTCCAAATTGCTTGAAGAGTAGTTCATCCTGCCCTTATTGTATAAGTACTGTGGCGTTATCAAGTGTCTAAACTGGCAGTAAGCTAATATAAATCCATAGTTTACTGTGAAAACATACTGTGACAAATAGAGATCATATGGAACTTAAATGACCCAGTATAGCAGGTTTTTAAAAATTAATTTTGTATTTCATAAGCAAAACTCCAGTTTGTCTACTATCCAAACATTTTATCTCCCTCCCCGCCTTGTCCCAAATATTTTATGATTAAAAAAATGTTGGGCAGGGACTACAGTCTAATAGGGTTCATTCTTTTTTTCTAGACCCCTGATTAGAGTGAGAAAAATCTTGCACAGCTCCTACCTCAAGGTGCTGAGAGTCTCGTCATAGTTGATGTCAGCAGGGCTGAGAGCAGCAACCATAGCGGTCCGAGAGTTACCACCTGTCCATGGAACAACACAAACACTGGCTGATACAAGGCTACAGGTACATACCAAACTTCTTGTTAGGCTGCCTTTACCTTCTTTGTAACACTCTTCCCATTTATCTGTTCTTTTCTTTTAGTACCCACTAGATCAGTGTTATTCAAACTGTGGGTCGGGACCCACTTGGTGGGTTGGGACCAGTGGTGTCATCTAACAGCCGAACAAGAGGAACGCTCCGTGGACTAGCTCCGCCCACCCGTCGCCATTCGCCACCGCTCCGTGATGGACGCGGCACTGCGAGGCGCTCCTGGCTCGGAGGGGGCGCCTGCTCGCCGGCGGGGATGGGTGGGGGGCGCGCCGGGTGCCTGAATCTTGCCTGAATCTTGGCACCCGGTGCACCCCCCACAGTGTTCCTCTTGTTCGGCCGTTAGATGACACCACTGGTTGGGACCTGATGTCAGGTGGGTCACAGAAATCTGGGAGCAGCCATCTTGTAAACTGCAGACCTTACTCTTGCTATACTCCTTTTATGAGTGTTAACAATTTGAATTTTCAAGTGAGTTTTTTATTTTATTTTGTTTTTAGTTCAGTGCTTTTACATCATATTTTGTCCTAATCTTGCTTTCTGTCAGGGATATTTCTTGGTTGTGCAATTGCTGCACTCCTACAATGCTGGTTTGCATTCCAGTAGTGTCATTTGATTACAACACACTGATGACACTTCCTGCTTGATTATGTCACTTCCGGCTATGACATCACTTCCAGGTTAATGACATCACTTCTGCTGGGTCCCAACACGAGGGCCATTCTAAAAAATATGTCCCAGTCTAAAAGGTTTGAGAACCACTGCACTAGATCATGTGGCCCACAGGATGTGGGCAGGCAGTGAAAAATCCAGCTCCCCTGCAAAGCAATCACAGTCCCATCATACATGTAAACATATTGGGTACTGGAATGAGCTATAAGTGACTTGAAATTATTATTATATTGAAATTGAATATATTATATTCAACTGAATATATTATATTATTATTGAAATTGGGTTTGGGGCAGGTCTATAGCAGAGGAAGAAGGAATTGTATCATGGGCACTGTGAATGGGAAGAAGAGACTGACGGATCACTGCCAACAAATTTGGTGAAATTAAGGGGAGAATTAAGGGGAGATCAGGAGAATTAATGAAGTACCTAGATTTTCTCGGAGGAGCCAGGTAAGTACAGAGTCCCGGTAGGGAATAAAGTCTGTCTTTTTCTTCTTTTTATTCTGCAAGAAAACAAAACACAATAATGGAATTGGTAACTATATACCTATACCTAAACATATTGAATTGTCCCATCATACCAGCCCATGGTTGAGAATCATAGTGTTGGAAGGGACCTACAAGAAACATTGCTTTGGAAAGAATCTCTGATCCTAGCTACTTGATGATTCCAGCGTGCCTGGTGGTTAAAGGCCCAATCCTAAAGATGCTACACCAGTGCTAAGGCCTTACTGCCAGTCGCAAAAGTGCCATAAGGCACTTCTACTGCCAGTGGTAAGGGATGACCGCTGGCGCCGGCCCAGCGCCAGGCCCCTTGCCAGTAGGATCCAACACAGAGCTGGTTGGCAGTAAGTAACACCACCACCAGCGGTGAGCTCTTTTGGGATGAATGGGGAGGGTTGAACTGGGCAGAGGGAGGGATGGAGCGGGGGCAGGACCACACGGCTGGACACAGAGGCTCTCAAGTCTGCGCCAGCAAAATAGCCGGTGTAGACTTGAGGAGGCCCATTGGTGGTTCAGCACCTTTAGGACGGGGAAGGGGTGGAAAGTCCCCTTTTTCCAAGGTGCCTCCTATGGCTGCTCTGGTACCCGTAGGATGCAGGGGTAGCCATTTTGCTACTGCTGTGCCTGCAGGGGCCAGGCAGCTTAGGATTGGGCTGCCCATCATGCAGAGCAGTTTCAAACACCAAAAAACCAGGAAAATAGGAATGGTGGTGATACTGTCATGGCACAGCATGCCCTTCATAGCCAATTTTTTTAAAAACCAAGACCAAGAAACAGACCATTCCCACGTTTCTCTTCCTAAGTATAGGTACGTACCTTGTTTGGACCTGAATCCTGGAATGAAATCAGAGATATTGATTAGAACTTCACAAGCACGTGTGACCCAAGAAAATCAAAGAACAGAATGATTGGGGGGGGGGGAATAGGACAATGTCATGATTCCTCACAATTCAGTAATACATAACTATAGCTGAAGAGAATTTAGCTAGAAGCGAAGCTGGAACTAATGAAAGCTGCTTTATTCAAAGTCAGACCATCCATCTAACTCAGTATTCTTGACACTGAATTGTAGTATTCCTTACCTAGGAATAACTGAGATTGAATTTGGGACCTTCTGCATGCATACCTTTACCATTGAGCTACAGACCCTCCCCAGATGAACCATTCTTTCCAATATTCAGTTGTCTATATGTAGAGAATATTTTAGTATGAAGGACAAAATATTCAATTTATAGTCTCAAGTGGCACATCCCATGCACAGGTTTATCACAGCCCAAACCTATGCAGGTCCCACTGACTTCAATGGAACTTACTCTCAGGTAAGTGTTCATAGGATTGCAGGCTCAATATGTTGATTGGGCCAGGAGACAGAAAAAAATGTACACAATTGCTTGTTCCTATTTTACAGCCAGCGTAATATGGTCCATATTACACTTGCTCTAAAATGGGAATGAGCAATTATGTATATTTTTTTCACCTTCTGACTCAATGGGTCACTATGTGCATCTCCATTAACTGTGTTCACCAGCAGAACTAATCAATGAACTACCTGTTGTTGGGTTGTTGTTTGTAATGACTTACTATACAGTACAGTGTAAGTACTATTCCTTTCCTTATATCTATGCTGTTTCTGTTCTGAGCCTTAAAGATCATCACAGTGTATGTCAGCCATACAAAAAAAAGTTTTATTGTAACCCATTTGGGGCATCATTTTATAATAAAAAGGTAGTTTAAACTTCTAAGAGTGCAATCCTAACCTGGAGTTAGGCCAGCACAGGTTAGGCCAACAAAGTTTGACTGGCCCAAGGGCCATCGTAAAGCACATTTGGATCACTCTCAGAACCAGGAAAAATGATGCACATCTGTGTGCTGACCTGTCTGACTCCAAGAGTGGTCCAAAAATACTTTACAGCATCTCTTGTGCTGGCCCAACTTTGCTGGTGTAACTTGTGTGGCCTAACTTGCTGGCCTAACTTGTGCGGCCTAATTTGTACTTAGGATTGCACTCTAAAACAAATAAAGAACTATCTCCTGGTAAGATCCAGTCCTGGAGTGTTTCAGACTTTCCAGGACCTAAGGCTCATGCCTTGTATTATAAGAGTGATCAGTATGCTTTCACTCTTTTTACATGCATTTTTCCAACAAAAATATCTGTTTTTAACCAAACACGGTAATTTTGCATTTTAAACATTTTTACGCAATTAACCAAAATGGTCTCTCTTCGTCTTGCTTGTTATAAAATATTCTTAGTAATTAGACCTCATTTTTGGAACCCAAATGTACTAGAAACAGTGGCTTTCAAAGGGGGGGCAAAATGCTAAGTTTTGCAGGAGCCTGAGCTCCTGTGTAAAGCTACCCCTCCCCCTCGCCTTCAGAGCCATTTGCAACTTGGAGGACAAAGCCTCCAAACCATGAATGGCTCTGGAGGGGAGGGGGAGGAGATGCTTTACACAGGAGCTCAGGCCCCTGCAAAACCTAGCATTTTGCCCCCTTCTAGGAATGTCACTGATTAGAAATCTCATGTTTTGATTCTCAGATGCTTCTTTCAGGTACATGAGCTAGAAGTTAATAAAAGTAAGAACTGCATGTACATAAGCGTATCTGCTCCCTGAAATTTCGGGTGTCCCCCACATTGCACAATTGGTGTATAGGTGCTCTGTGTCTTTTTGCTGTTGGAGTAATAGCAAGCATTTAGTCAACATCTTTTCCAGAGACCAAATGGCCTTCATCCTAGTGAAGCATTTCAGAGGGCATATTGGGAGAAGAAAGCTTTGCGCATGCCACCAGCAGGCAAACATTCCCATCCATTCACATCAATGGAGCTTACCATCTCAGCAAGAGCAGAAATGACCTTTCCCAGCGTGGTTAGCGATTTGTTGATATTTGCTCCCTCCTGCGGGAATGACACAATTCTAATTTGTATTAAGCAATTCCAACAAAGAATGTTCACCAAGACATTGTGTTAACTACCATATACATGCCACCCAGCACAACAGCTGGGATTTAGAACTACTCTGTGGAATACATCAAAGTCATGTCTGTGACACACATCCCACAGTGATGGACAGCTTGCCCCAATGACTTTCTCAACCCATGGTGAAAAAAGTGGTGCCAACAGGGAATGGCATTTAATAGTTGGCCAATAAAGACAGCAGAAAGAACAGAAAAGAGTAGAGAAAAGTAGATGGAAGAAGAAGACTGATACACAAATAATGATACTCTAATTACTGGGATACTTTCTTACACTCCAGTTGACTGGCCAATATAGCTATCCAAGAGATAATCTGATGCTACTGACTTCAATCCTGCATACAAAAAAAGACTCATGTTTATCTTAATTTGGTCCTTTCTCTTACCTTGAGTCTTGTGCCTTTTGCTCCTGTGGAGTCAGCCCGTTCACTACCTGCAAGATCCACCAAACTGATTTTGCTGACCTGAAATCAGAAAACAAATTAGGAATGCATTGCTTGTGATATCTGACATCACATATATCTGGGCAGGGGGGAGGGGGTGACTCTTCCTTTCCATGCAGAGGTACAAAATGTGTCTGACACAAAGGTTGAAAGTCTCTCTGTTGAGAACAAGAAAGATGGGAAGTAGTTGTAACTGCAATATCTTTGCTCAGTAATGCAGTCACCTTTGGGATGATCCCAGTGCATGATAACCTGAAAGTGCATTATGTAGCAATCTTGTTGAAGCAACACACTTCTGGATTAGTTTAATAACTGGATGGGAGACCACTAGGGGACCTATGAATGTCAAATGCCATGGAAAATGTGAAATAAATAAAAGAAATAATAACAACAATACACAAATACTGTACAGTTTGCCAGCTGATGCTCTGCTCAAATGAAAGTGCTTGACTCAAGGCTAGCTCAACGTGATTCTGGCTTGGCATGGCATTTGAAGGGCATCATGCAGTAAAAAGCCTGAAATGTTTGGAGCTTTCAGGATCTTAGCTGGAAGGAATTCTTTAGTGGGCTCAGCTCATCAAAATGAACAAACACAGGGCTGACCGGACAGGCCAAATGGAAAGCTGTTTGGTTTTTGCAACATGAAATATACTTGTTTGTTCAACTTAATGATCTCCTTCTGTCAAGAAATAAACTCATGGCAAGGTTCAATAAAACAACCACTGCACAAGGAACAATAACACTCAGGTTGCTTACGCAGTTGGTCTGAGCTTGGTGACATCAGACAGTAGGGATTTGTTCCACATCTGGAACAGACCTGAGCATTCACCTTCAGTGGATATTGTCCATAATTGTCAACAATGACTCATCTCTTTGGGTGTAAGTGCTGATAGCACTGGTCCTTACATGGCCCTTCTTCCCCAACTTTTGCAGATTTTATCTCCTCAGAAGGATGTCAAAGCCTGCACCTTCCCCCCTACCATAAAAATGTGCACAGACTGTCCATGGATAAGTCGGGAAAAGAGACAATGGGTCACCTTCTAAACAATGCTTAGAGCAATGCTTTAAAGCTGTTATAGTTTCCTGGAATAATGCTTCCCCCCCCCCAAAAAAAACCCGGTCATCACATTGAATCAACCAATTTAGATAACAGTCATTCTTTGACTGTCGTAGAAGATTTACAGCATAATCCTATGCATGCCTACACAGAAGTAAATCCCATTGTGTTCAATGGGACTTACTCCCAGGAAAGTGTGTACAGAATTGCAGCCTTTGCAATCCTATGCACACTGTCCTGGGAGTGAGTCCCATTGAACACAATAGGACTTACTTGTGAGTAGACACACATAGGATTGCACTGTCAGTCACACTGCTCTGTTCTGTTAGGAACACACTAACAGTTGGAATGCAAGTAGTGACGTTTGCATTTGCTGAGTTCCAATTGACTGCTAGGTAAGGATGCCAAATCCCAATGTGAAGTATCAACTTGTCTCTTTAACAACTATTAACAGCTATTTAACAGCCTTTAAGAACTATGACATGGTGGCACTGTGGGTTAAACCGTGGAGCCGTTGAGCTTGCTGACCAGAAGGTTGGCAATTTGAGACCACGCAATGGAGTGAGCTCCCGTCACTTGTCCCAGCTCCTGCCAGTTCAAAAGCACTTAAAAATGTTTCGGTGGGAAGGTAACGTCATTCCATGTGCCTTGGCGTATAGCCATGCTGGCTACATGATCACGGAAACTGTCCTTGGACAAACGCCGGTTCTTCGGCGTAGAAACAGAGATGAGCACTGCCCCCTAGAGTCAGTCACGACATTCAGTTGCGGGGAAACCTTTACTTTAAGAACTATTTAACAGCATTTGCAATCCTATGCACACTTTCCTGGAACTGGGTCCCACCAAACACAATAGGACTTACTTCTGAGTAGACATGCATAGGATTGTGCTGCTAGGATGATTGGGCAGTTGTTTTGACAGTAAATGAGAATGGGCCAGGGTACATATTATTCCAACCCTCAAGCTGCTATGTTATGCCTATGATAGTCTGTCCTTACCCACCTTCTCAGTAGTGATGTCAGTTTCTGCATCATGCCGTTTTTGAGTGAAGATAATATTGAAGACAGCATGTGAGCGGCTGCTGGTTTCATTCATGTTGGTGGCAGCCACTGTCCTATTGAGCAAGAACAGTTGTAAAGTGTTAATTTTCACTTAATGTCAAGCCTTGAAGAAATGGTCAATGTTATTGGGAAGCTTATCAATAGAATCCATTCAGTTGGGAAGCCAGGGTGACAAACATTCAGGGCACAATACTAACCTGGAGTTAGGTCAGCACAGTTATTTATTTTTATATTTATATTTATTTTTATACATTTATTTATATACCGCCTTTCTTAATATCACTAGATTTCTCTAACGATTGAACTCAAGGCGGTTTACATAGGCAGACTTTCTCACAAACCCGAAGGTTTTTACAATTTACAGAATGTTCTATCTTCCAAGAACAACACTCCTACAGATCTTTCTTTCTGGATTTAGCCTTCTTTCTTTAGCCACCCGTCTGTCGTCTGCTGGCTGATGAGGCTTCCCTGCTGCCACCAGAGATGCAGCTGATTTCAGCACATTCCTCCTCCCACGAGGCAGCTGAAACTCAGCTTGTAATCAGCCGCAGTTTCCAAGGTCTGCTGCTTGCAGAGACTTCCGGCAGTCCCGAGCTCACGACCTTGAGATCTTCAGGTGTTATCTTCGGGCAAACGGAGGCATTAACCCTCTCGGCTAAATCAGTTAGGCCAGCAAAGTTTGGCCGGCACACCATAAAGTATGTTTGGACCATTCTCTTAGTCAGAGAGGCCAGCACACAGACATGCGCCATCCTCCCTGATCCCAAGAGTGGTCCAAACATGCTTTACAGTGGCCCTTGTGCCAGCCAATCTTTGCTGGCCTAACTATAGTGGCTTAACTCCTGGTTAGGATTGTGCCCTCAGTCAGGGAACTCATAATGCACTATAGTGTTACAGGACCCAAGACTCTCTTGCTTGCCCCTCTTACCTGGCTTTGTTTCCAGAGTCCATCAGATCCTGGATGTCATTATAGGACGTGACAGCTAGTTTCGAGAGATCTTCAACATATGGCCCAAGAAGTGGGTGCTCTCTCACCCTTAGGTTTCCTTTATTCTTGGGGTTCAGGAGGTCACGCACACGTTCACAATATATTTCCATGTAGCTCACCTGTGGAACAGAAGGTCCAAACTATCAGAATGATACAATGAAAAATGAAGTTCTCTCGGACATCAGCAACATCCCAGGAATAGGATCTAGCAACTTGTTGGCACTTGGTAGACATGAGCTGCATGTTTTGTAAAACGCATATGACTTTTGAATTTTCAGCTAGGGGTAGCATAAAGAGGTCCTTAAGCACTATCAGTCAATAAAATCTGATTAGGGTGGCTACACTACATTACAGTCAAATCTAAACAGACTGATCAAAGCTGAAAGTAGTCTAGCCTAGAATTCAATATCAATCCACAGTTTTCTTGGTTAACACATTTTCCAGGGACAATGGCTCGGCATCTGTGTAATTAGATACTACGTCCATGCATGTTCAATAATTTGGTCATCATAAATTCCTTCTATAGAAAATTATACATTATTGAAAAGTATCAGTTTGTACCTCCACTGAGTAGGACATGTTGTCATTCGTGGTGTCATTGATTCGGGAGAAAAGATCCTCACACAGCTGTGGAAAATGACAAAGGAAGACGAATGAATGTACATTTGTGACAATAGTACCATTTACTTAGAATGCGCCACAAAAGAATCTGGCAGCCAGACAGATTTCTAACTGTGGTTGAACAAGAAAATCTGTGTCACTGTGGTGTAGACACAGAGGGTAGATCTACAATGCATGTGTCCAGCCCTGCACTGAACAAAAAGACAAGTTTGGCAGCTCTAGGCAGGTTCTCAGATTCTCCTATAACATCCCAGGCTGCAGGAAGGAAAGCTGTGCTTAGCTGCCCTTTTAGCTCTTTGTTCTACTCCACATTCCCGTGTCCTCAAAAGCCTGGCACCACCAACATTGGCACCATAGTGCCAACCCAGCCCATAAGATGCCATGTCCAGGTGACATGCCTGGGCCACCAGCCTGTTCACTAGAGTTGATGCTGTAATCAGTGGCTTCGTGCCATCATCACTCATTGCATGTGGAACTGAGTCAGCATGAAAGCCAAATCCTATGAATGTCTACTCAGACATAAGTCCCATTATAGTCAATGGGGCTTACTCCTAGGTAAGTGTGAATAGAATTGTAGCTTAAGACAGTGGCACTAGTGCTCTTGCAATTGTTTCTTAATCATTTGGGGCAACTGCGGCAGGAGGTTTAGTCAAGAGGGTTAAAGCCTCCGTTTGCCTAAATAAAAGATAAGATCCGAAGGTCGCCAGTTCGAGATCACCGGAAGCTTCCATGAGCGGCAGACCTTGAGAATTGCAACTGATAAGAGCTGAGCTGTCTCCAGCTGCCTGTGAGAGAGGAGTTGTGCTGGGCCAGCTGTTTCTTTGGTGGGAGCAGAGAAACCGTCTATTCAGCCAGCAGGAAGGCAATCGTGCGGCCAGAAAGAAGGACTAGACCACCAAAGTTCCATCTGTATGTTGTTGTAGTTCTTGAAAGACAGAACTTCTTTGTAATTTGTAAAAACCCCTTGGGGGTTTAGAGAAATAAAGCCTGCCTACGTAAACCACCTTGAATTAAAGTCAGAGGAGCAATCTAATGACCAAAGAAAGATGGTATATAAATACTAGCATCATCATCATTATTATATAATAATAATAATAATAATAATAATAATAATAATAATGTGTAGCTTTGGAGTAGGAACTTTTTTCTAAGAGCTTGAAAAAGCTTTATCTCCATTATCACCAAAAATAATGACAAGCTAAGGAGACTGCCATACACTGTTCCAATGAGTGACATCAGCTGGCAAGAGGAAGATGCAGCAGTATGTACTTTATTAAAAAGAAATGTTTTGTTGCAGAGGTTTAGAGCTACCACTGCTATTTGGATGCATCTCTAGTTCTGTCTCATATGTTGTTAGATTGTCTGCATCAGCCGCAATGGGAATGGAAATTGCTCTTCTAAACACGTAGATTGTGACTGCCTGGTGCTGTGATTCAGCATATCAATTTCTGCAAACATATTCAGAGGGAGAGGGAGTCTCAGAACGCTATTCCCAAGATCCACCAATAAGGCAGGAGATGCACCAAACAGGAAAAATATAATTTCTCCTTGCAGAAAATGATTGCTCGTACTTTTTATTTGGTATGGAGTCAGAGTTTTCCGTATCACCGAATCACCACTTGAGAGGTGCAAACACCTCTCTTGCAAAGTTTTAGGGCACATTTGTCCCCTTGCCCCAGGTTGGCACCAGCTGCTCCTATGCGCTACTCAGATCTACACCCGCTATATAGCAGGCACAGGCGCGAGCACACCGCATGGCCCGAATTAGAGCCGCGCAGGGCAAGGACAGGGGTTGGGATGCGGCCTAACAGCTGCATCCAGAGTCCACCCCTCTTTCCCAGGCTGGTCTGCCTTCCAGAACAAGAGAGGCCAGGACACAGCGCAATTCTAACCTGGAGTTAGGCCGGCAGGTACAAGGGCCACCGTAAAGAATGTTTGGACCACTCAGAGTCAGAGAGACCAGCAACAGATTCCCTGTACTGTGTGATGCACCATCTTCCCTTTGGAGAAGGGTCCAAACGCACGTTACAGTGGCCCTTGTGCCAGCCAAACTTTGCTGGCCTAACTGTGCCAGTCTAACTCCAGGTTAGGATTGTGCTCTTAATGTATTTCTAATATTTATATAGGTACCCAATTTTTCCTACTAAAGTCTAAAACTAACACTATAAAAGCACAACAAAACAACAGAGGAAAACTAAAACAAGACCATCAGGCCAGATTACGACAATTTCATTTTATCTAACAACATAAGACTAAATAAAGAAAATATCTTTATAATTAATATATTTTTATATATAATAGTTTTATTCTTTTTAAAAAGATACACAGCTAATGACGTACGGTGTTACAA
>JAJKFI010000002.1:28814680-28845671 GCA_029204185.1 Lerista edwardsae
AAGAAAGACCAATAATTAAGGTTATGGAGATTCAACAGTCATGTAATAATGAATTTCTAGTCCCCTAAAATTTTCTAATATTTCGTTCAGACTTCTAGGAAAGCAATAATTTTTTAAACTGAGCAGCTCCCAAATCCCACTAATCCATTTAGAGGCTTTTGGACTTAAATGTGCCTTCCAAATTAATATCCTTGCAGCAGTTAAAATGTAAAGAAAGTTTTCTCATATGCTTACAGATTATATCATTTTATTGTTAATAAGGAACAAGAAGGAATCTGGATTTATCTAACAACATCATAAATGAAAGAAATCAGCTTTGGGACATTACAGTGTCAACAGTGGCCATTTGAAAAAATTGTACATTGTTAACTGTTATTTTTGTTTTGCAGACCCAAGACAAAGACAGATTGACATCTGACTGAAACGAATTGTATCACCAAGTACAGATGGATATTTTAAATATTTATGAAGGTTATTAAATACCATTAATGGTCACTGTTTCTTTTCTTATTCAGTTTATACTCCACCTTTCTCCCAAAGGGCACCCAAGGCAGCTTGAGTCATTTTGAAGCATTTTTCTTTGTGATTCAGCGATAATGAAAACTGTGACTCTTTTCCAAATAAAAAAGACCAGACAGTTCCTTTTATCACACATTATAAATCATTTTCCCCCTCGGGATCTATACCACATTTAAATTTGTGTTGCTGTTTATAATTGAACATCATACTTCCACCCTTGTGAGAATATAAATTATCTAGTTTGAAGCAATCCAACACTTTCTGTGGGGAACCAACATATTTTCCACTCCATCACTGCTATTTTTGCACATTTTGATGATTTGGAATTAATTGTTCCTCTCTTACAACTACCACTGTTAACTATAACTCACCTTCTACTAGGTGGCACCACATCCTTCCCTTCAGTCAAGAAGCCACAGATTTTCATGCTCATTGTCACTTGGGTACTTAATAGCTTCACACACCACCACACACTTTCATGGCGTGGTTAAATACCATGTAGTTGATAAACTGCACCCAACCTTTCTTCCTAAAAACTGGCAAGACGGTAGGCCTGTCTGGACTCTACCAACTGCATGCACATACCTGAGGGATGATGCCTTGTTGGTCCTTCTCCTGTTTGCCCATCATTGTATAGGACTTGCCAGCCCCAGTCTGGCCATATGCAAATATGCAGACATTATAGCCTTCAAAAGCATGCTGCAACATCTCCTCTCCAATGTCCCGGTATACCTGCTTTTGAGAGGCATAGTTGATGTCTTCAGGCTTTTAAGGAAAACAAAATGGAGAACAAGGTGAAGAAGTTGGAAATGAATGAAGAGAAGAGCCAGCCTGAGACCTCCTGGCTGACCTCCTGGCACCTGATGCAGTGTGTGCCAAATGTCACACACACACCCTTTACCCAGCAGTGCACCAGCACTGCTGCTGCCCCTCCTCCAACTTCCTGGATTTGCAAAGAAAGAAGAGAAAAGAATGGAACTGAAGGTTTGGGGGAGAGGACGAGACATCTAGCACTCTTCTCTCCTCCCTCCCCATCACACTTTTCCTCTTTTCAAATCCAGGGAACCGGAAGGAGCAGGGGATGAGAGCACTTGAACTGAGGCATTTATCCCCCACCAATCCGTATCCAAGGCGACTACCTCAGGTAGCCTAGTCTCATGGATGGGCCAGCCTTAAGGGACGCATTCTCCCCTTTCCTTTCCATGCTATTCTGTTTTACCACAAACTACTCCAAAAGCACAATGGAGTGACTGGGCCTTCTCAGCAGAGCACAGTCAGATTAGAACAGTCTTTCTGCTATTCTCCTTTCTGCTATTCGGAGCAAATCAAAGACCCAAATGCCCAAAGCCCCAATCTTTGACTTCATAACACTGGAGAATAGTTACCACCTTCCAGTTGGCTCTGTCGTGCTATATTTTATGACTTTCAATGCTAGGAAGAAATTATTTCATTCTTCCCTGCTGGAAGGCTCCAATATTCAAAAGAGT
Organism: Lerista edwardsae; assembly: GCA_029204185.1. NCBI lineage: Eukaryota > Metazoa > Chordata > Lepidosauria > Squamata > Scincidae > Lerista > Lerista edwardsae. The sequence continues at coordinate 28,816,687 of JAJKFI010000002.1, forward strand.
CAGTCTACCTACTTGGTAATTGAGGAATTTATACATCCAAACAACAGTATGGTGGCTACTTAATGTCAGATATTTTCACCACAGTTCACAAAAAAGGGGGCTTGTCATTGGCTTTGTGAATATTGCTGGAAAGGCATGGCTGAGATGAATTGCTCATTGTGCGAAGCAGCCTCCAGTTGCACTATAAGGGACTACCCCACCATAGCTTGTTAGTATAAATCAAATCTGAAAAATGCACCATGCAGTGGAAGAGCAAGTGCTTCAACTGTGGAAGCCTTCAGGGCCAACACAAGCCCTCAGGTGCCCCAGGCAGCAAAGGGATACAAGGCACACTCCCACCGCTGGGCTCATTGCTCTTTCTCTCTGATCTCCTGTGTTGCATTCTGCACATGGCTCACCAATCTTAGGCCAGCCCCATTCCCTCTTCCCTTACATAATGGCATTGTGGCTGGCATGCCACACCCCTGGCACATGGCCAGTGGAGGAGAGAGAAGGGACGTGCCTAGCTGGGACATTAGCAAATAGAAGAAAGGCAGAAGTGGGCAGGCAGCACCCAGAGTAAAGAGGGTAGTAGCAGTACTCTCTGTTTTCTGTGCCTGCTACCAGAGATGACCACCTCACCTCCTGTTAAGACAAGGGTTGCCCCCAACACATTTTCAGCAGGAAGGAATTTTCAGTTTGTTCCTCTTAGGCAGGGCTAGCCCATTCATGTATCGGCTAAAAGCACCTGCATCAGTGGCAGATTTTGAAGGGTCCAAAGGGTCACCCTGAGGCTGCCGCCACCACCTCCCTCCCTCAATCCAAGAATGATTGGCTTCATGCTAGAGAATGCATGCAAAGCAGATTCTGCTTCATGCTTACTTGAGTACGAAGCCAATCATTCCCAGCAGCTCGACTTTGAGCACTTTCAGGTTTCAATGGAGCACACAAAGAGGCTGATAAGGATTTCTAGGGGTGGGTAGTGCTGGGATGGCAGACCCAAGCCTGCATAAGGTGGCATTTCGGATTGCATCGCCCCTGCTCTTAAGCCAAAATATAGCAACTCGAATGGCAACCTAAGGACCGCAACTGCTGTTAAGACAGAGAAGATCTGCTTTCAGGTTTTCACGTGAGTCAGCCATCCCTGAGTCTCAGCTGCCCTCCTTATTTCTGAAACAGAATGACTACATTCATTAGTCCCAAGACGAGCTGTAGGCCATGGATTATTTGGCAGGACTGAAGAGGGAAGAGGTGCTGAAAAGGGAAAGTATCCCTTCTGCAGCCTTCATCATTATATGTAGAGAGAGGCTGATCATATTCAGGTGAGCCTCAGAAAGAAAGACATGCAAGTTGCATCATAATTGCAATGAATAATCCTGGCATCCAACTAGCTGGTGTGGTTCAGAGCAGCACTAGCCAGATAAATAGCTTCAATACTATCTCAGCAACCTTTCCCAGTCCTTTGGATAATCCAAAGACCCACAAACACAGCTGGCAAAATAAAATGATGCAGCTGAGTCACATTTCCCCTCCTACTTGCCCATGAATTGCCTGCAATCATTCTTCAGAATTATTTCCTGTTCAAAATCACACACTGAATAATTTCCTTAAATTATTTTTAGGCAGATATTCATTCAAGAGCATCTCACTGTGGATCCAAAATTCAAGGCCTGGGCTAGGCAACCTCAAAAGACCTCCAAAGCAAATACAGTATATAATTCCATCTACATAGCTCAGCATTCACTTACTGTTGTGTGAGACCAATAAGAGTAGTCAAAGCTGAAGCTTTTGGGTGTCTCCTTGGGCTGCTTTGGGTTAATGATAGCTAGAAAGAAAGAGAAAAACAGAACAGGGTGAGTGTGATCATGCAGCAGTTAATGCTTCTGTGTTGCAGCAAAATATGCACAGAGAACTTTACAACTTGGCTGATAATTTACTTCCATAGCTCAGAGATAGAGTACATGCTTGGCATGCAGAAGATGTCCAGTTCAATCCTGAGCATCTTAGGAAGAAAAATTCCTGTCTGAAACTCTGGAATGGCACTGGCAGTCTGCATTGACAATACTGACCCAGATGGACCAACAATCTGACTAAGGGCGTGATCCTATCCCCCTTGCTGGAGTCGGCCCAACACCTCCTGGGCTGATGCAGATGTGCCTTATGGCACGTTTGCAAGCCCTGGGCTGTCACAAGCAACATGCGAGGAAGTTAAAAAACCAGTTGTGGTACCCTTTTGCCCTCCTTCTATAAACCATCCATTTGGGGAGATGCTGAGTGGCCTGCAGTAGTGCCCCTGAGCAATGGCCTACTTTACCCTGCTTTGTAGTAAGGCTGGCCCTGATATATATATACACCCCTGCAGTGTGGCACAGGCTGAAGTGTCTCTCACTACACAACAGTGGAGCCATGTGTCCATTTTATTTATATAACTGACATACCGCTTCTCTCCCACTCAGTGTGGCTTCTGTAGTAATAATATCACCTTTAATAATAATAAATCACCTTTAAACATTATTCAAAGTACACATTAATAATGCAAACAAAAATAGATTAACAACATTAAATCTGAACAAAGTCATAACGGCCTACAAATGAGTCAGCTGCTGAACACCATCCAGAATAGTGGAGTTTTCCATCCCTTATGGGAGGTAGAAAGAAAACAGCAGCACTCGTCTGTTGTTTTTTCTACAGCACTATGATGTACCATAGGCAGTATCTTAATAAAAACAGCAATAGCAGCTGCACACATGTTCCTGAGCAGTGTTCCCCGCCACACACACACACACACACACAGAAAGGTGTTCATGTGAAGGACAATTACTGCTACCACTGTCTGCAAAACATCTGCCTCTATTTATGGCAACAGGGAAAAGTTGCTGCTTTGGGCTCATATAATATATGAATGTAAATTGCTATAGATGCCAATACAGCCTCTCTTTGACCGATTCCTTCACTGCCTACTAGTGGAGTGCCACAGAAAAACAAAACAGGCCCAAAGCACCCAGGGAAAGCTGCCCTAGCCAGAAAGAAGTGGCTGTGACAGAGTTTTGTGGCAGAAGTCTCACCGAGCTTAAAAAGGAATTCCTCCCCCTGTGCCTAGAACACAGAAGAACCATTAGCACTGAACCCTGATGTAATTGCTGGGCATTAAACTGAGAGCAAGAGCTGGAAGGTCAATGAATATGTGGCTCAATTACCTGAGTGAGCTGCAGACACAGCTCTGACGAGTCCGCCACACGTCAGAAACAGTAAATGGCAGAGCATCCTTCATGTGAGCCACCCATCCTTAAATCTTCCGCTGGAAAGGTTTCATGACTCACGGACAAGTTCATAGCGCTTGGCTTACTGCCCTTCTAACATTCACTCCCATAAATAAAGCCCAGAGAAAGCTTGAGAGAGCCCTGCCTGCCCACGAGGTTCCATTCATGTCTCATTCTCTCCCAGAAATGCTCATGTATAAATTTGATGTTTTCCAGATTCCTTTCCCTGTTTTAACCTGAACTTTTATTTAAATATCAGCAGAAAAACATATTCCTGATTGTATATGTTTTCAAATGTATTAATCACTATGCTGAACAAAGTTATTTTCTTTCCTGAAAAGAAAAATTAAGGTGCTTTTTTAAACAACAGCAACAACAACTTCTGACGGGCAGCGCAATCCTAGCATGTCCCTTGCGTCGATGCGACATCATCGTGTTGACGCAAGGGGTGGAGCGCCGGTGCACGAGCGCCGAGCAGCACCCCCGCGTCAGTGCTCCATCTCTGAAGCCAACGCTGCTCGCAGCATCGGCTTCAGAGCACCGACGGAGAGCCTCCCTTGTGCCAGCTGAAGACGGTCAGAGACAGTTGTCCCGACCAATACGGGATGGAGATGGGGGGGAGGCGGGACTTGGGCAGGAACTGGGCGGGCTTGGGAGCGGAGAATGCATCGGCAGTATAGCTCAAGGCCAATACTGCCTATTGACCTTGCATCAGATCCTATAGGATCCTTTCGGCACTTTCACAACACTGGCAGTGGCAGTAAGCGCTTATTGCAGGCACTATTGCAAATATGATTGGGCCCTAAATTTAGGTTCAATTTTGCTCATGCTACATTAAAATTATCCATTAATAATTTGTTTTTAGAATGTGCTTACATCTGGTTTGTAGGAAAATTTAGGAAGCGGGAGCAATCAAACATCCTGCCCTAGGCCTAATGCCAGCTCTCAGCAGCTCTGTAGGGATGGAATAGAAACCATGTCAATGTATGACTTTGGATCAACTGACCTTTGGTAATCCTTCCAGCCATTTCATTCTAACAGCAGTTGTGAGGATCACCAATGCCAATCTCTGGTATTTCAGTTTAGAGTCACTTGAAATTTGGCCCCCAAATGCAATAAATATGCTCTTTTGAATTGTGTACCATGTTCCTCCTCTGTTATTGAGACTGTTGCCATGGCAGTCCAAGAACTGAGATTGGCTTGCTTCTTTAATTGTTTATTGCATTTTAAAATAAGCGACACACAAGGGGGAGGGGGAAGAGGCGCAAACACCAAACAACAGCAAGCCTAAGAATAACAATTTCATAATTTTAGACGTCATTCAAATGACCTTTTAGAATAAGAAGCTGGTGCTGAGTGGCGAATTAAATTCTTCACAGGCAGCTCGTATGAATACAAATTAGAAGAGTTTAATCATGCATGCTCAGTTATGCCAAGAGTAGGCTTGGTTTTTACAGTAGGGAAGCAAAAAATTAGAAAGCAATCTATGCAAAAGTGGCAACAACTGCGCAAAGGAGTAGAGACAGGAAACCTATTCAGATACAGCACTTGCGGTGTGTGTGTGTGTGTGTGTGTGTGTGTGTGTAAAAATAATACTGCCACTCTCAGGGCTATCAGTGGGGCCTAAAGTATGCTGGAACACTAATCAGTAGGAGTTACTGCATTGACCAACACTGTCCCTTATTTCAGTCCTCTTGGGCCTCACAGCCAACATGTGTTCTGCTGGCAGCAACTGCTGCAAAAGCATTGTCACACGCTTTCTGGCAGTGCACTGAGTAACCAGTTCACTGCCATGATGCCAGAGTGAAGTCTGTAGCCTTCCAGCACGTGTTATTGGCTTTCTCATCACCTTCCAGAGCAGGACAGGTAGCTGGAGAGTCAGGAGGGTGGGGAGAGGACAGAATGGGGCAGGGAGGGGCATAACGGGGCAGGAAGGATGTGGGAGGGGTGAATCTGGCAGCAATGGCGCATGCTGGATCCTATCCCCTCTGGCAACAGCCTCCCCACGCCCTTTCTAGCAAAGCAAAAGTGCAGGTCTGAGGTCTACTGAGGAGCAGAAGGCTTACACAGAGGTAAGGAGATTTAAATCCACTTTCCCTACTGAAGTCTCCCAATCTGTACCAGAAGGGGAGGTAAGATCAGTGGTGGTATCTAAAGCGGGAGGAACCGGAACGCTGGGAGGGACATACAGTTGATTGGCAGCCCATCCGTTCTGTTCCACCGCCTGCCCGCCCGCCATGCGGGCTGCCCCCGGTTGGCGTGCCCCACCGCTGCTCGCCTAGGCACCCGGCGCACCCCCCACCCATCCCCCCTGCGAGCAGGCGCCCCCTCCGAGGCCAGGGCAGCCCGTGCGGCAGGCAGGTAGGCAGGCAGAGGAACCAAACGGACGGGCAGCCAATCACACGTAAGTCCTGCCCAGCGTACCAGTTCTTCCTGCTTTAGATACCACCACTGGGTAGGATAGGATTGGGCTGCTAGTACCCAAACCACAGACACCTGTAGCACTTTCACAAGTGATATTCAGATTAAAAATATCAGGTAGCACAATATATATCTTTATAATGGATGGTTCAGGACCTAGTAACCATCTTATATCTTGCATTCCTGTCAATCTCCTATGTGCCTCCCAGAGGCTGGGAGCTGCCTGCGTATCCACTGTTCCCATGAGAAGCAAGAGAAATTGGACTCAAAACAAAGACCTTAGAAATAAAGTGCCTTTGCATCCTGACTCTGGACTGATCATATTCCTCCTTCTGATATCCATAAACAAACAACCCCTGGCTTGCAGCTAGAGCTGCCTGGCTGGAACAATCTTTTTGTGTCATGTGCCGCCATATTGAGTCTTTAACTGGAATTCTGAAGAAAACAAAGGTAATTAGACTTCCACTCCAATTTTCACTAAGATGGGGGGGGGGATTTGCGTATATTACATGCTTTTGATAACTCAGTTTTTATGTGTTGCTCATCAAGAATGATGTGCATATGGACACCTAAAAGCACTTCAACTATTTATAACACACAGTGACGATGTGTAGTGTATACAAAACATATAGGGCAAATTGATGAACATCATGAATGCCATGAAGTTCATGATGCAAAATTCCATGGAGCTCTGGCAGTGGCGTCTCTACAAGGAGGGCAGAACTCTAAGTTTTGCAAGAAGCCTTGCCTTGCAGTGGAAATCACTCCTTTCCTGCACCGTTTTAGCCAATCCTCACAGGGAAAAGCAACATCTTGTTTGCTTACTGGCTACAGCAGCAAGGGAGAGGAGGGATTTACATGACAGGGTAAGGCTCCTTGCAAAACTTAAAGCTCTGCCCTCCCTATAGAGACGCCACTGAGCTCTGGGGCAAGGAAACAGTGAGGTGAAGCTCTAAATAAATAAGGTGAATGTCTAGCAACCTTTGCCTGTACACAAGCAACATTGGGCATTGTTTGCTTTTAAACTTCTCTGTGTATGTGTTAAAAAGAAACACCTTGGCCCAATTAGGTTAATGTGCACAGTAGTTAACAAAAAAGAACAATGAATAGGTCTTCAAAAAAAAAACAACCTCCCAGCTTTGCCATATATAGTTGCTTTTAACTAATGAGTTGCTTAATTTCTGTCACATCTGCTGTGGATAAAGTGTTCTCATACCATTTGCAGCAATCCTAGTGAGTTAACAATAACTGACACAATATGGCCTGTAAAGGCCACAGGGGAAAAAAAAACCCAAATCAAACTAAGCTATTGCCTAAATAAATGATAAGCCTTTCTATAAAGAGCAGTTGCTAGGGAAGTCACCAGGTGGTATCAGGTTTGCAAGTGGTCCTATCAAAGCGAAGGCTTCACAAATCAAGTAGTAACTGAACGCTAAAAGAACCAATCAAGAAAGACACAGAACAAGCCAGATGATGTTTTCTCTAGTTCAATGCACATTCGAAGTGATAGATGTAAATTACATTTCCTCCTCCTTTGAAAACTGAACTTATGGCTTTCCCTTTGTTCTGATCAGTTCTTTGTTTAGTGTTTCACAATCAAATATATACTAAATTCAACTTCCTAAGATGGGAAGGTGGTCAACTTGGTGGGAAAACACGGGGTGCAGGGCGCCCCATGTCAGTTTGCTGTTCAACCTCAATCCACCACTCAAAGTGGTACCTTCAGTTGGCCCCATGGCTATGCCGGCCCTGAACAGCAGCAAAACCTTGCACATTTTTGCATACATTTATCTAACCTGCAATTTTCCCACAATGAATTGGACAGATCCTTTAGCCCTGAAACCTGTCCAATACACAGACCCATAAAAAGGCCTTTATTTCCTTTGGCTGTAATTTAGAGCAAGCTTCTCAAACAGTGGGTTGCAACCCACTTAGTGGGCTACAACCTGATTTTTGGTGAGTCACGAAGCTAAAACTGACTAGCATATAGATATTAGGAAAATGAAACTGAGGGAGCAATCCTAACCTGGAGTTAGGCTGGCACAGTTAGACCAGCAAAGTTTGGTTGGCACAAGGGATACCGTGAAGTATGTTTGGACCACTCTCAGAGTCAGAGAAGCCAGCACACAGACGTGTACCATCCTCCCTGACTCCCAGAGTGGTCCAAATGCGCTTTACAGTAGCCCTTGTGCCAGCCAAATTTTGCTGGCCTAACTGTGCCGGCCTAACTCCAAGTTAGGATTGCGCCCTGAGCCACATTGCATATTTACTCATGTGTAGGTGACCGTGCTTGGTCCACTGCCAAGGGCAGGCCAAGAGAAATGCAACATCACCAGAATGGTTCCCATCTGATAAACACAAGCCCAACATTTATATGGTTGGACTGTGATCTTTGCAGTTTTAATTTGAGTTGAGTTTCAGCTTTCTACTATATTCCCAATATCTCTTCTTCCCTGAATGATTATAGGCCACTAGACCCCATCCATGTACATGCTTGTACAAGTGTATGCCAAACAACGAGGGAGAGAAATTTAGTACAGCACTTGAAGGTAGGTTTAACGCACTACACCTGTTGTGCCTCAAATACTAGTGCCACAGAAACTACTGCTTGTAAGCAGCCAGTGTCATGGCTACTTACCTCATGGTCATGGAGTAGCTGGTAATGAGCTGTGGGAACTGGGTGTGAACTGGATGCAAGGGGTGTACATTTACTTTGGAATGAACAAAAAATTGAACCAAATGGAGTCCATTCACTTAAATGTTTCTTTGTACTAAAATGAATGGCCTCAAAACAAATGGTGTATGAATGGAGTTCATTTTTGGAATCCCATTCCATTTGGGAGGGGGTCACTTACCTTTCCAGTGGCCAAGGAACACAAATGCACAGCTGCTGACTGCCATTTTGACGATGTCCTGGATGCAGTATCATTCCAGGGTATTGTGGAGTTAAAACAGCTTCCTTTTGGTAGCAATGGGCGACAACCATTTTTCTCCCCAATAATGATGGCAGGTCCAGGACATTGTAGAAAAATCAAACCACAACAGTTGCCCAAAGGAGGTGCTGGCACCACCTGTGCAACTAGTTACACAAATTTAAGAAGAATGGGAGTGATGAAAACTAATGAGACACTCAATAGTCATTAGTACAAATGAAAGAATAACTAAATTAATTGGGATTTAAATTTAATATTTCCTAATTAAGAAATATTAATAATTTAATAAAAGCAAATGGGGTAATTAAATGAGGAAGAAAACCCTTGTGCACAGCTATTGGATGAATGTCTATTGACCATTAACTCCATGCAGATGTACCTTCCAAAGCTTTATATGGACCTCAGAATTACTGCACAACTATGTTTAAAGGTTATATTCAGAAGCAGCAATGGTGGCATACAAGTACACACAAAGAGGAAGAAATTAGGATGGAAACATCATGAGAGAGTCAAGAGAGAAAAGAGTCAAACATATCCTCTGATTTATTATGGTTCCCAGAAATATCATTAAGGGACTCAGCTGTTCTCCACAAAAGCAGCCACTCTATGATTGAAACAGTGGGAAACAGTACATTCCTACAACAAATCAGCTAATTATCAAAATGTCAACAATTAAGTGCTTTATGCAGATGGTCTCCAGCAGAGCTTCCCAGAGAGCTCTTTCAAGATGGCCTGTACCACAGGAATAACATAAGGGGAAAATACGCCCATACACGAATGCCCACATGTGCGCACATGTACACACACACACACACACCACAAAGCAATGCTAGCCAGCCAGCGATGGGATCTACAAACGACCTAAGGGAACACTGGACGGGACTTAGGCGGAACATCCGGGTGATTGGCAGCCCGTCCGTGGCGATCCGCAGCTGCCCTGGCCTCGGGGGGCTCCTGCTCACTGCAGAGGACAGGTGAAGGTCGTGCCATGTGCCTGGGCGAGCAGCGGTGGGGCGTGCTAATTGGGGGCAGCCCCCCCCGAGGCCAGGACAGCTGCAGAACACTGAGGATGGGCAGCCAATCACATGGAAGCCCCACGGAAGTCCTGCCCAGCGTTCCCCCAGGTCATTTGTAGATCCCATCGCTGTAGCCAGCACAGGTGAGCCACAACAATCTCTTTGTAGGAGACTTTGTCCTCGTCACATATCTTCAGACTCGCAACACACAGCCTGTTCATTTGTATCTTGGCTCATATCAACTCACAAAGAGATGGGACAGTGATGGGCTGGACTGTTGTGCCTGATTGGGGAAACCCGGATTCAAATTCCAACTTGGCTATGAAGCTCATGAGCAAGTCACTAATGCTCATCCTAGCCTACTTCACCCAACTGTTGTGAGGCTAAAACAGTGGTTCTCAAACTTTTTAGCATCGGGACTCACTTTTTAGAATGACAGTCTGTCCAGGACCCACCAGAAGTGATGTCATGGCCAGAAGTACTGTCATTGTGACTCCAGAGCCTGGTGCTTTCCTGAGAATGCAGCAAAAAGTTGGGTTATTTCTCAGCCATTTTCCAATAGCAAAGTGAATCAGAAAGGAAAAAAAAAGCCTATTTACAACCTTGACACAAACAAAACAACCACACAGCCCCCCCTTTCCAGCATCCCATCTTTCCATATTTTCAAAATGGCTGCTCTACGTGCTTCGTAACTCACCTGAAATTGGCTCATGACCAGTGGTGGAATTCAGCCAGTTCTCACCTATTCTGCAGAACCGGTTGCTAATTTTAGGTTGAGAGAGGGAAGAAAGGCAGCGGCCGCCCTGAAGGCTGCCCTGAAGGACATAGAACCGGTTGTTAATTTATTTGAATCCCACCACTGCTCGTGACCCACTGGTGGGTCCCAACGCACAGTTTAGGAACCACTGGGCTAAAACTACTGGGCCAAGAAAGGTCACCACTGGGCCCACCCTGCCCTTCCCCCTGCACAGTAGTGCCCTTCTGCTCCACCTGGAATCGCCACAATGCTGGGGATTGGCGAACTTCCTGCACACCAGTCCCACATTGCCGCCTCCAGACGCTCTGTCCTGGCACAATCACTGTGGGCTGTAAGCCCTTACTGGAGATGCTTTACGTGCCTCAAGATATCTTTGGAGGCATTTTCCTTCCTGGATCTTGCCCTACTGCAAACCTCTGTCAAGCCTTGTAGCAAACTGGCAGTGCTGGCTGGAAATCAGAAGCCGATTCTCTCCCATTATTATTGCTGTAAATGGCACTAAAACAATTCCACTGAAAATAGAGAGGTTTTTAGCACCTTCTTAAAGCTAAATCATTAAACCACAGGGGGTACCAGCATGTTTAGCATTAAGCACATTGAAGAATACCATCAAATTTAAGCTTAAATAGATTATCCTGAGAGTTTAAAAAATAGGCTTACATTTACACTTTTTTTTCAAGCAGCAAAAAGTATTACGGAATGGAGAGTCAAGTGGTACAGGCTCAAGCTTTCTGCTTGGCTGAGGGCCCAGCTATTTATTTTACAGTGTGACACATTCCCCACTATTTCAGACTGCCAATCACTGGAACAGTAACTCAGAAAGGTTTGCAAGCAAGAGGCTGCTCTTGCAGTAGAAAGAGTTCAGGTATTATCTCCATAGCAACACTACACATCCAAGAAAATGTGAATGGAGGTGATTGGAGACAAGTTATTGAGCAGTTAAGGTATAGGTCCCTTGTGAAGTTTGTGATAAGTCTATCACAATTGGTCCCCATCTCTTGGTTAACTCTGGGGCTAAACATGATTATTGCATTTGTTATAATTTGAGTAAGTGGCTTATTTGATAGAGGAAAAAGTGTAAATTAAATGTTCTTTTCTGAGTAGCAGGATAATGTGGACAGGAGGCAGGAGGTGTGGACTGATGGTTGAGCTGTTGGTACTGCCTGAAGCTAAGCAAGAGAATCTGTGGGTTGCTTTTGGATGCAGTACTTGTGGTGGAAGAACAGAGTTGCTGTGGAGCTGATTGCTCACCGCAAGTGAAAGCTGCAGTGTGTGTGTGAAAAGTGTGTGAAAAGAGTGTGTGTGTGTGAAGAGTGTGTGAAAAGGCCAGCCAAATACGACCTTGAGGACCTGTCCAGGCCTGACTTGCGATTGCCTGCTGAGGCTTGATGGCATGCAGCCAAAGAAGAGAACCACACTGTGAAGGAGACATCTGGGACTGAGGATTGGCAGATCACAAGAATACTGTAGATTCGTATTCTCTTCCCTTCCTTTAATAAAAAGGGAAAAAAAGAATACTGTAGATTTGTAAAAACCCCATTGAAAATATGGTGGTTTAGACCAGCCTGCTCATGTAAGCTGCCTTGGGCATTTGCTTCAACATGGGAAAGGTGGGGTATAAATTCTTCAAAATAAAATAAATAAATAAATAATGTGTATATGGAAAAAAAACCTAATCTAGTTCTGTAAATATTTACCAATTCGCTAACTATCTGGTTTTGCCTGGAAACACAGAAGACCAAAGCAGATGTGATATGAGCATCATTTACAAGTCTGCCCCATTCTCACATAAAGGGGGAAGGGAATAAAGTTTCTTTAATAGTAAAAGAAATATGCCGCAGAGAGAGTTGGGTATGTGATGTTGCTTTGAGTGATTCTATTTATATGACTCTGCTTATACAAAGCAAATATAATGAAGACCCCCTCCTTAAACCTCCAGTGCCCTCTCTCATCAAAAGGAAGGTTCTTATCAGCAATACTGTAGACTAGAGAATTAACATACAGACTATGGAGTGCCCATTTATCTGACACCTTTTGCCAGTACAGATGGTCGGCATACCTTAGAGCAATGCTTCCCAAAGTGGTGGGTCGCGAACCACTACCCTGGGAAACACTGGCCAATGCCCCTTTAAGGGGCAAGGAGGAGCAATGCGATTCCCAGGATCGCGCTGCTGCCCTGACCAAAGGGGCTCATTTTAAACTCACCCCTTGCAGCTCAGGGCTCCCCAAGCCTCACAATGTTGTAAAAATGCAATTGCGACCCACTTCCACGTTGCGATCATGAAACCGGAAGCAGGTTGCAACAATTGCAAGGCTTGGGGAGCCTTGCACGGGTGTTCCCAGGGCTCCCTATCCCCTCCGGAGGCCAGCACTGCGAGGGGTGATTTTAAAATAAGACTCTTTGGTCAGAGAAGCAACATGTTCCTAGTGTGTTCCTCACGACTACTTACAAGGTTCCCAACTCCCTCGTAGGAGTTTGGGAACCATTGTTCTAAAGCAGTGGTATTCAAACTTTTTAGATCGGGATCCACTTTTCAGAATGGCACGAGACCATTTTAATGTCGGGACCCACTGGAAGTGATGTCATTAACCTGGAAGTGATGTTGTGGTAGGAAATGACATCATCGAGCAGGAAGTGCTGTCATTGTAATATAATAAAATGACACTCCTGAAATGCAAATTCACTTTCTTTTACTGTAGCAATTGTACAACCATGAAACATCCCTGACAGAAAGCAAGATTAGGACAAAATATTATGTAAAAGCACTGAACTAAAAACAAAATTAAAAAACCCTCACTTGAAAATTCAAATTTTTAACACTCACAAAAGGAATATAACAAGTATAAGTTTCCAAGATGGCTGCCCCCAGCTTTCCGTGACCCACCTGACATCAGGTCATGACCCACCAAGTGAGTCCCGACCACAGTTTGAATGTTTTAAAGGATTTCCATTTCTCAATCAGAGTTGACCCAAGACCTCCTGACACCTGAGGCATGCCAAATGCTGCCCTCATTACCTGGAGTCATGCCAGCCTCTGCTCCTCCCACTTCCTGGACTGGAAAAGGAAGCGAGGCATGGACTGGAAAGTATAGAGGAGGAAATGTGGAGAAGGTTGGCAGGTTAAAATGTCAGCAATGTTCCAAGATGGAAAAAGATGGGATATATGTGTAATAAATAAAGAAGAGAGCAATATCCAGTCAAAATGGAACATATGATGTACCCATCATGATGTATGATGTAGCCTTGCTCTTAGGCAATAGCCATTTTGCTGTTTGCTTGTTTTATAAGGAAGTGATGAAGAGGAAATCTGAGGGTTCAAGAGCACTATAGAATAGTGATGGTGAAGCTTTTGGACTTAGTGTGTCAAAATTTAGGAAAATGCTTAACTTGGTTCTGCTGGCGTGTTCAACCTGCTCCCAAACAAAACAATTTCATTCAATCATGTGTGGTGCTATGTATTACATAAAGAAACATCAAAAAAATTACAAAAATGAAGAATCATTAAAATAAACCCAGTTTTTGTCATGTATTTGTGAATGCTGGTGTGTCACCCCAAATATTGTAGTGTGTCGTTTTTGACACACATGTGATAGGTTCGCCATCACTGCTATAGAATGTTAACATGACAAGTGAATAGAGACTTGAAAGATGAGCACTTGGGCAGGGTAGGGAGCAAATGAAGCCTGTAGTTTCTAGAGCAGCGGACTCCAAACCATGGGACCACTGCATCTAGAACATGCTTTCCCCATTGTGTGCAGCACTTACAGTTTTGCGCTGCTGCCTCTTATTTTCCCCTCCAGTCTCCTCATGAAGTCGCTCCAGCAAGCCACTTCCTGGGGCAACAGGCAGCAGAAGTGGCTGCCCAGCGTGACTTTGTGAGGAGATCAGAGGGGAAGATAAGAGGCAACAGTGCAGAACGCTAAGTGCCGCACAAGACGGGGAAGGCATTTTCCAGGCGCTGGATCCAGCCTGTGGGCTGGGGTTTGGCACCTGCTGTTCCAGAATGTTCAGATATAATAAATACAATATTTTTAAAGCCATAGACTGGCACTGGAATATATGGTGGGAGAATGGTAAAACTTGTCACCACCATTTACATCACAAGCCACAACACCCACAACTATATGTGGGAAGAAGTGAACTTCCCCAAGTACAAAATAATTGTAATTAGTAAACCTGATCTTACATCAACAAGAGAACAGCTACCTTGAGGGGAAATATTGAGATTTTGCACATGAAATTAGCAAAACAAAAAACAAAAACCATTTATGGTAAGAAAACTTGATTATCTGGCAGGCTAGATAATCCTGAAGATGCGGCAAGATCCAGTTCAGGGAACTCCAGAGAGAATGGAGAAGGGGAAATATTTCTGCAGAACCCTGGTAGCCTTCTATTCAGCTGCACATTTGCCCTAGGGAAGACCTCACTCTGGGGAGAGAATATTAATGTTCCTCTGGAAGTTACACAGTGGCCTTTTCTCTCAGAGAAGGAATAGCAAGTGCAAAGGAAAGACTGTTCCATGTGTGGCTCTTAAAAGAACACACACACACACACAGGGTCAGAAGATGGAGAAGATTCAGGCTTATTCCAGAAGCTGACTGGAAAGGCTGAATACACATTTATTATATAAATATACTGTATATTTCATAAAGAACAGAGACGAGTGAAGTTGCAGGAACACAGAGGAAGGCAATGAGCCCTAGATAGAGGGATCATTCAATAGATACAAAAGTGCAAATCTGGGAACCAACATTCTGTAGCAGAAGCCAAGTGGGCAAGGAAACAAACTGGAAACAAGCAAGAAATGAAAACACCAGAACTTTCCCTTCCCTTCCCATCTCCTTTTTCCTCCCTATTCACACTCAACAGTGTTTAATCAATTGCTTCCAGGAAAAAAAAAAATACATCTCCTACAGTGGTGGTTTGCAGAGTCAGACTGACTAATCCACAAAATGGAGACCTTCTCCTCATCTCCCTGCAGAGTTTTT
Organism: Lerista edwardsae; assembly: GCA_029204185.1. Lineage (NCBI taxonomy): Eukaryota > Metazoa > Chordata > Lepidosauria > Squamata > Scincidae > Lerista > Lerista edwardsae. Next base: position 28,832,042 of record JAJKFI010000002.1, read on the forward strand.
CTTATCTCTACAGGAACTTAATAGAAGCTGAAATCAATAGGTGTGATTCAAAGAAATCATGTCATATGATAGCATTTCTGCAGTGGGAAATTGCTCTGACCTTAGAGCCATCTGGCCAAAGTTGTCTTGGGCTTTGCAGGCTATAGTCCGTGACAGTGCAACCTCCATAATTCAGAAGTAAGCTACCTCAGAATGACAGATGCAGGGGAGTGGCAACAAGATGGAAATATCTAGTTGTCTTGTGTGCTCCCTGAGGCATCTGGTGGGCCACTGTGAATGATAGAATGTCACTGTGAATGACAGATGGGCCTTTGGCCTGATCCAGTGGGGCTTTTCTTACGTTATGCTCTCATCTCTTCCATACATTTTCCCAAGCCATGCTTCTTCCTTGCCCTCCCCTGCTAGGGCATGGGCAGACAGGACTGCTTAGCTGTTATGCCCCATGCAATCCAGTGAGAGCCTAAAAAGAACCAGCTTTCATTCCAACTGATGGGATTAGCGAATCATTTGCTGCATTGTGCTTCAATCACTGCTTTTGTCCTGCTCGCAATAAAAACCTCTCTGTCAGCAGGTCTCTGGGGTCATTGGCACTGCTGCTTCTATTAGCATGTGAACACCAACAGCAGCAGCACTGTTCAGAAAATAAGTTGTGCCCTAGAGAGGCACACTGGAAGGCCTAGAGAGACTCAAATCAGAACAGTTGCCTCCTCCTTGCTATTATATATATGAATATGTCTAAGGGCAAAGCAAGTTTCATTATGAGGAAAACAGAAAGTTCTCAACTCTGTTTTTCATGTCAGGCAAATGCAGGGGCCACATGCAAGGCATGTTGATGGGTGAGAGTGGGTCCTTGGGCTGCAAATCCTGCACAAACCTTCTTGGGAGTACGAACCATTGATTGCAATGGAACTTACTTCCGAGTAGACATGCATAAGGTTCCACTCTTCATTATTCCCTTACTAGCTCATTTTCACCTGAAATTCTCCATCACCAAAGCACTTTTTAGCTCAGTGGGAACTGAGCTTCATGTTAACAAATTAAACACAAATCCAGTACCATGGAGAGAATAATATAAAGTGACTTACAGCCCAAACCTAACTGGGCTTTATGACAGCAGAATAGCGGTTACAATGTCCTAAATGTGGTGGTACACTGTGCCAATTCTGGATGTTGTCAGTAGGAGGACTATTGCCAGCTACTGAGGGGACCACAGGTAAGTCAACACAAGGGCGGGCAGTGGGAAGAAAAGGGTGGGGAGGGGGAGAAACAGGAGAGTGTCTGGAAGGGGAGGGGGCAATGGGAGGCAGAATGGGAGAGGAAGGGATGGATCCAAGCAACACTGGCATATTCCAGGATCCTATCCCCATTCCTCTCAAACTGGCAAGATTCAAGGAGACCCACTGGGGCAACAGAAGCTTGCTCTAAGGGAGCATTTGTTCCCTTACTTCAAGGATGCCTCCAAAACCACTGCACCTATTGGTATGGCTGCATCAGTAGTGGTGGTGGTGGGGAGGTTAGGATAGGTCTGTTACTAGGAGGTAGTTTTAGGTGAAAACTAGCTGGTAGAATGAAAGGTTAAGCACATCCCCCCACATAATTTATCTGCTGCAAAACACTTGCTCCCAATGGTGAACAGCCAAAAAAAAAAAAAAAAAAAAAGGAGAGAGAGAGAGAGAGAGAGAGAGACAGACAGAGACAGAGACAGAGACAGCCTAACATTACACACATTATGTTATAAATAAATAAATAAATAAATAAATTAAAAAAATTATACATAGTTGACTGGTAACATTTAGCTTTGCTCTTAATAGCTGGTGGTACCGAATTTCCAATTATACGGTGCCTACTAGTTTCAAAATGGGCTTGTTCAGATGACACCATCTGACCAGCACATGTCATCTTTCAATAAAGGAGGATGAGTGTGCACAATCATGCTCCCTCTCCTATCATGCTGGATCTCTGCATAATCCATGGGGGAACAGTTCATACAAACTACCCTTTAAAGTGTGAATTACCAGTAAATACTATTTTAAAGTTATATACAATCTGCACATTAATTATCCCACTACACAATGATGTGAAGGTGTGCCAGGATGCTAGGAGGGGAAAAGAGATGTGTGAGATGTGAGCACACACACCCCTCCTCATGAGGTTAGAAAAGCCAGTTGTGTGATATTGTCCAAATTGGGTTTTAGTTGAATGGCATAACCAGCTCTCTCAGGTGTGTAAGAACTCTTGAGCACCTATAACCATCAAGCGCATGTAGAACAAGACAAGCGTTTGCAGGTTCACATGCAAAAATACAATAATTCAGACTTGCTCAGAGCAGCAATAACTAACAGCGCCATACTAACCCCCCTTTGGGCCAATGGCATGTCGTCTGCGTCAGCCCAGTGCTGTGGCAAATGTCCTGTAAGACACGTTCGCGCCAACGTGAGATGCGCTGGGCTGACACAGTCAGCAAGATTGGCCGAGTGATGCTTCCAGGACCGCCAGGTAAGTCAGTCCCATGCCGGCAGAGTTCAGCCAGCGTGGGGCCATTTCGGGGCTGGGGAAAAGTGGGAGGGGCTGAAAGACAGCAGAACAAGACTGGGGGGCGGCAACCCTGTGGATGGGGCAGCTCAGGGAGGGGATGGAACCAAGACCTGGCCTTTAGGCCAGATCCTAACCTCAGTCACCGAGTGCATGGGCCCAATCTGGCTTGCAGCATGGTGCTCAGACTTGCACCTGCTAATCAGCAGGCACAGATCCAATACAAGGAGCCCATCAGCCTGGCAGGGGCTTATCCCGGGGCAAGGGGAAATACTGCCAGCCTGCCTGCTCCTGTGCAAGGTAGGATTGTGCCCTAAGTCATGCCGGAGCTGTTCCTAGCAAGCACCAAGCAAGTCCATGAATTGGGGAAAATGTTGTTGCCCTCATCATGGATGGCACAATGAAGCATTCTGGTCACATATTACTCTTTTCTTCACTCACTGCCTGCCCCAGCAGCACATATAGCAGTGATGTGTGTCAGAGGGTGTTTCCTTCCCACTCTTTGTTGCAGTTTCACATCTCACAGTCCAGAACTGGTTGAAACTGGCATTCCGTCTCTCCGTCTCAGAATCAGATAGAACACCTGTGCGTCCTTCAGCAGGCAGCTTCCCAGCTTGTTAGGGCAACTAGCTTGGACAGTAGTTGTACTCCCTTTCTGATAGTGTAACATAAGCAGGCAGTTTCACACGGGAAGTCCTGGCTGCAAACACTGCACATTCCCATGAGATCATAGTGTTCTAAGGGTCACCCCATTGGGTAAGATGGGGCACAAGGGGTCTTCAGGTATCCACCTACCAGATATACTCTGGCTGCATCCCTTTGTTCTTGTGTAGAAGGAGTTATTCACTGTGTGTGCATAAGATGTAAAAGCTGCACTGAAACGCCGCCTGCGAGCGGCAAAGACTTCACCGGCTTTCCTAGCCGGCAGACTGAAACTTTTCACCTATCTCACTTTCGCTACAATAAAGAGGCTTTGTTATGGAAATGTGGCGATCGCTTCGTTTCTTCGCTCCAGAGCGCTAAAGCAAGCGCTGAAATGGGTCTCCAAGCCCCCAACTCTGCTATTATTCACACAAATACACAACACTCTTTTCTTGCTGACTTTGCCTAGATGATTTCTAGTCTGCTTCCATTCTCTGACAATGCCACTGAGGGAGAAGAATGAAGAGCAGCATGCTCAAGGATTGGTACCAGGCAGCCGACACGGGAGAAAAGATCCAAGAAGCAGGGAACCGTACACCCCTTTAAAGAGATGAGGCAGTAGCGCCAGCTGTTATCACTGGGGCCACTACTGTCTGGTGAGAAAGAGAAAGAGAAAGGATGTTTTCAGGTATTTTTCTGTGAGGAAGTGGCTTATTCCCAAAGAGCTTTGGCAGGAAGTGTTTTGGCAGGCAATAAAGCTGGGTATGAGACTGAATTCCTGGAACACCTCTTATTATGTCCTAGAATGGGATTACATCAACCTGCTCTTGGAGAAATCTTGAGATCCATTTTCCATTTAGAGTTAGCTGGGTAACTAAGCTGATGGGGGGTAACTTCCCTCATCTTCCAATTCTCATCTTCTCCAATGGAAAGCCTCCACCTTTTCTTGACCACTGGCCAATTTTCTGCCATTATGAAGAAATGGCACAATGAAGACAAATCACAGGACAGTTCTGCCACCTCCCACTAACCCACGTTAGCCCCTCCCAGCCACTTGATGAAAAGAGATGAAATACGGTTATTTTTCTGTAATGCAACTGTAAAATCTCATTGGCTAGCAAGCCCAGTTGAATTGCTTTCTGCATTCTCTCCTTGATTAATGACCATCACTGATAACAAAAGTAATGTGTGAACATGTGTGTAAAAAGATGTTGTCACTGTACTTACTTGTGGTGCTTCCTGTCATCTGTATGATACATTTAGAATCCCTGCCTATTTCCCGGGAGTTGAAAGGACGCACTCGCACAGCTACCTTTACAGAGGCTCCAGCCATCCTGCTGATCCTAAGAGTTTTCACCTCTTGCTAGGACTGAACCCCTGAAAATGCCCTGGAAAAATACAGAAAAGGGATATGAATGAAAGTCACATTTAAGGCTTTGCACGCACGCACGCACACTAGCAGGTGACTGTAACAGGACACAAACTGGTCACCTGCAAGCCGTGTTTACAAACCAAAGGCTGTGGGCGCATCATGACCCAGGTAAGTTTGGGAACATCTGATATATAGGATTGCAGCCAGATCTAGTAAAGTAACAAACAGTAACCTGTAGTATCCTTCATAATCTGTTCTTCACCTTAAGTCTGACAAATCCTTATTCTGTTGCTTGATGTCTGCAGCTTAGTGCAAACACATTTAGATAGCACTTTTATCTCTGTCTCTGACACACCTTTCATAGATGAAAGTAGGACTATATTGTAACACCCCTGTTCTTATGCCAAAGATCACTTTGCAATCCAGGTCCATCTACTGTTGAAGGCCCACCTTGCTGTTCATTTGCCTTGCAAGAGTCTCTCAAATTAAAACATAAGGGCAGTTATTCTTTCAGTTAGATAAATATTAGAACATTGCAAGTGCCTATGAACATACCACGGCAGTTGCAGTGTCTGAAGCAGAATAATGTGCACCATATTCTGCCTTGCTGTTCACATACCTGCACATGCAATAGGATGCATTCATTCCCCACTCAGGCTCCCATTCTGTGCATACTTCCATGGGAGTAGATCCCAGCGTCACCTACTTCGAAGCAGTGGTGTAGTGCTACATTTTAACGTGTAAGAGCTCATCACCTCCCCACTGTCACACTCCACTAAAACTATACAACAACAAAAATCAACTTTAACTTTTCTTCATAACTTTTCTTCTCCTGCCACTGCTTCCTACTTTGAAACATATTACATTTCTTTTAAAGATCTACCTCATTTGATCCCAGACTCTTAGAATGAGTTGCAATGAAGCAAATGTATAAAAATTGAATTTAAAAATATTCTAGATAAATATAAAAAGGTATATTACTGTGAAATCCTATGCATGCTTGCTCAGAAGTAAGTCCCATTCTGTTTAATTAGTACTGTATGCACAGGATTACATCCTTATGGGGCTGGCGCTGGCCTATGCATCTTTAATCAGAAATAGGTTCTACTGCAATCAGTAGGATGTACTCTCAAGTACATTAGCATAGGATTGTCCTTTTAATGTAACATGAGCTACATACTGTCCTTAGGCAATCATCAGTACAGACAACAGCCTAGGCCAGAGGTGTCAATTTCATACAATGGCTGAAAAGCATTCATGGCGAAGGCCAGACACGAACAGGCAGGAAGTGACCTGAAATAAGCATTTTGTTCTCACCTAGGGACTCATTAGCTGCAAATGACAGAGGAGAAAATATACAAATCTTGGTCAGTCATGAAGTACAAATATTACATTCCTAATTAAAACATTGTAAAAAATAAATGATGTCTTAAATCTCATTTAAAAAGAAAAAAGTTACAACAGCAATTATCCTCTAACATGCATGTTTAAAACATGATATTATAGATCTCCATAGAGCTATAAACAAGCAATTTAATATATCCTATATACCCAATATATGAAAATTCAATAGATGGCCCAATTCAAAGGTGTTTTTAGAAAATAACAGTCCAATCCTAAACCAGCTGGTGCTGGTGGGACAAGTGTTGGAAATGTGCATCCGCCGGCACTACACTGGTCAGTCAGGGCAGAGAGGGTGGTGGGACTGGCGGCCACGGCTACTGCCGTCTTCTATCACCTATCCGGGAAGCCTAACACAGGGCGGCTCAGATTTGGGAATGTACTCCTTACCCCAAAAATTCCCGTGTAGCGGGAACATGTATATCGTATATCTAACAATTTTTGTTATAATTTTATTGATCGTTAGGACTGGGCTATAAATTCAATACCTTAAACAATCATCCTTCAGTTTTTTGATCTGGATATCACAAAGGTAGTTGCAGGAGGCTATATGTCAATTCTTCAGGCTTGACTGTTCTTTCACGTTTCCCTCAAATGCTAAAGGAGCTGTGTTTCAGCAAAGTGAAGCTCACTGGATGACTTTGGGTTGATTATCACTACCTAAATACCGCATGGCGATGCTACAGAACTGGGGAAGGCTAGGCTGCATCCCATGGGGAATTTCTGACTACTGGAGGTCTCAGGGTAAGAGAACATTCGTCCCCTTGCTCCTAGGTAAGCCCCAGCAGCTGCAAGGGATCAACTCGATGATATTGAGGAGAAAGTCCACATTGATCCATGCAGGCGGATCAGACCCAGGAAGAGGTTTTGAATATGGGATTTGGTTAAAATATTGTGCCAGAAAATAGTTGTTAATTATCTGCAACACTGATATTAAATCAGATTTTGCAACGGAAATTGGTTTAAAAATTTCTCCTCAGTTCTAAGCTGATAAAAACAAATGCATTAATTTGAAGACTTTTTATCTAGCCTGAGATCAGCTCTCAAAGGATTTTCACTGCACTGTATATTTTCAGACAATGCCTTCAGCTCTTTCAGATTGTCGCTGTGACAGAATTAAATATGAGACTAGACACTGCAGTTGTACAGAACTAACAGCTAAAGACCTAGAAATTCAGAGATGCAAGGAAAAGACAGATTCATAGTGAGACAGACTGGCAAGTCAATATTACGTTATCTGATCACTCTAGTCAGCCAGGGAGGATTGCACAAAATATGTCTTCAATTGGAATGATCCACAATTTGTGGAAGGGTCCCTATTTGGAAAGTACAGCTGGAAGGATAGGAGAGGTTCCCAACATTCAAAGTGGGAGAAAAATGGAAAGGATTGTCTTGTTTCTCGTTAGACTCAGTTAAGCCTGTGGTCCATTTACCTATCCATATAAATATCCAATGTAAAGCACTTGTAAGCTTGAACTGAACTGCTTCACATCTTCACCAAGAACCAAGTTACCATAAATAAAGAAAAAAATGTTAATGAACCTGGAACACCATCAGGCGTGATATACTACCATTGTAGAATTGGATGTACTTTCCCACTGCAGTAGAAGAAGTGCAGTCAGCATGACAATGTTCCTTTTCCAGCAATCATTGCACATTTCTATCTTAAAACATGTCATGGAGGGCCAACTAAGCTGACTAACACCAGAGTGGATGCTAATACTGACCTTCTTATCTGAATAATGGTAATGTTCAGAATACTGGATGCCTGCTCATACTTTGCTATTGATATGGTCATAGTAGTAACAACTTCTTTAATTGGATCAAGTCCCTTTGATATATTGTTGCTGTTAGCACTCATGATGTGTTCTCAAAAGTCATACACTAATGCAGTGGTATTCAAATGTTTTAGACCGAGACCCACTTTTTAGAATGGCACTCCTGTTAGGACCCACCAGAAGAGATGCCATTAACCTGGAAATGATGTTGTGGCAGGAAGTGACATCATCAAGCAGGAAGTGCTGTCATTGTAACATAATGACACTCCTGAAATGCAAATTGGCATTCTTGGGCTGCAGCAATCGTGCAACCATGAAATATCCTTGACAGAAAGCAAGATTAAGAGAAAATATTTTGTAAAAGCACTGAACTAAAACCAATTTAAAAAAAAATCCTCACTTGAAAATTCAAACTGTTAACACTCACAAAAGGAATATAACAGGAGTAAAGTCTGAAGTTTCCAAGATGGCTGCTCTGAGCTTTCCACAACCCACCTGACATCACGCCCCATCAAGTAGGTCCCCACCCACAATTTGAATAACATTGCACTAATGTCTCCACATTGACCTTTAATGTTTTAGTCAGCCTATGAAACTGCATAGCTCCAAAACACAGACTGTTTTCTGTACGGCAATGTCTTCAAACCTGTGCCTATGCAATATATTTTGAAATCTCCTCACAACAGTATCAAATGTTGCATCATTCAGTTCTACTGTATCAAAGAAGAAACTGCTTGGGTTGGCAGACTGCGGCATTCAACCTTGCATATAATTCTCCCAATCTTTTCACTGATCATGATAGACTCAGCAATCATGACATCTACCTTCAAATAATTACTACAAATCTTACAAACTTCTTCCACATTTCAGTTGCATTGTGACAGGAATATTCATACATGTATGGATAGACTGGAAAATGTGTCACATTTCTAGACCATTTTATATTTGAGGTTCAATTATAGCCACTAAGTGCAATCTTATACATGGTTACTTAGAAATGAGTCCAGCTGTATTAAATGAGTTGTATTAAATGAGATAGGTAAGTGTGTATAGCTATAGATATGTAAGCCCCCTTGGGGTTTGCTTCTGAGTAGATGTGCATAGGCTTGCGCTGTAACAGCCCAATCCTGAGCTGCCTGGCTGCCTATACAAACAGTGTTTGCCAAGCAGCTACCTCTGCATCCCACCAGACAGCCACGGGTGGCTCTGTGGGAGAGGGGAGAGAAGCACTTGCCCAGATAGCTTCATTTTCCTCAACAATTAAAGCCATAAGTCCCCAACAGATCCTGTTTCCACCTAATCATGCCAGAGGCACAAGTAACAAAACATTTTCCACATGACATTTTGCAGCATTAGTGTGATCTCAGCTCTGTGTTGCAAAACAAGATGGTTTTACATCCACTGAAAAAAACTGAGATGACTTTAGATGCCATTGAAAGGAAGTGTGATGGCATTCCACCTCCTCCTAACCACTTCAGAACATGGGAACAAAAGAGTCCCACTGAAGCAGGCCAAGGCCCATCTGGTCCATCTTCCTATATCTTACATTGGCCCTCCAGATGCCTCAGGAGCACAAAAGGCGACAAGATACTTGGATCCTGCTGCCTCTCTCTAGCACCTGGCATGAGGTAGCCTACATCTAAAACCAGGAGGTTGCACATACCCATCACATTATGAATCCTCCATGAATCTGTCCAATCCCCTTTTAAAGGCACCCAGGCCAAACGCTATCACCACCCCCTTTGGCAAGGAGTTCCACAGGGTAATTACCCGCTGGGTAAAAAAACATTATATTTTCTCAGTTCTAACTCTCCCAACACTCAATTTTAGTGAATGTCCCCTGGTTCTGGTGTTGTGAGAGAGGGAAAAGAACATCCCTCTATCAACTCTATCCCTCCCATGCACAATTTAGTACATCTCAACCATGTCCCCCCTCAGATGCCTTTTTTATAGGCATGGTGCCCCAGCCCAGGAATCATTTTGGTTGCTCTCCTCTGCAAGCACTTCAAGCACTGTTCCTCATGCTGCTTCATGCCCCTCCTCCTGCATACAGTTTCAGGGTCATGTTGTGTTGGCAAAACTGAAGAGCAATTCTTCCACCTTCCTGCCATGAAGCAGACATGTGAAGAACAAAAGTGTCATTCTGAGGTGACTTTTATGGCTCAGTCCCATCCAGGATTGTGCTGGTGACCAGAGGGGTTTATGGCAGTGGAACAGAGTTCTGCTGTCATAAAATGGATTCTGGCAGTGCATGCATTGTGCTGTCAGCAGCCATTTTAGGAGCGCTGCTTCCAACTGCAACAGCATGGGAGGACCCTACCAGACCCAGGCAGGTGTGTCCAATGGCAATAGGCAAGCAGTGAGTGGAACAGGGAGGGGAAAGATTGGGAGGAGATGGATTGGGGAGGATCAAGGCCAGGAAGGGAGTGTTATTGAAGGCAGCCATGCTGCCAATATCCTATTCCATCTTGTGGCCTCAATGTGCTTTTCCAGGTCCACCTGGACTTGCGCTAGCAAAGTAGCTAGAAAGATCTGAGTGGACTCATGCAGGCAGTAAAGGCTTACCCTGGGCAACCCAGAGGAGATCTCTGGGGCCTCAAACCCCCCTGCAGGATGAAGTGTACATCCCACCAGCACAGCTTCATCAGCTCCATCTCACATAAACAGCAATAGGTAAGCTTCCAAGCTTACGTGAGATGGACAGCCCAATCCTACCTAAATCCCCTCCTGTGCCGATGGTTAGCTACTACCATTTTGCCAAATATCTGTATCTAGGCAGGTAGGAATACCTAGCCAGAAATGTTGTAGCAAGGGTGCTTAAGAAAGCATTGCAAGACACCTAAAACATAAATACAATATGTTTACAATTATTTTATTATTTTGTATTCCTTCTCTGTGGGCAACTTTTCCTTATATCCCTGTAAAAAAAAGTCTAGAAATATATCTTTTTTTTTCAAATGAAAGCTGGACATTTAGAAAGAACACCTCAAATACCTCTGAGGGAGTCAAACTACATTCCTGTATGAAGTCTGTCACCCAGTCCTCATTTAACACAGTCAAACTTCCAATCCCACTGACTACCCCATGGGTGTCAAACTCATTTCATACATCGGACCAAACAGCTTTCACTGTGCCTGCTGAGGGTCAGCAGTGTCACAGTAAAGCAGGAAGTGACATCATTAATTGAAGCAGTTGATGGCTAGAAATAAACACTTTGTTTTCACACAGGAATTTGTTAGCTGCAAATGCTAGAAAAGGAAAATGTGCAAATCTTGGTCACATTTTCAAGATAGAGATTACTGGAAGGCAAATAGTAGGCACGTTAGCTCCAGGAAGGGACGTAGTACCAATGGAAGAACAAACAAAGCCTACACAGGAGACATAGAGAGAGCTGAAGACAAACCCTATCGAACAAAAAATGGACCTACAAGAATTTTACAGAGTTGGAGATAAATTCCAGGAAACAAAAATTGGACCTATTAATGTTCAAGATTGAGATGCAGAATCTTTCTCAAGAATATTCAAGGAGGAAGAGATACTGTAATAATGTAAAAGACGCAAATAGGGGAAATTGGCACAATAAACTGAGAATGAAGAAGAAGAAGAAGAAGAAGGAGAAGAAGAAGAAGAGAATTTGATGACTGAATTAGGGAAGATATAGCCAATGAGAAAAAGATAATACTTAAATAAGGGAGATTATGATGAAAGTATAAATTAAGATATTTTTATTAAATGTGATCTTCCCCTCAAAGCTAAAAATAATTCAAAAGACGTTATTTTTCTTTTTCTTTTTGCTATTCTTTTGTATTAATTAGAGAAATTGAAAGTAGTAATTGTATGCTGGTTCGAGAGATACTTAAGAAGATGATTGAACAAGATTTTTTTTAAAAAGGTGGTAAATTTATGGAGGGATAGCAGAATTGATAAACATCAGAAGTCAATGTATTATGATATAGAAGTGTTATGTTAGAGTTAATTAGATAATTATAAATGGAAAATAAGAGTTAGTAAGTTTTGTATACAGGACAATTAAGCAATGTTAAAGTCATGGTATAGACTATATGCAAACATTAATATAGGTAAGATGACTAAGCTGTAATCAGTGTAGACCTTTGAACCTTTGTACCCTTTTCCTATGTACTACCCTTTCCATTCCCCATACCTATATTTATATAAAAATAAAATTTTTCCAAAAAAAACAAAAACATTTTCAAGATATGAGAAAGCCTAATTATCATGCTGAGAGGGCCCAATAATCAAGCAGGCAGCCCTTTCAGCTGTAATGCCTCTACTCAGGTATCACTTTGCAGCTCAGTAGCTGAGAGCTGCTCTGCGAAAATAACACCTGGCTGGCAGAGGCAGATCTAAGGGAGGGCAAAGCTCTAAGTTTTGCAAGAAGCCTTACCTTGCAGTGGACATCACTCCTGCACCATTTTAGCCAATCCTCACAGGGAAAAGCAACATCTTGGCGTTGCTTACTGGCTACAGCAGCAAGGGAGAGGAGGGATTTACATGACAGGGTAAGGCTTCTTGCAACACTTAGAGCTTTGCCCTCCCTGTAGATCCGCCTCTGCTGGCTGGAGGGGCACTGTTGAAAGAGTGGCCCATGTGATAACTGGATACTCCCGTCACCAATTAGTAGCATCTCCATCTCGCCTCTCTCACCTTTTCTCCATCATTCCTTGCCTTCCTTCTGTCTCTCCCTCCCAGAGCCTCAGAAGTGGCGCTGCTGAAAGGGTGGTGCTAGGAGAGTCCAATTTTTATCATGTGGGCCAGATAAAGAGCTTCTGCCAGAGACACCAGAAGTGTCAGAAGCCCCTCAGGCTGGATATGACACCCCTCATCTACCCTCCTGAAGAATTCATGGAATCTTGTACCACGGTGGAATCACAATCATTCCACAAAAGACTGGAGCTATTTTGTGATAGCAAATATAATCACATGACCTGCAAAACTACCAGCATCATAAGGGGCTTGTATGATTTTTCATACAAACCTCAGCAGGGTTCTCGGTCTCGCTCTCAATGATAACTTTTGACAGTAAGGGCACAATCCTAACTTGCACATGAATGGGCAGCCTGAGAAGTCTAACGCAGAAGCATCCTAACGCAAATTAGGGGGCAGCTGCAGCTCACTAGGGTAAGCCCCAGCTGGCTTGGATCTGTGCCTGCTGTTTAGCTGGCACAATGCTGATGAGCCCACAGAAGCCCAAACCAGGGCTTCACAGTCCAGGAACGGGGATTTGGATCCAGCATAACTGCCAGACCCCTGCTCCTTCCTGGGCTGCCCTAACTACAGGAATGCCCTCCCTCCCACCCTCCAACCCTCCCAGAAAAGTCCCTGTGCTCGTCCAGCGCAACCTGGCAGCTCAAGAGCATCTTACCATCATCCGTGCAACTGGGCTGACACTGCAACCTGCATCAGCCCTGCACTACTTGTGCTGGCGCAAACCTGCTTTACAGCATGTTTGCAACAGCACTGGGCTGATGCAAGTGTCTTGTGTCAACCTAAGGGGGTAAGGTTGGATGGCACTGTCCATCAAATAAACAAAAGGCCCAACAGAATGCACTATTTAATACCAGAAGATCAAGTTAATTTAGCAAGGATTACTTAAACAAGATTTTCCTTAATCTGGGGCACTTCCTCCTTTGCAAATGCCCACGTGACCCAGTTGTCTGGGGGGAGACCTGAGCGCTTGTTGGCTGGCCAACAGCCAGCCGTGGATTTGGAGTTGAGAGTGAACAAATAACAAGAAGAAGCATCTCAGAAGCCTCACTAGAGGTCTAGCTGCAGCTTGCCAACAATTCACAAGGGTCAGTGACAGCATTGTCAGTGAAGGGCGGCAGCAGCTCTCTCTCTCTCTCTCTCTCTCTCTCTCTCTCTCTCTCTCTCTCTCTCTCTCTCT
>JAJKFI010000002.1:28852072-28871535 GCA_029204185.1 Lerista edwardsae
ACATACATACATACATACATACATACATACATACATACATACATACACACACACCTCGTATATCCATATTGCTTTGGTTCACTTACCACAACATGTCAATCTATGGGCCTGCTTGTGATCAATTCTTTTTATCTTCCTAGAGAAGACCAGCTTCAACACAAAATTCTGAAACACCAAACCTTCAAATCTTATGCCATTAAGAATGAGGTAGTATCACAACTCACAATTTGTAGGAGTCGCAGGCCATAATGGCTCTGTTGCATAACACTGTAGCATGGCTACTACTTCATGTCAAGCTTGGGGATTTATCATTTGTGTCAGGCAGGAGGCGAGCAAGAGTACATCTTGGGCAGCATACAGATATACACCAACCAGCAGCCAGCTCAGGTTTTTTTTCCTTTGTGGGTGAGCAGTTTTCCTATGTCTTCATACTTCAGTTGACAGACATATATCTATAAACCCTGATTTTATTGCCAATCCGGCCCCTCCCTCAAGCACCTAGTGTGCTGTTTGATTTTCTAGTTGGTCTGCATAAAGCACTGCTTGTAGATTATGCAAGTATTGTTTGTTAGATTTAAACAGCATTAAGAATTTGGGGGACACATGAGTTATCTTGTTGAACTCCCTGTGTTTGCAAGATTTCCCTTACCAAATCATCCCCAATAGCTGGGTTTTCCAGTCTTATATTTAAAACCTCCAGAACAGGAATGTGCACGATTTCTCTGAACAATGTATTCCTCTGCTAAATCATTCTTACCTTCAGCATGCTTCCCCCCCCCCAACAGTCTTCCTAAATTTGACACTGTGGCTTGAACCCCTGCTTATTTGCCATCCTTCAGTCACAGTTATTCCTCCCAATCCTGAATCGACTGATCGTGCTTTTGTTAATACAAATCGAAATGGCATTTGCCTTTTTTTCTGCAGCTATGTCACACTGTTGATTCATCTGATTGTGAGTCACGTTAACCCACAGTATACAGTATTCACTATACACAGCTTGAATCCTGTACCCTTAAGAGGCTGAGGAAGATGCTTGTAGCTCAGTGGCAGAACATATGTTGGGTACATGAAGGACCCATTTCCAGACTCTGGTTGTCAGCTAGTAGGGCTGGAAAAATGACTTGCTGCTAGTTGAATAATAATTCTACTTGGGTGGACTAATGAACCAAGAGGTATAAGACAGCTGCTTATATCTCTATTGCTTCCTCCTCCAATTTTTATCTATAAAGTGACTTTAGAGATTTTGGCTCTCATGTGGCTACTGCTGCTTCTAAGGGACTTGGACAGTTTAGGATTGGGCTGTATCTCAACCATAAAGAATTGAAGAAATGAAACAAAACCATGCAACCTCTTGTCAGAAAATAGATGGCCAAGAATTACATAGCTCATTCCACCCTCTTCACCTTTTTGCAGTGACCTTCCAGGTGAAATGGTCACAGTCACAGCACTAGCTACAGAACTAGGCCTAGCCTAGCTTCAGGGATGAACGGAGCCCCAAGTGCGCCCATGGAAGGGCGACAAAACCACGCCCCCAGCACATCACCCCACCCCCGTGCATTGCCCAGCCACACCTCCCTGCGCCCGGAATAGCTCCATTTTGGAGTGGAACAGACATGAGGGAGGGTGGGCAGGCCAGACAGCGCGCGGGTTAGTCTGTGGACTCCACGCAATGGCGCCCCACCGCTGCCGGCGCCCATGGTTCGCGCCACCCCGGGCTATACCCTTCCTAAGCCTAGCTTAGGAAGAAGACTGAGGAAACCTAAGACCTAGAATGATAATGGCATGACACAAGAGTCACTGTTGCCAACTGGAACTGAGCCAAGAGAATGCTCTGAATTTCAGTTCAAGATGGAGATCAAAGTGAACATCTGATAATTAAACCTTACTGGCCCTCACTCCAAGGGCAAACATAAGATCTCAATAATTGGGGGAAGGGAGACTGTGTGCAGCCCGATAACCTTGTCCAAAGGCTTCTGTAAATGAGCATTTACTTGCATCACCCAAAAGATGCAAAGCATTGCTCAAAAACATGTGACCTTGTCCCTTTTACTTAAGTGGATGCTTAAAAGGCCAAAGGAAAAAAAGGCTAAAGCTAAACATATTGTATACAGTATATTGAATAGTGATTATCCAGTTCTTATAGGATTTGGAGTTAAAGCTGGATCATCTCCCAAAATTCCCTTTCCCTCATTAAGCTAAACACGTTTCCCAAGGAGTAAGCCCCTTTGAACCCAATGGGTCTCACTTCTGAGTATACTTGCATAGGCTTGTGCTCTATGTCATGTACTGTTGCACAAAGCTTGCGACAGTGAGTCAACCAGCCCATTCCCTCGCAATGCTTGAACCTGACAGTTGCCATCCGTCCTAAAGGGACTGGCAGTGCAGCAAACCCTTATTTTTTGAGGCGTTATTTTTGACAGCCTCTCTCTAATCAGAAGGCTGACATAATGAAATGAACCTATCCCTGAAGGAAAAGAATGGTTTCTCCTCTCTCCACTATTCTATCCAACCAAGAAAGTCTAGTCTTGTTGGGTAAATACTGTAGTTCTCTTTCCCTAGCATATTTGAGAGAGGAAATGCTCTCAGGGAATCATCTCTTGCTCGGCTCCTGGCACAGTAGTGCAAGTCATTGCACTCAGGCATGTTGCCGGCAGTCATGCCTTTCCTTGAGTGACTTCCAAGCAGGCCACACAAGCTGCAGGTACCCTGATCTTGTGCTTCCAGAAGCATCACCTCTGCCACATATCTAGTGTCTGCAAACCCTTTTGTCTATCCAAGATAATCCAGAAGATGCATCAGTTATAGCTGACACCAAGAAGCAAACGCATCAAGCTTTATAGTTCTGCTCTTTTGGGGACGGTGAGAAAAATCAGAGAGCAAGTCAAGGATCTTGTGATGCTCAAATTATGTTCTGGGTTGAACCGTGGAGCTCCATTTACCCCTCATGAACTGATATACTTCCAACAAGGACAGAAGACCCTGGGACACGACAGTACTTACAAATAAGCCAGCAATGCTCTTACTACAGCAGTGCGGGCTCTAAACTCTGTAAAATGGCTGACACCTAGCCAAGTCCTCCACCCACATCACAACAGGCCATTTTTAAAGGCAATCTGAAGGCTTTTCCCTTCCTAACAGTGTCTTCCCCCTCAAATGTGTCAGATGCCAGAGCACCCACCTTGATTAGCCATTGCCTGTATTGTTCCACCTTCATTATATACAGCAGAATTATACATCACAGTACAGGTTTTCTCTGTGATGACTTTGAAGATGTTGTCATGTTCCCCAGAACATCCAGAAACAAACTAAAGGCATGGAGAGGGCCTCTCCCAGGCAAATGGAGAGAGAAGTGGATCTACTCTCAATGCAAAACAGACATTTTGAAAGCTCTCTCTCTCTCCCCCCCCATGTTATTTCAATTAAATAATCCATGCTTGAAAGCTGTGAATGATGGGATAGGATGGTAGACCAGTCTACAGATTCTACCAACTGGTGGGCAGGCCCTCGCCCGGTCCCCATGACTCTGCATTCTCTCCACAGCCCTATGTCACAGCCATTGACGCAGGGATATCTGGGGTGGGGTGTGTATTAGTTGTGCATGGTTCTCTGATGGCTGGATGTCTTTCAAAAGCTTCCAAGAGTCACTCTCTCTTCTTTCACATACAGCAGCAGAGAGACCCAGCATCCTCCCCACCACCACCAAAAAAATGGAGTCTCCCTCTCTATCACAGATCAGAAAAAATAAACAAGTGACAAAACCACAGGAGAATGAATAGCATTATATCACAATGAAGGCCACACTGCTGGGTGTTTTGTCACAGTTTGGGCAGAAGAAAGCCTTGTCTCAGCGAATGTGTGGGGTCAACTAATATGAGGGGCAATTCAGTCTTGAAACAGTACGTATGTAATTGGTAGCAAGCAGTTTTCCATGGTTCGGTCTCCCTTCTCCACCCATCATCAGAACCATTTTCCAGTCCTACTGCCCTTTTTCTTACTACCGTTATGAGCTATGACATCACACACACACCTACACACCCTGTGCCTTCTTCTATGGAAAAATACAAGGAAAGATTTCTGTTGACACTGAAATCTTCCTGCTGTTTCCCTACTAGCCTCAGATAACACGTCCAAGAGGCAGAAAAGGTGGTGAGGTACACACACAAACACACACACACGATTGTTTCCCCAGCGAATTCAAAGCAGCATCGCCTAGAAGCAAATCCATTGTCCTTCTTGAAACCCAGCCAGCTGCAGGGGAGGGGTGAGAGATGCGCAACCAGCGCATGCAATGCAGAATGAGCAGGATCGGCGAGAGCTGGGGCTCCCGGGGACTTTCCCACGGACACGGGCCACCAGAGGGCCAGCACTGCAACAGAAGAGGCAGATCAAGGGCGAGGCATGGGAGGGACGCTACAAGACAATGAAAGGATGCGACTTACCCTTGGCGGCGCTTAAAGGCTCTCTCCAATGGGCCCTCGGTTGGGAGAGGCTGGCATTGGCGAAGCTCCGGATGCAGCTCCCACCGGCAAGATGAGGCGAGATGCGCCCGGCTGGGTCTCCTCTGAATTGTGGTGCTGATGCTGCGCTCTCTGGGGATGCTCGATTCCTGCAGGTTCAGTGCGCGCCCCGCCCCTTTACCCTGTCCGTCCGCTGATTGGTCAGAGCAGCCTGTTGACCGCAGCCGGCAGGAAGGAGGGGCTTTGGTTGGGCTTGGGCTCCTGCTGCTGCTGTTGACGCTGCCGCTTGAGAGGGGCGGGCACGTGATCTCACTCCCTGCACAGAGGCTGGCGGCCCTCTTACTGCGGAGCTGAGCTGCCTTGCCCCAGGGGAAAAGGCAGGAGACCCTCCTCAGCCGTGGGCGGAGTACAGTCGTCTCTCGGCCGGCCCATATGAATACAAGAATCCTCAAGCCAGAGAGAAGCAGAACCGGTTCCACCCACATCGATCCAAGGGTGGACCCAAACGTTTGGTGTGCCTGAAAATCCAGCATTTTCAATCAAGCATTGACAAGAGGGATCAACTGATTTATATCAGGACCACGGCTCGAATAATTGGGGGGGGGACGACAGGAGCCTTGTAATGAAGTTCACAAGCTCCACTTGCTGGCATTTCCCCAAATTATGACCTTCATAATCTTTTTTTTTTTTTAAGGGTAGCTAAAGGGTATAAATGACAGCTTCTGTCATTGGAGTATCAATCAGAATCATGACAAAACATACAGAAAAAGAGCACTGAAAAATCATTGCTTGAAAAACAGAAACATATCTACATATGTTGTATTCATCCTTGTCAAAAGATTGCTTTGAAAATGCTTTACATTATCTTGTAATCCTTTCAACAACCCTGTAAAGTGGGGATATCCCCTTTTTACAGGTGGGAAGGAACTTGAGGCTAAAAGAGAATGACTTATCTAAGATAATGACAAGAGGCCAGACTTCGATGATTCATTGCGTAGATTCTTTGACTATGCCACACCAACATTCATCTCTGCAAATGATACATTACAACAGCCCCAGTTACAATGCAAGTCTGTTCTAGAGCTGATATCAAAATGGAAAAATATTATAGGGACTCTGTTTGCCCCCAAATTCCATGCGTTAATTATGTGCTGTTTGAATTGTATCCTGTATCTTCTGTCATAATTTCTGGATTATGTAATTAATAGAGGTGGCAGAAAATGGTGATAACAAAATAAAAGCGCGTAACACTACTTTCTACTCATTGTTGTTCAAAAAACAAAAATCTGCAAAAAAAATCTGTTTTATTTGGTTTTAATTTATTATTTAATACAGGGACATTGGCAATGACTGTAACTGCATCTGCTGCCGCTATTCCACCTTTTTCACCTACCTAGTGTATTATAAACTATTATAATGTAAATTTTGAATAAAAATACAAAACACCACTTTCTGCACTTCTAACGGAAAAAAACTGAAATCTGCAAAAAATAAAATCATTTTCTCCACCTCTAGTAATTAACCATTATTTCAGTTAATTTCCATGAAATTGTAGCTTTATTGTACTTTATTGTAATATAAAAGGAAAAAACATGATCAAGCAGGGATTTCTCTTATTTTATGTTCTTGCCGATCTCTCTCCAGAATATGCCTCATTTGATATTCCTAATTGCTGCCATTTTGTCCTTGCTTTTGTCTTTGCTTAATTATTTGCTTAAAACTTCGTATGTTCTCTTCCCCTCAGCCTATGCACAAGCTCGTTCCAATGGATAAGTCACTCCTCTAATTCTAAAGAATTCACCTAACACAAAAAAAACAATGTTATTAAAAATGTCTTCTTTTCCTGACTACAAGGGAGAATAACGTCCTGTGCCCATCCTAGTATTTATTCAACACATCAGATAATGTGTGTTATTCCTCATACTGTTTATAATCTCAAACTGTATCATTTCCCCTCTCTTGGTTGCCTTTTCATCTCTGAATGCACTTCAGGCATTTCCCCAGTTTTCTTTTGGTGGAAACTACACTTTATCACATTGAGGCTTTGTCTTTGCGTGCTTTAACTTCAACATCTGCCTCCAGTTCATCCACATTTTGCCAATGCATTAGACCTGCCTAAACAACTGCTTACGCCAGGTACAACACCACTGATCAGAGTCATGATTTACAGCCAGGGTAAATGAGGTCAGGCAGTGCATAATATTCTCCTGACTTTGCTAGTCAGAATGTTGACGTTCCTGCCAGATGGAAATATTCATTTGTACCAATAAGAAAAGAAGATTACATCCAAGTTTCCCAGCTAGCAGATGTTAAAAGCACTATATGGGTCATCTACTCTCACCACTGAGCTGATTGGTCTCTTTCAAAAATAAGCAATTGGAGGGAATTCTATGCTGCATCTATGTTTGGAGCTGGTATAGTGTATGTAGTGGCTAATAGCCCAAGCCTAGGCATGTCTATTCAAAAGTAAGTTCCATTATGTTCAGTGGAGCTTACTCCCAGGAAAGTTTGTATAGGATTGCTGCCTAAGTGCTCAATCCTGTGCCCCACAATCACAGGACTTGTGCTGCATCCAATGGTGGGAATGGGTGATCAGGAGGCCTGCCAGAGATAAGCTAAAATATTTTCTACTTATCTCCTAATGGCTTATATGTGTCTCCTCAGACCCATGTCAGCTAATTGGTATAAGTCCAAGAAGAGAAAAGGGGCAGAGTGGGTTGGAAAAGAGGGGATAGGATCCTGGCATGCATTGATCAAATTGAGAATGCAATCCTAACCTGGAGTTAGGCCAGCACAGTTAGGCCAGCGAAGTTTGGCTGGCACAAGGGACACTATAAAGTGTGTGTGGACCACACTTGGAGTCAGAGAGGCCAGCACACAGGCATGCGTTATCTTCCCTGACTTCAAGAGAGGTCCAAGCGTGCTTTACGGTGGTCCTTGTGCCAGCCAAACTTTGCTGGCCTATCTATGCCGGCCTAACTCCAGGTTAGGATTCTGCTCTCAGATCCATCCCCTCCCCACTCCTTGCTCCAAAACTCCCCACCCTGGCCTCTGTACACCCTGGAAATCCTGCACATTTGCATTTGAGGAAACTGTGCAAGGAGCATGCTAAGGCGGCAGACAATCCGCTTTCCGCTCACTTTTAAAAGATGGATAGCGGATCAATGTGATTCACATTCTCCGCAGGCTGGAGAGAGGCAGTGACTGCAGACGTGGGGTGAATCTGCCACTGTCTTACCCCCCTGCAAACTGACACTGATCCAACCCACCTTATTACATCATGTATCCACCTCCCTCCCATGCGGTTTTCAAAACCAAGTATGGGTTTGGCAGGCAGGCAGGCAGGCAGGCAGGCAGACAAATATAGCAGGCAACAAACAAATGTTAAATTGGATAAACTTGCAAGTGGCGCTTAATTTTTTTTTTCAAGTGGACATGTAGGAAGGAACGAGATTGACAATTCAGTCAGTATTCAATTTCCCAATGAGAACTTATGTCTAAAGTGTTGCAAGGACAGTGGATGCCAGG
This sequence comes from Lerista edwardsae, assembly GCA_029204185.1. NCBI lineage: Eukaryota > Metazoa > Chordata > Lepidosauria > Squamata > Scincidae > Lerista > Lerista edwardsae. Next base: position 28,860,058 of record JAJKFI010000002.1, read on the forward strand.
CTCTCTAAGAGAAAGAAAACAGTTAAGCCAGCCATTTTCAACCAGTGTGCCATGGCATACTTGTGTGTCACGAATGGTCTGCAGGTGGGCCATGGGAGTTTGGGTGAGGGTCATTCCTTAGTAGGGTCATTGGGGGATGTGAACAGTGCGGTGTGCCTTGTCAATGGTCATCAATGGATGGTGTGTCTTGACAATTTTAGCACCTTTTCAGTGTGCCATGAGATGAAAAAGGTTGAAAATTGCTGACTTGAGCCCTCTCTTTAACTGGGTCAGTTTGCACCCTGTATCACCTCAGTTGTCTCAAACTTGTTGCTTGTGACAGTTGCAACTTACTGGGTGATGATGAACAGTCTGATGACATGTGTGCATCAGCTCTGTATATTTTACAACACAGATTCCTGTGTTTAGTAGTGTCAAGGTGGAAATGTGTTAAATAGAAAATTTAGAAGAATTTAGAAAGAAATGTTGGCCTCGTATCCTTGGGAAAAGATGAACCAAAGAAATGTAGGGGAGGAAGCTGAGTTCTTGGTCAAGTGGTGTGATTCACACTTGAAGGCCAAAGCTGTGCAAAGACAGCCTTGAAGTGCAGATAAGGCTGGAGGCTCACAGCTGAGGCATAAGGTAAATCAAAAGAGGCTTTGGTGAGAACATCCAGGAGTGGGAGGTATTAGAGAAGGAGTAGATTGTTCACACCTGGGTTAGAACTGGCCCTACTTTGTATGAAAGAGGATTGGGGAATTGAATTTTGATTCAAATAATACAAACATTCTATTGGTGGATGTCCCTCGTGGGGTCTTGTAAAGTTCCTATAATTGAAGGGGGTTTCTTTGTCCTGGGGCTGATCCATCAAGGGCCAGAAGACTGCAGACGGCAGTGTGAGCAGAGAATGAACCGCCGAGCCTCGGTCATTCGAGAAACCCAGGGATGGTGAGAATCATTAAGCAGAGATTAGAATAGGTTTGTTATGTTGGTGCTGTATGTGTACTAATTGGGAAAGTCCTTGAAGAGCTCTGCTGGCTTTCAGCAAAGAGTGGCTTTTTTCCTCTTGTGCCTTATTCTAAATAAAAGCTTGTTTTTGCTTAAAGGATTGATTTGTGATTCTTACATGGGAGCAGTGCGTTAAAGTACAGATCCAAGATTGGATCCTAGATTGGGGTTATTGGGACAGTAAGCTGAAGCTATTAATTTGGTTGTGCTCTGAGCCTGAGGGTCCAGGAGAGACCTGCTGCACGGTATAGGGAGCTCAACAGTGCAAAAGCTCAGTGGAATGCTATTATTCATTTAACCCTATCACAAGTAGAAATACTAAAACCTGACTCCAGGTAGAGCAACCACACAGCAGAGATTAACAAGAGGATTTTTTTTTCCTGACATGCTTTGTACCTAGAACGTCACACTTCAATCGATAGCAGCCCTTGTGGTCGTCCTTTTCCGTTGTTGCTGCTGCTCAGGCTTGCAGTGAAAGCTTCTTGCCTTCACTGCATCAGCCATCTTCTGATCTAAGGGAGAAGATAGGTTGCTGCACTTGACTGGCTCCAGCTGGAGCATTTCCTGTTTGCCTCAAACCCTGCAGGAGCATATCCACTCCATTGCACTGTCGTTATTTAATGCCTAGTTGGCAGGGTTGCAGCGCTGCTGTTACGATGGCAGATGAAATGGAGGCGGAGAGTTGAATGGGGTTTTTTGCTCAATAGAGTATCAGAGGTGGCTGCTTGCAAAGGTTTGTCACCAAACTCTAGGACCATGAATTACACGAGAGCACTTTGGTGACAGCAGGACCCAGGGACACTCATCTCTCTGTCCCAAATTAAAGGGATGGCAGCTTGGGGACGAGCCTTCTCTGTAGCGCCTCCACAAATACGGAATTCCCTACCTTAATTCCTTAATTCCCTAATTAAGAACTACACACTCCCTCATGGTCTTTCGGAGAGGGCTCAAATAATATCTATTTCATCTGGCCTTTGGATGATTGTGTGGCTGTCTGCCCTCTGTCCCTCTGGTATAGTGTCATTGTTTGTTCACTCCCCTGGTCAATTGCTTTCCCACTCTTCAAACGACCTGATATGGAGAATTGGGTCTAGCTTCATTCTTGTTCACTCTCTGTGTTCCCGTTAATGTTTAATGTTGTTGTTTTAATGTGTTTTACTTCTTGTGGTTACATTTTATTTTGTTGTTGTCTGTTAGCTGCCTTGGACATTTGCTTCGGCATGGGAAAGGCGGGGTATAAATTCTTCAAATAAATAAATAAAATCTCCCTTGCTCCTTTCAACAGCTGGTACCTGCATCACTGTTACATATTTATCCAGGAGTCTTAACAGCAATGGCTCATAGTATCCAGGAGCAGAATCTCAGCAATATTGCACAGAGGCAAACCATCACTAGTTCTGCAGTAGGATCAATCAATAAATCACTAGTATTTATATACCGCTTTTCAACACAAAGTTCACAAAGCGGTTTACAGGCAAATAATAACATTAAAGTTAAGTGGCTCCCTGTCCCAAAAGGGCTCACAATCTAAAAGAATGGAGAACACCACCAGCAACAGCCACGAGAAAGACACTGTGCTGGGGTGAAGAGGGACAATTGCTCTCCCTCTGCTAAATATAAGAGGAACACCACTTGAAAAAGTGCCTCTTGCCCAGTTAGAAGGATCTAAATTAATAGGATCTAAATCTGTGAAGTTAAATCTGTGAAGCTGCTGCACTAGAACATGTTTTGTGTTTGGAAAAATATGACTAGCAGCCCAGCCATATTGGGCTCTTACATTAGTGAATCTTGCGATCTGCTGCCTTAAATCCCAGTCCAGCACCACAAATAACACACCATGTGCTCAGGAGCCGCTGGTACAAACAGCTGGAGGCGCTGTGCGTGCACAAGCAGCTCCCATAAGCCCTGCCCTAGTAGGTGAGATAGCAGAGAGGGCAGGTTGGAGCAGTTTGTGAGAGACTGGAGTGGGGAACAAGCCAAACTGGGATGGCTCCGGGACGTATCTCGGCTGCAGCAGCACCTGCCAAGAATGCAGCGGCACAGCTAGAGGTAAGTCAAAATACTATTTACAGCACTGCAACATTCCATCTAACTGGCCCCTCCCCCTCGCTGCTAGAGCCCTACCAAGCGTCCAGAGCAATTTCAAGGGTTTCCTTTGCATTGCTCTGGCTGCCTGGTATGGCTCTGGTGGGGAAGGGCGGGGGCCATTTACACAGCATGTTGTGGCCCCATACGTAATGTTTTGACCCCCCTCTAGCTACGCTGCTGCAAGAACTTATCCCCCCTGTCCAGTCTCACTCCCAGGGGTGTCCTCAAACTTCCTCCAGCAAAAGAGCTGATGTAGGACCAAGGAGACCCATTGTAGACCAGGTGGCCTACAGAGAGGGGTTAATAAAATAGTTATTTACCCCCTTGGGCAGTACGGCTGCCTGCCCCCACCCTAACAAGCAGTGCACACTCCCTCAGTGGTGCTGGATGCTCTGGGTTGGAGGGGGGATATGATTGGGCTGCAATCTTATATACAATTACCTAAGAATGAGTTCTACTGAATTCAATTAGAGTTTCTTCTGAGCAGACATATATAGGTCTGCACTGTTATTTATGCAGTACAGTGATGATGCAGTGACAAGTAAGGAGTAAAATTGCCCATGTTTCCTTCCATGAGATTTGAATGGCTTTCTGGGTGGTCTGGAATTTCCTAGCTGAGCACAAGACTATATCCAGAATGTAGAGAGTGCACGTACATCCAGGCAGGTGACACACAGCAGGATTGTCTACCTCACTTGTCATGCTTAAGATGCCTTTGGAGCTATTGCAAAGCAAGTCTTGGTTTGCACCATGGCATATTAATTAGCTCCTTGGACACCAAGTTGTCTGATACCACTGCAGTGTTATACCACACTGGGCAGCCAACCCTCAAAACTCAAATTTCCTTCTGTGGAGACTGTAAAAGTAGCTCCATGCCACAGTCATGGCACAGTCACGGCCCACTGTGTTTTGTAAAAGAAAAACAGATGGGACTTCTTTTGCCCTGTCACCATATACCATTGTAGCAGTACAATATCTTAGACTGTAGATATAAGAAATAGTGCATAAAATTGGTCACCACCAGTTTATGAACAGAAGGGAACTTCAGTATTTGTAAAAGGTCAAACAATTAATGATTAACTCCACACCAGTACAGCCACTAACTTCCAAGGGAAATGTGTTTCTGGTTTGTTTTAGTTGCACAGTTTCTGCCCTGTCTTTTGGCCAAGACCAGACCCACAGCAACCTTTCTGTGCAATCAGAAAGTTTTTTTCTCTTCATGCCAAGGTGCGCCAGAAAGCAAGAGGGATCGCAGTACTCAGAAGGCAGGAATACCTCAGGGCTTGCATTCTTGTCACCAGCCTAACATGACATCTAGGAAAAGCAGTGCCACACAGGCAGGTAAGTGAGGGCCACCGGCTTGAGGAAGCACAGCAGAATTTGAGAAAGAGATGATGGATGAAAGGTTGCATCTGAACGATGAAAGGCAGCAATATCAAGCCAGCCAGGAAATGCCTGGTCTGTGAGAGGTTTGATGTATTGTCATAGAACATGCCCAGACTAGGCAAAATGTATCTTCTGCGTTGTGCTCAGATTGCTATTATTCTACCACCGTGATTTTCAACCTTTTTTCATCTCACAGCACACTGAGAAGCCACTAAAATTGTCAAGGCACATAATTTATTGACAATTGTCACCATCAGTTTTTTGACAGTTGACAAAGCACACAGTGCTGCTGGTGAGTGTGTGTGTGTATGGGGGGGGGGTTCATATCCCCCAATGTCTCTACTAATAAATGACCCTTCTCAAAACTTCTGTGGCACACCTGTGGACCATTTGCGGCACACTGGTTAACAATGGCTATTCCAGCAGCATCACTGTTCAAAGAAGAGAAGGAAGAAAAGATTCTGAGTCAGAAAGATGGGATACCTTTTTCCACAGTTAGAAAAAGGGGGTTCCACAGATTCCATGAAGCAAGAACCTTTTGGCACTCCTCTGCAGTCTTGGCCGCAGGAGCTGCTATAATGTTTCTGCCTGTCTGCCTACTATATTCAGTTTTATTCCAATTGCTCTCAATTTTAGTTCATACATTGCAGCTAGGTTGGAGTGACCTCCACAAACTATGTGGTTGCTTCCATCTCTTCTGTGAGTCATTTCTTTAGCCATGTCTGGTGCAGTACTGGCTTATTAAGTAGTAGACTGTATTCCATGTTGTTGTGAACTCTTAGTTGCTGATAGAACCTCAGCAGAGACATGCTCACTTTGATACTACCAATCATCTGCTTGGGGGGGGGAAAGGGGCCAGATTTAAGCTACAATCCTATACGCAGTTACCTGGGAGTAAGTTCCACTTATCTCAATAGGCCTTACCATACTTCTGAGTAAATGTGCATAGGTTTGCACAATTACAGCCCAATCCTGAACTGCCCGGCTCCTGTAGGAGCAGCGGTACAGAAATGGCGACCGCTGCATCCTGCGGGAACCAGGCAGCCTTACTCAGAAGCCTGCTTCCATCTGCAAATTGCCTTGCTGAATTAAGGCAAAGGAATATTCAAAAGTGCCTTGCTCGATCAAGGCAAAGAAGTACTCAACAAACCTGAGAACCTGAAAACCTAGGGAAAATTACTGGGAGTTTTTTTGGAATATATTAGCCAAAAATCTCATATTGTCTTGCCAATATTCTGTTATGATTGCTTCTATTGTTGATGAGATATTTCACTTTTATTCCTCAAAAACAGGGACCTACCTGATCCACAATCTTATGATCTTTCTTAACTAGATTTGTCCATATTGTTAACTAAATAAACAAAATAGACACATTGTTCAAGTAAGTGTCTACTATACTGTATGATCTATGCTTAAATTGGAGGAAAACTCAATACAATGTATTGTATACTATAGATAGTACCCCACCCTATGTGTATTGTGAAATTGGGTAAAAAAAAATGTAGACATCTTTACTGAATTCTCATTTTCTACTAATTTCAATTAAGGGGCAGCCATGGTGGAAGTAGGTTCAGAGATTATGGCGATAAGAAGCAACAAGGTAGTACTGGATAATACCATCGGTCCAGCGGAGATTGTCATCAGTGATGGCAAGATTGTTGATATTCTGCCAAAGAGAAACCGGGTCCAAACCAGTGGAGAGAAGGTATGGAATAAGTAAGAAACAAACTAAATAATATGAGTTGGAACATTATATAGCACTGTGTGTCAGTGGTATTCAAACTTTTTAGACAGGGACCCACTTTTTAGAATGGCAGTTGTTTCGCGACCCACCAGAAGTGATGTCATTAACCTGGAAGTGGTGTTATGGCAGGGAGTGATATCATTAAGCAGGAAGTACTGCCATTGTGACATAATAAACTGACACTTCCGAAATGCAAACTGGCATTCTTGGACTGCAGCAATTTCACAACCATGAAACATCCCTGACAGAAAGCAAGATTAGGACAAAATATGTCAAAGCACTGAACTAAAAACCATTTTTTAAAAAAATCCTCACTTAAAAACTCAAACTGTTAACACCCACAAAAAGGATTATAACAAGAGTAAGGCCTGCAGTTTCCAAGGTGGCTGCTCCCAGCTTTCCACGATCCACCTGACATCAAGTCACGACTCACCAAGTGGATCCCAACCCACAGTTTGAATAACACTCCTGTATGGTACTAAATAATATGGCAAACTCCTTTTGAGGGGGTCAGAGGGCCAAAGGATATCTACTGTATTTGCAGAAAATGTTCGGAGATGTAGCCTCATTTATGCTGATGGCATTGTACTAGTCAAACAGATTGATGGAGTAAAAAACCAACAGCACAATCCTGTAAAGGACGTAGCACTGACACAACATTGTTGCATCGGTGCTACATCATTAGCGCTGACGTGGGGACATCAAGCAGCACCCCCGCGTCGGTGCTAACGCTCTGAAGCTGATGCTACAAATAGCGTTGGCTTCAGAGCGCCAACGGGGAGCCTTCCTTGTGCCGACCAAAGCTGGTCGGCGCAAGGGAGGAACTGTTCCATTCCAGGACAGGGATTGGTGGTGAGGAGGTTGGGGGCGAGACATAGGCGAGCTTGGGAGGCCATGTGGCCCCGATTTGGGCCACATGGTCTCCTCGGATCTGCACCTGCTATTTAGCGGGCGCAGATCCAAGAAGCGCATAGGGGAGGCTGGAGCATCCCCTACAGTAAGGAGGCGCACACTCCCTTGCCGCGAGAAGGCTCAAGCCTCTCCTATACTGCACTGGATATGACATTCGCCGGCCGGCCTGCCATTCCAGCGCAGTATAGGATTGCCTCTCCCTAAAACACTGCAACAAATATTCAAATATTTAAACTATTGCTGATATAGAGTGCTGAGATTTCAAATGTTGAACATTTAGAAGTTGGAATGAACATGCATATGTTTAATGAACAGATTTCATTTTGAAGATATTAGGAAGCATTAAAAATGTCAACTGTGGCAAAAATTCAACATCTGGCATTTTAAAATGTGTTACAGCATGTTATACACACAGATGAAAATAAGAATTTTTCACTGTTATTCTTTACGGCTGAGAAATTCTGTGTTCAGGTTACACTGATCCATTTGAAGGCAGTTCCTTCCCATTTATTAGCTGCTAACCAGGAGCTTCCTTTTGGGACATTATTCACATTGATCACATTACTCTGCTCTTCCTGTGCAGAATACAACCATTGGTACAGAAGATATAATTAAAATGACATCCTATCATTTTAGAAGAAAAAGGAAAAGATATTGCAGAACATAGTATTTGGAGAATTCACATGAGGTAGCTTGCTGATGGTAACTGTCACAATGCCAAACATTACAACCCTAGGGGCTAATTCTCCACTCGGTTACACATGTTATATGCTGCCGTGACTCCATTGACTTCACTGTAACTGAGTGGAGAACAAGGCCCCATGACCATAATGTCAGTGGGGAGCATGGATCCAAATTCATAGCAAAAGCACTGGTGGTGGGCCAGGATACAGTGCTCTATTTTTACCCGTTTCGCCCTGCAGGCTGAACTTTCAGTTGCTTGGCCAGTGACTCTTTATCAGTGCCTGTTGCTGATCACGGTGTAATCTATATTCTTGAGTAATAATTGACACAGTGCATACAATGTACTCTGTTTGTGAACTGTCCATGAAGTGTCCACGACTTTCTTGCACTCACAAGACTGATTTTGGTGGAAAAGCTATTGGCTGTCCTACAAAACTAATATATCCATATGATTCTGAAGGACAAGATATAGCCAGCAATACACTGAAGGTGGAATCCTAACCAACTTTCCAGCCCCGGGTTAAGGGCAATGCAGTTCTGAGGTAGGGGAATAAACTTACCTTGAGGAAGCTTCCGTGACTGCCCCCCCTTCTGTAGGATACAGAACATGCCCCATTAGCACAGCTGGAAAGTTGGTTAGGATTGCATCCTGACTCCGTATTAAAACATAAGCCTCCAGCTCTGCAACATCTCTGAGTAACTGAAATGCCGGCATAGACTATCTATGAACATTATGCAGATGTGAACTGGAAAAAGTGTTCTGTGTTTTTCCTAGAAAAAATGTTCTAGTTCCAAGCCAATATTGTGTTGTATGGCTTGCTAATTAATGGCCCAATGCTATCATGGATTGGGCTGGCGCATGGAGGGTTTTGTAACACAGTTGACTTCATTGTCTGGGGTCACCAAGAACAATAGCCCTCTCACCAGCTGACCTACAGGGATTGGTATGTGCCAGTCAATTAAGCACCCAAGCCCAAGTCAGAAGGTAGGTAGGGATGCACAGGTGATTGTAAACTATGCAATTGAATCGGGCTTCTACCTGGATTTCTAATGTTCTGAGGAGAATGTGTATGTCATTTGTGGTGTATAATCCTGAGGGTGTATCCAAACTACTAACTTATATTTGATTGCCTTCTTTCCTCAAGTAACCTGTAGTCTTGTGAGGATGCTAATTATAACATTGAAATAGCACATTTACAGCACGATCCAAATTCCTCCTGAGCCGGCACAAGTCCCTTGTAACAGTTCCCAAGTGTCGCGAACATGCGGTAAAGCATGTTCACGGCTACTTGGAAGGAGACTGAATTGGCTCAGCAGTGCTGGACCTGTGCCCAGAGCAGGTAGGTTTGTGTTGGCCTGGGCAGGCAGGCACAAGGGGCTGGAGAGGAGGGCAGAGGGCGGAACAGAGAAGGTTAAGGCCAGGCGGAAGGTGTGGGGACTGTAGTCCGGGAAACAGATCAGGCCAGGGAGGGAGTGGGACCTGCCTGGGTGACCTAGGCTGGATCCTAACCCCCACCCCCATGGGGCTGGCTAGCACAAAAGACAGGGTAATAGAATTCTGTTACTCCAAGTTGCGCCCCAGCCCACTCCTAACCTGCAGTGGATACAGCACAGGCCAGCTGGCCTGCCTGTTGCAGCAGGGGTCAGGATTGCACCCTTAAAGTGCTATTTCACTTTTAAATGCTTTCTCATTGTTCTTTTATGCTTTTTATGCAAATCCCAAGAAGCTAAATTCTTAAACTATGTTTGGAACTAATAATTCAGAATTCTAAGAAGAGCCTCCACAGGATACAAGTATTTTATGTTCCTGGTCCAACCTGTGTTCGCTCTGATACAGAAGACAAGCTCCGAATGTTCTGCGGTCTCCTAAAGTCCAGTGATTTCTTCTGCCTACAGGTGCTAGATGTTGGAGACCTTGTGGTCATGCCTGGGATAATAGACCCTCATGTGCATATATGTGAGCCTGGACACCCAGCTGGTGAGGGATTTACGTCTGTGACCAAAGCTGCAGCTGCAGGAGGCATCACCACCATTGTTGACATGCCATTGTACGGTACCAAAGGACTGGAGGGAGGAAATAGAATTATTCCAGGCCTCCTATTCCCTTTTTAACATCCAGAATGGACAAGTTTCCCTTGGCCAATTGACTTTTATTTCTTAAAAAGAAAGCTTACCTGGGGTGGGGTGGGGTGGGGAGGAGAGAGGGGGGGCATAATCCTAAATTGAGTTAGGCCGACATAAGCTAAGGCAGCAAAGTTTGGCCAGCACAAGGGACACCGTAAAGTATGTTTAGACCACTCTTGGAGTCAGAGAAGCCAGCACACAGACGTGAGCCATCCTCCCTGACTCCGAGAGTAGTCCAAACACACTTTATGGTGGCCCTCGTGCTGGCCAAACTTTGCTGGCTTAGTTTATGCCAGCCTAACTCCAGTTTAGGATTGTGCTCAGAGATAGAGAAACATACACACGCATACAGGAAAATTAAGGCTGAATTCCTATGCACACTTTCTTAAGCATAAGCCTCACTGAATATAATTAGGGGTAGTTTTGATGTTGTTGAGAACCGTTTTTGGGGCGTTAACAACCGCCTTTTGGCAGTTAAATTATCTGAATGAAAACACAACCGCATTTTAGTGTTTAAGATATTTTCCAAAAATGAAAATAGACTACTTTTCCAATTAGAAATAATGCTGTAGCTGCATCTGCTGTCACTGTATCATCTAGTACACTTTTAAAGCATTTAGAATTAATAAAAATGAGATCTTGGATTCAGAATGTTGAATAAGAACATATAACACCACAATCTGCTATTTTAATCAAGAAATTTTGGAAAAAATATCACCAAAAAAGCACCCCCCTAAATGTAAGGTATATTTGCAAGTTGTAGTTTATCCGAAGCCTGCCTAACTCACTCTGCTTAGGTCTTCTGAACAAGCAGGTCCTGTGTTTAGAGACACTGTGGCCAGGGGTAATCTGTTAAGCATAGTCTATGGACTGTTTTTCTATTTGTATCCAATAATATATTTGTGCACATGTGCTGCTGTGCACAAATTCCTAAAATGCCGTATATGGTCCTACAGTGCCAGCTGCTGGTCAATTTCAGATGCTGTAGGTGATGACCAAGAAATATTTGCTTGTTCAGTTTCTTTCCACACCTAAATCCACTGTTTGTCTTTTTAAGACCTCACCACACATATATACCATAACTGAACTACAACAACAGAACACACATATATAACAAAAGCCTTTATGCATTGTTTGGGAATGATGTTAAGGGAAATCACATCCATGGTCAGGGCCAGATTAAGCCATGCTGGGGCCCTAAACTATGACAAGCCTAAGAGCACAATCCTAACCTGGAATTAGGCAAGCACAATTAGGCCTGCAAAGTTTGGCTGGCACAAGAGACACCGTAAAGTATGTTCGAACCACTTTCAGAGTCAGGGAGGATGCTGCACAATGGGGCAGGGGGAGGGCAGAACAGGGGGTGAATTAGGCCCTGGATCAGGGTGGGGTTGGTGGAAGAGGTCTCCACCACATCCTAACCACTGTCCCAGGCTGGAAAGCCCTACATGGGGCTTCTCAGGCTTGCACCAGCAGTTTCACTGGCACAGATCCGAGTCGTCCCATTGGGCAGGCTGGCGGTCAAAACAGGGTTAAGGAACAAATATTCCTTT
>JAJKFI010000002.1:28879278-28912326 GCA_029204185.1 Lerista edwardsae
AGGAAGGAAGGAAGGAAGGAAGGAAGGAAGGAAGGAAGGAAGGAAGGCAGGCAAGCAGGCAAGCAGGCAGGCAGGCAGGCAGGCAGGCAGGCATAATTTTGTCATATGGGGGATGTTAAAAATTTATGGGCCCGAGTGTCAAATGACCTAGCTATGCCACTGTTGGGGGTTGGCTGCTGGCTTGGGGGCAGCAGGAGGGGGCAAGCTGTTGGGAAAAGGAGGCAGGTTTCCCCCACCCTATTTTTCCTTTTTTAAAAGCCAAGGTGTGCTGTCACTTCTAGAAGTGACTTCACTTCCTGTTGTGATGTCACTTCCGGGGCATCATTTTGCCATCAGCACCGGTCTACTCATTAGCTATGCCACTGGCCTGTCCCACATACTGCCAATGTCATTTCAGACAGAGGAGGGTCAAGCAGCAGAACCTCTTGAATAAATAGCGCAATCAATGTTGTACAAGGTCCTTTTTCTTCCTTCAATCACCCATAGAAATACACAGCACAAATGGAGTTTTTGAAAATTTGTCATCAAGAAAAACAGGTGAAAAAGTAGCCTTATAAAAACTTGCTCATTTTAAAGAATATAGTACAAACGTATATGAAAACAATCTATTAAAATAAACAGATCAACCAATTCAAATTTGTTGTTTTTAAATCCTTTGTGATACTTTTTTTAATGTTATGAATGTTATGTCTGAAACAAAGTGGAGGCCATTGGAGTTAGGCGAGCACAGTTAGGCCAACAAAGTTTGGCTGGCACAAGGGACGCTGTAAAGCGTGTTTGGACCACTCTTGTAGTCAGGGAGGGTGGCATACATCTGTGTGCTGGCCTCTGTAACTCTACCACTCTTCCTCTGAGTGGTCCAAACTTACTTTACGGTGTCCCTTGTGCCAGCCAAACCTTGCAGGCCTAACTGTGCTTGCAGCATTATCCTATACATGTTTACCTGGAAGAAAGTCCCACTGTATTAAATGGGACTCCCAAGTGAGTAACTTTCTGTATGTAGGCATATCAGTGAGTGAATTAGCTCTCTGTTTACTGGTAGGCACTTTAGTAGTTGAGTGATGTCGGCTTGCCAAAAGAGAATTGTGAAACTCTTCCCTTGACATAACCTTTCCCTCACTTTCTCTTATATCTCTAGGAGAAGCTGTGGGCAGCTTTGCAATCAAGGCAGATAGACATGGTTGTCTCAGCCCATACATCTGGGTCTCTAGACCTGAGAGAATCGAACAGTGGGGATTTCCTCAAGGCCAAGTCAGGGATTGCCTCACTACAATTTGGTAATGTGCTTATGAACATATTGATTATTGCGGTCACTATTATCCCTATGCTATTTTTCATTTCTCTTCATCACATAAGCAAACATTGCTAAAAATGTTTATCCACTTGACCAGGAAGACTTGACATTATGCTGTGTGTCCTTAGCTTCTGTAAGATTATCTATCCTATATCTTCTCAACGAATTGAAATTAGGAGTATGTAGTTGCTTCATTTTTCACTGAATAAATACAAAATAATCATTATTCAAAAGGAATGTTCCCAGGCTGAAATTCTAAGGCTGGTTACTATGAAATAAATTTCATTGAACTAAGTGGAGCTTGTTGTTGTTGTTTAGTCGCTAAGTTGTGTCCGACTCTTCGCGACCCCATGGACCACAGCACGCCAGGCCTCCCTGTCCTCCACTAGCTTCCGGAGTTCACCCAATTTCATGTTCATCGCTTCGGTGACACTCTCTAACCATCTCATCCTCTGCCGCCCCCTCCTCCTTTTGCCTTCCATCTTTCCCAGCATGAGGGTCTTTTCTAAAGAAAAGAGTCCTCTCTTCTCAAAGTGGAGCTTACTTCTATGTAAATTAGTGCTTTCTCCATTCAAGAAATCTTAAATGATTCAGGGCGCAATCCTAACCAACTTTCCAGCCCTGACATAGCTGTGCCAATGGGCCATGCACTGCATCCTGGAGTGTAGTAGCAGTCATGGAGGCCCCCTCAAGGTAAGAGAATGGTCGTTCCCTTACCTCAGGTCTGCATTGCCCTTACCCCAGTGATGGAAAGTTGGTTAAGATTGTGCCCTAAGAACCCAGTCCTATCCTTTTCCCCACCATAGCATGCAGCTGCGCCAAAATGGGCTGCACCCTATGCTATGGAGAACATACCGGGAGACTTGGGAGGGGAAAGGGAAAATATTTTTCCTTAACCCTCTGTAAGCCTCCTGATTGCCAATGGACCACCTTGGAGCTGCACCAGCTCTTTAGCTGGTGTGCATCTGAGGAGACAAAGGGGAAATGTCGGCTGCTCTCATAAAGTGCAAGTCACCCATGCTGGGTACCACTTTCCTGCCTCCAACACACGTCCCCCCTGCCCCGCTCCACTCTTCCTACTGCATCATTGGTGGGAGTGAGCACTCTTTTCCCCACTGCAGTGAGCAGGGTTGCTCCAGCTTCTCTGGAGCTGCTTTTTTGCACTGCTGAAGAGCTGTTTGTAGTGGTGGTAATGCAACTATTAGTTATGGCAGCAGTAGAGTCCAATAAGATTGGGCTGTAATTATATCAGTTTAAATAAAGCAATGGATTAATGGATTAAGGCTGCAATCTTATCCATACTTTCCTGGAAGTAGGCCCCATAGAACACAGTGAGCCTTCCTTAAGAGTAGACACACATACGATTGGGCTGTAACTCTGTATAAATGTGCACATTGAGCAATGAATGTGAAGTCAAACGTTTTACTTTGTTTTTCAGTGTTTCAGTTTACATGCATCACGGCAAGCATCATCATGGAAGAGGCCTTCCCTCTTGTGCATGATGGAATGGAATCTGCTGCCTGCCATTTTTATGAGTAGCAGCATTAAAAATAAGTAATCGTTTCTTTAAGGTTTGCACTTCTTAGGAAATCAGATACACCCTGTCTTCCGTGACCATAACACATACACATAGGGGTGCTTCAGTTTCTAGTTGCTTCCTACCCTTGTGGAGTGAGGCCGCAGCCTTACCAAGATGATGAAGGTCATGTGAAGTATAGCCAAGGATAGAAAGGTAAAATGCGCAACATCTGGATTTTGGGCATCATACATGCAGCCTCATCTTGAAAAGTGCTTAGTCTCAGAGCGCAATCTTAACCTGGAGTTAGGCCGGCACAGTTAGGCCAGCAAAGTTTGGCCGGCACAAGGGACACTGTAAAGTACGTTTGGACCACTCTCGGAGTCAGAGAGGCCAGCACACAGACATGAGCCATCCTCCCTGACTCCAAGAGTGGTCCAAACATGCTTTGTGGTGGCTCTTTTACCAGGGAAACTTTGCTGGCCTAAGTGTGCCGGCCTAACTCCAGGCTAGGATTGTGCTCTCAGACTTATTAACCTTTGCCTTATTATCAGGTCTAGTTGATCTGAGTGACAGCGGGTCATTTTTAAATGAGAATGAATCCAGTAAGAATAGCCAGCAAGCCAATGTATTCTTCTTCTTCTTTGTGCTTGGAAATCACACAGGTCTCCCTCTATTCTGGACCTCTGCAAAACCCCGAGGGTTCTCCTTGCATGACCTAGTGCAACTGATGTGCAAAAACCCTGCCATTCTGAGCAGACTGGAAGATTGCAAAGGGTCCCTGAGCCCAGGGATGGATGCGGACCTGGTGATCTGGAATCCAGAAACAAAGTTTGAGGTGATGACAGGAGAGGACATACAGGATTTTTTTTTTTACTTTTGAAAGTTATCCTGGGACTGCATGAAACGCTAAGGATAGATTTTGTACCTAAAGTAAAGCAAAAAGGGGTTATAAATAACAATGTATTGTCATTGTCAAAATTAGGCAAGTTGTATAATACCACATGGAGACTTAGATATATGTCTGGAGAGTTACTGGAGAGGACTTTGAGGGGCTATTTGCTCTTGAAAGTTTCCAGAAGATAATAGTGTTTTTTTTTTAAACCTTTTTTATCTTCTGCTTCTGAACAAAAGGATAAACTGGACAAATCAAACTAGATGTGGTCTCAACACACAGTTGAATCTCATGCCTGAGATTCCCAAAGTGCTTTTTCTCCTAAAGTAGCCATTGGAGCTCCAATCTGGATCAGTTTCATGGGGTGTTGCACATAGTAGTGCTATTTGTAGTGAATCTTCACTACACCAACCAACCAGCCATCCAGCCTAGGTGCTACTTTCATGTTTTGCAGTCCATGGGCCCATATTCCATATCCTGCCTAAGTAGTTGCAGGAAAATGGCAGTTTAGGGATTTCTATTTGTTGCAACTCAAAAGCAAGAATTCCAGGCTTGGAGAAATATCCTAAGTTTGGCATCATTCCCAAGACTAATGCAGAGAATTCTCTCTCTCTCTTGTTCTTTCAGGTGAATAGAAACATAATTCATCACAAGCACAAGGTAAGGAAAAGACTGCAGATTTCAAAATTCTTACAACTCCCACACACACACTCCCTAGGCTCCTCATTCACTGTTGTAATAGAGGACACAATCCTAACCAAGGTTCCAGCACCGGGGTAAGGGCAATGCAGCGCTGAGATAAGGGAATAAACGTTTCCTTACCTTGAGGAGGCCTCCATGACTGCCCCCCACCAACTGCAGGATGCAGCATCTGACCCATTGGCACAGCTATATCAGCTATGGAAAATTGGTTTGGATTGCATCCTTAGGGCCCAATAGGGATCCTATCGGGCTTAATGTGGGCGGTACGAGTGTACCGCCTGCATCTCTGTCATGCAAGGCACCAAAAAGCGTGTCCAGCACCATTGCGGCCTGGAAGGAGCACCGCAAACTGGAAAGTGGTGAGTAAATTGATCACCAGTGTTACGGCCTTTCTGGGTGGGGCGGGAGGGCATTCTGGGGTGAGGGAAGGGGTGGAGCAGGGGTGGGAATGGCGCAGTAGTGTCATTCTGTAACGAGCTGCTGGAACGCTAGGCGGGACTAACCTCTTGATTGACAGGCAGTCCGTGACGCATCGTCGCCTAACTGACCACCGCGGGGGCTCCCTCCGGTTGACGCACCCCTCTGCTGCCTGCCTAGGCACCCAGCGCGCCCTCCAGGCAAGCGGGCAACCCCTCCGAAGCCAGGGGTGCCCGCGCAGCGGGCGGACAGGCGGCGACGCGTCACAAACGGGCAGCCAATCAGGCGATAAGTCCCACCTAGTGTTCCGGCAGCTCATTGCCGGATAACACCGCTGGAATGGCAGTACTCTTGTGTAGGTACTCATGGCCTTCCACAGAGGGCCTCACCTCTACACCAGCTAAATAGCAGGCTCAGAGGTGAGTAGATTGCTCGCCCACCCTGCGCCCTTACCAGGGGGAAAGGGACAAATATTCCCTTCTTCTGCAGAGCCTCCCGCTGCTGCTTGATTGCCATGGGATGCAGTGCTAGCCCCCTGGCTACCACTGTGCTTCCCAGATAGTCGGGCAGCTTAGGATTGGGCTGCAAATCAGTGAAGTGTTTGGCTTCTAATTAGGGCAGGAATTACTGAGGGCACAATCCTACCTGCGCTCTTGGGCTGATGGCAGCCACCTGTGCTGACGTGAGAGCACCAACCTTCACCCTTGCATTAGCGCTGGTGCTGTTGGGTCAATGCTAGCAGCAGGGTCAGCCCAAGGGCTCAGGCCAAAGGGCGCGCTGTGCCACTCCTGTGCCAGCCGAGCTTGGCTGGCGCAAGAGCTGTTCTGGGCAGGGGGAGGGAGGAGGAACTGGTTGGGGATGGATGGGCTGGGAGGCATGCTGGCCCGGGGATCCCCCAGGCCATTCAGCCTGATTTGGGCTGCGCAGCTTGCTTGCAACTGCAGAAGGGGGAAGGAAATGAGGGTGACCTGGAGTTGATCAATGCAAACGTATAAGGGAAAAAGAAGCCGAACTCAGGAGAATACAGAGAATATCTTGGTCTCTCAGCACATGTCTGACCCTCCTGATCAAGGAGAAACCTAATGAAAAGACAATGTCTTCATCTGTGAGGTATTGTCAGTCTGCATCTTGTTTAGGTCCAAAGGCTAAATTGATGTATTGCCAGCTCTCTAACGCCGATGTAGCATACATAGCCCAGAGTCCTGGTTTTTGCATTCTCATTACCTGTCTCTCTCTTTTTCTCCGCAGCTGACCCCATACTTGGGTTTCCAGCTTTGTGGCAAGGTCTTTGCAACTGTCGTACGTGGTAGGCTGGTTTATCTGAATGGGAAATTTGCATCCAAGCCACAAGGAGAGCTCCTTGTGACAGAGAGAAAGATGTCCTCAAGAGTCTCCTCACCTTATTATTAGTGAGTGACAGAAGAAGACACACACACACACACACACACACACACACAGTATCCAAGCCAAAATGCACTGGACTGAAGAATACAAGCTCCTGGAGGAATGGGGTGGAGAGAGAAGACAAGGATGAAACAAGGGAGAAGGAACTGAGATCCCATGGCCTATTATCAGAATGAGGGCAACAGCAGAGGTTTCTTGGTTTTTTTCTGCAACTGCGGAATAAATAAAATGGATTCAACAGCTCAGATATATGCCTCAGTGGAACAGAAAGAGGCAGGTACTTGTATGATCACCCTAGTCTAAACTTCCTCCCTTGTTGCTCTCCTTCCATTAGCAGAAACTAGATTAATCAAGACCTGGAAAAAAAATCATTATCATCAACCTTTATTAGGCATATAGTCAATGTAGGAGGCATAAAGTATAATAGTATTAATAAATATAGACAAAAATATAATAAAACTTTACACAATACCATAAAATACAAGAGCACATTCAAACAGCGGTTATAAATTGGTCTTTGCCAATCCACGTCTAGATAATACAGCAGTAAGAAAACTTGACACTTGGCTTAAAACTGCCACATTATTGGAGGCAAGGAGCCAACATACTGTAATATAGTCTTGGTTATGCTTTAAGTTACCCATAAGGGGGATTATAAACTTGAGTATGATATCCTCGTAAAGAGGACAATGAATTAAAATACGGACTAATGATTCGACTGCCCCCATCGGACAAATACAATTTAAAGATAATGACAACTGTCGAGAGAATCTGGCCTCCAGTTCACGAGAAGGAAAGACATTACATCGAGGCAATGAAAGGGCACGACATTTTTTTGGATCATGCAATAAGACCAAATATCTAGGACAACGACCTAAAGCAAGTGGTAAATGGAATTTAAGTGGGGAACAAGACTTATCCGCTGCCGCATTAACCTCTTGGCTTTCGATATCCTTAAGCCTCTGAATGACAATTTGCTTTGACTTGTTCAGAATATTGTTACCCAACAAATTTGGTGAAAGCCCAATGGAGCGTAGCTTTTCAATAAAACGTCGAAGACCTGAAGGTTGCCAAGAATCTGCAAGTACAGCTTGTAAAAGGGGAGCTTGGCCAGCGTTAAAATAGACATTAAGCCAAAATTTAGCAAAGCTGCACCATGCAAGATGCTCTACTCTTTATTGGCCGGCTTCTAAACACAAAGCTGCGTATGAAACGCAGTGGGCCAGGCCAAAGATCTTATACAAAAAGGTAGATTGGATTCTTTCGACTTCCAGGTTAAAACTCGGCAGCCAGATTGGAATTCCATAGAGGAGTTGGGCCAGGGTTTTCACCTGAAAAAAATGCAAACGGATTTGGGTGGGTGAGGAGGGTTCTCTTTTATGGTTGCTTATCTCAAAATGTTCCTTCGGATGAACAGATTTTACATAACTCAGTGCTTTCAGAGAACAGGGCAGCAAGATGTGATGAGTAATCAGTAAATTTGTTTCATTATGATCCTTCCTGTAATTTGCATTAAGAGCAAATGTGACCGTTTCTTGTTTGCCAGGGCTGGGCTGTACAGATCCCTCCAGAGCATTTGGAAGTTAGTGTTCTCAGCTGGCCGCAAGGGTTCAGAAACACTGCACAAAATTGAGAGTGCTTAATCTGCATGATGAGTTTTCCCAGACAAAGGAGGGATGCACAGAATCAAATGTGTGGCCTGACAAAAAGAGCTTCCTCAAAATGCAAGAGGAAACATAAGCCCAATGTAGAGACAGAAATGCTTCAGGCAAAGGAGTCATAAGAGGTTGAGCATCGGGTGAGGATCCATGTCCATCAGATGGCCTACCCAGGCAGTGGCAGTGGCATTGGGACTGGCAGTTTAGACCCAATGCACCATGGAGGTTCCAGTGCAGATCTTTGCCCTAGCGCTTTCAACAACCTGCCACCAGCCCTGGATCCAGTCGCTTAAGCCTGAACTGAAGCTGAGTTAGTACCAGTGGTTCCAGTCCAACACTGATCACAGACAACTCCTCACTTCAATCTGGACCTACATTGCTTAGGGCCAAACAAAACATTCCAAGGGTAACATGAAGTTTCCAACCCTCCTAAAGTGTGAGTTCTTGCACAGGGTTAAGTATTAAAGTAAAGGACATGCTGAGAGAGCAGTGGGGGGCTTCTGCGTCCACAGATAAGTGAAACTGCAGATATAGGGTCCATGGATATAGCCCCCCCTGAACAAGTCGCGTTTTAATCTGGCTGCCTATCCCTTCTTTGCACTGTGTCCTAACCTATTATGGGGAGCTTCTATGGGAGCTTCTGTGGGGATTGTCATGCAGTCCACGGACAAAGCTTGCTTGTTTTTTAGTCTATTTGAGCAACTCTTTAAAAATCTTCAAAACTGCATTAAGCATATTAAAATAAGGATATTCTTAGGACCAAGATACATATAATACAGCAGATATATGATTCTCCCACCTTTTCCTTTTCTTAAAAGCAACCACAGGGGTGGGGAAATGCAAGGGTCTGTATGTTGTCCCTTCTGCAGCTAATGGCAGCCATGAGGGACAGTTTCTACCAGGTAATCAGCATGTGGGAAAGGGTTAAAAGAAATCTGAAACCTGCACACCAAGTCTAATGTGTAGATGAAATGGACCCTTTGGAAAGTCACACGCTCTCAAAAAAATGCATCAAAGACCTTGGGGAAAGTGAGATAAAGATATGTTGACTGTGGACTACTGCTTCCCCACAGCCTGAAATCACTTTAAACTGAGATCTTGGCACAACACAAATGAGAACGGTTTTTGTAGCACTCGGCCCAGGCTAAATAATTTATGGAGTTAGAAGCTGTCCCTGCTTTGTATGTCAATTCCAGTGACTGACTGGTAATTGCCTCTCGCTACTGCCACCTGCTACCCTCCACATTCATTGCACCTTTGAGTACCAAATGCATTTAGCATATGTCAGCATATGTTCTGCATAGTACTCTGGTCATCTGAAAGCTGCAGGACCCATTCAGGCTGCAAGTTACTGTCACTACCCACCAGCATGGAATGTTGTAGGATCCACACAAGCTGTGAAGACTGCCTGTTGGGCTTTCTATGGTTGGCGCATGGTGGGGAAAGTATTAATCTTTTTAGTTGTCCCTAAACGGGAGGGATATGGTGGTGCAGTGGGTTAAACCACTGCTGCTGGGCTTTCCGACCGGAAGGTTGGTAGTTCAAGACTGCACGACGGAGTGAGCTCCCGTTGCTTGTCCCAACTCCTCCCAACCTAGCAGTTCGAAAGCACCTAAATGCAAGTAGATAAATAGGCACCACTTCAGTGGGAACAGAATGGCATAGAGTCATACCGGCCACATGACCACGGAAGTTTGTCCTTGACAAAACGCCGGCTCTACAGGCTTTGAAATGGAGATGAGCACCGCCCCCTACAGTCGGTCACAACTAGACCATTCGGTCATGGGGAAACCTTTACCTTTAAAGGGGAGCTTTATAGCAAAAAACATTCACAAATTTCAGTAACTCACTAGGTTCTGTTGAGGTCCTCTCTCCTCTGATTTTTTTTCATGCAGCCCTCCATTTTTTCCTCATTCTGAGAAAAGCAGATGGGCAAATACAGTTATTTACTAATCCAGAATTTGCTATTCCTGGCAAACCATTAACAAAGATCCCTTAACATCCCTGGCTAACTGCAAAGAAGAACAACACTTTCACTTATTGTAGTGGCTTAATTGGGTTCACTGATCGAGAACATAAATTCCAGCCTACTGGTTCAATGATATTGTTCCTAACCGATCAGTAGGGATAGCAAACTTTTCCTGTCTGCAATTCCCGAAGAACACTGTCACTAGCAGAAGCTGATTTGCATGCTGTTTAACTTTTCTGCTCCTAACAGGTGCAGTTTTCTCAGGCTGAAGTCTTCCAAAAGCAGAGCTTTCTGGGAGCAAACAGAGAAAGGAGTAAGCGAGGGTCGGTGTGTTGCAGTTTCAGAACGGAATTCATATTGACAAGATCCAGGAAGCAAAGACAGAACAAAACTAAATCAACAGCCTTTGCATCCCTGGAAGATTTTCAGAAGAGGGAGGTGCACCTGGGCTTATCACATCTCCCATCTGTTTGTTTTGCTTGCCCCCACAGAGTCCTCTATTTAAGGTCACTGATGGGCAGTGTGTTCTTAGTACAGCAGGCAGCAGGTTGGGCTCGTGTTCGGCTTCCTGTGGCTTTCACTCAGTGTTGCCGCACCATGTCGTTCCAATATTTGGTGCCACCCCCTGCACCTTTGCTGCAGCCGCTATCAGTCCCAGAGAGGCTACTGCTGGGACCCGGACCCTCCAATTGCCCTCCCCGGGTCTTATCTGCAGGCGGTCGACAGCTCATAGGACATGTCCACAAAGAGATGGTCCAGGTAAGGGCTACAGATCTAACTTCTCCTGAGCTTATTAGCTAAGATTCCTCCATCAGCCTCCACTTACGGCCTTCCCAATCTGTTCCCTCCCATCCCTTAAGCATTTATTAATTTCTCTAATTGATTAGAGTCAATATTAGGCCATTGCTTTGCATTTGTTTTTATTTGCTTTTTTAAAAAGTTATTTTCTGACAAACCCTGATGACAAAGGAATCCTCAATAAGCATTCCTTGACCACAGTATTTTGCTTAAACCAAAAAGGAGGCCATGTTGGATTCAGAATCTGGCTTTTCTTTTACAATGAGATTATTTTCTTCATGCTTCCGCATGTTCAAGAGCCTTATTGAGCCCCCATGAGCTGCAGGCTTTCCCCTGAGCTTGATCAAGTAAGCAAATGCAAACCTTTGAAAAACCAGCTCTTTGAACCTGTGCAATCTGTGCTTATTTAATTCTTTTTAATTAATTCCATAGTATGATGTCAGTCTAGAGGACACAGATATTCCTTTTATTTTTGCTGCCCCAATCAGGAAAAGGATTGTTAATGGTAGAAATGATCACAGGCATGAATATTTTAGAGGGCAGGTTACCTTTGCACATAATCTGCCATGAACCACATTAAAGAACATCAGCATTTCCGAAGGACTTGTATTGTGTGGAGTCGTGCTAAGCATTCACACAAAACTTGCAGAACTGCCCGTGCCATGTCTATCACATCTGAAACCAACCTGTTGTATCAGAAAACAGGATTATTCTGCTCCTTAGGTTGGGTTGAACTTAGTATTTGAAATCTTACATAAACAGCATGATTGCTTTTCCTGTCATGTGATAGGAGAGCGACCAGTACAATCCAGACTTACACTGTAAGGTACCTCAAAAGGCACAGTTGCTCCATGACCTCATCTGATCTATTTCTTCAGAATAGTGTTCTGGATGCATTTTGTCTATCATCTTGTTGCCGAAAGTAGGCAAAGTATGGTTTCTGTGGTGGGGATTGCATTTAAAAAGGCAAACAACCAAACGAGAGAGTATTAGGTTCATGTTTATTTACACTTGCCCAGGCGGACCAATCTCAGAGAGAAAGGCAAAAAATATATAAATTACAAGCACTTTTATACTCCCCCCTCCTATTCCTTCCTCCAAGTTCCTGCTTGGTTAGAAATTACATCATAGGGGCTGGAGCATGAGATGCTCTAAGCTAACTGGGCCATGAGAATGCCGTGACAATTTTGATAAGGGAGGAGGTTCTGCTAGCTGGAACCAGCACCTTAACTATTGTGCAGGGCCAACAGCCCTGAATCGTGAACTTTAGCAACATTGACTTGAGAACATTACAAATGAGGCCTATGTGAGAACGATGACAGCAAAGATGGAAAACAGTTACATATTTCCGCAGCCATAGACAAGTTACTATGCAATATGGCTGTGCTTTGGTAAGCTGGGAACCTGGTAAGTTGGCAACAATCTTTTGTCCTAAAAAGGTGAATTTGGGATCTTTAATGGGCATCACAGTGAATTCTCCCTTTTGCCTATGAATGTCAGCCACAGGATTCATGGATCTGTAAACAGCACTGCCCCAAGACATCCCTGTGCCTGAGACAGCACTGCTCCAGATTCAGTGACGTGCCAATCTCTGTTCCTCTCACTTCCTGTATTGGGAATAGGAGGTGGGTGCAGCAAATGAGGAAGCATGAAGCACTTCTAATGCTCTAGTTTAGCGAGCTCCAGACTCCAGCCTGCAAGCCGTATTTGGTGCCCTACCTACCATTCTGCTGGGGATCTCGGTAAAGCCCCTACTATAGCCCTCAAGAGTCACCGTGGCCAGCCACTTCCAAGTTCCGCTGCCTCAGAATGCTGCGTGCCCAGAGTTTGCAGAATGCTGCGCGCTGGCTGTGGCGACTCTTGGGGGTTGTAGTCGAGGCTTTACAGAGCTTACCCAGTTGAACAGTAGGTGCCAGTTGTGGGGGAAGCATTTGACTGCAACAGCGGCCTCCAGCTTGGAGACCACTGCTCTTAGCTTACCATTCTCCTCCACAGTTCCTCTTCCAATCCAGTGAGTGAGGGTGGTGGGGGGAAGAAGAAGAGGCAGCAGTGTCATAGGGGCAAGTTGAATGAGGTAGACTCCAGCACCAGTCTGCTACCTGAAGCAACCGCATCAGCTGGCTCCATGAATGGGTCAGTCCTGCAGGTAAATACGTTCACACTGCCCCCTTGAGAAGGCTGTATTAATGCTGTCTTCTCTGTTGCCCACAGATAATGGCTGAAATCAAGATGGGAATCCAGTATGCATTCCAGACACAGAACCCACTTACACTGGCTGTCAGTGGCACAGGGCATTGTGCCATGGAAGCAGCCTTCCTGAACTTGGTTGAGCCGGGCGATAAGGTGCTAATTGCTGTGAGTGGATTTTGGGGTGAACGAGCAACTGACATTGCCAAAAGACTTGGTAAGAATTTTGGATCTTTTCCTTCTAGATATAATTAATATAAATATCTAGGTCAGTGGTTCTCAAACCTTTTAGCACTGGGACCCACTTTTTAGAATGAATATCCGGGACCCAGCAGAAGTAATGTCATGGCTGGAAGTGGCATCATTGTGATGTCAGAGCCTGCTGCTTTCCGAATAATGCAGCCATGATGTGGGTTATTTCTCAGTCATTTTCAAATAGCAAAGTGAATCTCTCTATTGGCACCACAAATATGAAACTACTTTTCAGTGGAATTAAGAACTATCCACACCCTCATGGCTTTTTGGAGAGGGATCAAAACATACCTATTTCTTCTGGATTAGTGCTATAGTTTGACTGCTCCCCTGGACAATTGTCCAAATGAGATATGTTGGCTTTGCCCTGTTTTTGAATGTTCTATGTGTGTGTGTTTCATGCTTCTGTTTTGATTTTTTTTACTTATCATTACATTGGACTTTTATTATGTAACTCTGTAAACTGCCTTGGGCATTTGGTTCAGGATGGGAAAGGCAGGGTATAAATTCTTATTACTATAAATATTTCCATAAATATTGGTGTTCCATGACTCACAAGATCTTCATCTGCAATCAAGTTTGTATAACATTGTCAATTGTTACTTTATAGGAGCTGAAGTTCACCAACTAGTAAAGGGCCCTGGAGAGTATTTTACTCTAGAAGAAATAGAGAGGGTGAGTAGTAGCAGGAAAACATATGAAGCTGGCTTGTAGCAAGTAAGGCCACTGGTCTGCCTAATTCAGTATTGTTTGTGCTGACTAACGTCAAGGATTTTAGGCAGAGATCTGTCCCACTACTGTCTGAGACCTTCTGTTTATAAGGCCTGTGCTCTATTACTAAGTTATGCTATTCTAGACAGCATATTGAAAGAAGAAACTGAGTATGTCTACCACCAAGTAAAATCTGAAGTCCTTTCCTATGCCAACAGTGTGTATGATTATGTTGTTATGGTTGCCTCTCATAGGGCTTGGTACAGCACACTCCCTTGTTATTTTTCATCGCTCATGGAGAATCATCCACTGGAGTAGTGCAGGCACTGGAGGGCATTGGAGATCTCTGTCACAGGTCAGTGGGGTCATGGAAGTCAGAGACTATTTGCTGCCAGTGTCAGAGTCGAGGCAGAGAGGCTATAAATCCAAACTGACTGAGTGGCTGTGTTGCTCATTTACTGTGCCTCTTAAACTCCAAAATGCAGTTTTGTGTTCTTATTCAAATATTTTAACCCCCAAAAGGTGGTGGTTTGTGTTTTTATGCAGTGTAAAAACACCCCTACAAATGGATTTTCTTTCCTGGCAACAGCACAGAGAAGCAGAGAAACTGGGCACTGAGATCCAGGAAGAAGTTAGTGTGATTGAACAGCGCTATGCCTGCCAAAGACAATGTACAAAAAGATTGTGCCCCTCTTACATCACCACTGAAGGATGAGCTTGGTTAATACTATTGCACAGTCACAGCACTGCTGCAAAACATAATTACAGTGAAGCATTGTACAGATGCTCAGGATTCTTGGGAAGTACAGGTCTGGGAAAACGAAGTGAAAGATGCAATTGACATTCAGAATGAACAGGATCATTTCAAATACGTGTGTGCCTCAGTATCCATTGATTTGGTATTTCAGGTATACTATACCATGGATACTGGGACACTTATTAAAAGGTTAAAGGTAAAGGTTTCCCCACGACCGAATGGTCTAGGCAACTGTAGGGGACGGTACTCATCTCCATTTCTAAGGTGAAGAGTCAGCATGAAGGTAATGGTGTGAAGCTTCTATGGTCATGTGGCCAGCATGACTATACGCCATAGCGCACAGAATGCCGTTACCTTCCCACTGAATGCCGTTACCTTCCCACTATTTATCTACTTGCATTTTTTACATGCTTTCAAACTGCTAGGTTGGCAGGAGCTGGGACAAGCAACGGGAGCTCACTCCATCGCGTGGTCTCAAACTCCCAACCTTCCAGTCAGAAAGCTCAGCAGCAGCGGTTTAACCTGCTGTGCCACCAATAGGTTAGGGGAGCATTAAACAAATCTTTTTTACCTTGTTGCAGCAAAACCACTGATGTTCCCCTATCTTTACAAAGGCATCGCCAGTATCTACAGTTTCAGGTATCCACAAGGTGGTCCATAATGGAACCCCAGCAGATAGCGGGGCATGCCTGTACACTGAACAATGGTTGCATCTTTGCAGCTTGCAGAGGCTCAGAAGCAACATGGACAAACTGAATGGAGGATTTGTGGAAAAATGAGGGGTGCTTAACTTCTCCCTCAGTCATTTTCAGTTCAAATTAACACTCCCAGCTGCTTTTTCACCGGGGAAAAGATATGGGGGGGACAAGAATTTTCTGTCCACTCCACCTCACAGGAAACAGCAAGATTACTTTGGATTAAAAATACAAATCAAATCACAGAACCTGGTATAACAGGTAGTCTGAGCCAAGATCTCCATTCTTTCCTGCCATCATTTTAGGTATAACTGCTTGCTACTGGTGGATGCTGTGGCATCATTAGGAGGTGCACCACTTTTCATGGACCAACAAGGTGAGCAAGGTGTCAAAATCTTCACCATAACATGAACATCCATCACCCTCTTTCATTGCAAGGTTTAATAATGTTTATAGAGATGGATAGTTCCTCTGAAGTTCCAAAAGCCTGAGTTAGTTTACTATCTCCAGTAAAGGCTTAATGCTGGGCAATATAGATTTGTTGATATAGATATTTTGTGGATGGCATCCTTCTACCTGCACAGTAATTCCAGCGAAGGAATGCAGGAGTTATTACAGAAATACCTTCTGAGCCCTATGACACATTCCACATAATTGACACATACTGTACATCTGAAACTGACCAGGCAACAAACAAAGTTTAAAGATGATAATAGTGCAGATAGATAGCAAATGGGTCCAAATTATCCCTCTGTACTCAGCATCTTCCCTCCAGCAACAGCAGTAAAAGTGAACTGACAGGCTTTTCCCCCCTTATTGAACACACAGGCATTGATATTCTGTACTCTGGAGCTCAGAAGGTCTTAAGTGCACCACCTGGAGCTTCTCCCATCTCTTTCAGTGCCAGAGCCAGGTAAGCTTGACTTGTCAGATCATTATGTGATCTGTGATCACATAATGGATATGTGATGTAAACAGGATATGTGATGTATTATCCATGTCTACGGGAGATGATTTTGTTGTTGTTCAGTCGCTAAGTCGTGTCCGACTCTTCGCGACCCCATGGACCACAGCACGCCAGGCCTCCCTGTCCTCCACTAGCTTCCTGAGTTCGCCCAATTTCATATTCATTGCTTCGGTGACACTATCTAACCATCTCATCCTCTGTCGCCCCCTTCTCCTTTTGCCTTCAATCTTTCCCAGCATGAGGGTCTTTTCTAAAGAGTCCTCTCTTCTCATCAGGTGGCCAAAGTATTGGAGAGATGATACACCTTGATAAAAGGAAACAATGGGTAAACAACTCCTTTTTTCCCACCCAAAGACATTGTCAGGTTGGATCCAAGATGCATTTCCCCATCTGGTTGGGGAACACAGAAAAGCTGTTTTAGAGCAGCTGTCTCCAAACCAAGAGACTGCTGCAGCAGGGAAAAGCATTCCTGGTGCAAATGGCACTCTGTTCTGCCAGGAGCGTTTCTGAAGACCCAGACTACAGTCCCCAGGGGTCTTTGCGGCTAGCCGCTCCCAGTCTGTGTAGAGTGCCACACAGAAGGGCCTGGCAGCAGTGATCCCGGGCACTGCACTTGGGGTCTTCGGAAGCGTCCCCTGCAGAATGGTAAGAGCCATTCACACTGGGGAAGGATGGGGCAGACGCAGGATCCAGCCTGTAAGCCAGAGTTTGGCGACACCGGTTGTAGAGCATTGTGTTTTAAAAAAAGTGATGCTAAAGCAGAATGTTTTCTTCTACCATGTATAAAAAATGGCAACTTCTTGTGCAAGCATGACAGCTGGCCTGTGTGAATTGTAAAATGTTTTCCTTCCACATGCAGTTCTTCAGACCCACCCAACCCATTATACTAGATAAGCACATCAAAATCTACTGCACTTCTTGCAAACTCCAAGCCAAGGTACTTCATATTGAGAGGTCTACAAAATCTCCTGCTTGCTTCTCACAAAAGGGTTCACAATCCTGGCTTTGACGATCTTGAGGGACTTGCTAGAAGATTTTGTCAGCTGATAACTTAGATTCAGGGTGCAATCCTCCCAACCCACAGTTTGGGAATAACTGTTCTAGTAAATATCAAAATTGCTTCCTCATATTCTCAGCCATTTCATTTCCTGTTCAGATTAATTGTCCATAGGATCCAATTATCATACATTTGTTATACAGCAGGCTTCAGCTTTTCCCTCGGCTGGTATATGCTTCACGTGCAATCAAAGTATCATTTACAGAAGGATCGCTGATGCGAAGGGTGTAGTTCACAGTTTGATCTTCTAAAGTGCTCAATATTTTCTTTCCCATTTTATCAGGATGAAGATTCATAGTAGGAAGACAAAACCAACTTCCTTCTACCTGGACATGGAAGAGCTGTGTAAATACTGGGGCTGCGATGACAACTTAATAAAGTGAGAACTCATCCTATAGCTCTTCTTCAAGTCACCCTTCCCACCACAAAAGTTTTGTGATTGCCTCAAACAAGGGACAACACGCTGGACTGTCACCCATCCATACACTTGCACTGTACTCCAACCAGGAGAAGTGCTCAAAGTAGCCCTGCATCTCTCCATCCTGCCATGGGGGAGGAAGCAGCTGCAGGGCAGGTTTGAGTGAACAAATGGCAGAAAAGGAAAGCAACTCTCAATTGTAGCTTCCAAAGCTGTTTTGCAGGATAAAAGGCAAACGATTAGATGTAGGGGAAGAAATCACACACATCATTGTAGGATGAACCGCAGGAGCACTTGAAGTATCAAAGAAAAACTGGGCAAGATCCCATTTGAAATTGTTTCTTGATCTTACAGAGAAATCAGTACAAGCCTTCCTTTTCTTATCCCTATTCATTTTCTTATCCCAGCTCCCCCCTCCCCGCCCCCACTAATGGAGTGGGATAGGTAAATAAAATGTTAGATTATGAAATGGTGGTTTATTTGGCATACAGCAGCTAAGTATGTGCGCTATGTATTGCAGGTATCATCATACTGCACCCATCAACACATTCTTCTGTCTGCGAGAGGCCTTGGCAATTCTTGTAGAAAAGGTCAGTCCTTGCAAGAATCTATAAAGGTCTACAGGTTGAAAAGGGGAAGGGCAATTTAAAAATGCTGACACCAAGCTACTTCTGGTGTTGTGTTAGATTTGAGATTTAGAACAACTTCAAAATTTTATGTAGCCATCATGTGGCATGGTTACATTCCACTGGAGCTATTGCAATAGGAACAGGATTTTCTGCAATAGACATGTAAAAAGGTTTATGCAGTGGACAAACCTTGGTGAGCCAAATTAGGGTTGAAAAGCACATGGTCACATGATTTTAGGAATACCATCTGCCCTATGCATGTTTTATGGAAAAATACTGAATACTGCTGGACCCTGATCATTGTGAAATATTTGGTTCATTATGTACTGGGCCAGTGTTAATATTGTTCAGCAGCTGCAGAGGATCCCAAGGGCACACTGCTAACCCCCAAAACCAAGTGCAATCCTGGGGTGGGGGTCTAGTGCCCAGCAGCACACCTACAGGCGTGCACCCTGCCAACTCCCTCCTGCAGCCTTTCGTGGCTCTGCAGGGCTGCCTGCCCCTCCAAGTAGCAGCAGGTGGCCCTTTGAAGTGCACCTGGCTGCTCTTCAAGCAGCCACAAAGTTGCTTCTCAGAGCGACCAGCGGACGTGTCTGGCTCCTCGGACAAGAAGCTTCATGGAGCAGCCAGCAGGCAGCCCTGCAGAGCGTGCCTGGTTGCTCCGAGAAGTGGCTTCTCAGAGCAACTAGGTGCGCTCTGAAGGGCTGTCCATCCGTTTTCAGAGGGGTGGGTTGGCCCTTCGGAGCCACTTCCCAGAGTGCTCTGTTTCAGTGGTGGGGCAGGCATTGTCACTGCCCTCCCCTAGCCTAGCACCCGGGGCATTTGAACCCCTTGCCTCCTCTCAGGTCTGCTACTGCCCAAGACCATTTCTATGTCCTTATGCTTTGTGTGACGGCAGCAGGGCAATTCTGTTTAGGCCCACCAAAATGGGGGCACATAGATTGGCAAGGGCCCCTGAAATGCTAAGATACAGGTGCTAAGATACAGATGGACCATTGTATCCATGGATACTGTATACACAATTTCAACTATCCATGGATGGAGGGGCGGGTCTTACCTTCCTTTACTTTTACTTTGGGGCACTAAAAAAACTTCCTTGCTTTTCCAGGTCAGTAAAAAGGAATGTGATGAGCAAACAGGCAGAAGGCAAACAGATTAAGGCTGAGACTGCTAAAACATTAACAGGCAGAAGATTCCTGTCGATGTTTTGGCAGTCTCTCCCTGGTTGTCACATTCCCATTTAGCGACCTGTAAAAGAAAAGCAAGATCAAAGGAATGTAATAGGCAGGGGAGAACCCTTAACATAGGGTTCCCTCTTATCTAGTTTCAGGTATCCAGTGTGGGTAGGGGGAGCGAGGGGAACCCTGCGGATACTGTATTGTACTGATTTCACAGGACATCACTACCTACCAAGTGATAAAAGAACCAAACATAGCATTTTAAAAGATTCCATTTTTCATCCCATCATGCATGCATGCTATCAATAGGGCCACTACACCAAAATGCCTGCAGGTGAAAGGACCTTTTGTTTTCCACACAGGGGTTGGAGAGTTCCTGGAAGCTTCATAAAGAGAATAGTCTGTACCTGTGTGAAGGGCTGCAGAAGCTTGGCCTCCAACTCTATGTGAAGGAACCGGTAGGACTGAGGTTGCCATTACTTGCGTAGAATTCGAGCAAGATATATAAATTGCCTGTGCACTGCGACTTACTTGAATTGCTTATGGCAGGGGTAGGATGGAAAGGAAAGAAAATCTCTGTAATTGCAGACTGTATTGCTAATTGCTAAGCTGTAAGGGGGCCGCAGAAGGAAGACAGACAACAGGATTGCTGAGTTGAAGGTAACTTGAACACAAAATACGTGCTTTTGGTGTGTGGGACATTCATCCCACTTGCAGCTCTGGTAATCAGGCTGTTGTATTATTTCAAAAACCTGCTCAACCAGACGTGACAACGGATAGGGGTGGGGTTATTTTGGGTGTGTGTGTGTGATATGTTTTCCAAAATTTATTGATTAAAATAGCAAATTGTGGTGTTATGTATTTGTATTCTACATTCTCATTCCAAGTTCTCATTTTTATTAATTTTAATGCTTTTAAAGAGTACTAGGTAAATTACAGGTGATATAGTATCAGCAGATGCAGTCACAGTATTATTTCTAATTGGAAATGTAATTTATTTTAATGTCTAGAAAATACCTTAAAACACCAAAATGCAGTGTTTTGTGTTTTTATTTGGCTATTTTACGCAGATATTTAAAGGCGGTTATTAATGCCCAAAAGGCAGTTTTCAACAAAAAACTCACCCCTAACAATGGGGTAAAAATGTGATATGAAGCTTCGAGAGAATTTTAATCTTAATTATTTGGAACACCAGCCTAACACAGAACTATGTTGACAAGCCAGCTACATAGTTGGTTAAAAAGCACTACTGCACATTTGACTCCCAATGTCAGAGGGAGGGAGGAAAACATCGAGATATTGGTGGGGGAAACTTTCACCCAAATAGTGCAGCTTGCAACAAATCCTGCGGAATTGTTTTCCTAAATCCAGAATTGCTCCTCTAAAGTTCTGAATTCTTTTGCTTTGTTTTTCAGCATGCCAGGCTTCCAACAGTCAACACGGTCTTAGTGCCTGATGAATACGATGCCATGGAAATCACCACATATATTATGAAAAATTACAAGATTGAGATTTCGGGAGGCCTGGGTCCCACCGCAGGCAAGGTAGAGAAACAAGCTCATATGGGAAGAATTTGTAAGGTTACAATGCAATAGTTTTGCAGAAATGGCAATCTGGCTTCTGTACCAGGAACAATGTTTTATAAACCAGAGACCAGGGTATTAATTCCAAATTACATTCTCCTCCCCCCCCCACACCTTATCTAAAGGTTCTATTCTGGACACCTTTATGTAAGTTGCATTTTAGGCAAGTTGGAACCAGGCCATGCAAGAGGAGCCACTCATGCTCTGTAAACCAAGCTGGAATTGTTCCTGGAGAGCCCCAATCGTCAAGGCACAGTGATCTGGCTCCTTGCTTTCTCCCTTCACTCCCTCCTTCTCTGGGAAGGCAATGGGCCAGACTGCTGTACCTGAGGATTGGGACACAGCAATCTCTTCCTCTGCACAGGCTCTTTAAACAGAATAGGAAATGTGGGGCATTCTGGGAACTATTCAAGCTTACAAAGCAAAGCGAGTGATGGATTTTACACAGTGAAGAACCTGGATAGCCATCCCGCATAGTCCAAACATGATGTAAAACTGAAATTGTTAAAGTGAATTGTTCGATGTAGACAGCACATCAAACCATTTTATCCAAAACGTGATGTGGAGGAATGCTGACAGTTCTCCACCTCTCAGCCTAATCTCTCTTGCAGGTTGTTGTGAGGCTAAAGAGAGCTTTATGCTATTCGAAGTGCATTTTTTTAAAGAAAGAAATGCAATAAATGAAAACTTGCTGAATACCTTACTTATGCTCAAGCAATGCCAGAAAGCAACAGCCTTATATCTAGTCCAATTGAGTTCAGTATCTGAATAGAAATCACAACATAAATGAGAAATATGGCCACTATCTATATATAAAAAAGGACGTGTGTATGTATGTATGTTCCGCATAGGCTTGGGAAAGCCTCAGCGACCCTGGAAACTACGGATTCAACGCCAATTTCGACCATTTTCACATGGGGCCCCCTGCGCACCCCCACCCCAGGGGCGCTAGGGGGCCCTGACCCCCGCAGTGTTTGTCGCCAGGCTGCAAGGCATGCACATGCGTGGCGGGCGAGAAGGGGTGCAAAACTCAATCTCTGGAAGATCATTTTGTTACCTGGGCAACACCGGCTAACAAAAAGCTAGTTGTTTATAAGAGGAGGGCTTTCTAAGGGAATGAATTATTGAATGCACATTATTCCAATTCGATACTTTTTTCTCATTACCAGGTACTTCGAATAGGGCTGATGGGCTACAACTCCACTAAATTCAACGTTGACCAAGTTCTCAAAGCCCTGCAAGATGCCCTCCAGCACTGTCTCAAGAACAAACTATGAAACCCCACCAAAGAAGTTTTGCTCATATCTATCTCTACCCTCCTTCGTGTCAATTTACATAATGCCACTATTGGTCAGCGTTCCTTCCACTCCATTGCTTCAGCCCTTCATAGTGTACATGGCAAGGAAGCCTCTTCTATTGAACAGAGGAACTAGAGGCTGTCAGCAAGGCTGAAGATGCAAGTAAGGCAAGAAACCAGAAGGCCTTTCCACCCAAATCACTCACTATTCTCCCCAAGCCCTTCCCATAACTGCAATGTAATTACAGTACAAGCCTACGGTTCACGCGGGAGTAAACATTGTTTTTAGTACATATTCCTCTACGAACAGCAACCTAATAAAGTTATATGCAGTTTGTTCCCTTAAGGCTGAAGGGTTGTAGGAGAATGTGTGTATGCATAAGCAAGTGCTGTATGGATGTTATTGGGAGCAAAAAAGAATGACCGGATGTATGCAGCAGTGCCCAAACTGGCATATGTGCATGCACACATTTTTTGTGGTCCATCGGTGTGACAGGTGAGCTTAAGATTCCACACTGACCCTTTGCCTTTCCCACTTCAACTTCACTAATTGTGCTGGGATATTGTTCCTACCTTTTCTATTCCTAGGCAGCAGCAGTAGGGAAGCTGCCTTCAACTCAAACTGGATGCACTTAGGGACCCATCTCTCACCCACATGCATGAACTGTGAAACCCCGCAGTTTGATGGCGCAAACAACTGCACTGGGGGCAAAGCAGATGTCTCTGCTCTGCAGCTTCCCCTGTTACATTTATACACAGGCAGAAAACAAGCTCAAATCATGCCCCATGCTATACTGCAGATTCTGCCTCCTTATGTTCCTTGTAACAAGCTCTTATAAATTTATTGAACACAGCAGGGACATTGGAACATGGCCTCCAAAAACAACTAAAAGGATCTTCATGAAATCCTTTGCAAACAATTGTACAGGAGCAAGAGAAAATAGATCAAACAAGCAGCATCCACAAAGAATGTGTCATTCACATATTTCATGGAGAGTTCACAGCAGACTGTTAGGTGGAAAGAGATGCAATTTCTACCAACATAAAAATTTTGTTTTTAATACTACACCATCACAATAGAACCAGTAACTGTCAAGAATAGCTCTCATGCAATAAAGTAGTAACTTTGGTGCAGTTGTTGGTAAAAACAATTGTGCAGGAAAAGCCATGACATATTTACAATAGTTATTCGATCTCCTTTGTGAACTTTGTTATTTTTTTGTTGAAAAGTGTTAAATTTTTTGTTAAATATTCTTCCTATTAAGACTAGATTCAGACAATAGTTTTCAAGCAGCTGAAATTAGCATAAGAGAGCCATCATTCTCTGTGGTGTGTGCACAATATTGGTCTTTGTTCAAACAGATCTTGTACAATTTTTGAAGTACACAAATACATCACCATAAGCAAATTATGACTACTGTACAATCGTCAATGCCCTGAAAAACTGAGTTGCCTCCAGCCTACCAGAGATGAATTGGCTGAAATTATAAAAATCAAGCTCAAGCTAGGCATTCACCTGAAGTCATATTTTATACAATGAAGACGCAGCGCTAAGCCACATGGGGACAGAAAGAAATGTTTATGAGGTTTAGGTGTTTGTGGCCCTGATGTAATGAAAGTACAGCCAAGGGGCTCCAAACAGAACTAGGCCCATTAAAGTGGAAATGGAGCTAGGTTTCTATGGCAAGAAAGAAAGTACTGTATATACACATTTATAACAACTGTTCTAAAGCATCTTTCTTTTTTGGCCATTATACTCCTGTTCCTTTGCCCTTGCATGAGAGATCAAATGCTGGATTTGTTACATTCCTGGGATTGACAATATGCTTCCCCCTCCCTAGCACTACTTGCTCAAAAGGCAAAATTCCTAAAGTTTCTGTTTATGCTGATATTAATAAACTTTGTAATGAGCAGTGTGTGGTTATTTTCAAACTATATGCAATTAACGTTTTGTATGACTTGGGTTATTTTTACTGTATCTTTGAAACTATTCAAAATGAGCCAGAGCCTGCCACACCCAAAACATAAAATGTACTTCTGAGGACAGATCTACATCTCATTCCCTTCCTGTTTTGCAAATTGTCTTTAAATACAAGAAGCTGTTTCCTCAAGAGACTCACCCACCGGTAACTGCACCCATTAAATTATACTTATCAACCTAGAGCTCAGCTCTTTTCCCAATACAAGTGGCTCTGTGTAAAATACATGCCCCCATGCTTGTTTTGCTTTATTGAAATAATGAATTTCTCTTTGCAGAGGATATGTGGATAAAGGCCGATGTCCTCCTGTTTCATTTGTTCTGCCCCATTTCCTCATTGCCAGATTCACCTCCTTGCACAGGTGATTGTAAGAGCTACACATTGGCAAACTACTACTACTAGAAATCTGACCAAAAACCTTTTCCTTTTTCAAAAACACAATGAGCATCACCAGTACCTCACTGATAAGGGCCATAACTGATCAGTAGGAGGTGTCCTGCTGGCCACCCATATGCTTATGTAAAGTCTATAGCAGTGCATAAAATGCCACAGCCCCCCCTTGCCATCTCCCCCCCCCAACAATCCTCTGAATGACCTAGAGACTCCTTTCATGACTTTCATGACTTAGCTTTCATGACTATTATTAGTATGGCCATCCTCCAGTTATTATTAACAGCATTTGGCAGCTGACCTCCATCTCTTTGCTGCTTATCCCAGTTGACACCTTTGCCCTCTCACAGCCCAGGGATCAAGAGTTACTCTCATGGCTCTGTTCTTCACAATAGCCTATCAGCTGCATCAGTCTCCCACCAGACTGTAACCAGAGTTACTGCCATTTAGCTTCTTTGGGCAAGGCATAGCTTAATCTCCAGACCACACCTCCTATTAATGTATTATGAATTTTTCAAATGACAATTGGAATTCTTTTTTACAGGCTACCCTGACATCCTTCTAACCAGGTTTATTTGAAATCTTTAATCCAGAATAGTTAAATGTGATGGTCTTAGGCTACTACAGGCTTCAGAAGATGATTTTCAACATCTCTTTTCTGTAAGGCACCCTAGTTTATTTGATAGAAAAACACAGGATATAAATCATGAAACAAAAATGAAAGACAGCGGTATGAGTTAGTGGGCCAAGATAATTTTAGGGACATAGTGTAGAATTCCCATCCTACACCTAAGTCTACACCTAAAAACAGGAAGGAACTGAATATAGCTGAGGTTCACTTCCCTTGCTTATTCAGGACACCTGGATCATTTTATTAATGCATTCCTCCATACCAACAGGACAACAACCTTTGACATGGAAGCACTTTGTTCCCTGTTCAAAACATACTCTGTACAATGCAAGTTAATTTAATTCAGGTTACGTATACTGGTGTAAGCAAGGGGATGTGCCTGGAGATCTTGGGGATCACTTCAAGCTCCAAAAACGTTATAAGTTTTTTGGGGTTTTATTAAGTAAAGCAGTTATTACTGATATAACTGTTACAAGAGTTTGGCAGAATCACCAAAAATAAGTCAATTACAGTTCAGCAAACATGGGGAAAAACTACTGCATATACTAATGTGAAGTTGATCTCATGGATAAGTCAAGGGGATGTTTTAAGCAAAAAATCATGGAATTTGCTATGACCCATGGATAAGTCAAGGGTAAACTTTAAGGATATATGCAATTCTTTTAATTAGATATTTTGTCTGATTTTACCCAACACCAGATCCTGACAAATGACCTGCCAGCAATTGTTACAGTCTACCTATTTACTGAAGAGAAGTAAAGAAGTGTAAGGTGCACTTTCATTTAATACAGAATACTAAAACAAGCCTGTGAGCCAGAAAGTGCCTTTCTTGTTGCTATAATCTAAGAGCTGTTTAAAGTGGCTCTATATGTCTTTTGGAAATCTTTCAGAGTCTTCAGTGACTCCAAGTAAATGGTGGGCAGATGACATACTAGCTCTCCCCCTCCCTGCTTTGCCTGCTGGAAAGATTTTTCCAAGTGCTCCCAGGAATGGGCAGGAGAGTATGAAGTGATGGGATAGGAGACTAGCGCTGCCTACACTAAGCAAAAAGCACTAAGCCAGCCTTCTAACTGGCAAGTAAACAATGCCAGCTGCTCCCTTTGCAGGCAGCATCCTGTTCTCCCTTCATCTGTTTCTCACCCCAACCCCCCTCACCATCTAAGCAGCTCCTGTTTGAAGCTAAGGCCTTACCAACTATTCAGCGGCTGTGTTCAGCAGCCCCCATTTGTAGCCTCCCCCAAAGACCTGTTTGGAGTAGTCTTTTCTTGACAGTATAGGGCAAAGCAGCACCCTAAAAGCAACATGGGGTGGTTACAGGTCTGTTATGCAGCCTGCCCTGCTCTACAGGAGGTCTAGGGCCTTGCTCCATCCACCACATGACTCA
This sequence comes from Lerista edwardsae, assembly GCA_029204185.1. Taxonomy (NCBI): domain Eukaryota; kingdom Metazoa; phylum Chordata; class Lepidosauria; order Squamata; family Scincidae; genus Lerista; species Lerista edwardsae. The sequence continues at coordinate 28,906,047 of JAJKFI010000002.1, forward strand.
ACACATTTACCGTATTAACCTGTGTATAAGTCAACTTCAAATTTATCTGGGCAATTTTAATGCACAAATTGTTTGACTTACACACAATTATATAACACAGATTGTTGAGTAAGAAGTAAAAGGTATACACAAAATAAGTGTTGTCGAAAACAGACTAGTAAATGGTATTAGCTGCATGGTTCAAAGCCTGCTTCTCTTCACACTGTCCTAGAACTACTAATACACACCCCAAGTATTACACCATCAAACCAACACTCAAAATTATAAAGCAACCATTAATATTCCTGAACAGTTATAAACTGTGGCTGATTCTTGCATTAACTACTAAAAGAATTAGGAAAAAGACATTTAAAATTAAAGGTGAAGACCCTTACCTAATTTTAAGAATTTGTGCAAACCTTAGTTTGGACTCTAATCATGACAACTTTGGGTAGAATTCTGAGAAAAACCCCTCATCTCTCTGAATGAACTAAGACACTAATAAAGTTTAGCTAGTTGTGCATAGACTCAATTCTTACTGCCTTCCCTATGCTTAAAAACATAGTTGCACTAATTTTTTCATTAATACAACAAAAAATAAAATAAAAATGGGGCCAAGCCATGTGAAATGTGTTTTCCAGTAAAAGGTCTTTTTTTTATTTACAGTGCTTTTTTCTATTTGTACATATTTATAGCAACATCAAAAAGTATTCACAATGCTTCACTGAGTGCAAAATGCCACTTCATCACTACCATCCTAATATTTAACCAACTTTTTTCCCCAAACGTTACCCAGATTGTCTTAGCATAATTTCTATCCTTCTGGTACATACAGGGCAATACTATTAAAAAAAAGTAACCTCCAAATTGTGAAGATGAAAATTTGCACATCTCAGCTGTCTTCACCACAGAAGACATACCTACTATTTCAGAGCAAATGGATATGCATATGGGTGATATAGGCATCACAACAACATTGGAAGTGCATGTGTAATAACCCAGAGTGCAAAAGCAGCAGCGAGGCCAAAGAAGCCCTCCCCTCTCCCTACCCCTTGCTCTGGAGAGTGGTTTTGGATAAATCCGACAAGGAAGTGATTTTTCTCAGTATTATTAAGGCTACAGTCACTTTAATGACTTAAATAAGGCTTTGTCTCTGAGGTACTAGTTAGCAGGTGGGCACACTGTGCAGACCTACAGAAATCCAACCCCAACAAGCTTGTAGCAATGACACTGAGAAATGACATCACTTACTACTATCCCTGAATTACTATTACTTACCTTTCAGAGTAAACCAATGCATTTAAAACATACATAAAAACTCTAGTTTTTATTTTGCTGTCTCCCTCCAGCTTATCAATATTTCCAACAGGGCCCCAAATGCTTCATGTTTGCTATGACATAATCAGTGTGATGCAATGCAATGCAACAACACATGTGAATGTTCAGTAATTAGAAATGATTCATTATCGTTATAAATAAAGACTTGGGATGGCAAAAAATGGTGAGTGAAATGAGACCCTTGGCCTCTGGACTGGCACTTTTCTTCTTGGACACAGATGTCTGTGGGCATGGACGACAAAACAATTTGGGGAGCCAGAAGGCAAGAGGTTGATGGCAAGCATTTTGCAGAATTAAAAATCTCATATTAATCCTGCTGTCTTCTGATGCAGGAAATCTTTAGTCCCACCATCATGCACTTCTGGAACAAAACCAGGAAAGGGGGGGCTGGATTTGGGATCCGATTTGCAGTCTCTTCTCAGGTTTTCTATCAGATTCCAAACAAGAGCAGCCAGTTTTCACTACAATATCCATCACAGTTTCTCTATGAATGACGCAGAGTTTAACTGAGGCAGCAGTGGCACTGGCACAGGGAACTAGTTTTTCTTGCTGGGTAAGCCCAACAGGTATGATTTCCACAAGTTCAACCTTGGTATCATCTAAAGGGCCCACCTTGGGCTCTCAGAATTTTGCTGTACCAAGTCCAGGGAGCTGGAGCTAGTAACACATGGCAGTAGGAGGCTAGCTTTTGTCATATTACATGTGCCACCAGTCATCTAGATCTCACCTCATTTTGTTTCAAAAGAGGAAGTACAGGTACATTTAGCTGAGGTTTAACAAATGCATATATTTTACTTAAAAACATTCATCTGTTCAAAATAAACTTCATGGGACAAAACTGTTTTTTAAATAACATTTCAATTCAAATCGTATATAATTCTTTAAAGTTTTCATACAGCAAAGAAGGATTAACCCTTGAAAATCTGTAGAAAAAAACACAAAAAAGGAAAACAAGCTCTGAGGTATCACACCCACCCAAGCAGCCATACACTGGCTGTGGTATAAGCAGAAAATTGTAGGCCCAAAGGGAAAAAAAAGATGATTGATTGTTCTAGTAGAGTTCAGGCAGCTCAGAAAAATACACTCCAGAATAGTCTTCTGAGTAAGGGAACTACCTCAATAAAGTCCTCAAGTGCATTGGAGACCTGATCACTTAAACTGCTCCTGCCAAGCAGCTCCCTGCACCTGAGAGAAATGCAGCCCAAGGTGCCTTGTGCAAAAGGTAAGGAATTAGGTGCAGCTATTTCCCGTTATTCCTCATTACATAACTTTGAGAGTTGTACAAAAGTTCCATTAGTCTTTGATCATGCAAGATACTGCTGGAGTGCTGTCTTTGCCCTGTAAAGAGAAACGCCATATCAGTCGGTGGAAAGACTAAACAGCACGCATGCAGTAGAAGGTTCTTAACAAGGTCAGTAACACAGCAGCAGGTTGAAGTACTGCAACTGCAGTTCACCCGAGATCTTTCACAAAATTAAGGTCAAACTTTCTCCTGAAGTTCCCTAATAGAATGCCTGAAAAATGAAGTTGCCAACAGAAAACAGACTTCTATTCCAAACTAAAATGGACCACAAAGAAGTCACAATATTTCAGGAACCAATGCATCTCTAGATATGCTATATGTCAAGCTGCTGCTCCATAAAAGCAACTGAAATAAATTACAGTTGTTTTCAGAAAGTCTATGTAAGGCTTCTGAAATACACAAAACCCTGGAGGAGACTTTCAGCTTAGGAAGAAATAGTTCTGGGATGAGAAGCACATAAAAACATGTACTGTAGACACTAGTTAAGTATTTCAAGAAAAATTAGACATCCTGCAAGTAAAGGCAGCTTTTAGACTGTTATTTAATATTTGTGCTGCCACTTGTTGGGGTGGGGCACAAGATAGATCACAGTAGATCTACAGATTTATGTTAGCATGTCTAGGTCGAAAGAAGAGAGTAAAAACCCGACCCCTATGTAGTTTTAAACCAAAGTACTGTACATAGCACCAAAAGATTTGCCCAAGGACATTTCACATACATAGATACAGTATTGGTGAAAGAGGAACAATTCTCAAAAAAAAAAAAATCAAATAGCAACAATATAATGCCTTTTCGCAAATAGCTCTGAACAGCCAACTCCAAGAGTACAAAAAAATCTACCCTCATCTACATATTGCCTGCATGTACACACATCTTAAAACAGAACAAAGATTTTTCAAATTTGGTTTTGGAGACTTTTTATACTTACTTGTCACAAAGATTTGGATCTGGTGACTGACTCAATTTGTGTAGAATATCTACTATTCCAATATCTCTGAGTTTATCCTGACGTTCTTGGGAACCTAATTTAGTAAAATTACATATTGTTGAAACACATTACTATGTGATTTGCCAAGACTTAAAGGGCACTAAAGAATATAGTACAGTGCAATACAAAAGGAACTCTTGAGGGGCAAGGACTCTCATCCGGCTCCTATGGTGGGTCACGACGCACCACGTTGGGAACCGATGATCTAGACCAGAGGTCCCCAAACCTTTTTGTCCTGTGGACCACTTTCCGAATTATTTTTTTGCCATAGACCCCCTGCCTGCCTAATAGTAAATTTTCCTAAACTTTATGTCATCAAATATGTTTTTCACAGCTGACACAGTGCTGTTCACTTTGATAGGGCTTTGTAAAAAAAGAAAACCAACTTAAATTTTTTATTCAGACCTTTATTGAAACAATTACATTAAAAATTTAAAAATCCTATTTATAATTGCCTAATTTAACATGTCCGTGCACACCCACAGTTTGCAATGAACATTGCAGCCCTCCAGTTTTCAATAAATATTGCAACCCCCGCACCTGCCGTTTTCAATAAATATTTCAGCGTACCCCCTAGTTTTCAGTAAATATTGCAGCCTCCCAGTTTTTAATTGCAGCCCCCCCAGGCCCCTTTATTTCACTAACCTCTAGAAATACCTTCATCCTTGCTCTTCTTGCTTCTCTGCGTGCTCTCTGCCTTCTGAATGACGCTGAGGCGACCTTGGGGTCACGCCAGCGTCATTCATATGGGAGGGAGGTGCTGCGGAGGAGTCAAGCTCTCCGGCGGTAGACTCCCTGTGGATCCCGGCGCTGTGGCGCAAGTTTTGTTTTTTTTTAACATGCGTCGCAGAGCCAGGATCCACAGGGAGTCTGTGTAAGTAAGGTGATGGAGCTTCCTCTCCTACCCCCTTTGTTCAATTTGCAAGAATAATAACAAAGTCCAAAACTTATCGTACCTACTCATATAATTATTTCAAATTTAAAATATCTACTTAAAAAGTTTACGAACCGCCTGAAATAATGATTTCGATGGGTGGACCCCCATTTACATATCGTGGACCCCCCCAATTTTTTTGTCGCTGACACGGACCCCCTGAAAGTCAAAATCGACCCCTGGGGGTCGATATCAACCACTTTGGGAACCATAGATCTAGACAATACACAGAAACAACATATCTGCTCACCTTCTTCTTCATTCCATATAAGATTAGATACACAAAACATGGCAGCCAGCTGAAGTTTAGCATTTGAGTGACTCTAAATGGAAACATACACATTTTAATGATTATACTGCTTTAATGCTGTTTTGTTTTTATCTGCCCTAACGTGTTTGATTTAATTTTAATTATGCTCAATTTTGAAGTTTACCTTTTAAGCCACCCTGGAAAACATTTTACACTGAAAGGCAGGATTATAAGTACATTAACACCATTCTGAGTGGAAGCTGTTCTCTAGGGTCTCAGGCTGTACTGTAGTACTTCCAGGAATCCAAGGGTTGTTGGTACTTCCAAACCATCCAAGATTGTTTTAACAGGAGATGTCAGGGACTGAGGCAGGGACTGAACGTCTGGCAGGCAAAGCAAGGGCTCTTCCAAATGAAGTATAGCCCTCCAAATTTCTGGTACAAAAAAAAATTATGAAACACATATTACCTACCATGTAATACTTAATTTTTTGCAAGATATCATCATTTGTCATAATAAGCTCCTTTGCTGTTGTTCCATCTGCTATGTTGGCAAGTATACATAACGTCTGGGGAAGGAGAAAAAGGGTGAAATCAATATATTACGACAATCTTTGAATGGTATTTTCATGACTATTTCAACAATTTTGTTGACATTCTATGATGTTCCCTCATAATGCCTCACAGTTTGCTCGCCTCTAAGACAAGTATCTAACACTCTTGTGGTGGTAAGCAGTAGTGTATATGGTGATGAAACAGTGAAGACCTAAACTCTTGCTGAAGTTACAATTACTAGAAATGATCTCTTCATGGGCAATTGTAACAGTGCGGTTGTGAGCATGAATTTCAAGTCTGAACTGTCAGCTGCACAATTTCAGTTTCCCCAGACCTGGAAAAACACTACACAATTCAGATTCTCAAAAGGTTCCTGAAAATAGCATCATGCTTATTTTTAATAAGTTGTCATGATGAAACTGATTGCTTAAACAAGGCTGCATCACAGAGCTCAATGCCGACTGTATCACACAGATAAAGGGTTTCAAAGGGTGTTAATGCAAAGTGTACAACACAGATTGTTCTTACATAGGCCAGTGCATATTCAGCATTTGCATTATGCAAGACACATGAAACAGCATCCTGAGTTAATCTTCCTCTGCAGCAAGAGTGCTCCTCTTTTGGAGCAAGCAACTCCAGAAAGTATTACAGGCACGGGTATCCCTTATCTGGAATTCTGAAAACCAACGTATTCCGAAAACGGCAACTTTTTTGAGCATCAACATTGATACTGTAAGTGGAAAATTCCACGTGACTACATGTGACAGGTCACATGCAATTATTTAAAATATTGCATAAAATTACCTCAGTACTATGTGTATAAGATGTATATGAAACATAAATGAAGTTTATGTTTAGACCTGGGCCTCATCCCCAAGACATCTCATGAGGTCAGTGATGGCGACCCTATGACATGCATGTCAAAGGTAACACA
>JAJKFI010000002.1:28912336-29010431 GCA_029204185.1 Lerista edwardsae
GAGGTCAGTGATGGCGACCCTATGACATGCATGTCAAAGGTAACACACGGCAACGTTTGGGGTGACACACCAGCAATCACCAATACCTGACAAAAACTGAGCTTGTTTTACTCATTTCTCATTTTTGTAATTATTTGATGTTTCTTTATATAATACATAACACCACACATGATTGGACTGTATTTTTGGTTTACATAAATGAATATAAAGAATTGTTTCTCTTTTCTTTGAGAGGGGGGGTTGACACATCAGCAGAGTCAAGTTAAGCATTTTCCTAAGTTTTGACATACCGAACCTAAAAGGTTTGCCATCACTTCATTAGGTATATGCAAGTATTCCCAAATACAGAAATATCCAACATCCAAAACACTTCAAATTTTTCAGATAAGGGATGCCCGACCTGTACTATACACTGAACATAGCATTCCAAGTATCTTAGCCTTCATCTATTTTAAGCCTGTTTCCAGGCCTTAAGGCTGTAAAGATAGTTTTGAAAGTGTGAGTGTTATGTCTAGGAACTGGGGTGGGGGAAAGAAAAAGTGAACAAGGGGGCCAAACTCAACGTCCACTAGTCAGGGTTTCAGTGCTAGATATAAAAAATGGAGACCTACAAGGAACTTCACTAAGAGGAAAGATCTTTCAAGTCATAGGCTAAGGGACCTTGGGGAGGCAGGAAATGCTTCCTCTACTTCCCTCATACACCCCTCCTCAGCAATCAAATAATCACAGATGCTTTTGCTGAGCTGAAGGGAAGCAAACAAGCAGCAAGCTTGCTTCTCTTCAGTCACACAAACTTTCAGCCCTGACAGCATATATATGCATCCCCCAGCAGTTTAGGAAGTTTTGTTTTTGGATTTACTTTTAAGGCAAGATAAGGAACCCTGCAAACCTCCCCATCTCCCATTTTGGACCTTCCATGTCTACATACTTATATATAGTAGGTAAACAGTAGACAATCAATGTGCAATACCCAAATATATCAAGTTATATTATAGAAGCTATCAAATCCAAGTTTGAGACTAATAATGTGGATATCATGGCAAACGGAGTTTTATTTAGCATGAAGCATGCACACACTGTCCATACTCCATTATGTACAATTTAACGCAGCAGTGCATAATACCTGTTCTTTGACTTCTACGTTGTGCTCGCCTTCCAGAATGAGGGTCACTGCTTGCATGATTTGCTTTCCATGAGTACTTATTATCTGATCTATATGCTGCCAAAAGTTTCAAACTTAAAATTAGCAAATAACTCATTTAAAAGTTTAAGAGACAAGATTCACAAAATAATAATCCTTAGCTGAACATTTCTTTATAAGTCGGATTCAGAATTGATCCTATATCTGGCAAGAAACAAAGAACTCTTATTTCTGCCTCTCAAACTGTACTAGCTTTTCACTCCAAGAGGATCAAGAGAATGTGGTACCAGAATTCCAGGACAGGATTCCACCCTTGTCATTTGCACAGCTCTTTTGTACTGTAGCTTGGGCAAAGACTTATGGTTATCATGGCAGACCCAGTTCAATGTGAGGACTCTAGTATATATGCTGCTGTTAATATTGTGAAAGCAGCTTTCAAAATACTGATTTCAGAAGACTGATTTATGGTTTATACTTACAGGACGAGTAGACAACAGATTTCTAAGCAGTCCCAAAGTCTTCATTAGTACATTTACATCAGAATCAGAGAGTAACTGGAATAGCTGCTCTGTACTCAAGCCCCGTAAAATGTCTGCTTTGATCTTTTGTTCTGCTTGAAACGCCATATTCTAGGAGGACAGAGAAACCTAACATGGTATTGTAATCATTCCAATATTTTTTTTAAAAAAGAACGAAACATTGTTACATATACAGTCACCATGAGCTGTATACGAATGTAAAACACGTTTAGTTCTAACATACAAAGAGCATCTCATAGCAGTAAGCAAGCTCTCACCTTGTCTTTGAAAAACATCCTAGGGCTCACAAACTTTAACAATTCTTTTATGTTTCTTATTCCTTACAGCTTAAGTGCTGGTAATTTAGCAATTCAGTATTGGCTGAAAACTGCTAAATAAAAATTAGTTTATTGCACAGAAATTTGTCAATGAAATTGTCATTACATACACACAAAACACAGAACTCTGCTACTTAAATGAGGGTACAATCCTAACCTGGAGGTCTCCTAAACCAGGAGTCTTGCAAAGGTGCCGTAATGCGTGTTTGTACTACTCTCAGAGACAGGGAGGCTGGCACACAGGTCCTCCCTGATAAAGCGTAAATGCGCTTTACGGTGTGTTTGCAACAGGCCTGTTTGTGCTGGCCTAATTCCAGATTGGGATGTTTTATATGAGAATTTTCTTACTTTCAAAGTTACTACTGTATCTTCTTGGGAAGGAGTAGAGAAACGTGCAGATACGGAAAAATATCTGATTAATTCTTACCATTAAAGCCCAAACTCCATTCACTCGCAAAGCAAGATTGTCACTCTGGGTTAGACTACAGAGTAGTTCTATGGCTCCAGATTCTAGAATAGGCTATATTAAACAAAAAGCATTCAGTTTATTAATCAAGATATGAATTTAACCGGTCTTACATACACAAAATGTTGCATTATTAGGTGCTTGGCCTATAAAAGAAACACAATCATTTATAATTTGGTTAAGGTTCTGATAGGATTGAATATACATGTTATCAGTTATTAGTGGGGGTTCTGTTATCAGTGGGGGTTCTGCTCCCAGAACCCCTGCAGGTACCACAATTTGTGGATTTGGGCCACTCCCACCCTCCAAATCTGATTGGGGCTGGGCTCTGGTCATGTCTGGAGGGTTTTCTGAGGCTTGCAGAGGCCGTGCATGACTTCCTGTGGCATTCAAACAACCAGAAGTAGCTGGTTTTTTGCAGAAACAGGCATTCTGAGGCCTGCTGAGAGGTGCATGGCCTCTGTGGACCTCAGAAAACCCGCCAGAATGGACCGGAGCATGAAGTTAGGTTCAACTTTGGAAGTTTATGAATCTTTTCGATTCAGAATTCTTTGTGAGATCTCCCTGATGAGCTAGACCAGTGATATTCAACGACTGTGGTTCTGCAGCACATTGGCGTGCTGCAAATGGTAGAGAGGTATGCAGAGTTTGGGGAAGAGTCACTTATTATGAGGCCCATTTGAGGGAGAGCAGACCCAGTGGCATTCTTCAGTCAGCTGTTCAGATTGTGTTATTCTTTGTAAGCTTGTTATTTCTTAAAACCTGTTTTTTAAAATGCTAAAATACATTCTTAAAAAACTGATGGTGTGCCTTGATAACTGTAGTGTCTTGTCAACATGCCATGAGATGAAAACAGTTGAAGACTGCTTTTCTAGACAGTTGCTCTTGTTGATCACCTTCCATAGTTCAACAAAAATATACGACTGCTGACCACTGGTATGCCTAAGCACTATGTAGCCAATGATGTATGCGGGACTTGGATAAAGATGCAGTTGAAATAGAAGAGCAGACAACTAGATTAGGGATTCTCAAACTTATCCCTGTTGCAACCCACTTGAGGTGGAGGGTGCTGAGACCTACCTCCTTCTCTGGTGCTGGGCTTTCACAAGCCTCAGAAGGCCTCAAGCTATGCAAGCATCTGTAACCTGGAATGAACCTGGAAGTAAACTTTCCAGCTGCTTCAGGAGGCCTGCAAAGGCCTTCTAGGATCTGCATAGACCCGGCGCACCCTCCGACTGCATCCAGAGGGCTCCAATTTGGAGTCAACCAGACACAAGGGCAGATGGGAAGGCCCAACTCAGGGTCCACTGAACATCAGGTTGTGACGCACCAACATGGTCCCAATCCACAGCAGAAACCTGGTTCATTCCATTTGTGCCATTCTAGCTGCTGAGTGCAATCAAGCAGATTTTAGGTGGCAAACAACTTGGTAAATCTAGGCACTCTTTACTTAGAGCAGTGATTTTCAACCTTTTTCATCTCTTGGCACACTGACAAACTGCTAAAATTGTCAAGGAACATCATCAGTTTTTTTGACAATTGACAAGGCGCACCACTTCAATGGCCTTACTGACCCTCACCCAACCTCCCATGGCACACCTGTGCAACATTCGTGGCACACCAATGTGCCACGGCACACTGGTTGAAAATGGCTGACTTAGAGCATTTTGACCTATTGCGAGTTAACTGCCTGTTTTGGAAGAATAAAACTCCTCATGCAGTTATGTTAAATAGTTACAAGGAACCGGAGGGATTTTCAAATCAGACTCCCCTCATGTCAGCCCAGTGAAGATGATGCAACCTACATGATGCACAATTTTGAATAGAAAAAATAGTCCCTGACTTTTTCACCAACCTCTTTACTAGGAGAAAATTCTAAAAGGAGATTGCATAGAGTGGACGATGCTACCACTAGGATTTCATCTGGAGCATTTTGTAGCACCTAAGGAGAGAAAACAATGTATGCTATTGGTACAAAAACACCCCCTCCTCAAACTTTGGAATATAGCTCATACCAAGTGTCTAATTTCCCTTACAGTTCCTTATTCTCCCTAGTTCAGGATGCGGATTATTCTTCCCAGATTAACCATTTTACCATTGGCAGCTGGTATATGTGCCTACAATTATTTCTGTGGACACTACATTTTCTTATCCTAAAAACAGGATCTCTGGAAACCAGCTCAAGTGCTAGAACTACAAAGCATTGCTGTTCTCTTGCCAAGAATTAAACCAGATGGAAACACACCCTGATCTAGGAGACCTAGTTCAAACGGTACTCCTTACATAAATGAAGGATTAACAAATGACAGCTTACTTTTCATAACTTAAATATTACATATTACTCTCTACTGCCAACTGCAAATTGGTGGCAGACTCTTTGCAAGGACATTGCTACTGAATAATCAGCACAGATTTTAGGAGCATTTGCCCTGTGTAACAGCACATTCTATAAACCATGGTATTAAAGTACTTCCTCACCACTGGCACAATTGTATTGTCTTTTTTTTTTTTTAAAAGGAAGTTATAATAATGACCTTCAACATAATCTACTAAAAACCAGGCAGATTTGTGAAAGTCTGTGGCAAAGGAATTGCTGTGTCAAATGTCAACTATAGCCGAGGTAATTCCTAAGGATTGTGCTGGCCCAGGGCAATTGCAAACACACTATAAAGCATAGATGCAATGACTCGGGAGGGGGGAGGCTGGTGCACAGATGTGCACTGGTCTCCCTGCACCGCAACCCGGAAACAAGTAAGGCCAGGCCATTGTGAGGGGTTTGGAAGGGTGGAGGGAAGGCAGAATGGGGAGGGCTTGTGGGCAGACTGGCCGGGGGGGGGATAGGACCAGCCTCTGGCACTTCGGCCTGATCCTAACCCCCGACCCGGTTGGCCCTACGCAGCAGCTTGCAGTTCCGAGTAGTCCTTTTGGGATTGCTGGGGCATTACTCAGGGTAAGGAGAATGTATTCTCTTCACTCTGAGTTGCACCACATGCAGCCCCAACCCCACACTGGATATGGGGCAGACCACTTGGCCTGCCTGTTCCAGCACAGCATTAGCATTGAGCTGTCATTGACTTACAGTAATTAAAAGTATTAATGTTGAAATAAATGCCTAGAATAGGTAGCTCATATTTATTACATCCAGATATTATACTCAAACATATCCATTCACTAATGTATGGTGCCGTTTAATTATTCCTAGACCTTGGCAGTATCATGTTCTCAAATGAACAGCTAAGGTGTGCAAGGTTACCACAGGGGTGATTTTGGTCATGGCTGGATTGCCTTTAAGGCATGGTGCTGATTCACCACATATTTTGAACATTTTGTCCATAACCCCTTGGTTACCATTGGTTTTAAAAATACAATGATCATGCCAAACGATACGAATACAACGATGATTCAGATGATCATGCCAAAAATGTCAGTCATAACCATTTTTCTGAATGGGGATACCATGCAATTCTTTTGGGTGAATGATAATCTGGACACTGTGACACTTTATACATAAGAAGTATGACATCTCCAGGAAAACTTTCAAAATGTTAGGTGGGCCAGGGAGCAACAGTTGTGTCAGTAACATGTGATAAATTTGATTAAAACTGTATCTTTACACCATTATTACTATGTGGCAGCTTCAACATTTCATTTGCATATCAATCCATCTATAAGTCACAAATCATGGTAACTACAAAATACATGTAATACAGAAAAAAATACACCAGGAGGCGACCACTAAAACTTACTGCACAATGATGGATGCATTTCCAAATGTATAACTTGGAAATTTCATTTACCTTCATTAAAGGTTTCCATACAGCATGATCTTGGAAACTTGTTCGGAGTTGCTGAACTGATCGTGACAAACTGTGCAAACATCTGCAAAGGAAAATGAAATTTTATGAGATTCCTTTAGCTATTCCTTAAAGGTAAAGGTTTCCCCATCTCCGTTTCAAAGCCTGTAAAGCCAGCATTTTTGTCCGAGGACATGCTTCCGTGGTCATGTGGCCAGCATGACTCCACGGAACGCCGTTACCTTCCCACCGAAGTGGTCCCTATTTATCTACTTGCATTTTAGGTGCTTTCGAACTGCTAGGTTGGCAGGAGCTGGGACAAGCGACGGGAGCTCACTCCGTCACGCAGCCTCGAACTCCCAGCCTTGCGGTCGAAAGCCCAGCAGCAGCGGATTAACTCGCTGCGCCACCACATCCCTCAGCTATTCCTTAGAGGTACGTTTTTAAAGAAATATTGGGGTGGGGAGATTACATGCAAACCTAAGTGAGAACTATCTAAAAATGCACACTATATTTCAACTTTTTCCAATCCATGGTTGATGTGTTGAAGGTGATTTACAACTTTACAGTCAGGTCACTGCATATTCTTGCTAATGAAGTACAAACTAGTCAGGCTAGCACACTGGATAAAATGCTATTCACAGTAGGTAAATTCATACCTGACTGCAGCTAAGCGCACCTTGATGCTTGATTCAGACAAGCCATTCACAATCCGATCCATCATATTTTCAGTTTCAATTATCTGAGGAGAAAGTTTATGGCATCAAGTAAGTTGATGGAAGACCTATTTTAGTAGAATACCTGCAACAATGACATGGTATCTAACATATTTGTTCTCATTTCTTAAGTTCCTTATGAAGTGAACTAGACAAAGCGTCTTTCACAAAATTCCTAAAGGAAAACCAGACAGGTTCTATTTTGCCCTTCACTACAGTTATCCATATAAAACACTAGAACATTTTCACATTCTTGAAATCTATATAACCATAATTCAGCGTAAAAAGGGCAGGCTCAAACACCGGATTTCAACATGGCAAAAATAGCAGTGTACTACTGCAGAAGATATATGTTCATATAAATAGTAGCAAATCCATCAGATATTCTTGCTTAGAATATTCAAATTAATTATTTGCTATTTGCAAAAATTTGTTATTTGCTATTTCAACCACATTCAAGTTTTTAAGAGTGTGGCTTTTTTCCAAAAGAAATGCTTGTGTTGAACAATATCCCCACATCATAAGGCAGCACTTTGCCTAAAAAAAAGTAATGAAAACCATTCTGTTGCATTTTCATCAGTTACCCACTGATGAAATTCTGGTATGTGTGCATAAAACATAGTTTGAAGTGACACAAGTCTCAATGGATATTTTATAGTGGCAAGTGACAAGAATGAATTACACCACAATTGTCAGGCAATAGTTTCAACTTTATAGGATTCACCACTCACCCCATTCAATTAATGGATGTTATGCAAACACGTCAAATAATTTGTGCATGAATGTACAGGAACTTGTTTGTTTTTTTAAGAAGTGACAGCAGCAGAATGGCCGCTGCCGTCACTCTACTTATATGGATATGCTATCATATTGGGAAGAGTACTGTACAAGAATGAAAACATGCATATGACAAAGTTTCAGAAGACACCATTAATGTACTTTTGGAGAGGACCCTTAGAATGTTAATAGCATTCAAGTTGAACACCTCTATACTTCTGCTTATTCTGAATGGATTCTGCATTCTTTGTTAGAACATGGAAGATCTAACCTCTATGCACCAATAAGAGTTTATCTAAAAAGGTGTTTTGCACAACCATAGACTCTAACCAAGAAAGGAAAAGTTTGGATGAGTACTAACTCAAACAGGTGAGAGAGCAGGAAGAAATACTACCCTGATATTAAGTCCTAAGGCTATAGATACCACATTTGAGACAATGTTAATACCCACCGCATTTTTTTCAGCAGGCCAGGGAGAATTATATATTCTGAAAGACTTTCTTTCAAAACTGCACATTATTGCACTGAAGTACATCCATTCCCAGACTCACCTTCTTTCGTATATCTTCATCATTAGCTCCAAGTGCAGCATAAAGTTTGAATGCAGCCTGACGCAGTTCATGTGCATGCTTCAAGTCATGATCAAGCTATTTAAAACAATATTCAAATTCAGATTATTCTTAATTTATGAGTTCCTGATACAGAGGAGACTTTTTTCTGGGGTTTGGGTAACACCAAAAAGCAAAAAAGAATTTTTTCTGCTTTAAGACACCTGCCGCAGCATTACCTCTACCCAGACACTGTTAGAGTTTCATTTGCACCAGTTTTTGCAGTACTTGCACTAAAAATACCATTGCAGTTTAAAATTTGGAATGAGCATTCTGTACCCTGTCCAAACAGTACTGCTCCTCTTTTGATACTATACATAACAGTTACTAACTATCAAGACTAGAACCTGAACAATAAAAGCATCCTATATCCATTTACCTGGGACTAAGTCCTATTGAACTCGGTGAGACTTACTTGTAAGTAAACATGTATAGGCTTGAACAGTAAGTGAAGGGATACAAAAAGGTGGCGAACAGCATATAAAATGCAGACATCTTGCATCCAATCACTGAGATTAGGATGCTCAAGCACTAGTCAGGTGATAGATCCTGCAGAATGGTCTTTCCTGGATGGTAAACGTGACCTGAACAAACCACTCTCAACTGTTTTTTTTTGGGGGGGGGGCGCTATGGACCCTTATGAGCTCAGTACAGGTACTAAGGCCTCCCTGTCAAACAAGGATACAACTTGAGCAGATAAAACATCAAATCCCCTTCTCATAGTTTACAATCTGTGGCTTCAAATAGGCTGGGGCTCCCCCAAGGGACCACATGACTCCTGTTGAAAATGGCTGACTATTCCCATAGAGGTATGGTTCCGTGGAGAAGACTCTCAGCACTCAAACTGTAGCACTGTTAAGGACAAGGTTAGCTGTATCTTGTCAGCTCTATTAACAGTTCTACAACAGTTCTACTCACTTTTCTTGTTGGGTGTTGCAAGAAGAAAGCAAGACTGAACACACTATCATAAGGACTGAGGGCAATACTATTATTCCCACTATTAAGTAGGAGGAATAGCTAGGAGATATGTGGGGCAGTTAAGAGTTTCAACTGTGACTTTGCCTTCTACAGTTTTATCTTGTGCAATGCTGAGTCAAAATGCTATCTGCAATGTTTTACTTAAAACTGCATCATTGAAGATCTTATCAAACCTTCCATTTACTTCAGTAAATGGATCTGGAGTTGTATAGGCCTGCAGTAAAAAAAATTACCCAAATCTGAGTACCCCAGATCACACATTTATACTTTTAGCCATCTCCCCCTGCCCACTTTGGATGTTCCAAATCTGAAAAACAAACAAACCATACCCTTTTTATATCAGTGATGGCACTCACTGAACTGGGATATTTGAAGTAGTCTGCAAGCATTGCAATAAGGTGGTCAGTAATACTGGCAATTCTTTGTAGTTCAACATCTGTTTCAATCAAATAGGCAAGAGTTTCTGCTCCATCTACTCTCTCCTCTAGTAGTCTCTCCTTACTACACATCCGTACCAAACATGGTAGAGTCTGGAGGGTACAAAAATTATAATTAGTTTTTCCAAGTAATTTTTAGAGCTTTTTGTACATGTCTTAGATTTGCCAATTCGAGGAACTTAAAAAGCATTTTCTAATTAAAATCATTTTTAAAACTCTACATATGTGTCTGTACAAAAGTTAACGTTTTTAAGCAGCACTACTGTTTCCTTACCATTGTGGTAGCTTGTGTACATGCTAAATTATATGCAGCTTAAGAACTTTCCACACAATGTAGCAGTATCTGCTCAGACTTGTCAAGATTTACTTGAATCTTGAAGTATGTACAATATCATGACACAAATGCAAACTTAGCATTACTATAGAGGTGATTTTTTGATTAAATGAAATAAAAACACATAACACCACTTTGTGCACTTCTTACTTCTGTAAAAAACAACTCAAAATCTGCACAAAATAGACCATAAATAACAGACTAGACTTGGGAGGGGGGAGAGGGCATGGGTACTATACACTGACACTATACCACCAATCCAGTACACCTTTAAAATGTGTATTATTTTATACACATAATTATTATTCTGTGCCCTTGGAATAAAAACACAACACCACTTTTAAGGCTCTTCTTCCTTGAGAAAAAACATCTGCGAAAAAATAAAATGTTTAACACCACCGCTAACTGTAGAATAGTATATCTGAGAACAGAAATGGCTTTGGTCTGTAATTCTTTTGTAGCACTTGCTACGAAAGCTAGCAACCCACTCACCATTCAGTGTCTTTAAAAACCAACATTAGATCAAACTACTGTACAAAGAATGAGCAATTCCTTCTACATTTTCAAAACATTTTCTACATAGAGCACAAACTCCTCTTCAGAGTCAAGATCTGGGTAAGATATAATGATTTAATATTTACTGAACCGGATCTGTCTAGTGCAGTGCTTCCCAAACTGGTGGGTTGTGACCAACCAGCCTGGAAAACACTAGGCTTAAGCCCCTTAAGGGGCAGAGACAGGGGGACAACAGCAAGACGATCCCCAGGAAATCATGTTGCTGGGAAAAGAGGAGGGGCTTTCTACCTTACTTGAAGCTAGCATTGGCCTCTGGGGGGGGATGCAGGGAGCCCCACTGACTCCCAAGCTCCCCAAGCCTGGAAACGACTAAAAATCATGACTGGAAGCCACCTCCAGTTTCCAACAGCAAAACTATTGGCTTCTGGTCATGATTTTCAGTCATTTTCAGGCTTGGAGAGCCCCGCAGAGGCATCCACTGGACTCCCCACATATCCCAGAGCGTAGCGCTGGCTTCAAGTAAGGTAGAATGCCCCCCTTTTCCCCAGCAGCAGCATGATCCTGGGGATCACATTGCTGTCACTGCCCCGCCCCCACAAGCACTTAGATGGTTCCCAACTCCCCAGGAAGAGTTTGGGAACCACTGATTTAGTGGATGAAAGATAGAACATCTAGACGAGAAAAAAAAAATCAAGTGATGACCAGCCCAGATGTAAAGGGAAGGGGTCTTGCTAAAACTTCAGGGTATTAACTGATAATTCTTAACAGCCAGTTGGATGTATAATGGAACTTTTCTTCTCTGGGGTTAGAGATTTGTGACTGAAGTGGAGAAGAAAGTATTTGTTAAGATTGTAATATTCTGGAACTATTGAAAATAGTTGCTAGAAGGAAGCCAAAAACTTCCAGAGAGGATAGAAAAACATATGTTCTGTGCCCGCCTCTTTAAGAGCAAGGACTCCTCCAAGGAAGGAAAGATGGTTCTAACATGTCACTGCCACAAAGCAGCACCAACTGTTTTCCAGGCTGGGTGTCATTCCATGAAGATTAAACTTAAAGAACGGAGTGGATTCCACAGCCACCCCATTCGCAGGACAGGGACCATCTCACTCCTGAGACAGCATGCAATGAAACTGAGGGTATATGCTTTAAATACATCCATTGACTTAATGACAGACCTTTCTGACAAACCTATTCCTGATGCAATGTCTTTAAAAACCAATTGTGTACAAACTACAACCAAAAGACGCTTCTCATGGAACAAATACACTGACTACAGCAATATAAGCCAAGTGAATAGAAATCCAAAGTGAAAAGCGTGCATCTTTAATAAATATACAACTGGTCAGCAATTCCCAATCACCACCACCACCTCTGGGAACAGCTGTGTTAGCTAGTTTATAAATCCCTAGTAGAAACCTCGTTTTAGTGAGAGTGCACACCACAGTTTGTTTGGAACCTCACGTATTTTGTTCACCAATTACATTTCAGAGCTAGTATTTTAAACCAACCTACCTTTAACACAATACAAGTGTCATCCGAATGGATTGCTCCAGCTCTGCACATATAAGTAAGGCTACAACGAAACATCAAGATGTGAATTCACTTTCAAGTTTATCTACTTTGTTTTATCATAAACTAGACAGCTTATATTAGCCCAAAGAGAACTATATACTGATCTATATATTTCTGATAATAGTGAATTAAGTCTAAAGAAGATGTTCTCAAACTGGGGTGTTGTGACACCCCAACCTGAGAAGCTCTGCCCCTTGTTCCTTTAAGGGATGGGGGAGGGAAAGGCAGAAGCACAATCCCCCAGATAGCGCTGCTGCCAGCAACAAGAAGGGGTGTTTTCCAGTTACTTGAGTGAGCCCCGTCCTCCCGGGGGCATGGGGAGCCCTGCAGATACCTCTGCAGGACTCCCCAAACCTCTAAAAAAGTTTTTAAAAGCCATCAGAACCCACTTCCTGATTTGCAATCGAAAACCAGAAGTGAGTTCCGATAGCGTTTTTAGAGGCTTGGAGAGCCTCACAGAGGTGTCTGCAAGGCTTCCCACACCCCTAGGAGGACAGGGCTCAATCAGGTAAGTGGAAAACTCCTCCTCCTCCTGTCTCTGGCAGCAGCGTGATCCTGGGAACTGGGCTGCTGCCTTTGCCCCACCCAGTACACACTTACCTTGATTCTCAAACTCCTGAGGAGGAGTCTAAAGTGTATTTCAGATTTGGCTACAATGTCTGAGTCTGGATAAGCCATACACCATTCCCCAAAATAATAAGCTATCTAAAATTTCTATTTATAAAAGGAGCTACTATTCTGAGCTTCTCTATATAGCATATACATTTGAAATCTGTTAATGTAGTGGAGATCCTCAGCTTTCCATTTCAAAAATGCAAGCCTCCAACCCTCATTGTTACAAAGCCTAGAAAAGCATTAGTGTTGACTGAAGTCTCAGATACTGCTTCCTATAAACCAAAGAACCATTGTCCTAGACAGAAACTTGACTTCCACCATGACAACTATTTTAGCTTACCTACCAGCAGTGCTGAGCTGTCCTACTAAATTCATGTACTTAACTCCCCATTTCTCTTCTTTGTCTATATGCAAAATGGAGTTCACACAATCCCATAATTCACTTACAACTTGTCTTAATAGTAAAATAAATAGCCTTGACCATTTTCAGTCTGGCTTTTGACCCATAACAGTCTTGAAGGCCTTAGTACATGATCTACATTGCAAACTTGATAAGGGAATGTGTCCAAGTTTATTCTGCTGGACCTTAGTGGCTGTCAACAGCATCAACCGTAAGAACATAAGAAGAGCCCTGCTGATCAGGCCAAAGGCCCATCTAATCCAGCTTCCAGGTATTCTAGATTGTCTGTGCTGTGTTGCACTCATTTCTGGAAAGGAGGTTCCAGAAGGTGATGCTGGGGGATGAGCTCAACATTATTACCCTGGCTGATGGTGTCCTGAAGGCTCTATTCTGTCCCCCATGACCTACATGAAATGGATTGGGGATTATAACATGGGGTAAAGTGTGAGATATCACTGGTATGTCAATGACATTCAGCTGGGTTCGCTCTCTCTGCCTTTCAAGTGGCTGTGAAGTTTAGTATCCTAAACTAGAGTTTGGTGTTTGCTGGATGTGGAGAAACTAACTGAAATTAAATCAGGGTTGGACAGATATTCTGTTGGACAGGAGGCCTGATGACTTGACAATCGTGTGTCAGCCTGTTCTGGATGGGGCTGCATTCCCTGCAAAGGAGCATTTTTGCACTTTGGAGGTACTCTTGGATATCCAAATGTTGGCTGTGGCCCACAATATTTTTGCCTAGCTTTGGCTGGTGCACCAATTGCACCCGTTTTTGTCTCCGAGAGACCCCTGCCATGGGATCCATGCCTTAGTGATGTCACAACTGCATTACTGCAACATGTCTATAGGGGGCTACCCCTGATGGCCTTTTAGAAGCTTCTTTCATGCTTCCTGGTATGAGATGATTTGATAATGCCTTGCTACTATTTTTTCAGCTATGGATGACCATTTCTAGGCCCTCAGAAAACCCTCCAGAACAACCAGAGCCATCTCTGGTCACATTTGGAGGGTTCAGGGTGGGCCACAATCTGCAGATCCGGATTTTACAATCTGCGGGTTCACATGTATTTTTATATTGTTTGTGCTTCTGGTATTGCGAACCATGCTTCGTCCCCCAAAGGGAAAAAGGCAGGCCAGAATTAAATACCACACACACTTTTCAGTCATCAACATTTGGAGTCTGATTGTATAGGCAAATATCTGAATAAAAAAAGGAGGCAAAAAAAGGTTATCACGAAGATGAAAAAATCTGCTTCAGTATAGGGATTTGGTATACAAATTTGGTATACACGTACTATGTCTATGATTATTTTATATTTTAGCTCACAAATAAACATGGCAAGCATTTTTAAATGTCTAGATTCAGAAAAGGATTACCATTTGGCTGATGTGAGCTGCATTTCAATTGGCTTGTCTCTTTGTAGCATCGTCACAAAAATCTGTGGTAGTAATTCTCCATCAACCAACACTGAAAACAAAAAAGAAGTTTCAGGAAATAATTCAGTTATAATTACCTTGTGAATTTGTGTGCTTAACAGTGAAAATTCTGGCTTACCATTTGTAAGAGTCATTGATACTTGGGGGTTTTCAAAGGCGAGTACTGAGAAGCATTTCAGCGCTTGCATTCGAACCTGTCCATGCAGAATTTACAATTATGTTTGATGTAAACAGTGAAACTTACAATATTACTTTTGATGTAAGATTCGTTAGGATAATGTGGGGGGCACACACAGGAAGAAGTATAACCAACCATGCCTTGCAGTTGCATTTTAAATTACTTAGGACCCAATCCTACCCAGCTTTCCAGAGCTGATGAAGCCATGCCAATAGGGTATGTACTGCATCTTGTAGTGAGGGAAGCACTCACAGAGGCCTCCTCAAAGTAAGGGAACATTTGCTCCCTTACCTTTGGGCTGCATTGCAGCTGCATCAGTGCTAGAAAGTTTGATAGGGCTAAGCTCTTAGGTAGTTATTTCCTCCCCATAAAACAGGAATGCGCAGGCCAGCTTATTTGGAGAACCCCTGGGGTTCTTGGCATACTGATAAGCCACCTTGAGCCTTCTCAGTGGAGAAAAAGGCAGGGTAGAAATCTTTTTAAATAAATAATGAGCACTTATGTATCCACTGCTAATAAATAAAAGTGCCAGCTGCATGCACTTGTGCTCTACTGGTCACCATCAAAAGACTAATGTGATTAAAACTACTGGGACACCCCATCATGCAAAAATGCAAGCATAGGATACCAAATTTTAAAATGTTATCCAATGAACATTTAAAATATTTATACCCTCTCCAATTACAAGGCCGTTTCCAAAATTATACAATCACACCAGTAAATTTGAAAAAATCAGAAGTAAAAACTACCAACAATTAACACATTTAACATCCCATAAAACAGCAAAACAAATTAAATAAAACCTTCAGAACTAAGAAGGAAAGCTTAAATGAAAGAGAGAAGCCTTTAACCCCCACTAGAAGGCTAGTAGGGAGAACTCAGTCTTGAACACAATCAACAGTACACAACTCTAACATTCAATTTGCAAAGAGTTGCTAATGAACTCCGCAGTAACCATATTTGGCAAGTTTGAAAGAGTCCAGAAAAGCCATTCCAGATGCCTTGAGGTTCTAATACCCCTCCCCAGAATATAGAATCACATCTATGACAGGATCTAGAAGCTTTGAATATGATCCAGAAATATTCCTGAAGAAATCTTTTTTTCCCCTCTTCTCTCTCATAGGCCTGTATGTCTCCCTTCTATTTGTATACAGACTCAGCTTACAATGAAAATATTTACAGCTCTTCCTCTGCTTGAACAGAAGCTGGTGTAACTTCTCTCCATCATCAATGTTGCATCAAGATTTCTAAATAGTAACTTACTCTACAGAACAGATTATTTTAATTCCTTACTTTATAGGATGTAGAAGTTAACAGATGAGCAATATTCTGCACTGCTCCATGGTTAAAGAGGACTGTCTGGTGGTCTGGACCCTATAAAAAAGCCAGTGATGTTTAAACACATTGCAAAGGGAGAACAGAATTATTTTGGAATTTGTGATTAAGTACACACTTTATTGCAGATTGATCAATGTTCCATTAAGAGTGAAGACTAAATCTGGTATTTCAGCATCTCTCTTAAACTTAACTGTGTTGTGGTAGCAATCTTAATTTTTTTTAGGAGGAAATCTGGTTCACACAAGAGTAACCAATTCCATTTTCACGAATCAAACTTTTCATAGGAGGCCCCTGAAACCTTTTTAAAAAATAGGTATCAGATAATATAAACAATTCTCAGTTAGATTTTCCATTCACATTCAAGACAAAGTCATGAAAGTTACTTTCTTATAAAATTATACATTTCATGGCACATCACACTCTGTACTGGATTACCAACTCCTGTGATTAAATCTCATTTAGGCAGAAAAGCTCCGGGCGCTCGCTCACGCATGTGGTTCCATTAAGTCTCATTTGGGCAGAAAAGCAGATAGCTCCAGGTGCATGCGCATGCATGCACTCTCTCTCTCTCAATATATATATATAAAGATGTGGAATTTCATGGGGAATTCAATGAAACAAATTGGAGTTTTTTATCTTCATTTTATCAAATCTCAAAACCTTACAAAAATACAACTGTCTTAAGTAACAAAAAGTAAATTTCCACAACTCAAAAATAAACCATTGCAGCCACTGCACTGGTCATTTGCGCTTTCCAAATGTCTGAACATCAGAAGAGATGATGAAGGTGATCTCAGTTTTCACTTTAAAGTGGAAATTCTCGCTCTTTATGGCTGCACAATTGTTGTGGGTGTTGCATGACCACCGGCAATACTTCTGCAAGAGTACATTAAGCAGCACTTTGGACTAGGTGTATAAAGGAGACAGATTTAAGTAGGCTGGCAGTGGATGCAAGTACTGGATGAAAGCAAGTCCATTACTAGCCTTAGTAAGGGACAACCACCAAGTAAAGGCAGCTGTTTGGTGAAGAAAGAATACAAGACGTAAAAACATGGATGTGGACAGAGTGGTTTTGAGTGGAACAATGAGAACTAAGAAAGATCATTGGTAAATGGAATGGGTAGGCATTTATGAGGGACTAGGATGGCATCTAGCAAACATAGGTACAAGGCATTTTGAAATCTGCTATTGCATTTTCATCCAATTTGTTTTGTTATTGTAAGGTTTGGAAACAAAAGAGATTACAATTGTGTTTAAGGATGCGAATCAGGCTTTTGCTCATGCAGAGTTTTAGCAGGTATTCAACATTTCTTCATAATGGCTTGTGTTCATCCCTTTTCCTTAGCTGCACTCTTACCTTTCACTCAACCTTCCACTATATCCCTCTTTATAAAATATCTGAAAACCTGCTTAATTGCAGTCCCTCACTGATCGCTCGTCACCTTTATTGCTCAATTCATTCCCTTTCTTTCTCCATTCTTCCACCCCATTTCTTACATTCTTTATTTACAAGCAAACTGTAAACTTGTCAAGGCCTCAAATCTTCACAGGACTCTGTAATATTATAATTATGAATTCATTGCCACAAATAATTCTATGGCTAGCTGCATTTCCTTACCAATGAACATGAACCATAACATCAGTAACACAAAAATTTGGTTCATAAACACTCTAGATCAGACCAAGTATCAATTTGTCCCGCATTTTGCAAAATGTGCTCCTAGGAGCCCAGGGGCTCCCCAAGGATACCACAAGGGGCTACCATCTGCTTGGAACTGTGCTACTCCACACATGTGTGTTGGTGCTCTGAGGCTACATTCCGCACATGTACCAGCTGGGCTCCCAAAGACTCTGCTTAGGAGCGTAAAGGGCTCCGGCGACTGAAAAGTTTGAGAACTGTCATATTAGTCCATCAGAAACCTAGTCATTCATTCTTGGTTCCTTTAAGAAAGTCCTGTGGATGTTGTGTGATAGCAGTTAGACCATCACAGTTTCCTACATGTCAAGCAAACATAATGAACAGCCAAGTCCCACCACCCAAAGAAAGAATCAACAAATGCCAATAAGTTGAGGAGACTTGGGGCTCAATCCTGAGCCTACTGGCGCAGGCAGTATGAGTGTACGTCCCGTAATACTGCAACAGTAAACTGTTACTGCCTGGCTGAGCCAGTGGTGCCCATATACATCCAAAGGCGCCCCTGCAGCAAGCAGTAAATTTTACCCTCTCTAACGCTGCGCATTCTCCACTCGAGCAGGGAGGGTGGAACTGGGTGGTGGAGCGGGGTGGGACCAGCAGCAACCATATCTGCCAGACCTCTGTGTTGGGCCAGCAGCCCGACATGGAGGCACTCGCTTCTGCACTTGTAAAACTGCCAGCCCAGAGGCAGGGAGACCCATTGCCTGCCCTGCACCCCTACTGCAAGGGAAGGGGAAGAAAGTCCCCCTTCCTCCAAGTGCCTCCAGTGGCTGCCTGCGTTTGGCTACCACTGCACCTGCAACGGTCAAGCAGCTCAGGATTGAACTGTTAATATCTAGATTTTGTTTTGTGCTCAAGATCTTTTTGAGGCAAGAATATTTTTTTCTCTTCCCTGTAACATGTGACTAAACTCAAGTGAGTGATCTTTCAGAGGCACCTATGGTGTTGATGTGAAGAACCTTGCGCAGCTACAGTTACAACACACTAAAACCAAATTATATGAGTTATCTATGAGGAGTTATCTTCCCCGGCTTTTCAGATTTTGCTGCCTTTTGGGCTCTTCTGCTGTTCCAAAATATATAATACTTCAAGATATACTCTACAAATCAAAATGAGAAGTAGCACCACTCAATTTAAGATTTAATAATATTGTTTGTTTTACTCCTCCCATAAAACTAGCAGCTCCAAATCAGAGCAAAAGAATCTCCTTCTCCCCCCCCCAAAAAAAAACCTGATTTGCGAATAAAATACACACTGAATCAAGTGAATGAGATGCTGTGCTGCAAATACCCAACTCAGTAACATACAAAAAGAATATGAACTTCTAAGAGATACTTCAGCTACTACCACTGATTACTTTTCCGGTTAAAAATGCAATTAAAATACCATTTTATAGGGATAAAACTTACATTGGCACATAGAAGTGGCTGAGGCGAGGATTTAAAGCCGCAGCTATGCCAGTGTCGGAGCTGAAGAACAGATATTGAAAGATGTAAAAATAAAATTAAAGTCAAGTATAATTTTGTATCTGCCTACTTTTTTTAACCTTTATCTGAGCATGATGAGTCTATGCTCTCACCTCTGCTACCATCCATCCCCTGTAATTTCTCTCAAGCACAACACAATGACATCTAAGCTGAAATTTGACTTATGGGCAGCTGGGCCCTTGTCAAATACTCTATGCAGTGGACCTCTATGGACTATACTGGGCACTCGACAGATATTTAATGCACAATAAAGAAATGCATTCTAATAGAAGAGCAGCTTATACATTTCAAAAAAATGTACCAAGAGCTAGTGTAGTCACAATGAAACTGTGCTGGGGAATTCCTAGTTCAAATGTCACGTTTGCCAAGAATATTCTAGACCATCTCCCCAAACCCGGGCCTATGGGCCGGATTCAAGGTTTGGAGAAACCCTTTCATCATGTGAGCAGCATTTACTGTTCTGTTGAAACACAGCTCCATTTTCAAGTTGAACTGATGACAGGAATGCTCTGGGTAGTTGTGTCTATGCCCTGCATCCTGCTACAAGCATTCTGGGACGCTGGGCATAGATTACCCAGAGCATCCCTGCCACCACTTCAGCTTGAAAATGAAGTGGCACTTCAACACAACGGTAAGCGTCACTTGGGATGGGGAAGGGTTTCTTGGTTGCTGTTCCAAACAGCGACCGCTGTCCTCTAGGAAGCAACTGTACCATAGCTCAGCAACACTGAGCGAGCTACTGAAAATTATTCTGTTGTAAGGATTAGTGATATCAGTGTATGCAAAGGCTCTACATCAGTGTTCCTAACTTGGGGGTCTGACCCCCCATTGGGAAACGTTCCTGGGCCATTAACCTTAAGCAGAGTGGTCCAGGAATGGGTGCCTAACAGCGCCACAGTAATTGCGGTGCTGCAGGCACCCCAGGGTTCTTACCGCAGTCGGGGGGAGGGTCACACTGGCCTCTGGCAACTTCTGGGAGACCTAAAGCCCCCCTCTGCGAGCCTCCCTGATGAGGTAAAAAACTTTTGTGCGCACAAAGCATAAAGAAAAGAGGAAAGAGTTTGCACACAAAAAGAGGAAGTACTTTGCACATGCAAAACCAGGCTTTTTACCTCATTGGAGAGCCTCACAGAGGGGGCTGTGGGCCTCCCAGAACTTGCCAGAGGCCAGCCCAACCCCCAACCCCCAGATAAGAACCCCCAGAGTGCCTACAGCACTCGCTATGGTGCTGTCAGGCACCGTCCCCAGCCCCAGCCCGCACTCCCACTAGTACTTACCACTGTCCAATGTCCAAGTAGGACATTGGAACCGCTGCTCTACATGCTAAATAAAGGGTAAGCACTATTACAGTTCTCTACCCAAGACTGCGATCTGCCCAAATACATAATCTCAAACTGTTTCTGAAATCCTGGGAGATAGTTTTAATAAGAGGCAGGAAGAAAATGTGAACCATTCCATTTTTTTTCCAGAGAACTGCAACTTAGACAAGATAGCTTGTCCAACAATATTTGAGCAAAAGTTTAAGAATACTTGCAATCTTTCTAGTTGTCTAGTTTTGAGAACTGGAGCACTACAACTGGTACATATTAAGAAACTAAATACAGTACTTTGAACACAAGTTCTAAGTACTAAATTTAATTGTTATTCCAATTCACACAGTTCAAAATCCTATACAAATTCTTGTATTTGAATGTTTAAGTAAAAAATATTTTTCCACGCATTTTCTGTTCCAGCAGTACTACATTACAAATAAGTATCCAGATTGTATTGTGAAGCAACCACCACTAATCTAGCAAACAATATACCATAGTTAAGTGCTTAATCCTGATCACTTGGGATTTATGATTTTAAAAAGGCAACATATAAAGCAAGGTACATTTTTAAAATGACACATATTCCTTGACAAAATTATCACTTACAGCTTGTTCTAGTCCAACATCAGCTGTTAGGATTTAATTCTGCTTTGTAACATTTGCATCTGTTTGATGAATTGCACAAGACCCTGACCAATAGAACATTTTGTATCTGTCACACAAGATAAACTGATACGGACACTCGGAAATAGTACACAATACCAGCACCCTTCCTAATCTGCACTTCAAAATGCAGGTGTGAAATCACATGTTTGAAAGTCCCCTCTTTCAGAACTGTGGACTCGGACTGCTACTTTAGAATTACTGTAGCCTGAAATGGATCTTCAGAGGAATAGTGTCCCACTCTGATTTTTTGCCGCATTAGGTCTCTTGTTCCACCTCAAGCTCAACTAATGAACTTTTGGCGTCTCAGGGCATCTAGTACGGGACTTTTGCAGGACTTTGCTGAGGTCATTCAATGACTAATCCCCATGTGTCACTCAAACCCTATTCATAGCCTGCACAAATTCTTGACACAGGAGAAGTGCAGGAAAAAAGAACAACTCCTAGGTACTATCGTTTAAATAGGGGAAGGAGTGCTGCTGTAGTACAGAACGCTTTATAACATTTTGTCTACTTTTTCAGGAAGTATTTCCAAAACTTTGGACTAAACTAGGCGTGACATTCATCACATCCTTGGGCCCTGGTGTTTTTGGTTGTGTGTGTAAATTGGTCCTGTACAGAGCCCAATCCAATCCAGACCGCCACAGATTGAGTGAGGGTAGAAAGCTTTAGCCCTATCCCTTGCATCTTGAAAAGTTCCAATGCATGTACCCAAGAATAAGTCACAAGAATGTACTAACAAAGAACTGTTTCAAGGATACCAGCAGGCATTTTAATAGAAGAGTCTAGGACACTCTCTTGTTTATGCACTCGCTTATGGCAAGAATATTGCTACAACTGTCATATGCATACAGCCAAATAGTGGATATATACATATGTGAGATAACATGATGAGCTGCAGGTGACTGGACAGTAGGAATAATGAAGCAAAGACTTCATTATTAATTCAGACTGTATTCGTTTGATTTTGGACTTGGGGAAATGCAGTGTCTTAGTAGTTTCTGCAAGTAATTATTGCTAGTTTTTTAGTCAATATCTGAAGATAAAAACAAAAACATTGCTGTAAGGTATATGCTGCAGTCTGCCAAATCTGAAATTTTAAGAAAATTAACTCTGACACAAAGAGTTTTAAATTACAAACTCTGAAATAGAAGAACCCTTTTTGGCCCAGACAAACCACCTGGAATGAGACCAAAGGGACAAGTTAATTTTTCTGCAAAGCCAAAATATGGTTCATGTTGCTCCGATTTGAAAGCTTCAATAAGAAACTCACTTTACATTTATCCATGTGAGAGGCCTTATGTCTCGATAACTTGTTTATAAACTGTATATCATAATTACCATTTTCTTATTTTGCTTTAATAAAAGCAAATGAAGCCCTTTAAAGCAAATGAAAGAAAAGATTTTATTATATCTAGCTTACTGCTTCCATTCAAAGACAACAGTTATCTTAATAAACCAGTATTTTGAAAGCCAAAAAGTGAAGATATTTGGTTTTACAGACCCCTGAAGAGAATATTCATGCTCCTTTCTTACTTTGCAGCAATGTGAGAAGATCTGACATATGTATTCTTGAGTATATCGAGACCTACTGAGCAGTGCCATGAGGTGGGGAATAACTGTAGCATCCTAGAAAGTCAGGAAAGAAAACTGAACATTAAAACTAAAGACGTAAACACCAGCAAGCAGTTATATTTGCAACATGCACTAGACTACTCTTTATCTTCTGCTCAAGTTTACAAAGAGATGTACAGTCTAAAGGTCTGACACAGGTTCTTAATTTAAAACACATGTGGAAGTCTCTAACCCGAGAATTAAAAAATATTTACATCTGCAGTATTTCAGATGAATCTTGTGGTAGCACAGAATACAATAGCATTCTCTGAATAATAATTTCAACTCTGTTTATAAAAGGATGTTGGCTTTCAGCATTACTAAGGAAAACCTGGAAATAAGGACAGTATTTGCTAAAGGCTTATAAGTCTGCAGGGACCTGAAAGGATTTACTAGTAATCTTTAAAACATTGTTAGTTTGATACAACTCACTTTTACTGCCATACAGAGTGCTTTATAGATTACCATAAACAGCCACTGTTAGACGAAGATTAATCTAAATTTCAGCTGGCAGTCCTAATGCCCAACAGGCTGTTTCCTCCTTCCCTAAAGAACTCAAAATGCTGCAAAATTCTATATCCTAAAGGCAAATTAACCATGCAAAGATAAATCTAAAACTGGGTCAATTTTGTAATCTATTCCAAGCCTTACAAGCCATGACCCCACCAGCGCAACCTCAGCTCAACAGTAACTATGTCAGCCTACCAGAGATAAATAAAACTACATTTTTGCCTGTCTTTCTGGGACAGTTTACACACTGGAGTTGTCAAGCGCTTGCCTGGCTATAATACTTCATAGTTGGATGTGTTCAAGCTCAGAGGATCACAAGCCATCTGGGTTTGACCTATTTTAAATACAGGTTGATTATTCCTTATCCGGACTGCTGTGACGGGACTGTGTCCAGATCTGATTTTTTTGGATTTTGGAATGATCGCATACATATAATGAGAAATGCGTCCTCTTGCTCTTTTCTCTGTTACCAATTTGGGTGCCTCGTTCACATTTTTCAACAATGTCTGTATAGGCACACACAGAGCAGAGAATAGAACTTATAGCCTGTACGTGGGAATGAGGACAAGACCTTTCTATACAAAGTTTTTAAAAAGTCTGCCTGGATTTTGGAATAGTTACAAAGATGTCCGGATTTTGGAATAGTTGGATTTCGGATGTCCAGATAAGGGATTATCTACCTGTAAAAATGTAATGTGTTCTTATAATGGAATTGGGAATTCTAGTTGAAATCCAGCCTCTCTGAAAATTATCTGCAGTAATGGGAAGGACAAGGGGAGGGAGCAACTGCAAACTTAGGCACTGACTGCAGTCACTACAACATTTTCGTAAGTCTGCATTCCTATCTTCCTAGCCATAGTAGTCCTGACTAAGGAAATAGAGGGGAATGAAAACTAGCACAGACAATGAAAGTATTTCTATCATGAAGACATGAAAACAATGAATGAATTGAAATCAGGTATCACCAATCACATCCATCATTCATATGCTTGATGTATTGCTTCAATCATCTACACCTGATAAGAGCCCATATATATGCATAAGAACACAAATACAATACTCTTAGAAACTGCTAAGGAATTAGATGAGTGTTTCTCAAAGCGTGGATTGGGACCCACTTGGTGGATCACCTGATACCAGATGGGTTGCGGAAAGCTGGGAGCAGCCATCTTGGAAGCTGCAGACCGTATTCTTGCTATATTCCTTTTGTGAATATTAACAGTTTGAATTTTCAAGTGAGGGTTTTTTTTTAAAAAAAAACTTGTTTAGTTCAGTACTTGTACATAATATTTGGTCCTAATCTTGCTTTCTATCAGAGATGTGTCATGGTTATGTAACAGCTGCAATCCAAAAATACCAGTTTGCATTCCAGGAGTGTCATTCTATTATGTCACAATGACAAGGCTTCATGCTTCGTGTCACTTCTGGCCATGACATAACTTCCAGGTTAATGACATCATTTCTGGTGGGTCCCAACACAGGTGACATTCTGAAAAGTGGTCCCAGTGCTAAAACGTTTGAGAACCACTGAACTAGATAATTTGTGCTTGGGATACACATAGCCTGCTCTGCTACCACACTTAAATTACACACGTAAAAAAGAGCTATGTCTCCAACATAAGCATTGCTTGTATCTTTTATGTCAATAGACAGGGCTACAAATAAATTCTCTTCATTAATCAGTAAATAAACTTTAAACAGAACCCTACTTATAAATGTGTACGTTTCACTCAATGTTAAGGCTACTCATTTAAATAAATCTTAGTGGATTAATCAAGTTCACCCTTTTAATTGATTGAAAGGTTTCCAGCTGATTCACCAACTGAACTTTCAGCCCTAATTTAGTGGCAAAACACCTTCAATTATGATTATTATTGCCAGTCAATATCCATTCATGGATCAAAAACTAAAATTAATCACCAAGTTCCTTTAGTAATTTTCTTATACATTCTACACAGAATAACACTATCCATTTCCAATATATCACGGTTAATGCCAAATTTATGTAATTGGAATAATATTACCCACAATTTCAGAATCGATCAGTATGCAATTCCATTCTCCATAGAAATGTTATGATCAGTACAAATTTGAACTATCAAATAGCCCAAATCTACTTAACTGTATATATTTAGTCTCCCTTAAACTCTGCTTGCAACTTGAAGATCCCCTTCATTCTTTTTCACTGCTCCAAAAGATCCTTTGGTGCAGTCCTTCGGATCGCCCCTACATTGTGGCCTCTGGCAGCTTCTTCAGGGCTTGGACCTGGAAATAGGCCAGATGTCCTGCAACAGGTTTTGTACTGCCCTTTTTACTACCTCTTGGGTCCACTATTGCTTGTATCCAACTGCAAAAGTTCTAGAAACAAGGTAGCTTTGCTTGGCCACGTTCCTCTGGCTGTTGGCAACTTCCTCAGGGCTTAAACCCAGAAGCAAGCTGTGACTGATACCCATTCTGTTCTTGTCACTTTCTTCACACAATGCAAAGGGGACGAAGATGTGACTAGTTAACAATTGTAGTTTGGAAACCATACACAAGAAGTTTTCAGGGGAAGGAAATTTGGGCAATCCATCCTTCACTTGCAGAGCAGATTCTCAACGAGCATCTAATTAAGTACTAGTCCATTTTTGTAAACAAACACCAACAACAAGATGTGTTGGTTCTTTGGTTTCTATATTCCATTTTTTCGTGACAATAAATTTTTTCTCATGATTAAAAACAAGATACTTTATCACAACAAAATAAATATGCCAATACACAATTTAGTAACAAACAGCTTTCAATTAAAGATGTAACACTGAGGAAACTGCCAACAGTCCTTCCCATAGTACAAAGAGTTTCAAAATTGCAATCTTCAAGATTGAGTAAATATTCATGATATCAGCAGCAAACACATAAAGGGGAAGTAAAGCTAGTACCTAGAAGTAGTAAGAGAACGTCTTGCTTGTTTTAGCACCAACAGATGGCAGTAGTGGCATGTGTTTTGTGCTGGGCTACAGGATTATCATTCATTCTCTTGAATAACTTAGAACCAACCAAATAAATAGGTATTTGAAGGTACATACGGAGTGCCTCATTGAGCAAGAGAGCTTTAGAAATTCTTTTCTAGATTTGCATTCCCATGAGCCTACGAAGCCAGTTCTCTTCCAACTAAGGCATGTTGTCAAATGTAGTCTTTTTTATGACTATAAATGAATGACTGGCCATATTACAATTATAAAGATTTAAAGTTATCATAGCAACACACACATTCTGACAAACATGCACCAAGTAAAGCTACGATGTGTGAATGGAAATTGAAGAATTTCCGGCTGCTTGTAACCTACCGTGTACAACGATTCTTCAGAAGTTACTGGGCTGGTGAAAACGGTGCGAAGACACCTGAGGCAAGCTTCAATAAATTTAAGATCTGGCGACAGTAATCCTGTGAACAACAAGTTGAGATACTTTTCCAGTTCTCATAAGTTGTGCAAATAAGTAGCCAACACAGTCATGAAAATGAAGGTACCTTGAAATAAGGCTGGTATGATATGGCAGTCCAGTAGAGATTTTACATTGTTTTCTGTACCCATTGCAAGACTTCCTAGCACCACTGCACATTCAGTCTTCAGCTCTGTGCTGGAGGTTTCTTGCTGAAGTAAGTATAACAACCTATACATGGATACAAAGGAACATTTTGACTAAGGACAACATACATTCAAATACAGATCTGAACTGTATCTTTCTAAATAAAGCAGGTTCTACCCTGTGGCAGCCATCCTATCCTCCCTATCATCCCAAAGGGGCAGGTTGACTCTCGAGGCCAAGGGCAGAATACTGCAATGAGGCCAGTGGACCACAATCTGCACTCGCAATATCATGTAACTGTAACAGAATAGGGCTCCCAGCAGCGAAATTAACAGAAATATATGGGTTGCCTCTCACCATCACCTAAGCTTTCAGAAAGCCATCCATACTGTGCTAATCCCACCCCAGTCCAGCTAGTTTTACAGACCTCAAGCAGAGGCATGCTGGTCCCAGATGCTTTGTGAAGCCCATGGGAACCACAGTGCATGATTAGCATGCCCAACCAAGTGCTCTACAGAGTTCTCCACTGCAGGAGTGCCAGGTCTTTGGGAATGTGCCTTTAACAAAAGGAGGTCCCTGGCCCTAAGACAACAATGCTTTAAGTTGCAAATCATCATCATCCCGCTCCTTCCTCTGGTCTTCCAACTCCTCCAAGAGCTCTACGGGG
The DNA here is from genome assembly GCA_029204185.1 of Lerista edwardsae. Taxonomy (NCBI): domain Eukaryota; kingdom Metazoa; phylum Chordata; class Lepidosauria; order Squamata; family Scincidae; genus Lerista; species Lerista edwardsae. Next base: position 28,940,017 of record JAJKFI010000002.1, read on the forward strand.
TGGTGGTGGAGTACAGACTTCTAGGTCCTCAACCCTTTATTTTGTGAGGTCCTGCTCCTGTCGCAGCTTCCTAGCCTTCCTACTCCTGCTCTCCCCTGCATCATAAGAATCCATGGGTCACCACTATTCAAAAGGAAAATGCTACTCTACACTATGTTTAGTATAGTATGTACAAAACATAGAAAGTGCATTCATGATTAACATGAAACAAACAAAATAGGGGTAAAGAGGAAATATCTGAAACCAGTACTAAAAATGGGAATCCAAAAGGAAATGGAAGGGCAGGAAAGACTAGACTAAGTTTCCCATTTTAGAATTATGTGAGTATTTCACACCTTCAAACCACGGACAATTGCAGGGCAACCATAAGCAAGCAGAGAACTCAAAGCCAAATAGTAAAGGGTGAAAAATGTTTATAGGAGCAAAGCTAGCATACAAAAAGGAAAAGTTACAATGCACAAGGGTGTTTGTATGCAAATATTGGAAGTTAGGTGGGTTAGGCTGAGAATCCTATACTTTCTTGGGAGGAAGTCCCACTGAATTCAGTGAGACCCTCTTGAGTAGACATACTTAGAACTGTGCTACTAAACTATCTGGTATTAAAACAAATATGTAAATAATGGGAATGTCTGAAATTTGGGTGGATATATAAAATCAATGGGATACAGTTATCCTTTGATAAATCAACAAGAACAGAAAAAGCTGCACAGGCATTTAATGGCATTTAATTTTATTATTACTATTTGCCTGTAAACCGCTTTGTGAACTTGTGTTGAAAAGCGGTATTGATAGATTGATGTTTAGCCTGGAAAAGAGAATGCTATAGAGAGATAAGACAGCACTCAATGTTAAAAGTTTTTCAACTGATCATTCATTGCTGCTATGCCTTGTTTTATATTATTTCAGCTATACAGTACTTTCTACTTCTTTGTTATTGTTGGGTTTTTATTTCGACTATTTTATTGATGAATGCTTTAAGTTGCAAATCATGAAGTATTTATGAATACTGGTCATACATTTTAAATTAAAAGTCATCCAAATATTTGGAAAGAAGTACAAACTGTATGCTCAATCCCTAGCTACTCTTTGACAATAAAATAGAGAGTTCACTTGGAAATAAGTGGAGATTGCTAGAGAACACATCTAGTGTCATAAGGTGGCTTTCCTACATTAATTTTTTACAATAACAAACTGCTATAAGCTGCTATAAATAGGCGATTTCTGTCTTTGAAGTGAGATTTGTACATTAAAATAAGAATATGTAAACAAGAGTACAATGTTCAACACACACACATTGGAACTCAAGTTCATTGTCTGAGGTCAAGGACATCATAGATAAAACGTAAGTCTCAACAATGTGTAAAGCAATCTCAATTTAAAGAGCCATCTCCAAACTGGAGACAGCTGCTACAGTGAAAACTTCCCCCGGTGTGTTTACCATTCAGTGATAGAGCACATGCTTCACAAAAGGTCAGTCCCAAGTTCAATTCCCTGCATTCCCATTCAAAAGCATCTTGGTAGTCTCCTCCATAGCAGCATTTCTTTAACAAAGGTGACCATTACGTTTTCTTACATGAATGTACTTGCAACATTTAGTTCTGACCCAAGAAACATAGGCTCATGAACAGCTTGCCAGATCCACCAAAGGTTGCCCTGAGGCATGCAGATATAAGTATACAGATGTGGACAATATAGTTTTTGTGACCTGACATATTATAGCTATAACAGCCTTGTTGGCAACGCAGAAAAAAGCCCAGCAACTTTCTTCCCCTATCTCTTTGCCATCCTTGGCAATCTTTCCAAAGAGGAGGGTGTTCTGAGTAGAATTAAAAGTAATATATTCTTGATACTGTCTTTTACTCTGCCCTCACTTGTTGCTGTTTTAATGCCTTTTTTAATTGCTCACATTTTATTTCCCTTTTATACAGTGAGTAACCTCATGAATCAGTATAAGAGGCAGAAGGTAAGAATTCTATGGAACTTCAAAACTATTCCAATAACAATAACGAATTGGAATAACTATTACAATAACAAAAGATACAGCAAATGGCTGAAACTGTACTGGAGATAGTTTTCCCATGCCGATAACATTTTCCATGATAGTTTTCCCATGCCAATAACATTAGGTCTTTTGTAAGCGCCAACGTTCACTGGCAAAGGCCAAATACTGGAGAAACTGACTATAATACAGATTTGTTAATTGGACTTTCATGGTTGTAAATAAACATCCAATGAGAAGAGTCAAAGGATAGGTTTTCCTAATTATCCAACTACAGGTATATCAAGTTTACAAATTACCAGGTCACCTATTCACCATGGGTCAGTTTCAGGGAGAGTGGTGGTGAAGTAAGAAGGCTCCCCAGTAGAACAGAACACTCTATTCATACTGGGGAAGCCTTTCCGGGCATGCAGCAGTCTCTTGTTCAGAGATTGCGGCTTCCAAATCCACAGTAAATGTAGGCTTTTTTCTGTGGAGTTGGAACACACTATATAAAGCCTGGAGTATAGCAAGCTTGTGCTAACTACTTAGGACAAAGCAAGTACATCTGTGATAATACGGGGTACTAACTCTTTGAACTAGGTAAGTAAAATTGAAACAGCCCTTCCCCTCAAAAACTTATTTTCTTCAAGAACAAGAAATAGCCATTGGGGGAAAAGGCTGTTGGCTTATATGGGGGGGGGGGAGAGAACAATCACTATTACAGCAAAAAGCAAACCAGCAGGTACCACAAGTATTGACAAAAACATAGCACCACATCCAGTGACTGATTGTATGCAATCAATGCCCTTTTCCATCAACAAGAGATTGCACAGAACAATCTTTTTTACGCATGTAGTTAACTACCTTCAACAGGTCCAAACAGCTCCAAGTACCGAGACAAAACAAGCTTAACAGGATAGTCTTAATGGAACCAGTACTCAGTTTATCATTTTGATCATAGTTTCTCATGCTCAGCATATCTATCAAGTAGAATCTTGTATAAAATGCATGCATAAGTTTTTGATCCTCTTCAACAGCTCAGAAATTATTAGAATTATAGCTAAAATCTATCCTTTGCTAAGTATCTCCACTAGATTCTCTCCATTGTGCTGAACCCACAGAAAATCCGATCCCCAAGACAGTTCACCTAACTTTACTTCATTTAAATGCTTGGTGACATGTCCATAACTATATCTGCATTGAAGGATTTCATTCAGTTCGAAGTATTAGACAAGGAATGCACAGGCCAACTGCAAGAATGAAAGACTCAACTAGGAATAGTCAAGTAGCAACTCACAGGCTGAACCTGACCCACACATTTTTTTGTGGTTCTTCAGTGATAGTTCTTTGATTCTTCATATGTCAGAAGAAAGAAAGATGGGGCAGTTGATGAGGAATGCCTATACAGGAAAAGACTGTCCAGTTAGGCATGTCAGACCTGCTCCTGATAAGCCACCTTCACTCACCATTTTACTGATATAGCATAGGGTTAAGAGACTGAGCTTCAAATCAGGATGTTCCCAGATCAAAATCTCTGCCTTGAACTTGTCATGGTATACAAAGTCTGGCACAGAGTCTGGTAAGAGCTGAACCATGCTTTTCTCTGTGCAGTAGCTCATGGCACCAGGCCAAGGCACCTGAGTGCAGGATAATCACTAATGAGCTACAGCTGGGTCTAAGGTGGACGTGCATCAGACCACGGAGTCAATGGCCACCTCGAGCAAATCACCTCGAGCTCTGATTGGTGTTCAGGACTCAGCACTGGTATAAAAGGGAACAGATCCCCAGTGTAAAGTTGTGGGTTGATAGGAGGGGATGCTGTCCGGTTCAACAGAAAAGATCTGCTGTGTAAGTTGCCAACTGACTTATCCTGTATGCTGTGCAAATGCCTGACTGATCTGTATGGAATGAGACCTTTTGCCTGGAAACTGACAACGCTGAATACATTTCTTATCTACACTAAGACTGTGTGTTGTGCATTCCTTTGCTGAAGCAGAAGAAGCCTTGCTGTTATCTTGGGAAGGCAGTTTCCTCTGTGTAACCGAGCTGTAACTCTGCTGAACATGCCAGGTGTTGGCGTGAGAGCCCTTCATATTTGGGGTCCTCTCCAATGCCACCTGGGCATAAGTCTTGGGGAGACGCGACAGAACTCAGCCGGTGGCCTTAGGCAAACAACTCCGTATCTATTTAATTCCCCAGCTGCAATTGAGGGATAACAATACTCACCTTATAGAAGTGTTATAAGAGCAACATCAAGATTACATACGTAATATGGTTTACACAAATATGTGCAAATACAAACTTTAAGTATTATTTTTTATCACCATCAGCTTCAGTTAGGGAGAAGGAGTGTAATGCTAAACAAAAAGAAATAAATATTCCTTCTTTCCCACTACTGCTTTTCTAACAAGATAAAAGGATTGTGCAAATAGTCCTATATTTTAATCTCTTTTTAAAATGGAGACTCAATGAATTAGTGTGCAAGACATCCTTAACCAGGCAACGATAGCATCTTCAATAAGCTATCAAATGAAGTCTGTGTCTAATAACAGACAAATTAATATATGCATAACTTATTTGTACAAATTATTCTGCTTACAGTGAACATGGACCATTTGGCTTTTTGAGGGATGAATACTAGTCAGAATTCTAGTCAGAATTCTGTACAACTGACAGTTGGCCTGGTATATCTGCTTAGTATTATTCACAGAAAGTTATATATGTGCCAGGCTAAAAACCAAGGGCTCACGATAGCTTCATATATATGAGAACGTTTGTGTGTACGTACGTTCCGCATAGGCTCCGCAACGCCTGGACCAATCAACACAAAACTTGGCACGCATACACCTTGCGGCCTGGCAACAAACACTGCGGGGGTCACACACCCCTAGGACCCCCGGGGGGGGGGTTTGAAACGTAAACATGATCGCAAACGGCCAACATTGGTGTCAAATCCGTCGTTTCCAGGGTCACCAAGACTAGTGGCGATGCCCCCAATGCCGTTTGACGCTGGGTTTGGCCTCCCCTCGGCGTGGGGGGGGGCGAGAAGGGGTGCAAAACAAACCGTCCACCATGCCCTCCTGGAACGCCTGGAGCAACTGATGTAAAACCTGGCATGTGTGTGCCTTGGCAGTCTGGTGACAAATACTGTGGGGGTCAGACCCCCCTAACGCCCCCGGGGGTGGGGATATGCAGGGGGGGGCCGCATGAAAACGGTCGGAAATGGCTGAAATCGGTGTCAAATCTATAGTTTCCGGGGTTGCCGGGATGAGCGACAACGCTCTCGACGCCATTGGAGTCCGGGTTTGCCCCCCCCTCAGCATGGGGGGCAAGAAGGGGTGTGAAACAAAACGTCCGCCATGCCCCACTGGAATGCCGGGACCGACTGGCACCACACTCGGCATGCGGATGCCTGGCAGCCTGGGGACAAACACTGCGGGGGTGAGGGACCCCTACCGCCCCCGGGAGTGGGGGTACGCAGTGGGCCCCACGTGAAAATGGTCAAACATGTCCACCGTGACCCGTTGGAATGCCTGGAGCAATTGACACCAGTATGCTTTACGGTCTGGGGACTAACACTACGGGGGTCACACCCCCTAGCACCCCCAGGAGTGGGGGTGCACAGCGGGCCCCATGTGAAAATGGTCAAAAATGGCTGAAATTGGTGTCACATCCGTAGTTTCCAGAGATGAATGGCAACGTTCCCGAGGCCGTTTGAGTCCACATTCACACTTGGGATAATTTGTTGCCCGGGCAACACCGGGTAAAAAATGCTAGTATTCAATAAACTACCTACACATTACTAATATAACAATCTTTTTGCAACAAGATGAAGAGTCTTAAGATTGCACTATCAACTGTAGAGCCCATTTATCTACACATAGTTTAACAATCCCATAGGTTTTAAATGATCTTTCCTAAGATATCAAAGGATCCCCTTCGCTTAGTAATGTGGCCTCAATATAAAAGGAATGGTTTTCAAAGTGCAAAATTAAAACACTTTGATTTTCAAAGCGGGGCAGAGTGCTTTAGTGCCCTAAAAGGGGGCTGTCCAGACATATGTAGCCAAGTTAGATACCCCTAAAAAGACCTTGAAAAGGCATTTCTAAATGTAAATGGCATTTTTCTAAAAATACGTTGTCATTTCTCCAGTTTCTTCCATACTATTTTTTAAAATAAAGGGGTTATTGCCCCTTAACAGAATTTTAAGTTTCACAGTTTCATGAATGACCCATAACAAGCCTCAGGCTTGCATGCTGGCCCTTCCCTCCTGCTCCACATATAAGGCAGGGAAATTGGAAACATCAGCTTTTCAAATCATTAGATTTTCCCACTGCAACCAAAACCAGGAAGTTTGATTTATTCTAACAAACCAGGATCAAAAATGACTTCAGATCCTGGTATGTTTGAACTAACCACAGTTAGAATAAACCAAAGCTTCCGAAGTTCAGATGCAATGGAAAACTGTGTTTTATTCCAAACTGACAATGGATTATTTCAATCACCTGTCCTTGTGAACAAAATAGAAAAGACAAGAATTGCTGAAGCTCATTCACAATAACCTAAACCAATCATTCTCCACAGGAGCCGTATGGCTCGCGGGGAATGTAGTATGTCAGAATGTTGATGTTTTCTTGGTGTTCAATAATACATAATTTTATGTTTGATTTGTATCCTTGTTTGACAGAGGGGCTCTGAAACTTGAGAAGAGTTTCTAAGGGGCTATAGCCAAAAAAAAGAGGTTCTGAATTGCTTGTCTAAACCATAATTTAGATGAGTTATCAAATATGCCACAGTCAGCAATTCTTCACAACATTCTGGAAGGAGGTCCAGAAAATATGTAACTTGCCCAGAAAATACATGTATTACTGTTTACATTAGCATTACTTGTTTATATCCAAAAATATGCGGCTGTGTCTTCAAAATATAGTTAAAATAGTTCTAAACAGCACTTAGACACACAAAAGGGTCTAGTGAGAGCTAGTTAGGCTTATTGATCAAGGTAAAGTTATTACTACGCTCATTCCTTTTTAGAAATGATTTCATTATAAGTATTTTCATTTATGCATTTGGCACATAAGACCCTCCCCCTTTATCCATACCAAGATTTTTGATACAAGATCTGGGATGTGTGCATGGCAGGGAGAAAATGAACAAGTCTCTTGAGGAGGCAAAGTCTACCTCCCATTTTACACAACTGGTACACCTTCCCTGTGCTTTGAGCTCTGGTGATAGAGAGGGAATGCATTTGCCTCATTTGCCCAAGAAGAAGTTCCAGGAGGTTAGATTAAATTTTGGATTTCTCCCTCTGATAGGTCCTGAAGTGCCCCTTTTCTCTGGTGTGCTCCTGAAGCTTTAAGCCAGTGGTTCTCAAATGTTTTAGCACTGGGACCCACTTTTTGGATTGGTACTCATGTCAGGACCCACAAGAAGTAATGTCATTAACTTGGAAATGATGTCATGACCAGAAGTGATATAATTAAGCAGGAGTGCCATCATTGTGACATAACCACACTGACAGTCTTTTGACTGCAGCAACTGCACAACCATGAAACATCCCTGACAGAATGCAAGATTACGACAAAATATGGAAAAGCACTGAACTAAAAACAAAATTTAAAAACCCTCACTTGAAAAGTCAAACTTAACAAAAGGAAGATAGCAAGAGTACCATCTGCAGCTTTCAAAATGGCTGCTCCCAGTTTTCCGGGACTCAACTGATATCAGCTAGTGACCTACCAAGTGGGTCCCAACTCACAGTTTGAGAAATACTGCTTTAGGAGTAGCACACTTTAGGATGCTTGGAGGATAGCCATGGCTGGGGAAGAAATGAGTAGCCTGTAAGATGCACTGCCTGATGGGTAGCACTTTCAAGGCACGTGCATTACCCACTTCATTTTACAGTTTCTCTCTTCATCTTGCGTTTCTACAAATTACTGTGAATTTGGGTCCTAAAGAACAGAAGATGAAACAAATAATGGGAAAAGTGGAAAAACAGGTGAAACAGTTGCTCAGAGTTTGCAACTGAATCTTGAGGCGCTAAACCTGAAAATGTGATGCTAGGACCTCTGAAACATTTTCATAGTTAGCACTTTAATGAGTTATAATTTTTCCTATTGAAATGAATGGAAAAATTGTACTCATTGTACAAACTGTAAATTGTACTCATGCAGACTTTCACTGTTGGGGCACAGATGTCAGGACCAGCTCAGGTACATACAGACAGGCCCCCATATATGTGGCTCCCATATCCATGATTTCAGGGAACTCCACATGCCCCAATATGTGGTAAAGCCTCACTGAGATGAAATTCTTCTTGCTCATAGTGCCTTGCAGGCTACATCCCAGGAACCAGGGTGCTTGGGGGGGGAAAAAACTCAAACAAGGTCAATCGGAAGAGGTAAATTTGTTTCCTGGACCTCATTTTGAGTCTTTTTCAAGCATTCTGGTCACTGGGAGGCAGCCTGCAAGCCGCAATAAGCTTGTAGGCTTATAGCAATCTGTATAAGCAGGAAGGATTTCACCCTGATGAGGCTTTACCACCTGTTAATGGGCGCACAGGTGGGGAATATCCCCATATTCATGGGGCTCCATGGAACCTTGGCCTGAGGTTATGCTCCTATGGTCTAGAATGCTGTAGAGAGGCCCCAGAGGCCATTTCCACAGCATGCTGGGTTGACTTTATTGACATTCCACTTTATTGGCCTTTGTGGGTCTCAGAATGGCCTGCAGAAGTGACTTCCAGTTTGGCGATGCAACTTCTGGTTTGATTAGAAGTCACTTCCGCTCACTTTTGCAGGCCATTCTGAGACCCACTGAGCCAACAGAGTAAGTCACCACCTTGGTGTGACATGGAAATGACCTCTGCGACCTCCCAAAAGCATTCAGTATGTACAGTTTGAGAGATTTAAAGTGGATAAAAGGTTACATGGCTTTGAAGACCAAAGGTCATTATGAGAAACCCAACTGTGTACTGGAGAAGAGCAATGCATTGCTAAAATGTATAGTTACTGTTGAAATATGAGACAGAAGAGGAACAAGTTAAATAATGTATGTTAAAATGGGCAAAAAATGTACATTATGAGATTTTAATGGCACAACGGGAAAATTTGTCGATTAAAAGATTAAGATTTACATTTAATGTAAATTTCAAAGAGGATTTTTACAAGATGAGGTATAGCTGGTATTTAACACCAGTAAAAGTAGCAAAAGTGTATAAAAATATGTCAAATGCTGGAAGTGTAAGAAACAAGAAGGTACACTATACCATATGTGGTGGACTTATACAAAAGCAAAAAAATATTGGGCTCAGATACACCAACAGAGGCCGTGGATGTTTAAGGTAAATTTACAAATGAAACCAGAAGTATTTTTGCTGGGTATACCTGAGGATCAGGTTGCAAAATATTTTGAAATCTTATTTTTGTATACGACAACTGCAGCAAGGATATTGTATGCTCAGTATTGGAATGTTCCAGAGGTACCTTCAACTGAAGAATGGTGGATAAAAATTCTGGCCTTAATGGAAATGGACAAGCTTACAATTTTACTAAAAGAGAAATCAGTAAAGTCATTTATGAATAACTGGAAACTGCTCATAGACTACCTGCGTGAGAAGGGAAATTTTGGTGCAACGAATTATGGATTGGATGAAAAGGCAGTGGATTTTGATAGAAAATATAATACTGGGGATTAAAATAAATGATAAGGAGATAAAAGAAAGGATTAAAAGAAAAGAATAAGAGGTCAGCTAAGAGACAATTTTATTTGGAGTAGTTATTACTGTATTGTAAAGGTTGGCTTATATATTCTGAACTTGGTTTTTTGTTTCATTTTTGTTTTGTAGTGATGAGTTGGTGTTCTATTAAAAATAAAATAAAAATTAAAAGCATTCTGGCACTACCAGGAACACTGCATCACAACCCATCACTGAGGACGAGGTGGGAACCATTGCACTAGACAAATACAACTACTTTGTGTTGACCACAATGACGTTAGGAAAATAATTAAACAAGCCTGTTACGTTTTTCTCCCAATCATGCAAGTAGGATGTTAAACTGCAGACATCTAGCAATTAGGAGGCAGCAAGAGTCCCTATGTAGGTCTACAAAAATCTTGACACAAAATATATGAAACATTGCAATCCAAAATGCAATTTATACTAAGAAGAATAACTAAAGTTACTGTTTTGGGGTTTTTTTTACATTACGCAGGCCTGCAAAATTGAGAATCAAAAAGATTTCATGGTCGTTTTATATTAATTTGGGTGCCAATTCCCCAAAATGGCATCAATTTTGCCCTATTACATCTACTTTTAGAGATATAGCATAGCCTCATAATGAACAGACATGATAGCGCAAAACAGGCGCCATTCTTTGAATCAGTACCCCAAATATATCAAAGAATAAGTCTAACTTTTAAGATGTGTGTTGGTCTGTGTTATTCTATGCAATCCAATTGTAAGTAGGAGATAAGAGAAATGCCCAGGGTAGTTCCCAATGGGTAACAATGTATTTGCAAAGTTTTATGATACAAAAATTCAATTTTTGTAATACAGACAGGTCCACACAATTACTTCTGTAATAGATACTAATCTTAGTTGCTTTGAAGACAAGACAGTCAATACAAAAAAGGGCCAGAATCTTAATCGCTTAATATAACTTGAGGCCTGATGTTGAATTAGTGAAAAGGAGAGTAGCAGAGGACATACCTTGGAACTGCTCCCAAAACAATCAAGTTGGCTTTTTGTTTGTTGTTTCCAATTACAGCATTTTTCATATCTCTGTAAATCCAGAAAGAAAAAAAACCCTAGTAAATTATGCTGAGGTACTATGGGCTCAATTTTGCAGAAATTATTTTAACTGAGATCAATGAGTACACCACACTATAACTACGCACTGAGTAGCATACAAGCAACGGTCCCCATCACTTCTGACCAAAGCTTAAACAGCTTTTCCTCTATACCCCAATGCTCATTCTCACATATGCTGATTCTCACAGATGCTCATTCTCATATATTTGGGAAAAGTGTAGAAACCACTGAGGAAGTTAGACGGTCTTGGTCATTCATAGTAAACTCCTCTATCATCCGTGTTACATATCAAGATCAAGTTGTGAAATTTTGGTATACACCTCCTCCCCACCCCGGAACACTGTCCACCACCCTCTGCACTGGCTTGCCTAGCTGATACAAGCTTATCCCAGGCCACACAGTGCCAGCCCAAATACTGATCTGAATCAAACTGCCCATGTATAGGAAAAATTGAAATAAGCCTGTACTACTGAGGAGGAATATTAAGGATAAAACCAAAGATATGCTTAATATTTTTCTACCTTTCTCTATTGCCAAATGTGTCTGAAGCTTAAAGTGAAGCAGAAGACGCTCCCACAAATTCTCTGCAAGTGCTAAAGAATTATGGGAAGAAGCAGGATCAGTAGAACCTACCAATAGCTGGCTTCCAACACCAGCCCAAATCTGTGGATGCTTAAGCACCAGTATGTAAGAAGATATGGGAAACACAAAGTGGACATACCACACATACTAGACCAGGGGTGTCAAATCTAAGGCCTGAGGGCCGGATGCAGCCCCTGGAAGCTATTTCCCCAGCCTCCGAGATAACCGGGCTCTCCCAACATGATAATGGGCTCTCTCATATCTTGAAATTATGAACAAGATTTGCACATTTTCTCTTGTTATTTGCACCTAACTAGTTTCTATTTTAAAACCAAGTGCTCATTTCTGGCCATCAACTGCTTAATGATGTCACTTCCAGCCTTCAGCAGCTGCCATGAATGCTATTCGACCCTCTGTGTGAAACGAGTTTGACACCCCTGTACTAGACAAAGGCAACTACTGCTGTAAGAATATCCCAGATCCAGCAGTATGCGCCACTGCAACACCAATTACAGGTGGTCCCTGTTATAAATCTCTCCATACTACATTTCCCTGCACTTAAGTCCTCAACTTACACATCTCTTCATGTTCTCTACATCCAAGTGGTAGTTTGACAACTCTACTTTAGTAAAGTTAGCTATAGAGACCAGAAGAAGTCAAAACTTTATATGCCTCCCAAAAGGAGAACCCCCATACAAAGCATTTCACAAGTCTAAACAATGCAGCCCCAGTCACTCTATACTGAAATGTCATTTTAAAAAAGTACATGCCTATAGCTTCCAGGTTGCAGTTGGAAGCTCACTAAAAAGTTCAGATATTAAACACTCTAGACCATAGCAGTGGTTCCCAAATGTTTTAGCATTGGGATCCACCTAAAAACCATCTCATGTTCACACTACAGAAAAAAAAATGTAGTCCTGGACAAAAATGTCTGTTTTTCAGAACAATCTGGATTTTGGATGCCCAGGTAAGGGATAATCTACCTGTACTATAGAATTAAATCAAAGAAACAAAACGGCTGCCTTGATAATTAAATCCCCATTGAATCGTTCTTCAAGATCTAAAATGGAAATCTCCTTCCTATTACTGCAGTACTGAAAGATTTTTCCCCAACTTCAGTCAACTCCTTCAGCAGATAAATTTCACATTGCTATCCTTCTGTGAAATTAAAGTAGTAAGTGTCACAACACTGAAAACATTCAGAAATTCAGTCTCCTACATTTATCCATCCTCTCAACTTCCTTCCATCTCACCCAGACACACCAAAATGCAGAGAAAATTTAAAAATTAATATTTCTAATTTCAACCAAGTATGGAAAGAGGCCAAGTTTCTTAATTAGTCCAACTTATGTTCAAACTGAATGCATTGGTCTTAGCAGACACTACATTTGCACTTCACAGGAAAAAAAAGTTACAATGTTTAAACAAGTTTTAAATAAGCCTCTTTTCAATTATGGATAAGTACATACTATAAAATATCTCCCTTCCCCATTTATGTTAAAACTACAGTTCGGAGGAGGTTAATTACTGGTTCAAGCCACAGACTATGACAATGATTCCCAAACTGGGGTGTTGTGATGCCCCAGCCAGGGCAAAAGGGCTGCTAGCCCCTTGAGGGGCATGGCAATGCCGCAACTGAAGTGGACCCTCCCACAATTGTGTCACCACCACACAAAAAGTTTTTTTTCCATACCATGGGGTCCCTGGGGCATACAAAGAGCCCATGGCCCCCTCATGCCTCAGAACTGCTCCTAAATGCAATTGCGACCCATTGGGTTACAATCACATTTAGGAGCAATTCTGAGGTGCGGAGTGGCCTGCAAGCTCTTCGCACCCTCCAGACAGCCACAGCGACCCCCTAGTAAGTTATAAAACCCTTTTTCTGAGGTGGTGCCACAATCACAGGAACAGCAGCACCACAGCAGGACAGCAGGACCACCACCGCTGCCCCTTCCCCTCCAAGACTTATGAGGGAGTCTGGGCTGTGGGACTCTATGGGTGATTTCTATGAAAAATCTGGTCTCCTTGTTCACTCTCCTCCATCCTACATGATGTATTGCTGTTTCATTAAGGACCCCACTCTCATCAACAACCCAAGAAATGCTGTGCCAGCCAGTATCCAAGACAAGTACTAGACAACTTGCTTCTTTTCCAGCTTTCCTTCTCCCTTTCCCCATTCAGTGCAGCACACCAGGCACACTACAGCACTCACCAAACAGCCTCCAAAGAAAGCCTTTCCCAACTGTGCTTCCCTCTTTGACACCTGCCTGGTCCCCCCTCCCAAACTTTGTTCTATCTTCACAGCTCTCTGAATCAGGAGATTGCTGCATTTTGACTAACAAACCTCATGCTTCCTGCATCAATCCAAGCCTCAAGTATAGCAGTTACAGACAGGTGTTCTTGGTCATTGGCACCTTCACCATTGGGCCCCATCTGTAACTTCTGCACATAACAGTCCAACTGACACATTTAGCATTGCTACCTCATCCCACTGATTTGGAATGAGCATTATGTTTGTGACTCTAGGCCTCTTTTTCTTATTTTACAGCATTAAGGCAGAGAGTTGGGGATTAGCCAGGACCTTCCAAAACATACCCTTAACTGATCCAACAAGACCTCTGAGAAGTGGATCACTCAATGGCTCTTGCCTAGATGGGAGTCAGATTTGCTGTACCTGCCATTTCTCTCTCTCTCTCAGAGGACTGGAATATCAGCTGAGAATAATCATACGAAGGGAGAGACCAGCTTCCTCACCACATCTGACTGAAATGCTTTCTGGCCCCATTGTAGGGGCTCTTTCCTTGCCTACAGCTGTTGTTCCAGGCTATATAGAATACAGACCTAAGCCACAGTCTTGGGTTGCAGCTGGAATGCTTAGCCTTTGTCTGTTCTTCTCTATCCCTTCCCTCATTCATGCAATACCATACAAACCTCAGTCCCCTATGCCAATGTTTCTGAATAACCTGTTAATTTCTCTAGAGCGGTGTTATTCAAACACTTGGTGGGTCTCAACCTGATGTCAGGTAGGTCATGGAAAGGTGAGAGAAGCCATCTTAGAAACTGCAGGCCTTACTCTTGTTATCTTCCTTTTGCGGGTGTTAACAGCTTAAATTTTCAAGTGAGGGTTTTTTAAATTTTGTTTTTAGTTCAGTGCTTTTACATCATACTTTGTCTTAATCCTGCTTTCTGTCAGGAATGCTTCATGGTTGTACAACTGCTGCAGTCCAAGAATGCCAATTTGCATTTCAGTAGTGTCATTTTATTATGTTACAATGACAGCACTTTCTGCCTGATGATGTCACTTCCTACCACAACATCACTTCCAGGTTAATTATGTCACTTCCGGTGGGTCCCGACACGAGTGCCATTCTAAAAAATGGTCCTGGTGTAAAAAGTTTGAATACCACTGCCCTAGAGGCCAGCATCTCCTCATTCACATATAATTTCCCTCTTGCCTTTCATTCCTTCCCTCCCTCCTCCATTTTGTGTGGTTATATATTCCTCCACCTTCCAAGGATCTGCCTTTCTTAATCAGCCTAGCAATCATCAGGGCTTAGCCGCATGGGTGTTTGTACTGCATTGCAATTTTTCCAGTTCTCCCTTCCTCCTACTATATATTTATCACCCAAATAAAATTGCAGTTTATTGTACTCATAGCCATCTCCTTCTCATGCTTACGTTGCGACAATCACAAGCCAATGCATCTAGGTCTCTAGGGGAAAAGTCAATTGCCCCATTTATGCATGCTTCTGGCATTTCAGGCCACGTCACCTAACAGTGGGTTTAACTGAGGCTGTGTGCAAACCTCTAAAAGGTAAACAAGTTTAATGCTTCATTAGGTCTGCCCATGTTCCTCCATTAACTTTCAGACAAGAAGTTGGTCCACCATAACTCTACATTCATTTCTTAATTTTTCAGAGGCAAGCATTTAAGCATTATTGCACTGGAGTTCTTAATGAATTGAACACATGAGCTGGAGCTGAGGAATGGCAAGAGTCCTACAGCAGTTACATCAAACATCATTTGAATGTTTGCCTTTAGCAAACATCAGTTGAACTAAGCTTATCTTTCTTTGCAACCCTGCTGCCACTGAAAGGAGAATGGCAAGTCAACCAATTCAATTTTCTTCTTATGAGCCATCTTGATACTACACTACCCGCTACTCCAACCTCAACAGCTGATTATAATTCATTGCAAGAGCAGCTTTTTTATTGCTGGTATCTTTATAAAGATGGCTTTCTGTCACCACTCACAGTACATACCAAATCTCATGCAAAATTTATTTCCACCAACAAGTTGCTTGTCCTCCTTTCTACTGTAGTCACCCATGTAGAAGATGTCTTGACTGCTTCCATTCCAGCAAAAACAGAGATTCAGACTATCAAAGTCCACCACCACCCCAACACTTTTCCTATTGCCACTACCTTGGTGATTGGAGTGACCCATGACACCGTGCACTAAAACATTCATTAAATCACTGTGTCCTTTAATGCAACGCATATTAGAGGAAGAACCCAGTCACCTTTGAATGTTAGTGTAGGAAGACATGAGAGGTCTTCCCAAAGTCAGACATGACTGCATCAAAGATCACAGATTTTTCTTGTATTTGCATCTGGTATAAAAAAACCTTAGATATTCAGAATAGCACTGTGACAGTTGTAAGATTTCCATAAGCTAAACGAATTGCTACTGTTTTATGTACATGTGCTTCCATAGTAATTACCTACAGTAGATATACAATACTTTCATTTACACCATCGAATAAAACATACACACATCAATTCAACATTTTCACATGTCTTGTTCTTTTTTCAGCCTATACAAACAAGGACAGAACTGGTGATAATTAAGTGGGCCAAGATGGTCTTCCATGCTGCTTTTGTCCTTCAGAAGGCTAATATGCACTTCTTAACTGTTTTAGTTCACCGCTGTGTATGAAGTAAGAACAGCAACTCTGATACCTGCGATTATCCTCTTTGTTTTACCTGCTAATGCAACATTATTTGATACCATAGTGAGCAGTACCTCAAAGCTTTTTTTCCTGATAAGCAGCCTCCTGCGCCCGGCAATTCCTTACTGACTTACACAACTTCATGTGCCAAATCTCAAGGAAATATGCTGAGCGGTACATCACCAAAGCTCCTCTTGAGGAAGCTAAGATTTGTAATATTTCACACAAAAAGCAACTTCCACACAGCAAAACAGTGAACGTAAAAATATAACTTCCATCACCTAAATAGCTCCCACAGTATTTATCACAAAACTACTAATTTCTTATTCCTGAGGGAAGATGTTGAAAGAGGAGTCCTGCAAATAAAATGTCACATCTCCCTGACCCAAATACTCACCTCCAGCTGTTAAAGGCTCAAGCATCCAGTTCTCCATTACCATCACCACCCAGTGTTCTGCTGCTTTCAACCCCCAACTGCCCCCTCAACATGTCATGGCTTTGGAGGATGGGCACATTGGGTATGCTTAGTCTGTATCAGCTATTTTTTACCGTCAACAGGCATGTGGATGTGGGTGAACCTGTGGATATCATATACCTGAATTTTCAGAAGGCATTTGACACAGTCCCCCACCAAAGGCTGCTGAAGAAACTTCACAGTCAGGGAATAAGAGGGCAGGTCCTCTTATGGATCCAGAACTGGTTGAGGGCCAGGAAACAGAGAGTGGGGGTCAATGGGCAATTTTCACAATGGAGAGAGGTGAAAAGTGGAGTGCCCCAGGGATCTGTCTTGGGGCCCGTGCTTTTCAACTTATTCATAAATGACCTGGAGACAGGGATAAGCAGCGAGGTGGCCAAGTTTGCAGATGACACAAAACTTTTCTGGGTGGTGAAAACCAGAAAGGATTGTGAAAAGCTCCAGAAGGATCTCTCCAAGTTGGGGGAATGGGCAGCCAAATGGCAGATGCGTTTCAACGTAGACAAATGTAAAGTGATGCACATTGGGGCAAAAAACCAAAACTTCACCTATAGGCTAATGGGTTCTGAGCTGTCTGTGACAGCTCAGGAGAGAGATCTTGGGGTGCTGGTGGACAATTCAATGAAGGTATCGACCCAGTGTGCAGCAGCAATTAAGAAGGCCAATTCCATGCTCGGGGTAATTAAAAAAGGGGTTGAGAATAAAACAGCCAATATTATCATGCCATTGTACAAATCGATGGTAAGGCCGCACCTGGAATATTGTGTCCAGTTCTGGTCGCTGCATCTCAAAAAGGACATAGTGGAGCTGGAAAAGGTGCAGAAGAGAGCGATAAAAATGATTACGGGGCTGGGGCACCTCCCTTATGAAGAAAGACTGCAGCGTTTGGGGCTCTTCAGTCTAGAAAAAAGGCGTTTGAGGGGGGACATGATTGAGACATACAAAATTATGCATGGAAGGGATAAAGTTGATAGAGGGATATTCTTTTCCCTCTCTCAAAACACCAGAACCAGGGGGCATCCACTAAAACTGAGGTTTGGGAGAGTTAAAACAGATAAAAAGAAGTACTTTTTTACCCAGCGGGTAATTAATCTGTGGAACTCTTTGCCACAGGAGGTGGTGATGGCATCTGGTCTGGATGCCTTTAAGAGGGGATTGGACAGATTTCTGGAGGAAAGATCCATCGTGGGCTATAGGCAATGATGGATTGTGCAACCTCCTTACAAAGATGGTGGGCTACTGGTACCGGGTGCAAGGGAGTGGCAACAGGATGCAAGCATCTTATTGTCTCATGCTCCCTGGGGCACCTGGTGGGCCACTGTGAGATACAGGAAGCTGGACAAGATGGGCCTTTGGCCTGATCCAGCAGGGCTCTTCTTATGTTCTTATGTTTATTTTAATTTACACGTCTTTGTATTTCAGCATACCTAAATATTTAGGCATTATCCATAATACGTAAAAACCACTGCCTAGTCTGTGGGTGGCCTCATTTTGCCTGCAATACAATAGCAAACTCAGACCTATTATACAGATAAATCTCTCAGTTTGGAAAAAATTCTTCAGTTTCTTAGGGTATCTGTTAAAGCTTTGTGAGTCTAAGCAATCAGTCCCAGTCGATTCAGCTTGTTAGGTTTTTCTCACTCTGTTTCATCTCAGTAACAACCTGCACAGCACCATCTTTCCCAGTGATACAATTAAAGTTTCTTGCCAACAGCGTACTCAGAGGGGTGCACAATTAAAACTGCAGGAGCTGCAGCATGCCATGTAAGCAAATAGCTTGCTGTCAAAGCTATTTGGGGCAGAGACGGCAATGTGCAGGTGATCACTGATTGGCTCAGCAAGTGCCTGTATGTTGCCATCACTCCCCAGAAAGGCTCCAAAGGGAGGGACCACTTACACAGTGTACTGCGGTACTTGCCCCCTTGGCTATGCTACTTTTTCTTGCAAAATTCTCTGGGAGTATAACATTTGGCAGCCTAGATCTCGCATTTAATGTACTATCCTCATAAAGAAACAACTGGTTGCCACAAATGCCTCTTCTTCCTGCATATCTTCAAAAAACCATCAGAAGGTCTTTTCTGGATTTCTTACCCGTCTATTTCCATTTTTTGGTAAGCATTTCTTAGTGAAAGATCAAGAACAAGGGGGAAAGTTGCAGGTTATAGACAACAGTAATAAAGGATGCAATGAATAAGATGCTAACTACAGCTCTTAGAGATGTCACTACTTTAAGGAAGAACATCCAGTTTCAAACTATGTCCTGTGAGTCTCAGTAAGATTTGCTGATTCTCAGCAACTTAATTTTCTGTTGGCTTCAACTCCAGTTAATTTAGTGATAATCTTAAGGAGGATTGATTTATATCCAGTTTCCAGTCTGATAAATCGTATTTCCTGAACAAATAAGTACACTAACTGGTTTATTTAAAATGTTATTGTTGTAAATTTCTATGACACTTTTCTAACTCAGCACGCAGATGCCTTGTGGCCTGGCGACAAACACTGGTGGGGTCTGACACCCCCCAGCACCCCCAGGGGTGGGGGTGCACAGGGGGTGCCACATAAAAATGATTGCAAACTGCCGACATCAGTGTCAAATCTGTAGTTTCCAGGGTCGCCGAGACGAGCGGCAACACTCCCTACACTGTTGGAATCCGGGTTTGGCCCCCCTCAGCGTGGGGACGAGAAGGGGCGCGAAACAAAATGCCCACCATGCCCTGCTGGAACCCCTGGAGCAATTGATACCAAACTTGGTATGCATATGCCTTGCGGTCTGGTGACAAATACTGGGGGGGATGACACCCATAGCACCCCTAGGGGTGGGGGTGCAAAGGGGTGCCATATAAAAATACTCAAAAATGGCCAACATTAGTGTCGAATCCATAGTTTCTGGGGTCACCAAGATGAATGGTGATGCTCCCAATGCCGTTTGAGTCCATGTTCGGCCCTCATCGGCATGGGGGGTGAAAAGGGATGCAAAATAAAATGTCCGAACTGACCGACATAAGTGTCAAATCCACAGTTTTTGGGGTTGCTAAGCTGATTGGTGATAGTGCCGATGACATTTGTTACCCGGGCAACGCTGGGTAACAAAAAGCTAGTATAATTATTATATAAAAAGCTAAGAATTCAGCAGCCAATTCAATCCAAACCACTGAGGCATACCTAGCTTATACCAAATGCCTGGCAGAACAGGAACATAAAAACTGATGAAGTGGAGGCTCCCATACAAACATCCTCTGGCAGGATGTTTTGGTGGATGCCAAAACAGAGAAGGCCCATGGGAGAGCCTCTCCAGATTATCTCAGAACACAGATTGATTCATACGGGGAGAAACAATCCTTCAAGCACCTAGGCAGTAGGACATATATAACCAGCCCCTTAAATTGTGTTCAGAAATCAACAACCAAGTGATAATTAGGGAGTTGACATGGTTATGACCCCTAGCTCTCATAAAACTAGTTGCAACAATTTGAACTAACAGACGTTTCCAAGCTATCTTCATGGACATTCCCACCCACAGCATGCTATAGTAATGCAATCTTGATGCTACCAATGCATAGGCGACCATGACTAGGTGTCATTAAATCAAGAATGGGGCAGTTGCATCAATCAGGCAAAAGCACTATGGCCATCTACAGAACAGTACCAGATTCAGGAATAGTAACAAGCTCAGGACCCAATAATGAGTAGCCCTCATATGTTTAAGCTTCCCACACATACAAAAAGATTAGAGACTCACTAGGCAGTAATTGTCCTGCACAGGTGGGTCCAAAAAGGTGTGTTGCTTTTAACATAACAGAGGTGAAAGTACTATCATCATAAGGCAAGAAGGAACAGAAGCCTCTGAGTTGTTAGTCAACCTTCCTGCCCACTCCCCTCTGGCAGCATTATAAAGCAGGGCACACAAGAGTCAAGTATGCATGTGGATGACCTCATGCCAACAAAAATAGACAAAATAGAAGAAAAACAAGTTTCCAGGAAAACTGACTGGCACTCACATTTGAACTGAACAGATCACAGAACTCACAGGAAATAAAATAGGAGTACAAAATCACCCATACAGACTCTGGATGATCCTAACGAAATACAAAATGATTTGCTACTCGATGTGAAAAATTGCTACTTCTACTACTTTGCTAGCAGAAGAAAATTACAGACAGATGGCTGAGGTATACATTTAAAAAGTGGCACCTAATATTTTTGTGAAATCTCTATTACTAAGAGGCTATTAGAGTTTATCAAGATACACCTGCTGCTCTTTTAAGGACAGAAACTGGATTAGGTTCATGTGCCCATTCTGCATTAATCTTATTGGTTGAAAGTTTGTAACCTTAAACATTTTGGTTAAGTAAAACAGCCAAGTTCCGTCATGACATTCTTGCGTGAATTCCATTAGAGCCCTTTTCTATGCCAACTGAATTCATGTTGAGGGTTTGTCCTCCCTTCCTTTCTAAATGAACAGCTGCCCAAAAGTCCTTTTTGTTCCAAGCTATTAGATTTTTTACAATATTGCAAATATGGCTTATTCGTCATGGTATTTTGTATAAAATAACAGTTGGATTGGATGCAGTATTTTATAGCCTGTACTGCTACCCCTTTTAAGGAAATTTGTCACAGTTTTCTGCTTCAGTGCACACCTACTGCTTATCCCAAAGGGCAGTTTACTAATATTCCAGTCAATCAAAAATCACACATATGTGAATCTGGAGAAGTTGAGACTGTTATTCTTCATTAAAATTATACTTTTATGCAATCATCCAAGGCATGTTTGTTTGTCAGTATAGGTGAACCCTCATATCCACGGATTAATGTTGTTCAGAACAAGTCTCCCTGGATGGGTTTAAGTATTACTCTTTACCAGCTTACATAAATCTAAAAATCACCGACTACAGTGCCTATTCACCTTAGTTTATGAATATTTACATTGATTCTACATCCCCTGTGTCACCCCCAATAATCTGCAAGGTAGCCATAAGAGATAGAGTTCTAATATTAGTTAATATTGATATCCCTTTTATTCTAATAGCACACAATTGGTCCAGTACTGGCACAAAATAAATGCATTTTTCAAGAACTTAGAGAGGTTTTCCCAGGGTGGATTTTGTATTGGGAGGACATCCTACGATTAGTATAGATGGTTGCAAGCAGTGTGATCTGTAAGTTATCAAGAATAGAGAGGGATGTAGTCTTCTTGCCTTTCTATGCTCTTAACAGTTGGTCCAGAAACAGTTGTTCTAACAACAGTTGTTGGGTCTGATGTCAGTAAGACTTTTTATTATGTGCTATTGGTCCTTGCCTTCGCTTTGTACATTTGTCTGTCATATGCCAATAAAGGTCTAATGAATGAATGAAAATGTTGTTCAGAACCTTATTACTGCAAAAATGTTCCGCTTTTACAAATCACTATAAGCATACAAGCTTATAGCGACGAACAGGCTGGCTGCAGGCAAACTGAATGCTTGACGAGACTATCAAAGTTAAGAGGAAGCAGAAAGTTAGCTGCTTCCTTTTAACATTGAGTTTTTTCAAGCATTCAGGCTGCCTAAAGCCAGCTTGAGCATCGCTATCAGTAAAAGCAAGAACATTTTCACATCAATCAGGTTCTAAACATTAATAGGTGTGGGTGGTATGGAGACAAGGTACCCAGAAGGCTCTAGAACCTTCTGGGAACCCATGGATATCGAAGTTCACCAATATTTACAGTCCCTTGTTCAGATCAGTTTTGGAACAGATAATTTAAAATATTATGGTACACCTTGCACTATTTAGCATTTTAGAGGTCTCCTTGATTGTCACACTGCCGTAGTCTTTACAAAAACTACACTTCAGACTTTTATTTTAAGTGTTTTTAACCGGTAAGGGAGATATCTGGTTTGGCATATATTAAAGCTTTTTTCCCATTTCTGAATTGTGATGCCCTCTGGCTTCAACTGCCAGAGTTGGTACTACTGCTATGAAACTTGACCTCATAGGTCAGATCTCTTTAACCTAGAAAAGCAGAATATCATAGTGGCTGGTTTCAGACACAATTACTAAAAGCGAGGTTTATGATAGTTATTGCTAAGCACCCACATCATGATTTGAGTTTCTATATGTATAATAGGCAAACCATGATTTAGAACTTGTTTGCTTTTGTTACCCATCTGGCTCAGGAATAAGCTTCATAAATTCACTCTCATGTCTACATTACAGCAACCTCTTGGGAAAGAGCAATGGTCCCAATAGAACAGTAACCCTGATCAATGGTCTGAATTAAGACATAATACAAAACCAAAGCACAAACTGTGGTTTGCAAATCAACTTCAATCATTGTTGCAGACTCTGGTTTGTTGGTTTCACACAAACCATATGTATGGACAGATTCTGGTTTCAGAATAATGCAAAAGCTTTATCTGGCTCAACAATCCATGGTTTCGTGTTATGCCTGAACCTATGTTTGATAAATGAACAAAGCTATAATGTAGCTGTATAGTCCTATAGGTAGCCAGTGAGTTATGTTTATATACTTTTTTTTAACCAAGTTGATTCTATATAAAGTACCTTGTTTGGAGGATTATGTGCTATGGCAGTGGCCTCCAAACTGGTGACCACTGCAGAAGAGAAAAAGGTCCCCGACGCAAACAGAACGTTCTGTTCCACCGGGAGCACTTCCGAAGACCCTGACTACAGCCCCCAGGACGCCGAAATTGGGGTCTTCTAAAGCATCCCCCAGTGGAATGGTAAGAACCGTTTATGCCGGATCCAGCCCTCAGGTCAGAGTTTGGAAACCCCTGTGCTATGCCAGAAAAGATTCTACTGACTGATAAATGAACATAATTTGATTTTAAGAAATTGTGTATATGCTTGAACATGCAAGTTTTATAGAAACAATTGAACACAAGGCCTATTGTGTTCAATTAGGTTTACTCCCATCAAAGTGTATATAGGATTGCAGTCTTAGTCTACCCATGGACTCCTATTACAATTACAGGTGCGAACTAGTATGTGTGCTAGACAAAGGAAGTGGATTCCATCAGGCTTGACAGATTAAGCAATAGGTGCATCTAAGGTAGCGACATAAACAAAACTGTCAAAGGCATACTGTGTGTAAAAAAGAATGAGACTGCTCTATAACTAGAGGTGTTTGAAAACAATGTTATTTACTCAGAAGTAAGCCCACTGCATTCAGTGAGACTTGGGCTATAATCCTATCTTACCAGAAACAAACACCACTATCTATAACTAAAAAAATAGCTTTTTATTTCAAATATGTATATACTGTTGTTCAACAAAAGCAGTTTACATAGCAAAATAAATGGTTCCCTATACCCAAAGAGTTCACATCAGAAAGCAGGCTTTGCTATTATGGTAACAAGCTAAAGCAAGTTTTGGGATTGCACACAATTTCTTCTCCTTCTGCAATTCTTCATGTATGAAGAGAGATTAGAGGTTTTCATTTCTAGTATGCCAATTAATTCAAGTGTAAAACTGTGGATTGTTCAATCTTAACTGTGTTCTCAAACCAGTCTGAGATTTGAACTACAGTTTGTTCTTACATTTAAATGCAAGCACAGTGGTTGAATATATTCAATCAGTAACACCTCAGAAAAAGCCAAGCTATGTCTAGTACAGTTACACATATGAATGACTAAAGGCAAACTGCAAGATAGATTCAAATAAACTTTGGCAAGTAATAGCAGGACAACAGAAAAGCCTGTAGTACTTACATGACACCCTGCAGGACTTTCTGGGGATCGGGATCAAATAATCTGTCGACATAATGGCGACTACTAGCCGTGACTTCCTGTAGGCAAAAACATACACGGCCTGTCAATTCATTATAAATTTTTAAAACTCAAAAAAAGGCAAAACCCCATAATTGTACAACACTAAAACAAAATAGAGGTATTTTGGGGTTGCTGCAAATTCTGTCCAAGGTATATTACTAAAACCGATTCCATCATTTATTACCAGGCAGAGCAACATTAAAATTACTGCCCTTTCTTCATTATATCATATGCAACCCTTCTTCCAAGCTCTATGTACTCTTCCCCATATAATAGCTACGAACTGAAAGAAATACTGCCGCATACACGATATATATATATATTTCTATAGGAAATAAACCCACACAAGTTTAAAACAGAAGTGTTTACCATCACTAGAAACAATAATCATACTTATCCTGCCTTCTTCCTAGGTGAACATTGACAAGACCTAGTGAATTGCGCTCAATCCTATTCAACTTTCCAGGGCTGATGCAGGTGCAATACAGCCCTGAGGTAAGGGAACAAATGTTCCTTTACCTTGAGAAGGCCTCCATGACTGCCTCCCCCCTCAGGAGGTAGTGCATACCCTATTGGCATGACTGCACCAGCACTGTAAAGTTAGATAGGATTGGGCCTTTAGTGTTAATCTGAGGTCCTCCAAAAAGTCTCTTCTACGCAGGCTTCCAGCTTCAGTTAATAGGTATGAACTCATTCAAGATAAACCTATTTACAAACATTTTCAAAATTTATATTCTGGGAGGCATATTTCATTGTAGAGAAAATACTTGTATCATAATTCTGTGGGTTTTCACAAGATTACATAAACATTACTTCTGCATAAACATGCATAGAACCATTGTTAGAAAAATTAAAATCAGTAGTTGCCAAGTTTCTGCCTCCAAGGAACACTATCTACATTGACTCTTCTGCCAAAGTTCACTTGTGTGTTTGCAGTGTAACACCAGTTGTGTTGCAGAAGATTCTGGGCCATGTACTAAAATTACTTGGTCAGGCCTTGCATGTTGATAGCATTCCAGGTGGCAAGCTCTTCCTAGCTGACTTCTTGTACCCTACTCTCTTATCTTTTATAATGTACCCTACACCACAACAAAGTGATTTCCTTATATATTTGGGGGGGGGGGAAATGGCAGCCAGCAGGAACTGGGTGCAAGAAATACCATCAGTGAAGTTGATGCTGCCCATGGAGATGCAAAGGAAGAAAAGCTGCCATACTAACTACAGCATGAATTCCAGTCAAAATCTTAAAAACAAAAGCTAACTTTAGCCTCGCATATCTTTCAAAATCACATGCACTCAATCTGGTACACACAAAAAAACCAGAGGTGGTAGGGTAACTAGTGAAGATACTATGCTGTACACTCCCCCTTGCTTTTTAACATTTATATGAAACCACTGGGGGAGATCATCTGGGGATTTAGTATGGGGTGTTACCAATATGCAGATGACATTCAACTCTATCCCTCCTTGCTATCTTATTCCAGGAGGCTGAGGAAGTCCTAGATTGCTAACTAGAGGCAGTTGGGGTCTGGATTAGGGCCAGTAAGTTTTCACAAAAGGCAGAGATCCTCCTGGTCAGGAACTCCTCAATGCAGGTACCGAGTCATCAACCCACTCTGAATGGGGTCACACTCCTCTTGCACAATTGAGTGCGCAGTTTGGGAGTGCTCCTGGACTCACAGCTTTCCTTGGAGAAAGCAGCTTGGAGAAAGCCTTGCAACAGCGGCCAGGGGGGTACATTTCCCCAGCCTTGGCTGACGCACAAGCTCTGGCCATACACGAGTAGATCGGACCTGACCGCGCTGGTCCATGCCTTAGTGACTTCAAGACTAGATTACTGTAATGTGCTCTACATGGGGCTTCTCTTGAAGACAGTTCAGGAAGCTGAAAGTGCAAAATGTAGCAGCCCGAGTGGTTACTGGAGCTAGGTGGTTTGACTCTGTTAGACCACTGTGTCAGTGACTGCACTGGTTACCCATTCATTTCCAGATGCAATTTAGGGTGCTAGTATTGGCCTTTAAAGCCCTTCGTGGTTTGGGTCCAGGTTATCTTGAGGAACCACCTTCTTCCATATATTCCAGCCCATGCTCTTACATTATCTGAGGGGGGTCTCCTTTAAGATCTGCCTTTATGCTAAGTTAGAAGGATGGCAGCACAGGGGCAAGCCTTCTCTGTAGTGGCGCCACAACTATGGAATTTCCTTCCAGTGGAACTAAGAACTTCCCCCTCCCCCATGGCCTTTTCGCAAGGGCTCAAAGCATTTTGTTCCATCTTGCATTTGTGTTGATGTGCTGCTGTCTGTCCCGTGTCCCTATAGCAGCGATTTGGCTTAAGTAATTGCCCTCCTCCAAGTTGCTATTGCCCTTTGAAAAACATTGTTTTATACAGGGTGTTCGGAAAGTCATTGTGCACTTTTCATAAATATACAATCTTCCTGATTACCTGATCCTCTTGGTTGCCAGGGCAACCAGGGGGTGGTGGGAATAAAAACCATTCTACTCTCAAGTAGACTATATTTGGTCTGAATCCTGCTCTAATTCTCATGGGACTTCTTTGGCCAGTGGAGGGGGGGGGTTGGTCCCTGCTTTACTACCACCCCAAAGGAAGTCACCTTGAGCCAAGACAGCTGGGCCTCAGCCACAGATGCAATACTACTTATTTACTAGGGCACAACCTACATTTGCCTAAGATGTCACTGTATATCTTTTCACAGAAGGGAAGAAATGGGATGTTTTTCTGTTTTGTCTGATAAGCCAAACATACTATTTAAAAACTTTACAAAATAATACTCAAGTTTAAAGCCATGGTGTAGGCTTCCTCACAAGGAAGCTGCCTGACCCAGCATTCACTAACCTGGCTATGCCATATCTCCTAAACTAAACACAATAGGGCAAAACTTATGCCTTTTTTGATTAGGCACCCCAAATATACCCAAGAATAGGCCAAACCTTTAAGGCAGCAAAGAGTGTGTTGACCTGTAAATAAAGCTACAGGTCCTACCCAGAGAAGTTTGTTGTACTTCTGATCCACTGAGCACAAGTTCACTTCTTCTGAATTAGGATCTATATTGCTCAACAATGTATCTATAGAAGAATCACAGAAAGGGTTGACCCTAAGAATATAATATACGATACATTTATTTTTCAGAAGACCAACCCTTGATCTTGACCTATGCTCTTGATCAATATTAGCCGCCACTGAATGAAAGGATTGCCTCTTTCAAAAATTGAGAACTTATCTATGACTTCTCTTTCTAGAAAATTAGAAAAATTTTGCAGTAGAGAGACAGCAAATCCTTCATGTGTTTGTACAGGAACTAACACTTTCACTTTTTGTTAGATAATCTAGGGACAAGTGAGATGCTCATGTTTGAAGATATTAGCATATATGCAAATAATGAGAGTACCATCCAAATAAGTCTGAAGAGTTAAAGCAGAATTTTTATAAACTTGGCAAGAGGAAAACAAAGCAAAAGGCAAAATATGTTAAGAGATGCAAAGTAAATATTCACACTGTATAACTAAATAAAATTAATTTCTCTTACAATTGTTACAGAAAGCTCACCAAGCATACCACCTTTTTGTAATGTAACCTGGAAAAGGGCAAACACGCCCACATCAATTAAGAAAAGAACCCAAGAACTATGATAAATATATGAAAGCCTGCACCTCCGCACTTAGTTATTGTCCACGACACTGGTGCTCAGCTTAAGAAGTCTATCAATAGTGTTGTCAGAAGTTTAAAATGACATAAATGCGATCAAAGTGAAACCTGACTACAAACAGCCACGAAGTCACAGGTTGAGCAGAAAGAATGCAAGTAGGGAAACATTCACTCTCCCTACAAGTAGAAGAATACCGGCTCATCAGTCACTGTTGCCATCCTGCCTTGCGACACATCTGTCTGGAAGCCATGGGAAGAGCACGGAACTAAAAGCAGCAGAGGTCTGATCCCGCAGCGCAACACGTTTCTTCTTCGGAGAGCCCTATGGACGCGTGCCGAGGAGGAAAGAAGGCAACTCCGAAAGAGGCCCCCGTGCCAGAGGAGAGGGGGTACTACTATCGCCGTAGAAGAAGACGCAGAAGACGGGATGGGCAGCCAGCGAGGGCGGGACCCGCTACGAACAGCCTCAGTAGGCAGTCAGTCCCTCCCTCCCTCCCTCCCTCCCTCCCTCCCTCGCTGGGCACCGCTGCAGGAGCAGACCCGAGGCTTCCACACCAAGGGAAGCCAGCCGCCCGACGGAAGCCCCGCGGAACGGCCGCCTCCGCCAGGACCCAGAACCGTTGCCGTTGACGCCGCCGACGCAATCCCAGGCCTCCACTCACCGACAGGACACTCATGCGGCGCGGCGTCTCCAGCACACACGCCATCTTGATGCGCGCCAGTGCTAGCCTTTCAACCCCACGCGAGAGCCGGTGCCACGACTGCTGTGACCGTCGCCACCAAGCGCGGCCACATCGCCGGCAGAGGGAAGGAGAGGGCAGGCGGGTGTATGCCCGTTCGGCACGAATCGGCTAACGAAAAAAAATAAACTGCTTCTCCGTGCGGCGAAGAGCGCGCATGCGCCACGGGAATTTGTCCGAAGAGGGCGGGATTATTGCCGGAAGTAGGTGTATTCCCGGCCAGGCCCAAGAAGGTTAGAGGGACTGGAGTCGGCATGTTGTGATTTTCTTGAAGCTTCCGGGGCACACAGATATGGCTGACTCAGATCTTTCCCGCCAATGAGGATTGCCACGAATTCACGAATAAAAAACTTCCTGCACGTGTGTAAAAGTTAATATCAACTTTTTTAATCATGCCTGCGTGTTCTGCATACGGGTGTGCGAATCGCTTTATGAAAAATGGGATTTAATTTCCACGGAAAGGTTCATGTATTCACATTACATCGGTATGTAATATTTCCCCCCTCCTTTTCCCCCCTTCCCGTTTACACGTTTTTTCCCGCCTTCCATTTTCTACTATAATATTTTCGAAATTCTGAATAACAGAATTTGTTTTAGGGGGGGGTGAGTGTAGAAGTTTAAAAAAATACTCTTAATAGCCTAGAAGTAAAAAAGAATTACTCTCATATTGACAACTACCTGTGTTATGAAGACATTTTAATGTAATTTTCCTACATATTTATCTAATTTTCGCCCACCCTCCCCTTTTTTTCTTTCCTTCCCGTTCACACTTTATTTTTGGTTGTGTAGATTTCAAAAAATAAGCCTGTCAAAGCAGTGCAATCCGAGTTCAAATAGACAGCAAGCGGCATTTCGTCCGATATGTTCAGTAATATAATTACGCGGAATTAAACCTTGGAATTGCATATTGAATCATAATTATGTTACCAATGATGTTTCTACACGATCACACGTTATTAGTTTGGTAAGTTTTTACTGCAGGAGTAAATTATTAAGTGCTAAACATCTCGCGAAAAGCAATCTGAAATGCTTGGAATAAAGATTGTTTGGGGCACACAAACATGGCCGCTATGCCCGCCCCCTGGCTTCACTCGATTCCTATCAATTTAACAGGAATGCCGACTCCACTCCATCTAACCTTCTTGGCCAGGCCCCGTCCTATGCTTCTTACTTTCGGAATCAAGAAGCTTTTATACACTGGAGAAGCCATGACGTCATATTTTTGAAGCTTCCGAGTAAACAAATATGGCTGACTCAGATAATCGCCGCGAAGGAGGGTTGCCGCGAATTCACGAATAAAAATCTCCCTGCATGCGTGCAAAAGTTAATGTCAACCTCTTTAAGCATGCCTGTGTGTTCTGCATACGGGTGTGCGAATCGCTGGACGAAAAATGGGATTTAATTTCCACGGAAAGATTCATGTATTCACATTACATCGGCTCAATAAAACGACCGTTAATTGAAACAGTTAGTGCATTTTTTTTGAAGCTGTGTAATTTCTTGTTGTTCCTAGCAGTCTTATTCACCATTTTCTGACACCCACTGCTAATGGTCTAGAAGGTAAAAAAATATATATTTCCCCCCTCCTTTTTCCCCCCTTCCCGCATACACTTTTTTTCCTGCCTTCCATTTTCTACAGTAATATTTTCGAACTTCTGAACATTAACAGAATTTGTTTTGGGGGGGGTGAGTGTAGAAGTTTTCAAAAATACTCTTCGTAGTCTAGAAGTAAAAAAGAATTACTCTCATATTGACAACTACTTGTGTCATGAAGAGATTTTAATGTAATTTTCCTACTGTAATATTTATGAAATTCTGAACATTAACAGACATTCTTTTTATGGGGCATGGCCGTTTTATTTCTGCTTGTGTAGATTTCAAAAAATAAGTCTGTCAAAACAGTGCAATCCAAGTTTAAATAGACAGCAAGTACATTTCGTCCGGTATGTTCAGTAATATAATTACGAGGAATTAAACCTTGTAAGTGCATATTAAATCATAATTAGGTTACCAATGATGTTTCTACACGATCACACGTTTTTATTTTGGTAAGTTTTTACTTCAGGAGTAAACTATGTTCAGGAGTAAACTGTCCTAAACAGTACGAGAAAAGCAATCTGAAATGCTTGGAATGAGCAATGTTTTGAGTCAGCCAACATGGCCGCTAAGCCCGCCCCCTGGCTTCGCCTCGCTCCTATTAATTCTAAAGGCAGGGCCAGGGGTTGGTTCGGAATAGAAGCAGCGTAGCCATGAGCGTAGCGCAAGCAGGTTAGATTCACTGGAGCCGGCATGACGTCATTTTCTTGAAGCCATGGGTATACTAATATGGCTGACTCTGATCTTTCCCGCCAAGGAGGATTGCCACGAATTCGCGAATAAAAATCTCCCTGCACGTGTGTAAAAGTTAATCTCAACGTCTTTAATCATGCCTGCGTGTTTTGCATACGGGTGTGCGAATCGCTGGACGAAAAATGGGACTTAATTTCCACGGAAAGATTCATGTATTCACATTACATCTGTTCAATAAAACGACCGTTCAGTGAGTGCCTTTTTTTTGAAGCTGTGTAATTCCTTGTTAAAATGGGACTTAATTTCCACGGAAAGATTCATGTATTCACATTACATCTGTTCAATAAAACGACCGTTCAGTGAGTGCCTTTTTTTTGAAGCTGTGTAATTCCTTGTTGTTCCTAGCAGTCTTATTCACCATTTTCTGACACCCACTATTAATGGTCTAGAAGGTTAAAAAAAAAAAAATTCCCCCCTCCTTTTTCCCCCGCCTTCCATTTTCTACGGTAATATTTTCGAACTTCTGAACGTTAACAGAATTTGTTTTAGGGGGGGGGGGTGAGTGTAGAAGTTTAAAAAAATACTCTTAATAGCCTAGAAGTAAAAAAGAATTACTCTCATATTGACAACTACTTGTGTTATACATTGAGAGATTTTAATGTAATTTTCCTACATATTTATCTAATTTTTGCCCACCCTCCCCTTTTTTTCTTTCCTTCCCGTTCACACTTTATTTTTGGTTGTGTAGATTTCAAAAAATAAGTCTGTCAAAACAGTGCAATCCAAGTTTAAATAGACAGCAAGTGGCATTTCGTCCGGTATGTTCAGTAATATAATTACGCGGAATTAAACCTTGGAATTGCATATTAACTCATAATATGGTTACCAATGATGTTTCTCCACAATCACACGTTGTTATTTTGGTAAGTTTTTACTTCAGGAGTAAACTATTAAGTCCTAAACATCACGGGCAAACCAATCTGAAATGCTTGGAATCAGCAATGTTTTGAGTATAATGACGTCGCCGCTAAGCCCGCCCCTGGCTTCACTTCGTTCCTATTCATATAACAAGCAGGGCCGGGCCCTGCGTTAAATTAACGACGAGTGGGAAGAAGGCTGGACAGGCATTCTACTCACGCGCCTGCGCGGAGGGAAACCAGCTATCCATATCTGTCCTTGGCCGTGTAGTGAGAGAGAGAGAAAACAAATGAGAGGACGTCTGCGAAGCCGTGTCCTGGCCAGGCACGCCATCTACTGGCGAAGTTAGGAAAAATAGTCGGGAATTCTGAATTTGAGTTGCTAATCCCTTATAAAATCTGCGTACGGAAGAGTACTGAACTGGAGGGGGTTTTGGGGTGTAAGGGTGCAGCTCTAGTACATTGCCCTGCAGGCTCACGCACGCACAGACAACTCCCGCCTGGTATTTACGGAAGGAAAAAGCTTCTATTGATATACAAAAAAAAAAAAAATCCCGATTTTTTTTCTCCTTTAAGAAAAGTGATGTCTTAAGTACAGGGAAAATTCACAAGGACAGCGACAGATCATGATGCCACATGAACCTTCATCCACGGAGTGAACACAGTGTGACAATCCCAGACAAAACAGCCTATTTGAAGTGTCACTGGTATCCAAACAGAAAACTCTGACAGATTTTATGTTTATTTCATTTCTTTAAAATATTTCTTGCTTTTGCTTTTTAGGGAACACAAAGTGGCTAATGGAAGTGAGATCCAATACATAAAGTAATAAAAAAGATCATTCCCCAAAAGCCTTCTTAATTAAAGAGCTCGTTTTTCACTTTGTACCACAAGGCATATAATATATAGTGAGGCTCTTGTAGACCTGGAACAGGACTTTAGATCCCAGGAACAGGGATCGAATGCAGTATCTGACTTTTTGGTACCCCGTAAACTGGAGAATTGGCTTCTCATGTGGTTCTTGACATGTAACAATTTCTGCCAAGTCATGGCACAGGCTTGCCCTATATGGTTTTGCTATCCTTGAAATTAAGAATAAAGTAATATACAGTAAGAGGAAGAGTTTTGTAAACAAGAGTCTTGCAAACAAGTTTTGCAAGAAGAGTTTTGTAAACAAACAAAAAACAGTTGTCAGTGGTGTAGTGGTAAATTTTAAGCACAGGGACTCATCGTGATACTACCATACCCACCTAGCCATGCCCCATCAGCAGTGCAATCCTATGCCCATGTTGCACCAGTGTTGTTGCTACATTGGTGCAATGTCTGTCATATCCTAAGCCCGTCCAGCACAAAGGGGGAGATAAGAGGGAAACAAGAACCTAAACACCATCACAATGTTGTAACCATTTCAGTAACTCCACCAGGCCAATGCTCCAAGCTGGATCTGAGCTGGTCCTGGTTCTTTGCTGCACGTTACAGGCATTCACCAAGAAAGAGCCCAAATTCACTTTTATTACTACTGCAAAAATAAGAGATGGTTAGGGAGCATACTTTATAGATAGGGGGTGTTTTGGGGGACACGATATTTTTTCCAACATTTCTTGAATAAAATAGAGAATTGAGGTGTTATGTGTTTTTATTCTACATTCTCATTCCAAGTTCTCATTTTTATTAATTTTAAATGCTTTAAAAGTGTACAAGGTAGGTGATATTGTGTCAGCAAATGCAGCCACAGTATTATTTCTAATTGGAAAAGTAATCTATTGTAATTTCTGGAAAATATCTTAAACTCCAAAATGTGTTTTATGTTTTTATTCAAATGTTTTAATCCCCCAAAGGAGGTGTTTTGTGTTTTTATGCGGTATTTAATTTAAAAAAGTACCCCTGTAGCATAGGGCAGGGGTCCTCAAACATTTTAAACAGGGGGCCAGTTCACTGTCCCTCAGACTGTTGGGGGGACAGACTATAGTTTGAAAAAAATATGAACAAATTCCTATGCAAACAGCATGTATCTTATGCATATTTGTATGGAGGATATGGAGATACACATATCTCAGCAGTGGCTGAGATGACCTGGGAGCGGGCTGGAGGACCATAATAACTAGTTAACCTTTTTGATAGCAAGTTTGGGTGCTAGAATTGGATTCAGATCTGTTCTTTCTTGAGCTGGATTCAGACTGCAGTTGGAGATCTCTTTCCCTCCCTCCCCCCCAGACAAATACACACACACACATTCAGATTGGATTGGATCTCTCTCTCTCCCCGCCCATGCACACATTCAGATTGCAGTTGGTGATCTCTCTCTCTCTCTCTCTCTCTCTCTCTCTCTCTCTCTCACACACACACACACACACACACACACACACACACTGGATTGGATCTCTCTCCCCCCCCAAACACACACATTCAGATTGCAGTTAGTGAAATATCTCTCTCTTTCCCCTTCCCCCTGGGCTTGGAAGAGGCTGCTTTTATCACGTGGATCAGAAATGGAGAAAAAGGATCATTTCTGCAGATCAGAAATGGAGAAAAGTGCTTCTGCTGCTGCTTTTTAATAAAACATAGCTTTAAACTTGAAATCAAGGCAGAAGACGTAAAGAATGTACTTTCTGCACTTCCACCTGGCCTAGCACAATCGTAAACAGAAAAAACACCAACAAGTAACTCTCGAAAGCACAGAGAACAAGCATCTGCCTGTGTTGCTCTCACAACTTTGGCTGGGAGGAGGAGTTCAGACAGATGCGTATTTACCCTATAGCCCGGGGTGGCATGAGCCATGGGTGCCTGGCAGTGGCAGGGCGCCATTGCGCGGAGTCCGCGGAGGAAACCGCACGCTGGTCGGCCCACCCACCCTCCCTCGCCTCCGTTACGCTCCGAAGTGGAGCTATTCCAAGCGCCTGGACACCCAGGAGGCATGCCTGGACGACACACAGGGCGGGGCAATGTCCTGGGGGCGCGGTTTCGTCGCCTGCCATGGGCGCACTTGGGCCTCCGTTTGTCCCTGAGTTCAGAACTCAGAATCGCGGCCAGGGAAACAAAAGCCACCGGGTGCCTTTGCTCCTGCCGCACCCCCCCCCCGCTGCCGCAGATTAGCTGTAGGAAAAGAGGGTCAGTGGGACAGAGAATGGAGTGGGGAGGGGGGCCCACAATGCATGCACAGCTCAGGATGCAAAACAATTAGTAAAGATTAGTGGAGGGGAAAGGGAAGCACCGAGACCATTGCACTCAGCCTCGAACCAGGTTATGAGAACAAGGTCTAAAGGAGGGAGAAAAGGGAGAGAGAGAAGGAACTACCTCCCTGTCACCAGAGCGATTCCTTCTCCACAGTCCCTCACCCGACTCCTCCTCAGAGGAACGAGTCCTCTCATTCGTCCTCCCCAAAATAGCGGGAGAAGAGCGCAACTCAACCCAAGCTGCTGAGAGAAGAGCGGAACAACCCAAGTAGTCCCTACCTCTGTGAGTGTGTCTCCTCCCTAACAGACCCCCCCCCCCCGCTCAAGCGGGAAAGCTGCTACTCGGCACAATCAATGACTCTTCATGATGGCAGACATAGCAGCTTCCCGGAGCCCTCCTCTGTCCCCCTCCTCCCCAATCCTGCCAATCAACCCTCCAGAGATCACACCTTTCCTCATTAATCACCTCTTCTATTGGACAACAACAAAAGCCTCTGTTTTCTGTTGGCTTTATGTTGTCGTCTATCACAAACCATGCACCTTGCTATTGGGCGATAAAGGGATAAAGGCCAGGGTCATGGCTTCATTTAACCCAATCAGCATGTCAGTGGCTCTGAATGACTGGCGGGCCGGGTAAATGACCTTGGGGGGCCGCATGCGGCCCGCAGGCCGTAGTTTGAGGACCCCTGGCATAGGGTCTCCAAACCATAGCCCACCACAAGATTTTATCTGACCCTCAACAATTTGGTTTTTTTCATCAGAACTTTTGTTAATGTTTGACATTTTTATTCATTATAGATCTTTTATCAGTTTAAGCTCAGCATTGTTAGTTTTTTTTTGCAGCTGTCACATTTCTCTTTTGTTCTGAATTATAACATGCTGATTGCAACGTATTCGTTCATTTAGATTTCATTCCTTCATTTATAAAACTGATTTCAATGGCCATCTTATTGAAAAGGTTGGAGACCCCTAGTTTATAGCAAATCCATTATTAGAAGGGGGCACACACGCACAGCAGTGTAGCTGTCCTGAAATGGGGAGTCTTCGGGGGCTTTTTCTGCCTCCCCTCCCCCAGCTGAACAGTTAGGCCATCCCTCTCACTTTTTGCCGATGGAAACAATGGTGAAGATCAGCAAGTGGCTGACACACAGGGTGCCTTGTGGGTGAGGCTGGATGGGCCATCTTGTTCCTGTGTGATGGAACACCTGTATACATGTGTGAATGGAGTTGCAGCATGGGTGTTCGCCAGGCTGTGCGGCAGTGGCTGTGCCCATGGGTGTTGGCTATCATGCTACTCAAGATGTGGATCACACTTTTGTTGGTTGCTTAGCTAAGTTTGTTGCTGTGATCATCAAGCTAATACAACTCGGCCAGAATCCTAACCCAGAGTTAGGCTGACACAGTTAGGCCAGTAAAGTTTGGCCAGCACAAGTGCCACTGTAAAGTGCATTTGGACCACTCTGAGAGTTAGGGAGGATGGCACACATCTGAGTGCTGGCCTCTCTGACTCTGACTTTACAGTGTCCCTTGTGCCAGCCAAACTCTGCTGTCCTAACTGTGCCGGCTTAACTCCCGGTTAGGATTGCGCCCTCAGTTACAAGGTACATGTGGCTTGGTCACTAACTGGCCACTGCACACGTGCACCACAGTTGCTATGCTAGCACTGCTCTTATAGTGAACTGCTAGCTTAATTGACCTTGTTGGTCCTTCAGTTCTTTTACACACACCGATTGCCTGTGTCTTGCTCTCTATGCATTGGATATAGCACTACTTCTGGCATAGCATTTGGGGGGGTCACTACACCAGCATTAATATGCTGTAGGTGCAGCAATAGGACTGGGCCATTAGTTGCAAAAAGTTTATCACTATTGACATAGTATTCATAAGAATATTTTAATGTAAGCTTTTCAAGTTAGAGAAGAAATGTCCAAGGACTTTAACAGTCAAAATTAAAGACAAACAAAGCAATTCATTAAAAACAACTTAAGAGCCATCTAAACAAAGAAAGAAAGAAAACCACACACCCAGATGAAGGAGATAAAATTAAAATGACTGTAGAAGGCAGACAGGGATAGTCAACCTCTGGTCAGGTTAAATGCCTGTCTGAACAATCATGTCCTCATCAACCTGTGGAATACAAAAACAATCTGACCAACAAAACTGTTGGGGGAGAAAGTGCCAAAACCTAGGTGTTGCACAGGTGAATGTCCTTTTATGTGTGCTAACCAACTGTGCCTCTTAGAGAGGCAGGGTGTGCAGAAGTCCCTCCATTCTGTGAATGGACAGGATAACATGAGAAGTCTTTGAAGTGTCCTAGTCTCAAACTGTTTGTTTGTTTGTAGATATGTTTAAGATATTTATATCCCACCTTTCCCATGCCAAAGCAAATACCCAAGGCGACTTACAAATATCACATAGAATGTCAAACAAATATCACATATATGTAGAACAATAAATAGTCATAATATGAACCATAGGTGGGGGGCAACTATTTAGACCACAACATTATTACAGAGACATCTAGGACTTTCAAGGTAATAACTAGCACTCTAAAATTAATTCTGGAAAAGAGCCAGAAACCAGTGAAGTCAGAACAACAAACACATATTCTGGCTCCAGTCAGAATTTTTGCTGTAGCATTTTGTACCAGTTGAAGTTTCTAAACACTTTGCAAAGGCAGCCTCATAATAGCGCATTACAGTACACCTAGATTTGAGGTCATCAGGATGTCTGTAAATTTGGCCAGATCCGTCTTCTCTAGGAATCCAGTAGGTGAACCAGCTAATCTAGGTAAAGTTGCTCAGGTAAAGTTGCTAATCTAGGTAAAGTTGCACAGCTGCTGAAGGAGAATCCAGGAACAAAATTGGGTTTGGCTCAAGAGCACTCCCACACTATGAACCAGAATCATTGAAGTGAGCGCAATCCAGTCCAGTCCAAAACAGCTTGTACCTTTACTCTCTGATCAACCATCTTATTGTCCAGAAGCAGTTTTGTCTGAATTAAGTTTCAATGTAATGGCCAACATACATAACTTACCTGGAATGAGCTAGAGCTGGCTGAGTGTCATACTACCTAGGAAGGACCAGAGCCATTGGAAAATGATGTCCCCTAATACAGTATCTATAAGGGACATGATGGCGCAGCGAGTTAATCCGCTGTTGCTGGGCTTTCAACCGCAAGGTTGGGAGTTCAAGACTGCGTGACAGAGTGAGCTCTCGTTGCTTGTCCCAGCTCCTGCCAACCTAGCAGTTCAAAAGCACCTAAATGCAAGTAGATAAATAGGGACCACTTTGGTGGGAAGGTAACGGCGTTCCGTGCACTACGGCGTAGAGTCATGCCGGCCACATGACCACGGAAGCTTGTCCTTGGACAAAACACCGGCTCTACAGGCTTTGAAACGGAGATGAGCACCGCCCCCTACAGTTGGTTACGACTAGACCATTCAGTCATGGGGAAACCTTTACCTTTTACCTTTACCTTTTATCTAGCCCAACTAGGTGGTTCCAGAAGATTATTGAAAGCCACTGAAAAGTCAGCTGCAACCATGGGAACATGGTTTCAGTTATCTATCTATCTAGTTCCCAGCATAGATCGCCCACCAAGGGAAACCAAGGCCATTTCAGTTCCAAAACAAGGGCAGAAGCCAGACTGAAAAGAATAGTAGATAATCAGTTTCATCCAGAAAAGAGTGGAGTTGGTGACCACACTTGAACACTTTGTACAAAATTGATAAAGTCTTGCCAGAAATGATCTAGCATGGGCTATAATCCTTTACATACTTTCAAGGGAGTGAGCCCCGTTGAACACAGTGGAAGTAGATATGCATATAATTGTGCTGACAGTCAGTCTTGATGAGGGCTTTTTTTCAATAAAGATCTCACCAACACTCTCTCATTGTGATTTTGCCTGAAGTGTCACCTGATGGAAGCCAGAGAGTTGACAAGAGAAAATCTTAATGTTTCTTAATGATGGTGGAGGTTTTTCTTGATGGTCTGGATTTCAACCAAACTCATGAAGATGATATCCCTCCAAGCTAGAAGGAGGGGCAGAGAGGCAGCTAAAGGCAGATTTGCCATTTCAATTTAAAGAAACAAATCAAGCTAAAGAAAGAGCTGTCAACCGGTTGAAGTTGAAGCAGGGGTGTAGCTAAAGAAGTGCAGGGAGTGCAATTGCACTGGGCAACGATCTTTAGGAGGCAATAAACTGAGCTTGACACTTATGGCCAAAAGTGTGAAAACTTTGGTATGTTTGAATAATACCATCATGTTATATACCCATTGATGTGGAATGTAATGCAGAATGCTATGAAATGAACCAGAGTGTAATCTTTATTGTATCAAACATTATGGCTAAAAAAACAGAAAACAAAAATACAATTGTAATATAAAAATCATGGGTTTTAGGAATCATACTGTCACGTTATATACCATTCAATGCAGAATTTCAGCAGGATGCAATGAAACAGATCAGAATATATCCATTCTATTAAAAGTTATGGCCAAAAAGAAAATGAAAATACAACTTTAATGTCACTGCCTGCTGTGATGTCACTTCTGGGGCATCATTTTGCCCTCTGGACCAAGCTACACTTTCATTAGCCTACACTTTCAGTGAGGTGAGGCATCCTTGGGGTGGGTTGCTTTCTGGGAATTTGCTGCCTGCTAAAGAAGTGCCCGTGTTGATTCTATCATCCAAAGGAAGATAAACCCTGCAGCATTGCCTTTGGAACTTCTGTCCACTTGGAAAAGGGGAGGTATGTAACAACATTTTGCTGTGTAGGGCAAAGATGAAAATAGTGCTCGAGGTAAAAAATCTGGTTGAACAGCAGTTTCTGAGAATCCATGTAATTGGCACTAGGGTTTATCTCTAGTTTTGTTAATCCCTGAACTTGAAAACTAGCTAGAGTACTTTTTATGTTTAAAGTTGTTTGAATGTATATGTATTACTAAGAATGTATACATTATTATATAAGGTTGCTTACTTTTTATTATAAAAAGTAAGCAACCTTAATTGCTTTGGAAAAAAGATGGTATAAGCAGGGGCATGGCTAAAGAAATGCAAGGGGGTGCAATTGCACTGGGCAACAAGTTTTAGGGGGACAACAAGCTGAGTTTGACACTAGTGGCCAA
Source organism: Lerista edwardsae (assembly GCA_029204185.1). NCBI lineage: Eukaryota > Metazoa > Chordata > Lepidosauria > Squamata > Scincidae > Lerista > Lerista edwardsae. Next base: position 28,980,495 of record JAJKFI010000002.1, read on the forward strand.
AATTGTGAAAACCTTGGTTTGACTGAATGCCATCATGTTATATACCAATTGATGCAGAATTTAATGCAGAATGCAGTGAAACAGAATGTAGTATCTTCATTTTATCAAAAGTTATGGCCAAAAAACAAACAAAATGAAAATACAACTGTGATGTCACTTGCTGGGCATCATTTTGTCCTCTGTACCAGGCTACACTTTCATTAGCTACGCCAGTGGATATAAGGATCAAACTAGACATTTTGCTAAACACATCATTACAGCTTCCACTTTTTTCCCAGTAAAATTAAATAAAGCTGCAGGGAGGATCAAGACTGTAGTATGCAGAGATGGGATATTTAACTCCTTCTCATGCTGCAGCCCCATACCCAAGGGATGAAAGTTCCTATGGGTACCTATGGAGTAGGTAAATACACTGGCTTCCTGAGCTATAGAAATCTGAGTTGTGTCCCAACTGCTGTGAAAGGCCTGCATTGGTACTTTCTCACAGGTGCAGTACATCCTTTGTGCTGCTTTTGTGCAGGTGCATTTTGCGCTGGTACATTCCAAATTCTGGACAGATCTCTGGAATGGAACCAGTATGTACATTGGGAACTTAATATACATAAATAAAAGTAACCAGGTTAGTATTGGCAATAGCTTGGGAGTTGGAAATGCCACTAGACACAGCCTTCCAGTGGCATGAACGTGAGGTGACTCAGAACCTATCTGGTGTGGGTGCAGCAGCCTTTTCTATTTCTAGTTCTTTATCCATAGCAGAGCAATTGGATTTTTGATGCTGCTATGCTCGAGGGCTTTCTAGCAAAACAAGCTTTGGCCTGGCACACTGCAAGCACCTCACAAGAAACAGACTCCTATTGCACAGTTGTTACCAGAGAAGTAGCTGTACTATAATCTATTGCAGCAAAAATAACAAAGAACCTTGTGTCGCCTTAAAGGCGAGCATATTTTATTTTAGCATAAGTTTTTACAAATAAGATTGATGGGGCTCCAGTCCACGAACGTTTATGCTAAAATAACTGTGCCACAAGACCCTTGGTTGTTCATTTTGGCCTGATCCAAAGCTTTTTTTGAGAGAGAGAGAGAGAGAGAGAGCAGGGCTAAGCGCAACTTATTCCAGCTGCACATTAATGGCTGAATTGAATAAAGAAGTAAGAGCCAACTTGGGGGGGGGGAAGGAGCTGATGAGTGCGCAAGATGGGTGCGGTGAGAGCAAGTATGAGCCAAATAACGCGGGGCGGGTGTGCTGAGTTAGGGAAGAGAACTGGAATAGCCCTGGAGTCAAAGAGACAGGAAACTGCAGCTGGCATTTCGGAGATGCCAGAGACCGAGAGGTTCCACAGCCTTGAGTCAAAGCTTTATAGTCGTGCAGTTTAGAAAGCGAATAATAACACACTGAGTCGCTTCACTTTCCTTCCCGGCTTCTTTCAGGGGCTGCCCTCATATCAGTTCTTCTGAAAACTTTCCCCCGCGCGATTCAGGCACGACGCCACAATTCTGCTGTCGAGGGCGTTGGCCTTTTGTTTTAAACGCCCACCTAAGAGCCTGAACTGCAAAAGAACTGCCTAATTCCCAGGGCCCCGAGAGGGGAGCGGTTGTCCGCGGCCGTTTCTTTAGCTCGGACAGGCGTCCTCCTTGGCAAGGTTCTCCTCGCAGCCTCCACCGTCTCGCCACTGGGGACTTCAGGCGCAGGCAGCCAAGTGGTGGCAGGAGCAGACGGGAGCCGCCGCGGGGGGTGGCCCTAAATTGGAAAGCTCCCGCCTTGCAGTCAGGCAGGGCTCTCTACCTCGCGCTGTACCCGCGGCCCAGCCCGGCCCTCTCTTGGCAGGGAATCGCCGCCGCCTCTGCCTCTCTCCTCCCCTCCACATTCCCACTTCAGCTCGCTCTGCGGGCTCCCCCTTCGTTGCGCGGAAGGGACAGGAAAAGGCAGCGCCTCCTTCGGCCCGGAGAGTGCAGGAGGCGGAGGGCGGACTCTGCACAGCGCCCCAGGATGGGAGAGGGAGTCGCTCCAGCGGCGGGTAGGTGTCGCACCTCGGGCACTGGTGGCCACTGATTGTGCATTGCTCCCGTGGAGAGGAGTCAGAGTGGCGCGGAAGAAGCAGCAGCTCCCCCTTCCCCCAGTCCTGTGCGCCGCCCGACTGGAAGCCAGCACGCTGCCTAGGCTGGGACAGGGGGCGGAGAGAGCGAGAGGGGGAAGAAGAAGGAGCGGCCGGGACGGAAGAATGGGCACCTCGACAACGTCGGTGCCGCCTTCAGTGGCGCTTGGGCGCCTCGGCTGTCCCCCCCCAGCTCCAGTGTCCACGGGGTGAGCGGTGACAGCGGGGCTCAGGAGGGAACCAGGCGGGCTTTTATACGGAGGGGAACAAGCTGGGCGAGACGGGGTGGCGGTTTGTCCTTCCGTCTATTTATTTTTGGGTTCAGTTGCACACGATGATCGGCGCCCGCCGCAGCTTCAGCGCAGTTCTGTCCCGGTTGTGAGCAGTTGATGTAGTTGTCGAAGTTAAGATGCAGACAACACCCCCACCTTCCCCGCACGCGCGCGCGCACTTTCCCCATCTCGTGAAATGGGACAGGACAGAGCGGGTGCCACCCTCCCGAAATAGGACATCTCCCCAGAGACCCTTGCAGCGAGTAGTTGGTGTGGCGGGCTAGTAAGTGAGCGAATGGATAGCAATAGAATAAGCAATGAAAACCGTCCTGGGAGTGCCGGGCCGCGGAGTCTCTTGCAGGAGTGGCTCGCATAAACAGGCCGTGGGCTTCCCTTGGTTTTTCAGGCCTGGGGCGGTGAGGCAGAATGCAAATGCGATTAGCGATATAATAACAGGGTGCTAGGCGCTGTGCAGAACCTTGAAAGCTGGAAGGTGTGCATGAATCAACATTACGGTACTGTCCCCTAGGATGAACTTGACAGTTGAGACTGGGAGGAGAGAGGATGACAGCCCAACGAGAGGGGGCTGTATTAGACACGTACAGTACAAGGAGAGGCATTTCCAGAGTCTGAGAGAGCACGCACTAGCAAAGAGGTTTGTGGCATCTTAAAGATTTATTGTAGGAGTCAGACAAAGAGCTGGATCTGGGTCCAGGAGACTAGGTTCAAGTTGTTTTCCTTCTGTGGACTTATCCCTCCTGAGGCCTTGGGTATTTCGCTGCTTCTGTTTCCAAAGTTTAGAGTGGGAACAATAAAGACTGAGCCTGATCAGGTTCTTGTGATGGTATTACACTAAAAACTGTAACTAAAATCTTACTATTAAAGATTGCAGGTCAACAATGTTTTATTAATAAGTACTAGCAGTAGTCAAAAAAGTCATTCTGGTGCTAGAGGCAATTAGCTACTCTGCAGGGGAGCTAGTGCAGCAGCAGATGTTTGCAGATGGAGCATTCCATGAGTAGGAAGCTTTAAAATTCAATACTCATTTCAAAGCATAAGTTCACAATGTTGTTAAGGTCTACTATTCGGCATTTCTCTGAGTGACTGGCTCCTGGCTGGCTTTGGTCAAAACAATTAAATGTAAAGGTGAAATATCTTTTCTTGTTTTGGTGGCTTGTGACTTACGTGACCTCCTGTCTGCATTTTCTACTGAGTCAGAGATTATTAGTAGACAACACCTCAGTGCTCAGCATTTTCTGTTACTAAAGGCGCAATTCTAACCAACTTTCCAGCACTTGGGTAAGGGCAGTGCAGCTCCAAGGGGAACAAACATTCCCTTACCTTGAGGAGGCCTCCATGACTACTACTCCACTGCAGTACATGCCCCACTGGCAAACTTATGTCAGTGCTGGAAAGTTGATTAGGTTTGCACCCTAAGTGTTATATTTTGTGCATTTTGTCTGCTTTGGATGATGACTAAAATATGGCTGAGATTGTGTGGTGGAAAACAAGTTTGTAGCAGCTTGATGTAACTGCTGTATGGAGATGGAGATTTTTAAGCCTATACGATGTTTGGTGCCAATAAAATATGGATTTAAAACTATTAACTAACTCATTGCAGTTCTATAGAGGAAGATTATTTTATTTTAAACTATAAAAATGAGACACCTTACATTAAGAAAATGTAATGTAAGATTATCGGAAGAGGAGACGGTAGCATCACAGAAGTGCAAGTGTCATGGGCAGGTGTATTAACAGCAGTTTCTAGTCTTGGTATGAATGCTTGTACGAATGCCTGGCAGTCTTATATGAATGCATGTATGAATCCTATGCATGCTTACCTGAGAGTAAATCCCATTGAATTCAATAGGGCCTGCTTCTAATGCATAGGACTGCAGTGTGTATGGTTGTGAGATTGAAGATAACTATGTTCTATGAGTTATTATACCTGAAAAAATAATCACTAAGCACTGTTAAAATCTATGAGATGTCAGCCATGCTTCTTACAAGACTTATTTCTTTCAAAGGGACTTTATCATGACTTGCTTTTTTGAATACAATCCAGCATGTTTAAACTGAATGTTAATGCATTTGGTTAAATGTACAGCCCAGTCCTAAATTGTGGTGGTCCAGCCAGGCTACATGAACTGCATTGCATCCAAAGCAGCTTAGGAGGAGGCTGGAGGTCACCTCAGGGTATTTTATCCCTTACCTCGAGTACAGCCCCAATCACCTCTATGGGGCTTCTCAGATTTGCGGCAGCTATTTAGATGGTGCAAATCCACAAAGGCTATGTAGGTCTACCTGGCCCTGGAGCAGGGGTTAGGATACAGTGAAGGAGGCCTCTGCTGATCCCACCCCCTCCCGGACCTGTTCCATCCCCCATTCCACTCACCCACTCAAAAGCACACCCTCCCCTCCTGCCACCTTCGTCCATCCCCCTCACTGCTCTGCGCGATTTTATCTGTTCCAGCTGGCACAAGGGTCAGATCTGGTGCTGCTGAGCCAGTGTTGGGCTCTTTATTGGACCAGCCAGCTCCTGAATAGGTGCAAATGTCCCTTATTGCACATTTGCCAGTGCTATGCTATAAAAAAGATTAACAGAGCAATCATAATGCAGTTGGATTGCTCCGTTAATCTTTTTATTTATTTATTACATTTGTAGTCCATACTGACTCTGCTTTTGTGCACAGAGGATTGGTGAATTGTGCGAATTGCTCTCAACCTGTAACCCTCCCCATAAGCAGCTCAACTGTAGATGATGTCTTTTGGAGTAAGTGATGTGCCTTTTGACATTTGTAACATTTTGGAAAGATGGATGCATGAATCCGCAAGCAACATCCATTTGTCCCAAAGCACAGTTAGGAATGCACCTTAAACAGTAATTCCTATGAAACAGGAAATCAGTTGTTTAATTATGTACCTCATATTTTATTGCAATATAGACAATAGACAAACTGATGAGGAAGGAATAGTATTTCCTAAAGCAATGGTATTCAAACTTCTTAGACCGGGACCCACTTTTTAAAATGGCACTTCTGTTGGGACCCACCGGAAGTGATGTCATTAACCTGGAAGTGATGTTGTGGCAGGAAGTGACATCATCAAGTAGGAAGTGCTGCCATTGTAACACAATAAAATAACACTCCTGAAATGCAAATTGGCATTCTTAGACTGCAGCAGTTGTACAACCATGAAACATCCCTGACAGAAAGCAAGATAGGGGCAAAATATGATGTCAAAGCACTGAACTAAAACCAGTATTTTAAAAAACCCTTGCTTGAAAATTCAAACTGTTAAAACTCACAAAAGGAATATAACAAGAGTGAGGTCTGCAGTTTCCAAGATGGCTGCTTCTAGCTTTCCGCAATCCACCTGACAGCAGGTCGCAACCCACCAAGTGGGTCCCAACCAGTGGTGGGATTCAGGGGGTTCACCCAGGTTCTATAGAACCGGTTGTTAAATGGCCAGGCCCCACCCACTCGCTTACCTCGGCTGGCTTCGGGTTTTTTTTTGCTCCGGCTTTGACATCATAGAACCAGTTGTTAATTTATTTGAATCTCACCACTGGTCCCAACCCACAGTTTGAATAACACTGTCCTAAAGTACATTTCTCATAAATTATAGTAATTCATAGAATGATAGGTTTGTGGTGTTAGAAGCAGTGATGTCATCTGGTAATGAAGAACGGGAATGCTGGGCGGGACTTACACGTGATTGGCTGCCTGTCCGTTCCGTTCTGCGGCTGCCCTGGCCTCGGCGGGGCGCCTGCTCGCTGGGGGGATGGGTGGGGGGCGCGCCGGGTGCCTGGGCGAGCAGTGGTGGGGCACGCCAACTGGGGGCAACCCCTCCCAAGGCCAGGGCAGCCACAGAACGGACGGGCTGCCAATCACGCGTAAGTCCTGCCCAGCGTTCCCGTTCTTCATTACCAGATGACATCACTGGTTAGAAGGGACATGTTAGAAGGGTCAACAGTTATCTGGCCAATACAATGTCTAATTTGGGAATTCATTTTATAAATATCCAGATAGTATTTACAAAGATATTCAGTTTTCTTTCATCTTCTTAGGACTGTCTTTGTTACTTAATTAACTGCAATCTACAAAAAACTGAGCAAGCAACTTCTTTCTAAACTATTATCTTTGTTATCACAAAATTCTGTACCTCATAATTTCTACTTAAGTATGTGCTTTGGGCAGCAGGATCCTAACCTGCGCAGGAGAAGGAAGGCCGGCCAGCCTGTGCTGCATCTTACCCAGAGTAGGAGGCAGCAGGGGCTCACCACGGGACAAGGGGACATTTGTCCCTTTACCCCAGATAAGCCCCAGGCAGCCCAATGGGGCTGCTTGGGTCTGTGCCTGTTACATAGCATGTGCAAGTCCAAGCAGCCCGGAATGAGGCTATGCGGCACTGGAACAGGGGTTAGGATCTGGCCTAACGGCTCCCCTCCCCAGGCTGCCCCACCTGCGGGGCCGCACTCCCTCCACCCCATTCCACCACCCCCGCCTTCCTCCTGCCCTCCAAAGACCCTGCTGTGGCTGAATTTGGACGGGGGAGGGGAGGACCTTACCTTCTACCGTCTGCGGCTTGGCTGGGTTGTTGCAAGTTCTCACACCGAGACCAGCACATCCTGGGCTAGCGCAAACATGCCTTCCATCTTGTTTGCTTCAGCCCTGGGCTGCCGCAAGCAGCATCCATTGTCCCAAAACGCAGTTAGGAATGCACCTTAAGTTAAATAAAATAAATAAATAAATAAAATTTTTATTTTTTTATAATAAAAACTAGCTTTTATGTACCCGGCTTCGCCCGGGTGTTTATAGGTGCCATCCCTGACCCCCAGCTACTCACCAGGCATACAGATGGCCCATTTATATGTCCCATCACTGCCCCCCCTCACATGTGTGCCCAGGTGTTTATACGTCCCATCCCTGACCCCACCCCCACTCACATGTGTGCCCCGGTGTTGATATGTCCCATCCCTGACCCCACCCCCACTCACATGTGTCCCTGGGTGTTGATATGTCCCATCGCTGACCCCACCCCCACTCACATGTGTGCCTGGGTGTTTATATGTCCCATCCCTGCTGCTGTACTGTTTCTGTTGCTCTAGGTGTAGTAGCCCTCTGTTTCATATCCTGTAGTTGTTTGTGACGCTGCTGTACTGTTTCTGTTGCTCTAGATGTAGCAGCCCTGTCTCTCTTACCGTGTAGTCTTTTGTCACGCTGCTGTACTGTTTCTGTTGCTCTAGATGTAGCAGCTCTGTGACGTAGCGTTGCAAGTTGTTGTTGTTTTTTTCCTCAGGTGTTTCCTGTGTACACTGTTGTTTCATCTTTGTAGCCTTTGGTTGCACCTGCCCAATTGCCTTACATTACACAGTGAAAGTAAACTTTCAGAGAGAAAGTAAACTTTCAACAGCCACAGCACCTTGTGCCAACTGTCCACTGCCAAGCAGGGACCGCCCACATGTCCACAGAACACATTGTATCGGTTTGCCTGCGTGAAACCTGTTTGCTGCTGTTTGTCTTCAACTGTCAAGAGTTCAGTTGCTGCCTGAAGATTCCGCATGTCATTTGCATCTCATCATGACATCACCAGAGCCTCGGAATGTTCGGTTCAGCCCATAGCCAGCCATAGAGAACCACAAATTCGCTTGTACCCGCGCCCGTGGGGGCCCGATCCGTTCCAAAACCGCGCAGCGATGGTTTCGGGGGGCCAAGGCACCCGCGTGCCGAGTTTGGCGCGAATCGGTCCAGGCGTTGCGGAGCCTATGTGGAACAAACATACACACATACATACACACACACATACGCTCTTCTTTATATATATAGATTATAAAATAATTTTGTACAAAATAAAGTGCCAGATGACACACAAACCACAATTAAAGCTGCCCACATAACCTCTAATGAATTTATTTTAGGTTTTTTTCTTTCTCTCTCCTGTCTTGGTTTTATGCCTCATCTAAGTATCTGGAGAAAATAGACTGATTGTAGGCACCACAATGATTTTTGCTTGTGCTGATGAACAAGAAGGTATGAAGCAAATCAGGCAAGAAATTTTAGAAAGATTCTAAATTTTAAGTTAGAAAGAATATGCTAATTGTTCTGAGCCTAGAAAGAAGTGCCTAAGTCAGGCATGGAGACCTGGTGGATGCGTGTTGTGTCACAACCTGGAAACAAAGCCAAGGTCCCAATGGTTTTTAAGTTGTAATTCTAGAATTTCTAGAGTTTCTTGGAAGCTTACTGGGGATTCTTTGATGAGGAAATTGGTAATGGCAGACAAGCTACCCCAAAACATTTTCATCTTATTCTGCAGTGTGCAACCACAGGGGCATTTCAGGGCATGTTCAACTAGCCTTAGCAGGATTGATTGGTGCTCACTGCAAACTGAGTGTGCCCTCGAATATAGAGGCACACTCTGTACAAGGCATAACAATTCTGGCAGGTACTAAGGCTTCCTGAAGGTAAAAACCTGCACAGTAGATTGAACTTGAATGCTCACAGCCAGCACCTTTTGCTTCATCCTCATTAAGCCTGCGACAATGAATAGCATATGAGTTGTGTCTCAACTGTGAATAGAGTTCATGCACACATATGCGTACTCCATAGTAACTTTCCATAGTTCATTCTTTAAAGAATGCAGAAGACTAATATATAGTTGTTTGTGGTGTTCCTGAATGAAGCTGACTCTTCTGTTCTGGTAGTCATATATGCCATGTTTTTTCTTAAAAAGGAGATGGCTAAGATCCAGGACTATCTTTTCTGCTTATTCTGTGGAAGTTTAGAAACTCTGCAGCCCACAGTACTCAAGACGCTAGTTCTGTGGTGGATTAATTCCAGAGCATTAAATTCTTACTGCTACTGCAAGAAGATTATTTCCAGATCAAATAGAACAGCCACTGAAGTGGATTCTCCTTTCATATAGAAGAGTGTTCTGATTATTTATTGTAGCATTTTTCAGATTACTTAACCAGACCGCCTAAAATTCAAGGCTCAATGTTGCCAATTAAGTAAGGCAGATTTGTTGCCTCACGTTGAATATTATGACCCGAGTTCACATCAGGAAACTCTTGATGTCACATTCCCCCCCCCACGCCAATCCTGATTCTTGATCTGTTCTTCCCTGCCTAGAAGACACACTGTAAACATACGTGAGGTTGTTGAAAGAAAAATGTGTTATTTGCTCTTATAAATAGTTATATTGTCGGTGGAAGACTGAAAAATAGTTATATTTTTCAGTGCCAGGGCAATCACTATGAATATAGTTAATTCTCAGTAGATTCACAAGTGGAATATAATATTGTAACATTGTTTTGTTTTCCTCTTTTCTTTTGTCCTTCTGAGATTCATATTTAACTTGGCAGAAAGAATTGTGAATGTGAAGAATATTGCAAAAGAAACTGTGGAAGATATATCCAGAGTAAAACTGCCAGGCAGGGCTGGCGTATGTGTTGTACACCTTGGTAGTCTTATACTTCCTATTTACCTATATTATATCTCTTGCCACATCTATTTCACCTTACTCATCCTTCTGTTTATACTGTCCCCACCACACACAAACCACTTTTCCCTGACCTATGTCATCACTTCCCCTGCTGCCACCCCTGTCCTTCCTCTTGTTTTCCTTCATCCCCAGTAAAGTCTATACTCTCTGCTTCTTGAATTGGTGAGGATGAAACAATAAGCAATCAGTTCCTAAGCACTCCTTTGATATTATCCATTCTTAGAACACAATAACATCCCAGTCCTAGCCAACTTCCCAGCACCGATGCAGCAATGCCATAATGGAGCATGCTCCATTCTGTGTGGTGGGGAAACAGCCATAGAGTCCTCCTCAAAGTAAAGGACTGTTAGTACCTTACCCTGGGGCTGCATTGCAGCTGCATCAACACTAGATAGTTTTTTAGGATTGGGCTGCTAATTGTAGATAGCAGTCTTGACCTATTAGGAAGATGTGCATATCTTAAAATCTTAGCACAATACTTTTATATTAGAACTGACTTCTAATTCACAAATTTAAGTCACTAGGGACACCGTAAAGTATGTTTGGACCACTCTTGAAGTCAGAGAGGCCAGCACACAGATATGCACTAGGCTCCCTATCTTCGAGAGTGGTTCAAACACATTTTAAGTTCGCCCTTGTGCCAGTCAAACTTTGCTGGCCTAACTGTTCCGGCCTAACTCCAGGTTAGAATTGTACTCAGAAAGATGTTACTGGTAGAGAGCATCGTGTTAGCTCACTCTGCGATTTGCTGTAGTCTTAAATGATTAATGATTGTAATTTGGCTTCAAAGATGTCTTTGAGCTCTTTCTTTTGTGTGACGGATTTGAATGCCGTATAATAATGTGCTTTTCAAACTTTCTTTGAAAGTTGATCCAAAGTTGGTCTTATATGATACAACAGTGGTTCTCAAACATTTTAGCACCAGAGCCACTTTTTTAGAATGAAAATCTGTTTGGATCCACCGGAAATGATATCATTAACCTAGAAGTGACATCACTTGCCTGGCAGTGACATCATCAGGCAGGAACAATTTTGACACTCCATACAACAAAATTAAATCAATTAATTATGTAAGTAAGTAAATTAAAAGGTTATGACAAGTATATATCTAAACATTTATTTGAAAGATAAACCTCTCCTAACCTTCCCAAGCAATTGCTGATCTGTTTTAAAAAAGTCTCCAGACTTCCCAAAGGCTGCAATCCTAGCCACACTTACTTGGGAGTAAGCCCCATTGATGATCATTGTTAAAAGCATATACATAGGGCAGCGCAATCCTAGTGTACCCCTTGCACCAATGCTACATCATAGCGTTGACACAAGGGGTGGAGCACCGACGCGGGAGCGCTGAGCAGCACCCCCGCATCAGCGTTCCATCTCTGAAGCCGACGCTACTCGCAGTGTCGGCTTCAGAGCGCCGACGGAGAGCCTCCCTTGCGCCGACCAAAAATGGTCGACACAAGGGATTCTCTGTCCTGTTTCAGGACGGAGATTGGTGGGAGGGGGAGGCAGGAGGCAGGACCTGGATGGCATGTGGGCGGGTTTGGGAGGTGGCCGTGCGGCCACCTCCTAAACCCGTCAGCGAGGCTGCACGGCCCAAATCTCCTGGGATCTGCGCCCGCTTTTTAGCGGGTGCAGATCTGAGGAGCACATAGGGGAGGCTGGAGCCTCCCCTACGGTAAGGGAGCGCACACTCCCTTGCTATGGGGAGGCTCCAGCCTCTCCTAAAACAGCGTCAGATATGGTGCTGGCCCGTCGGCCTTGCCAGTCTAGCGCTGTTCAGGATTGCGCCCTCAGTCTGTTGAAAATACGTATCTATAACATGTCCCCAAATGCAGTCACATACCATGATAGCATCAAGTCTAATATAGTAAAAATAAAATACACATTGAAATGAATAGGGATCCATCTGAAATTGGCTCGCAGTCTACCTGGTGGGTCCCGACTCACAATCTGAGAAACATTGTGATATAATTTTAAATGAAGACAGTGATACAGGAAACGCTTTGTAGATTTAACAGTGCAATTTTGTGCATGGTCTACCCAAAAGCATCTCCCCATTGAGTTCAATGGGACTTTCTCGCAAATAAATACGTATGGCAGTGATTCCAGAGGCGTAGCTTGGGGGGGGGCAAAAGGTCCGTCGCCCCGGGAGCAAAACTTTGCAGGCATTCTCGGCTCGCCACCTCCAGCTTCAGCTGAAGCCAGGGAGAGATGCGCTGAAGCCCACTTCCCAGCAGAATGCGGACCATGTTCTCTTGGTCCGCACACCTTCCCCAGCTTCAACTGAGAGAGTCATTTATTAGTCGGGCTAATGGGGAATGTGAGCCCCCCCACTGGCAGCACAGTTTGCCTTGTCAATTGTCAAAAGCTGATAGTGTGCCTTAACCATTTTAGTGCCTTGCCAGTGTGCCATGAGATGAGAAAAGTGAAAACCACAGGCTTAGGTAGTGTTCCATGCAAAAGATCAAAGGTTTGTTTACTTTCACAATCTTTTCTCAATAGTTTCTTCGGGTTTCTTTGTACAGTACAGAGTTGTGTTTGGAAACCACCCTATACTGGAATGGCCTGTGCACTTAAATGGTGAGTGGCAAGTTATCATCTGTGCAACCACCCATCTTAGTATGGAAGGAACAATACAGTAGAAGGATCTCGAAAGAATAGCAGTATACAGGCGTGTAGTGACTCTTTCTAAATAACTGCTTTTTATTTGTTTGGTACTGGAAAGCAAGTAAATTGAATTGCTACTGATTGCTGTTACATATGTGAAACAGTAATTTTTGAATTACTTAGCTTTGTAGTACAGTCATTAAAGAGAGGGAGTACATTGCAAGGTTTACAGACAACCTTTCATGTAATTACTTTATAGAACAGTCTTCTTCCTTCAAAAATGATTCATGATTTCTGACAAATAAAGGTCATGAAGCATTACAGGGTGCTCATATAAAAGAAAGCTATTCATTTACAGTTCATACTATGAAACTAATTCACTCCCCTCAAGGTTAGAGCTTGTTGCATGGCAGCAGTTAAAACAAAGCCCTTATAAAGTACATTTATAATAGCTCATGCTTTAGGAAGCCCAACTGGAAAACAACTGCAGGCTTAAAGGAATGAAAGATGTTTTCTTCTAAGTGATCCTTTATTTCTGTTCATAATTGGAGGAGGTACAAATACCCATTTTAAAGGAAAGCTTATTCAAACTTAGTCCAAAGCTAGATCACCCTATCTGAAATAAAAGGATTTTGATTAAACTGAAAAAAAAATTTTTAGAGCTATTTCTAGTGTGATTTTTTGTTGGTGTTTTCATCAATTTCTCTGCACAAGAATAGTGATGAGAAAACAAATGCACTTTTTAGAACTGGAGGAGTATACTAATACAATGCATCTCATGAATGTCTTTGTGCTCTATGGCTCAGTAAAGAGACTGGAAAAATGAAGACACAGCCGAATTCAAACTAAATCCCTGTGTGCCGAAGCAATGATGCTGGCACAGCTCCTACTGTATCCCACAGTGGATTTTTGGTTGTTTGAAGGCTCCTCAGGGTAAGGGAACATTGCAAGCCCCAACAACAGCTATGGGTCAACTCGGACCTGTGCCAGCTCAATTGCTGATTTGTGAAGGCGGATCAGGGCCAGGAAGGGGGTCAGGATTCAGTGTACGCTGCTGCGGCTGCCAAATCTGCCCCCTTCCCAGACCTGATCCATCCTTGTCCCCACCTCTGTCACCGCCCCATTCTACACACCCCTCCTGCCCTCCCTCACCCTGTTCACCCCCTTCGCAGCCTTACCGTTGGGTCTACTGCCACGTGCTGGCACATGGGAGGCCATTCCAGCCTCCCCACAAGCGGCCTGGCAGCACCTAGTGGTGGAGGCTACTTGGTAACTGCCGTTAAGCAGTCTCTACCAGCACAATGTGAGTGCCTGGCCAGCATAGGATTGGGGAAACATTAAAGCTTGGTCTGGCATAGGTTAACATACCCAATGCTATCCTATACATTGATTATGGCACTGTCATTCTGGCATATAGAACTGACCTTATGCGTAATATCCACTGGCCTTATATGGTTGAAAGAATTGAGTTGGAGACCTGACCTTGAGTTGGAGACTGGTGGTGAAGAGTGTCCTTTCATCCTGATCCTGTGCTTCCAGGTTCCTATACGGGTAGTGGCACCAAAATGGCAGCCAGTGCTTCCCATGGGAGCTGCAGGAGCCACCGGGGTCTCCTTGAGGAAAGGGGACTTTGGCCCCTTCCTCCGAGGAAAGCCTCAGGCCCTGCAATGGGGCTACTCTCCACCTGCTATTTTGCAGGCAGTGAGTGGAGCAGCACCATGTTATGCTCTGTGGCCTGAAGTGGGACATAGGCTCCAATGGTGGCCTCCACTGCTGGTCCCACCCCCTGCTTCGGGCCACTCCTCTCCCTCTGCCTTCCCCATGCTCTCCCCTGCCCTAAAAAGCTGCTCCACTGCCCGGTGGGAGCGCTTACCATAGGACAGCGACACTTCCTCCTCCATCTGGTGCTGGGCCCAGCACTGACTGACGCTGGCCCAGCACTGGTGGTAGGGCCTTCAGAGGTGGCACAAACCCATTTTACGGCATTTGCAACACCTGGAGATGGCGCTGCCTGGATAGGGTCAGGCTTTTTGTGTCCTTATTGTTTGAAATAACCTTTCTTTAAGTGCTTGGACATCATTGCTTTGAATATGTAGATGAATATAAAGGAATCGCTGCCAGTGACAGACATTTAGGGCGCAATCCTAACCTGGAGTTAGGCCAGCACAGTTTGGCTGGCACAAGGGCCACTGTAAAGTATGTTTGGACCACTCTTGGAGCACTGGTGTTGTGCCGGTGCTGCACACTTGTGCCAGTCCAGTGTTGTTCCAAACGTGCCTTCAGGCCCATCTGTGCCAGCGAGTCAGGCGCTGGACCAGGGCAAGCAGCAGCACTGACACTCGGGTGCTGCTGTGCCCGCCAGCTGCGCCGCCATGCATCAGTCAAGTGTCGGCTGCACTTGCTCGGCTCAGGACTTCACGGAGGGGTGCCCCTTGCATTCCTGGCCGCCGCACTACCTTTGCTTTGCAGCATCATGAAGCTGCAAGAGCTGCAGATCTCAAGTCTCCTTTTCTCCTGATGACTTCACGGAGGGCATGCCAGAGGCGTGCCGGGGACATAACGGTGCGGGACACTGGGCGGTGACAGAGGCAGCGACGGCTAACATCCATTGTACCAAATCCTAAGCCCTGATATGGGTTGCCGCAGCGCACATGTACCTGCGCCTGCAAATCTGCAGGCTCAGATCCAAGCAGCACCTAAGGGATGACTGGGGCTCACCCGGGCGCAAGGGGAAAACCTCCACTTGCCCTGCACTGCGCTGCTGCTGCCTCTGCTGGGCTTAAGATATGGCCCTGCTATGCCGGCCCTGTTTAGGATTGGGCTATCAGTCAGAGAGGATAGTGCATGTCTGTGTGCTGGTCTCTCTGACTCCAAGAGGGATCCAAACATACTTCACAGTGTCCCTTGCGCTAGCCAAACTTTGCTGGCCTAACTGTGCCAGCCTAGGTCCAGGTTAGGATTGTGCCCTCATGGTGACTGAAAGATTATCTAAGAGTGCCACAATGGATCTCTCTTTCTGTCTCACACACAATAGGGTTGCTTATCAAATCAAATATCAATTGACCTGATATTGTTTATTTCATGTCTGAAGCTAAAAAAAATAGTAACTTGTGACATTGTGACAACAGAATAGCAAAAAGCAGGAGAGAGGATGTATTAATTCTGACTTCTGTGGCAGTCAGGATTGTCTACTACCCACTCCATTCCCTAATCCTTGTGTGTGATGAAGGCTGCAATGTCAACAATTTTCAGCCTGTTCCATCTCATGGCACACTGAGAAGATTCTTAAGATTATCAAGACACACCATCAGTTTTTTTGACAATTGAAAAGGCACACCACACTTCCAGCCAGGGGCTCACATCCCCCAATGACACTGCTAATTCATTACTGACTCTTGTGGCACACCTGCAGACCATTTGCGGCACACCAGTGTGCCATGGCACAGTGGTTGAAAATAACTGCAATATGTGCTTACTTGAGAACAGTCCTATTGAATTCATTGGGACTTCTGAGTATATGTGCATAGGATTGGGTTGTAGTTTTTACATTCCTAACCATAGCAGCATTCAGAAACATTCACTTGCTACCTGTCAGATTTGCTTAATGTTGGATCTGCAGGTAATAACATTTTGCAGAGGAAAAGAATACAGTATCTAATGTATGGGTTTTGCCCTCTACTGCTTATGTGCTGCAATTAACAATCAGTTAATCAATATAGCAAATTTATAAAAGAGAAAAGAAAGCTGTTGCAAAACACACACACACACACTCCACATATTCTTAGGATAGTCTCATGAGTCAATTGCTTCACTACTGATGAAATTGCAGACATAACATTGCTTGATGATGATGATGATGATGATAATGTAACAAAGGTTAAAAATGTTCAGCGTTTCTTCATTTTTTGATCTAAACAAAGCTTTATTAAATAATTTGTACATTAGCATAATTGACATATAGAAATATATTTTCATTGTTGCTGTTATTATAGCTGTATGATACATTAATTAAATAGTTTATTATGTCACTAATTAACAATGCAGTATCCAAAGAACAGTGCAGAGCTATCTTTGCATATCTGCTGGGGCTATGGGCTTGAGTTTCTTGAACAGTAGTGATATTCCATTTAAATCTGCTATTCAAAGGAAAAATAAGGGTGTTCTTTAAAAAAAAAATCCACTGAATTTATCCTGAAATGTTTCTCTAGATTCTAGTAAATAATTGCTTAACAGCCCAATCCTAACTCATGCTGGAACAGGGAGGCCAGCTTGCTGGCCCCATATCCAGTGTGCAGTTGGGGCTGAATGTGGTGCAAATTAGGGTAAGGGAAATGTACTCCCCTAACCCTGTGTCGCATGGCAGCCATCCCAGTAGGGTTCCTCAGAGCTGTACCAGCAAAATTGCTGAAACAACTCCAAGGGGCCAAGGGAAGGTCGACCGGGCCAGGGACAAGGGTTTGAATCCAGCCTATGTTGGCAAGGCCAGTTCCATCCCTCTCCTTGGGCTGGTCTGCCTGTGGCCCTCCCTTCCCGCGCCCTGTTCCACCAAATGCCTGGTTCAAGTCTGAGAAGCCCTCTGTTGGGCTTTCTAGCCCAGAAAGGGAAATACAATCTGGCATATGCATATGCCAGAGCTGCTGACTTGCCCCCTCCTGGGACCGATCCACCCTGGTCTCCACCCTCCCCCACCCAGTTACACCACCTCCCCACCCTCTGCACTGCTGGCAGGAGCTTACTTGCTCCGTTGGATGCTCCATTGAGATCCAGTGCCAGTGGGACAGCACAGGCCTTCCACAGGCACTGTTTACTCACAGAGTGTCACAAAGCATTGCAATAGCCCTTTTGTTATATTCTCAGATGGCTTAGCAGTTGCTGTGCACTAGCATTACCCAAATATACAATTGTGCCTTAGTTGTTTGTGTTGGATTTTTTGCAATAGTTCCAACTCTAGATAATACAATGTTCTTATATGTAGACCTGTGATCTAAGCCATGTGCCTAGCTGATTTTATTCTTCTGTTTGTCCGTCCAAAGATCTTTAGTGACAAGTCCTATTGATGCCAATAGAACATTCGCTTCAACTAATCAAAGTCAAATTAATTTCATTGGGGCTTAAATATGACCAACCTTCTCTAGAGTGGGACCTGTGTAGGATGCTCTGCACATTAATGAAAAGTGACAAAAATAATGTTTTTTTCCCCTTCAGGGATGGAAATGTAAGAGTGGCTCCTGTCTACTATCTCTTCTCTCTTGTACAGCAGGTCTAAGCCACAGCAAGGACTGGGGGCATGAGAAGGCAACAGGCCTCAGCCCAGCCCGTTAAACTGTCATTCAATGTCAGAAGTGGTTAGATTGGCATCTGGGGTAAATAATGTACTGTATCATTTTTTTTCTGAATGAGTTGATGTTGCAAAATGTAAGTACCTTGTGATTTAACAATATCTTGTGCAATGTGTGGAATTACAGCAAGGTCAGAAAAAAGTGTGCAAATATTATTTATAGGATTTTTAAAATGATGGATATTCACATTAGAGATAAAGTAATCTGAAGTCAAGTTGCACATTTTGTTTACTAGCAATATTTGTAATTGCAGATATCTTCCTCGTCAATGGCAGAGTTGGATCATTCAAGCACACTATATATTTTTTGCTTCTACATGGTTTCTGAAACTCAGAGCAGCAAATTAAGACAAAGTATTCAAGAGAAACCTGTTATCTCCTTTTGCCTCAAGTGGGCTGAAGTTCTACAGTTCTACCTCTAACACTTATTTAGATTGAGAGAAAGAGGAAACTTTTCACCAGAATGGCATTCTTGGTGTGGAATACAATTTTTCAATAAATAAATGAAATGTAACCAGTGAATTCAGTCTTGCACATTACACTGGTCATGTCAATTTTCCCACAGCTACCTGCCCTTGTCCTGTGTGGAATTTTGATAATGGATTACTTTCCCCATATTGTAAGATTATTTTCTTAGTTAACAAAATAACCCTGGAACTTATGTGTGTATATATTATATAAAACTTGTTAAATAGAAAAGAGGTCTAATTTGAAGAGGCAATGTGATTGCTGTCTTAGTTCATAGTATAGCAATAGAATTCACATTATGGCGGCAACCTATAGGCGTGTAGTTACAACAGTAAATTGTTACAGCAGTGTTGTGATAGATCGTCGTCTTCAACATGCTGTGCATTACTGCACTGGGGCATGTCGGATATTCAAGCAAGGAGTTATGTGTATAGTGGCCCACCACAGTGTTTGTGCAGAGCTAATTAAGCTGTCTACACCCAACATTCAAAGTTCAGATTTGACCCATCGGCTTTCATTGCCTGAAAATTCCCTTGCTTTGGCTGGAGATGAAGATTTTCACCAAATCCTCCCTAGCAATCCGAGACTCAAAAAGGGGTCTTCAGTTCAAAGCACTGGAAGTCTGAAAGATATCACTGGAGAAGCTATAAATCTTGCTAGTGGAAAAATAAAAGAATTCTCATTTGAAAAATTGAGAAACTCTTCTAGTCAAGTGACCTACAGAAAGGGAAGAAAAGTTAAGTCAGACCCATTCAACAGACGGTCACTAGATTTTGACTTGATCTATGGACATTTCAGCAATGATGAAAATTCTCCCCCTCCCTTTCCCCTGTCCCATAATTTGTCATCTGAGGAGAAATGGCAGGTCAGCAGCACCCCACTAGAGGGAAATGTGAGTTCTACACTTCCCTTATCCATACAGACTTTCTCTGAAGACAGCTTTATCACACAGATTTTGGAAAAGCACAAACTGGATGGTTCGTCCAGTAGCGATATTAAGATGTGTTTGGACATCTTGCTCAAATGCTCAGAGGACTTGAAGAAGTGTACTGATATAATCAAGCAGTGCATCAGAAAGAAATCGTCAGGTAGTGTCAGTGAAGGAAATGGCAATGATCCTTTAGCCAGCTCTGAAATTATCTATATGAACTTAATGACAAGATTTTCGTCTTACCTTAAAAAATTGCCTTTTGAATTTAGACAGCCAGGGCTCACTGAGCCTGGTGACGTGGTCGAACTGATTAACAGCTTGTCTGCTTTGCAGCAGTCTAATTTCCTTCCAGTATTTGGCAATGAACAGCCCCCTAGATATGAGGATGTGGTACGCTCCCCATCTTCCATGACAAGGCAGCCTGTTGCTACAGACTTACGAATTAGCCAGAATAACACTGATACAATTACTTCTGCAAAGCCTACCCAATTCCCTGCTGTAGATTTTTCCTCAAATGCTTTGCACTTCAATAACCAGCAGGACAACTTAGGATCTAAAAGTGATGCTTGTGCACTACCTCACTTAATGTCTGTAAACCCGTCAGACTGCATTTCTCCCACCGAAACTCTGTACATTGTGGAAGAATCAGATAGCGAAAAGGTATCCAGGGCTAAGACTAGAGAAAGGTGGGAGAATTCAGAGGGCACCCATCAGAGAACTGACACTGCTGTAGACCCGACTAAAACATTACCTGCTGTAGTGCAATCTGTAACACTGGCTCAAACTTCCGCCCAAATACCCTCTGTCAGCCAAGGCTTTGATTCTACTGTTCAAGTTTCTAAAGGAGAATCCAGAACAAACAATCAAGAAGAGATAGATAAGCTTCTGTTGGATTTGGAGCATTTTTCACAGAAAATGGAAAATACTCTGAGAGAGACTACCACTAAGGATAGTGATCTGGCATGTTTGAAGGATGTTAGTCTGCCTCGGACTCTTGAAAACAAAGGAAAAGCCTGTTCACCCACAGACAAAAGTGCTTCTTCCTCTTTATCAAAACTTATGGAAACCAATGGTCATAAAATGGAAGAAGATGACAAAACTCTTTTATTGCGTATCCTGGAAAGTATTGAAGACTTTGCCCAGGAGCTAGTAGAATTCCGAATGGGCAAAGGGAGTTTATCGAAAGAGAAGGAAGTGATGCACATTCTTCAGGAAACTTTGGCAACTCCCTCCATCGCAGCTGTCCAGCAGAGCTACACGGGAATAGTAGCCAAAGAACCTGTTCCAGCGCAAGTTCAACAGGCATCACAGGTTATCAAGGTAAGTTTGCAGATCTTTTCACTTAGGAACTATTCAAGCATGATGAATTACCTATATTTTAAGTATTTTAGGCTGCGTTTCTTCTTCTTTCAGAGCTGCAACTATAAAAAAAAAATAGCAGCAGCAACCTGAAGCTGCCCTGAGCCGGCACAAGTTCCTTGTGCCTGTTGCCAGGTGTCACAAATGTGCCATAAAGCACACTTGTGTCTACTCAAGGAAGCTGAACCAATGCACAGATGAGTGCAGATGGTTAAAGGGAATTACAGAGGCTAGGTGCTACCAAAATAATCCTGTCCTATGCGCCTTTCTGTCCTACCACGTTTCTGACTGTAGCAGGACATAGAGCAAGATCCCCATTTGATTATCTCAATAGACAAACAGGTTGATGTGTCAAAACATGTTCCTTTAAATACACTGATCCCAAAGCATCTCTGGGCCTAAAAATGTGAGGTCAGCATATTTAACTGGATCAGAAATGAAACAGGAGGTTTTAACAGCACATGATACATGATCACCTCTCTAGATAAAATCATATAACCCATGTGTACAAATACTTGTGGTGTTCATTCCATGGCCACACTGTGGGAATTTGCCTTCAGTTCCTGTGTGTTCACATGGTAAGCATAGTCATTTGTTACATATGAAAGTAACACATACACTTTCTACAGATAATATTTTTTCAGAGATTTGAAGATAGTGTTGTAAAGCTGTTAGGTGTCCCTGGTACTTGTGTTCATTTTTTATGTCCTGGCATAGTCCTAATGAAGCCAGTGTTTCAGGCTTTGTAATACTTCAGACTGTACCCTAGAAAACTTCAAATAAGCTCTGAGAATGTAAAAAAAAAGCAATGCTACAACAGACAGATGTATAGTATGGTGTGAGCAATGCTGTGTCTATTGGATAATTTCCATAATGAGCCACCCCTATTATACAGAATCCTTTTGGAACTGTTAGTGTAATTATTTTTTTAGCATATAAAAATGCAGGGGTTTAAAAGTGCGGTTTCTTTCAGCTCTGAAATTGATGACATGAAAAATTGCTTGCTAGCTTCTGATGTAGTCAGTTCCACATTTCCTTATGATTATGAGAATTATAGGAGACTAAAGAAAGCAGCTGCAGTAAAAACAAATGTGATGAACAGTATTTTTCCCTGGAAAGGCTTTGCACATCGTCTTTTCCTTCATTATGATTGTACAGCCATGAGGCAAATCATTAGGGCTATGCCACAGTAGCAATAAAGGGGAAGTTCCATTGCTCCATAGAACTAATCGTTTGTACACAGCAAGTTTCCTATATGGAAGTGATATCAGATTCTGGAAGTTAATCATCTGTGGTGCAGCTGTTCCAAAACACATGAATGTTGCAAAAACAGATAATGGAATTGCCTTGTGTGAAGATTGAATTGTGCACAGGTCAGGGCTGAAGAGATAAGGAATAGCTGATAGAATTTAAAAGGACCATGACTTTACTGAATAACTTACAGATGTGCATTAATAAGTTTGTTTAGCCAACCAACTCCACTCCCTAGTTTAGGTGTTTGAGTTGACTAAGAATTGAAGTGATTGAGGCACCTCACTCTGGAAGTTCACATTGGGTAACCCCACCTCAGTTCAGAGTCTTGGATCAGTCACCTGTTCTACTTGAGGTTCCACACAGCCCAGATATTCAAAATATGCTGAAGGGAATCTGAAAACATCACCCAGTGCTCAGGTCAGGCAGCAACAAATGAGACAGGCAGGGCCTAAGTGGGTTCATGACCCAGTTCCCTTTTGCCAAATATCCACAAGGACCAGTTTGGGAAAATATCTGTTCACCCTCACTGTGATGTCTCCGCTGACTCTGCAAATCCAGTTATGACTTGATTAAGAGCATAATCCTAAACTGGAGTTAGGCTGGCATAAACTAAGCCAGCAAATTTTGACCAGCACAAAAGCCACCATAAAGCGTGTTTGGACTATTCTCGGAGTCAGGGAGGATGGCGCACGTCTGTGTACTGGCCTCTCTGACTCAGAGAGTGGTCCAAACATACTTGATGGTGGCCCTGGTGCAGGCCAAATGTTGCTGGGTTAGCTTATGCCGGCCTAGCTCAGTTTAGGCTTGCGTCCTAAATTTAACATAGACCCTTAAGAGTACCTAACTTCAGCAAATAGGACAGACTAGGCAAAAAAAATCCTGATTCTCAGAGCCACTATGGTTCAAAGGAGAAAAAATTTCCTTGCTCATCTTTAACAGAAGACCAGCTAGTCCCCCACCACTAAACCAAGGGAATAAGAGTTCAGCATCAGCCTAATCTCTTCCTCTCTGTGGCTGCTGGCAATGTCATCTCCGACCGCTGCCTCTGCAGGTTGGGAAGAAGAGTGAACTTTGTGTGGGTGAGGAATTAAGATTTTTATGATTTAATTTAGTAGATAAGACAGAAGCTGATTGAATTAAAAAAGACTATAATTTAATTAACATTAGGATCTTAATTGATTAATTGATTAACATATCTCCTCTTTTTGATGCAGTCCATAGCTTGCTGCTCTCAGAATTTTCTCTGAGATTCCTGTTATGAATTCCTTTTTAAAGAACTGTCTCATTGATGGATATACAGTTTATGACTTCCAGTTTAAACACCTACAATCCATGCATTCTGCCATTTGGATAAGAAACTAAATAAATTCCTTGAATACCAAAGCCTGGTTCTTGATGCTATCTACTGTGATTTAGAACCCATGTCTAAAGGTTCTATGTCTGACACATCTATGTCAACCTGTTCACCCTCTTGTTGTAGAAGTTCCTTCTTGAAACTTGTAATAATTAGCATCTAGACTTAATTTTCCATCTTCAACCAAATCAAAAATCCAGCATGATAAAGTATAGCAGGTGGTGTGATTTTCAGAGCAAATGGTTATTGCAGGCAGACAAATTCCTTGTAAGTTGTGAAACAAAACCGTGATACTTACAGTAGTGGTGGTAGCTGTTTGTGCATTTTCACCAGCTCCATTTTAGCATTAAAACTCAGGTTCTGAGAACAGTACCCATAATTAAAAATGTTCCAAACTGCTTCACTTTCCTGAGGATTCTCATAATCTGATTTGTTGATGTTGTATAAAGAGGGGCTGTCCAAAGTTTGCCTGATACACGTTAGAACTTCCATGTGCAGTACTGTACAATCCAAGGCACAAGCAGTAGGAAGCAAGTTCCACTAGGTTCAGTAGAACTTATTTCTGGGTAGACTTATTTAGGAATGCACTGCCATAACTTTTGGAAATGAAATGAAAATATTTGACGATCAATAGGAAACGTTTGTTGCTTTTCCTAATACCTTTCCTCCAACTTCAGCTAATTTTTCCCCCGTTAAAAAAGCAAGCAATTAAAAGAACCCTCACATTAGAAGAATCTGTGCTGCTTTGATAGACACATCATAACACCATGTTTCATGTAGGCCTGAACTACAGCATATGTTTTTACTTCCTGCTAAGACTGATGGCTGTAAGTCTGCACCTCAAATTTCACCTCTGAAGCTAATAAAATAAGAACTATCTGGGAAGATGATATATTTAGCGACTTCTGCAGTATGTCTAACTTTAGCACCACTGGTAGTAGTAGTGGGTGCTTCCTTTCCCACAATACCTCTGCTCTGTTACAAGCCAAGGACAGATTGACTGTCATGTAGCCAGCAGGGACATAGATTCTGGTGTAGATCATGCCTCTTGATAAAGAATTGCAGGGAGGCATCCAGAGAAACTTACACTCAGGGATTATTTGAATGTAAGAAAAAAAAGGTACTGTGGTCTTGGGGTTTGAAAATTTTTGCTGTGAACAAGAAGACAAGATATGTTTCATTTAGAACTTCTTTACCACAAAAAAACAAAGCCAAGACAATAGCACATTGTGGCTGAAGTGATCTCCCAGAAGGACTTTATACAGGTACTTCTGCTGTGGGGGACAAACAGTTGCTCAGGAAATAACCGAGATGATGATCAAGGAAACATCTCTGCGAAGGGACCCAGATTTACGAGGAGAGTTAGCTTTCCTTGCAAAAGGCTGTGATTTTGTTCTTCCGTCCAGATTCAAGAAGAGGTTGAAGTCATTCCAGCAGGCCCAGGTTTGAACATGCTTTTCTTTTTCTCCCTCTTTATATCTTTTTATTGGATCAAGGGTTGGAACTATGTCTCCCTTAGGCTTTTCTATTTGCAGAAAGTTATTTGCACCAGATACCCATTAGGTTTAAAAATAGGTCTTCCAGGCTTAGCACACAAAATGTCCTATTGGTAAACAAGGGGAAAGAGCTCAAAGGTATTTTCCCTCTCAAGGATGAGACTAATAGAATTAATAAAGTTTTTTAGTTGAAAATGATCACAAGTGTTCCTGCTTTTGCTGAATGAAACACTCCTGGAGTTCCTTCTATGTATTGTGTATATTTCATGCTACATTCCTTAGTGGTCCTAAATGTCAGCTGCATTGGAGAAGCTTTGTTCTACCCTGTTGCTGAAAATATTCTTTAAAAGTTAACAGCAAATGGCTGTGGAAGGGGGCATGTGTGGTTATGCTTCACTATTTCATATTTCATTTCTGGCTACTAAAATGCTTTTAGTAAGTGAAAAAGAAGACTTTCCAATTTGTGCTATGGATTCAGACCAGCACTTATTGACGCACTTTGCGGCTTATATTTATGCAAGGAGAATGTGCAGCAAGTACTGCATCCCATAACCTTTGCTGCTAGTGTACAATTTCCTGGTATTCTCACGAAACACTGGTACAAATGGCCTGATGTCTTACATTTGCCATCATCCTGGCCATTATTCCACACTTCACAATTACAGTCTTGGGGGAGGGGGCTGTGTTTGTGTCCTCCAAACACTTGCCCAGACATCTTATTAATTTAATGTAAAAGCCCAAACTCATCTACCCAATGATCTTGGAATTCAAATATGTTATGATCCTGGAACTTTATTACTTCATGAGTTCTTAATGTCCCTTCACTTTTTTTTTGTTATATTGCATCAAATTTATTGAGATGTGTTACGAATGCATGGGTGCATGTTTACAATTGCACAAATTCAGCAATTATTAAGAAATAAAACATGAAAAATATGGCAGTCCACCAAGAACCAAGAGAGGTGTGGTTAAAAAAAAAATCTTTTTATTTAATAAAACTAGTTCCAAGATAATGAGGGACAAAGGCAAATGTGTAAGAAATACTTGTAAGAACATCTCCCTTCTTCATGTTTTGTCATCTTCAGACCAGCTGAAGATCAGAACCACTACAAGTATATATTTGAACCTATCAGCTATTCCAACAGTTTCATTCCAATCAATTTTTTTATCAATATTCAACAGCCAAATTTTTGGGGGGGCATGTTGTTAACATTCTTGCTGGGGTTGCCCAGACTGGGTTTAGAGCAGTGATTCCCAACGTGGGGCACATGCCCCACAGGGAGGCAATTTGATTTCTAAGGGGGGCAATTCAAGAATGAGGTATTAACAGTGCCAAAATTGGTTTGAAGCTCAACATTAAAAAGACTAAGATCATGGCAACCACTCCCATCACTTCCTGGCAAATAGAAGGGGAAGAAATGGAAGCAGTGACAGACTTTATTTTCCTGGGCTCCAAGATCACCGCAGATGGTGACTGCAGCCATGAAATTAAAAGACGTTTACTTCTTGGGAAGAAAGCTATGGTGAACCTAGATAGCTTAATCAAAAGCCGAGACATCACCCTGCCAACAAAGGTTCGCATAGTCAAAGCGATGGTTTTCCCAGTAGCCATGTATGGCTGTGAGAGCTGGACCATAAGAAAGGCAGCGCGTCGAAGAATCGATGCTTTTGAATTATGGTGTTGGAGAAGACTCTTGAGAGTCCCCTGGACTGCAAAGAGATCCAATCGGTCAATTCTCCAGGAAGTCAGGCCTGATTGCTCCCTGGAAGGACAAATGCTGAAGCTGAAGCTCCAATACTTTGGCCACCTGATGAGAAGAGAGGACTCTTTAGAAAAGACCCTCATGCTGGGAAAGATTGAAGGCAAAAGGAGAAGGGGGCGACAGAGGATGAGATGGTTAGATAGTGTCACCGAAGCAATGAATATGAAATTGGGCGAACTCAGGAAGCTAGTGGAGGACAGCGAGGCCTGGCGTGCTGTGGTCCAGGGGGTCGCGAAGAGTCAGACACGACTTAGCAACTGAACAACAACAACAATTAACAGTGAATTTGAAAGCCCGCTAATTGTTCTTATATCTTATTATTCATAAATTAAGAATTTTTAAAATTTCCCTCTTTCCGCACCATCTTTTATTTTTCTCTTTCATGGATGCCATGTTCTTTGGAACCTTGTTTAAACCAAGTTAATGGCCTTTTAGGCTTCCTCCGCATGAATAGGAGTTCACCATTTGAATAATAAGAATTATTGGAGGAGTGTGGATCGGGCCTGGAAAGGGGGTAGATTTGGTAGCTGTCGTGCTCACCAAATCTTAATCCCCCTTTCCCATGCCTGATCTGCCTTCATGGCTCTACACAGACGTGTGCCAATGATATCGCTGGCACAGATCTGAGTTGAGGCACCAGACTGGCAAGGACTTAATTTAAGGGAAAGGAACAAAACTCAGGAGGCCAAAACTCCCCAACGCTATGCAGAGGACACCACATTGGTGCTGTTGCATCGCCATGCAGGCAGAATTGGGCTATCCAGCTGCAATTCTATAGACACTTACCTGGGAGCAGTAGTGTCATTCACAAACGAGCTGCCGGAACACGAGGCAGGACTTACCGCCTGATTGGCTGCTCATTTGTGACGCTTCACTGCCTGCCCGACCACTGCGCGGGCACCCCTGGCTTCGGAGGGGGTGCCCGCTTGCCTGGGGGGCGTGCTGGGTGCCTAGGCGAGCCGCGGAGGGGCGCGCCACCCGGAGGGAGCTCCCGCAGCAGGCGGACAGGCAGCGACGCGTCACGAGCTGCCTGTCAATCAAACGGTAAGTCCCGCCTCACGTTCCGGCAGCTCGTTTGTGAATGACACTACTGCCTGGGAGTGTCCCATTATACTCAGTAGGGCCTACTTCTGAATAAACATGCCTAGAATTGTGCTGTAACTATCAGAGGCTACTGAAATGGGCATGCTGTAACTTCTGTGCATGCCCATCTGAAGCAAAGATGAAGAGCCATGGAGAGGGAAGAAATGAATACCAACCATTAGAAATGCTAGTTGGAAGAAAGTTATCTGAGGACATGAAAGCTGTACAGTATCCATCACCCGGTAATCGGAAAGAGGCATAGCTGGGATATGAACAGGAACAGCTTGATTTATAAGCAGAAGCCAGCCTGGCTGAGACCTAAGGTACATGAAGTTCTGCAGAGGTAGGGGCACTCCAGTCTCCACCACATTAATAATGGGTAATATATTCTGTCATCAGTTGTCAGGACTCAGTGGCTCCTTAAATTAACAGAGGTGGAGCTCCCCTAATATATATGTAGCTTTATACAGTGTTCCAGATTAACACAGAGAGTGCAATCCTAACTTGCAGTTAGGCCGGCACAGTTAGGCCAGCAAAGTTTGGCCGGCACAAGGGACACTGTAAAGTATGTTTGGACCACTCTCAAAGTCCGAGAGACCAGCACACAAATGTGCGCAATCTTCCCTGCCTCCAAAAGTGGCCCAAACATGCATTATGGTGGCCCTTGTGCAGGCCAAACTTTGCTGGCCTAACTGTGCCAGCCTAACTCCAGTTTAGGATTGCACACAGAGAAATGTCATAATCGTAGCCCAGTTGTCAAACTCCTATGGCATTTGTCATTTATGTATTCTTATATGACCAGTTCTGCCATTTATCCAAAGTTTTCAAGGTCTAGGTGACTCTCAGATCATTTCGATAAATGCAGTTGTGTTGCATTCAAACTGTTAGTTTTTGATACTTGCTAATTACTTTATGTTCATTTTAGGGGATAATTTTTTCTTGTGTTCTTTTTAAACATTCTGTTGTGGAAAATAATCAATGCATTATCTTTCTAGGTCCAAAATAAACAAGAGAAGAAACCTGTGACTCCATCCCCAGTTCCTGCAGATTCGACAGTCAGCCCACAGTTGCTTCTGCCTGTGAATAAAGTAATTGTTGGTGCCCCTTTGTCCATAAGCATTCCACGTTTCTACTTCCCCAATGGACTTCCTAATATCTGTGGCAATCATGAGGAGATCATTGCCAAGGTTGAGGCAGCATTTTCAGAATTTGAAGATGAGAGAGGCACCTTGAATGAAATGGGGAAAATTGCAAAGGTAAGTGTTGCCATCACCTGGCCCTCAGGGCTACTCAGAGTTTTACTACAAAATCATCAAATAATATTTTACGATTTACCAATAAGTATCATCCTTTCAGGTGGCGGCAGCTTTTAGTAGCCAATGATGTACTGGAGATTGCATTTCTACCAGTGTTGCCCTAACACATTGGTAGAAAATGGTTTAAGGGGACAAGAAGAAATCATGAACAAACCTAAAAGGAAAACTCTTGGCAAAGGAGAATCCCTCCTATATAATATATATATACTAGCTTTTATGTACCCGGCTTCGCCCGGGTGTTTATAGGTGCCATCCCTGACCCCCCCCCGACTCACCAGGCATACAGATGGCCCGGGTGTTTATATGTCCCATCCCTGCCCCCCCCTCACATGTGTGCCCGGGTGTTGATATGTCCCATCCCTGACCCCACCCCCACTCTCATGTGTCCCTGGGTGTTGATATGTCCCATCCCTGCCCCCCCTCACATGTGTGCCCCGGTGTTGATATGTCCCATCCCTGACCCCACCCCCACTCTCATGTGTCCCTGGGTGTTGATATGTCCCATCCTTGACCCCACCCCCACTCACATGTGTGCCCGGGTGTTGATATGTCCCATCCCTGCTGCTGTACTGTTTCTGTTGCTCTAGGTGTAGTAGCCCTCTGTTTCATATCCTGTAGTTGTTTGTGACGCTGCTGTACTGTTTGTGTTGCTCTAGATATAGCAGCTCTGTCTCTCTTATCGTGGAGTCTTTTGTCACGCTGCTGTACTGTTTCTGTTGCTCTAGATGTAGCAGCTCTGTGACGTAGCGTTGCAAGTTGTTGTTTTTTTTTCCTCAGGTGTTTCCTGTGTACACTGTTGTTTCATCTTTGTAGCCTTTGGTTGCACCTGCCCAATTGCCTTACGTTACACAGTGAAAGTAAACTTTCAGAGAGAATAACAGCCACAGCACCTTGTGCCAACTGTCCACTGCCAAGCAGGGACCGCCCACATGTCCACAGAACACATTGTATCGGTTTGCCTGCGTGAAACCTGTTTGCTGCTGTTTGTCTTCAACTGTCAAGAGTTCAGTTGCTGCCTGAAGATTCCGCATGTCATTTGCATCTCATCATGACATCACCAGAGCCTCGGAATGTTCGGTTCAGCCCATAGCCAGCCA
>JAJKFI010000002.1:29010831-29057479 GCA_029204185.1 Lerista edwardsae
GTGTGTGTGTGTGTGTGTGTGTGTGTGTGTGTGTGTGTGTGTGTGTGAGAGAGAGAGAGAGAGAGAGAGAGAGAGAGAGAGAATCCTGGAAGCTCCTCAAAGGAATGTTTGTTCCTTTACCTTGGGCAAACTCTGCTGCCCCAATGAGTCCCTTGGATCTGTGCCAGCCACTTTGCTGGCACAAGCTCAAGGAGCATAGGGGAGAAGGAAGGCGATAAACAGGGATAAAAGGGATAAAATCCTGGTGCATGCCACTGGGATCTACCCCCTCACCTCTTTCACCTCCCAGGCACCCCTTCCCCACCCAGAAACACCCCTGTTCCTTCCCATCCTTGCTTCATTCCTTCCCATTCTCACCCTGTTCCTCACACTGCCTGCCTACCATGATGGCTCATCTATGCTCTCACCTGTAGTTGCACTACCATTTGCTGAAAGAAATAAAATGTTGAATGGAGGACTACAGACGTGTAATGAAACACATTACACAGCACAGGTGATACAACACAGATACTGAGATGCAGTCATACATCTGTATGACGATCAGTCAATATAAAATCCTGATTCAAGTGCATTTAATACAAGTTCATATCTATCTTTCACACATATACAGGATACTGTCAGTGGAACAATGCTTCAAAAGTATTTTAAGTGGCACATTCAAAATTTTAGGTGTTGCTGAGACCTATTAAACTCAGTGATACCTCAGAATAAAGAATTCTCAAGAATTGGGCTTCTTCTAAAGGTACAGATAACGGTTTTTCCAGGGGTAAATTCTGCCTTGCTGTTTTGTTTGTAGATATGCTGCTGCCCTTTGTACTGGAAAGCTCCCATGTTCAATGCATCAGGAGGAGAGCGGACAGGATTTGTATCTGTACATTCGTTTGTGGCTATGTGGAGAAAGTGAGTGGCACTGTGTAAAAATATTTGTGAGGAAAAAGCAACAAAGTGCTCAGCACTGTCCCTTTCCTTTGAACATTTGTTTTCTTTTTGTAATTCCACTGTACTCTCTAAATTCCATTTTCTGTTTCTTACACCATCTTCAATTTTCTTCAATGTGTTTTGACTTCCTTTAAATTTTTTTTGCATTTGATAAACCTTGTAACCCTTTTAGTTTTGCAGAAGGCACACTGTGGTATAGTAAGATTTTTACATAACAGCACTCATAAATGTTCGTTCATTCCTGCATCTAGTTTGGAATTTTTTATTTAGCTGTAACATTTGTCAGAAACATACCCTGGATTTAAATACTGTAAATGATGGGGCATTGGGTACAATATTTATTGTCCTTGTTTAAAACTTTAGGTGTTAGATGGAGCCACTGGCTTCAATAAAATATGGATTGCTCTTGTTATTGAAAGTCTAGACTCTAGCCTGATTTTGTCTTCCTTTACCTTCCAATGAAGATTTTAAAAAATGACTGCAATTACCAACCAGAGAAGTCAAAAACAGAATGCCTGCAAACTTGAGTGGAAGTTCATAGTACTGTACTCAGTGAGGACTGATTCACACACTCTAGCTAGGTACACAATTTATGCTTGTACACCAAAAAATATGTATGAAGTATCTTGCGTGCCAGAAGGTAAAGTGATGCAAGAAGAGTCATGCAATTGAATATTTTGGTCCTTTTGCCTGATGAAATAATTGGTTTCCCAATGAATGGCTTGGGGTCAAGCTAGTTTGGCCATTTTTCTGTTTTGGTTAATGGACATGCATGGGGAAGCCCGTTCCTTCATCAAGTATCAGGACCAAACTGTTTGTTTGCACAACCTTTTTTGCAGGAGAACCCAAATTGAGTTCTAGGAGTACTTTTACATTCTTATTTAAAAGCTAAATACAAGCTGTAACGCATTACATCTTATTTTTCTTTTTGTAGGATACTGCACAATTGCCATGATGATGCATCAAAGTTCATTTGCCTTTTAGCAAAACCAAACTGTAACTATTTGGAACAAGAAGATTTCATCCCATTACTGCAGGTATGTGTCAAGGTCACCCTTAACAATTGCTTCTGAAATTAAAGGTTTTACTTTTTAAAAAAATATAATGGCTTTTATAAAAGTACAGCTATCAACTTGAACTGCTATATAATAAGTTTTTGTTAACTTCCTACAGTCTTCATTCAATCATTTGGGTATCTTTCAGGATATAGTTGAAACTCACCCTGGACTGACATTTCTAAAGGATGCCCCTGAATTTCATTCCCGCTACATTACGACGGTAGGCAGGCCGCGTGTGCAATATGTCAGCATTCCTGTGTAAGATAAAGGCTTCTTGATCCATTTTGAGCCATGGTTACTGTTACAAGGAGAACAAATCATCAGATTGCTAAATGTCATTACAGTATTTATATTGTTTTTCCATTCTGCCCTTTGTCATCCTTCACATCCTGTTTGCTTCGTTTTAGTCTTCGCTAAGTTATTCACAATGATGGGCAAGTATAGACCTGCCCATAATAATTGTGCCTCTGTGACATCCAGATTAGATCACTGTGGTGCTCTCTGAATGTGGGGCATCCTTTGCTTGCAAACTACAACTTGCTCAGAATGCTGTCACTAGGGTGTTAACAAGAATAGGTCATGTGAACCAAATCATGCCAGTTTTACTAGCTTCAGATTGATTTCTGATCTTAGTTCATAGTGCTGGTTTTGATCTTCAAAACCCTAAATGGCTGGGGCTCAGGATACCTTAAGGACTGCCTTCTCAATTATAGACCTACCTGTATCTTTGCATGCCTTGTTCCATGTTTCCTCATGATCTGAAATACGGTGGGTGGTTCTTCTTGAGAACCAAGATTATGGAACATGCTCCTAATGAAGTTCATTCTGTTCCCTCTCTGTAGATTTTTTAGTGACAAGGGAGGAGAGTTCCAGAGGGCTTTGGGTGATTCGTTCAACTTTTAAATTGATTTGTTTTGCTGAGAAGTAGTTTAGTTTCTGCCATTTAAGCAGTGGCTGTTGCATTTCCTAGTTTTGATTATTATTATTATAGTTTTGATTGGAAATTTTAAGAATGTTCTTAACAACCTTGTAAATTATAATCAAAAGGCAGGATATACCTATTCTAAAACTGAATAATAAAGCAAGTATTTCTAAGGCTGTATGAATTTTTCTGTAGTTTCCTACACATACGTTGACTTTGCTCTCTAGTGTTTACTGTTTAGATCAGAAAAAGGATAGATTTATGAGTTGTTGAGTATCTTTTTTTAAACCCACACTAGAAATGAATCCACTTCTGATTTGCAAATGTTTTTCATCTTTTTTCCAGGTTATTCAAAGAATATTTTACACTGTCAATAGATCCTGGTCTGGGAAAATATTTCTAACAGAGTTGAGGAAAAGTAACTTCCTGCAAGTACGTTACTTTTTTTTGCCCATAAGTATGTATGGGCAAAAAATATATATAAGTATTTTAAAACATTTTTTGGTTCCATAGCCTATTTCATCTTTTTCCAGTTTATTCAAAGAATCCTGAAGCCGGCAGTAAGATGTTACCACTGGTTTTGGTGGCTGGCTGGGCTAGCTTCGGTGTAGTGAATGTGCCGTAAAGCATGTTCGCGGCACATCCAGTGCTGGACCTGCACCTGCACCCACGGCACAAAGCCTCAGCACTAAGTGCTGCTCCGGGCTGGCGGAGGCACTTTTGGGGCAGGGGGAGGGTGTAGGGAGAGGGCAGAACTGGGCAGGGGGAAGGGAGGAGCATCTCCAGGAAGGGAATGGGACTGGCTGCCGCATCCCAAAAACCCCTGTTGGGCTTGACACCCAACACGGGGCTGTTGGCAAAATAGCCAGTGGAGACTTGAGTAGTCCCATTGCAAGGGTGGGGCTTTCATAGAAGGAGACTTCTATGGCTCCTGCAGGATGCACTGATAGCCATTTTGGTATCTCTGCTCCTCTGAGAGCCAGGCAGCTCAGGACTGCGCTGCCCAAGATCAGTTCTGGGCTTGTATTTGGTAAACATAAATAAATGTATACTGCAGTTTGACTGCATGGCAAGTTTTTGGTGCTGCAAGTTCAAGAATGCTTGCTAGGCCTCCATAAGGATTACAGTGATCATATGCCACCAGTGATAAAGTCAAACATAATATGCTGTGTTTTGATTTTCCTTGGCTAAAATAATCTAAATCTATCTGATGGTTTTATTTCAATGCGGTATTTTTTCAATGTTCTTAATCCTTCTTGCATGCTTTTTGCTTATTTGTGTTCTTGGTAGAACCAAACAACCAAGTAGTAGAAGTGGGAACTTTCAGTTCAATCAGTAGAACCTAAACACAAAGAAATGTTCATTAACAATAAGTTTAGGATGCACAGCCATTGCAATACTCTTATTTGCACAGCAATACTTCAAGTTTTATTGTGGGCAAAATTATTTTTAAGTTTAAAGGGGATAATTAATAATAAAGATGGATTCATATTTCTAGTCAGAGCCTCTGAAATACCTCAGAACCTTTAACATAGAATGAACTCATTCTCTCCTTTTCAGACCTTAGCCCTTTTGGAAGAGGAAGAAGACATAAATCAAATCACTGATTATTTTTCTTATGAGCATTTCTATGTCATTTATTGCAAATTCTGGGAATTAGACACTGACCATGACCTCTACATCAACCAGAAAGATCTGGCTAGATACAATGATCAAGGTAAGAGCAATATGAGCACTGCTTGCTAGTGATAATAATATAAATATTTTTCAGGGAAATCAGACTCTGTGGGCAATTGAATGGAAGGATAGAGCAACCTAAGAGTTTAGAAATCCAAATAGCTCTTTGCTATCCCTTTAACTTATATACGTATCTTGGCCTAATTTTGCAGCTTACTGAAGCATGCACACATTTGTGCTTTTAATTTTTATTTTATTTTAAGCCTGCTGTCTCTAGACTCTGGCCCTCAGGCCAGATCCAGTGTCCGCTGCTCCCTCCACTGGATGACCGGTGCTTACTGTTCCACCAGGGAGCAGGGTTACAGCCGCAACTGTAGCCTCCATGCTCCACGTGTCACTTCTGGTTTCTGTAGCCCTAGCAGGCTGAGGGCCCAGCATTCTGGGCAGGCATGGCTGGCCGCAGTGACACTTACGGGCTGTAGTCACGGCTGTAACCACGCTCCCCAGTGGAACAGAAAGCTCCGGTCGCACCAGGGAAACCTTTGACTGCTGCAGATTGCTTAAAACAGACCACTGTTTTAAACATTTGTACCTCACATTTACTGCATTTGACCAAAGGTATTGAATTCCTCCTGCTTTGATATAGTCTTACAGAATATTTCCAATGAGTTTTAGAGGATCTTGAGGAAACAACAGAATAACTAGGTTGAAAGTGTTCAAAATCAAGCTACTGGGTGGCAAATAATTTGATATACAGTACAATGAAGACATAGTTACCTTTTCTTGCTGGAGGATCCCCAGCTCAGACGCACTTTTACGCTGGCTCGCTGCAACGTCATGCCTTCGCATGAGTAATCTGCTATATTTTGTCAGCAGCCAGAGATCTCCTCTTGCTGTGGCTGTAACATTGGGGTCCCTGAATCTTTGAATCACATGTTCGTCTTTTGCCCCCCGCTATGAAGATCTTTGCACCATTCTTATGAATTCAATGTTGCCTTGCCTTTCAGGAGTCAATGCTGATGTCAGCTTACGCACCCTACTTTCCTCTTCTGATAAAGCAACCATCACACAAGTAGCTATTTATCTTTACGCTATTATTCAGAGACGCAGAGTCAAACCCGAACCCCATGCTAGCTTACATTCGATATCGTCCTGTAAGGCTAATTATACATCACTGGTTTGCCAAATCAACAAGACTTAGGGTCCATTTTAGAAGTTTTTTTTTTAGGACCGAGGGTTTGAATACTGTATTGTTGCTGTATTAATGTTGTACTATGTTTGTTGTACTTTATATTTTGTTTTATGCCTATTAAAGGTTCCTGAACTGAACTGAACAATGAAGACATATTCAGTGAAAAAAGTCCTTTTGTTCTTGGGCCTTGTACCACCGCAAAATCCACTTCACATATGAATCTTTTTCTGCTCTGATTCATTTTTGCATAGGAAAAAGTGGCAGTTGTTAGAACTGTAGCATTCACAGTGTCAAGTTAAGATTCTAAATTGTTCCTGTTTCTTCATCTACAGCTCTGTCAAACAGGATTATAGAAAGAATATTCACTGGAGCTGTTCTTAGGTAAGGAAGTGGGAAACAACCAAGAGTGAAGAAATATAATACCAGAAGGAAGAACAAAAATGGGGCCCAGAAAAAAAAGTGCAGAATGGCATCCACGTACAACCTTTCCTAAGGCCCCAATCCTATCCCCCATCATTAACTATGATGTAACTATGATGTAGCTGACGGAGTGTGTACTACATTCAAAGGTTGTAGAAGGGTCAGAAGATCTGCCAGATGTACATAAAAATATGTTCTACTTACCTCTACTTAGGCCTCCTGATGTCCTGTAAGTCTCCTTGTACCTATGCCAGCCATATAGTTGTCATAGGTTCATGGAAAGAAAAGGAATAAAGCAGTCTGTCCACATCTTTTGGCGCTAGTAACTCAGCACAGGGGGGAGGGCAAGAGGGTTAGCAGAATGGGGCAGGGAGGAGATTGAGATGGGGAGGAGGGTGAATTGAGGCTGGGAAGATAGTGGCAGCAGTGCCATAGAAATCCTACCCCTCTTCCCAGCCTCAATCTGCCTTCCCGGCACTCCTCAGACATGCCTCAGCTGAATTGCCGGCATCAGCCTGCAGGTGGCCAGTGGCATAGCTTGCCTCTTGATACCCAGGGCCATGACTCACGACTCACAACATCAACCCTGAAAGTGCCTGACCTGGAAGGACTGCCTTCTTCCATATTATCCTATCTGTCCTCTTAGGTCATCATGGGGGCCCTTCTGACTGTGCCAACACAAGTAGAGGTGATGCAGATGGTGGCTAGGAATAGGGTCTTCTCAGTGGTGGCTCCTTGTTTATGGAATTCCCTGAACTAACAACAGCTCCCTCTCTGGAGACCTTTTGGCAGTGCCTCGACCTTTCTTTTTCGGAGGGCGTTTGAATGATTGATTGGCTGTCTTTTTTAAAGAAATGGCTTTTAATGATGGTGATCCTGGTTGTTAGTTTAATGCTGTTTTTTTATCTTGATGTTTTAATGTTAAGCTGCCTTGAATTCCCTTCATTGTGGGAAAAGGGGGGTAGAAATCTTCCAAATAAATAAATAAATAAAAATAATTGCAGTGACATGACAATGCCATTACTTCTGGGTTTCGGCTTGCCCAGTGCAGTTGCACACTGCTCTGAGTGGCCAACAGCTTTTTTTCTCCATTTTGTCCTCAAACAGTGGGGGGTGGAGGGAAAAAATGGTTGACCGCTCAGAACAGCTTGCAGTCACTCCGAGTGCCTGCAAGGGGGAATGCAGGAGAAGTTAACGGGGCTGCGAGAAGGACCATTCACTGCTGCAGTACCTTCTCCTACATCACCCCTCATGGGCTCTTGGAGCAGATGTGAGCCACTCTTGAGTGGCCAACGTTTTTTCAGATTTTTCCTGCTTTTTTATTTTTTAAAAAAGGAAAAGTAGCCACAGAGCGGTGCACAATTGCTCAGAGTACCCACAAGGGCATCCCTGGCTTGATACCCCTAAAGGTGGGGTACCAGGGGCCCCATACCATCCAGCCCCACCTTAGCTATGCTACTGCAGGTAGCAGAGGCTTGCCCCTGGCAAAGGAACAAACACACCCTTACCCAGAGCTCAGGGACGGCACCAACACAAGACGGAGCACACACTCTGGTGTGCAGTTGGCATGAGGGGTATTTGATAGGATTAGATTGTTAATTCAACTTCAAAAAAAAGTTCCCCTCACTTGAACCTTCAGTAAATTTTTGAAATGTCTTTGGTTATATTTATTTGCGAGATTATTTACAATTTC
Source organism: Lerista edwardsae (assembly GCA_029204185.1). Lineage (NCBI taxonomy): Eukaryota > Metazoa > Chordata > Lepidosauria > Squamata > Scincidae > Lerista > Lerista edwardsae. The sequence goes on from JAJKFI010000002.1 coordinate 29,018,733, forward strand.
ACTACTTAATCCTTGTGCATTTCAGAGGAATTCAAGTACACCAAGAGAATCAAATGAGTTATGCCGACTTCGTATGGTTTTTGATCTCTGAAGAAGATAAAAGAAGCCCCACAAGGTAGGGGGAGTAAAGGTGCATATAACAAACAACATGCATTTGCAGGTAGTTACATATATGTTACCCAGAAACCATAGACTTTTACTCCAGCAGAACTAATTATATGGTGCTGAATTTACTCTGCTGTTCTCTTAAATGTTTGATGAACTGAGAGCAGATCTTTAAAGTTGTATTGGCCTTGTTACATCCCTACCTCCACAATTTTAACAGTCTCTTAATTTCCCCCCTTTCTCTTGTCTCTTCCTTTCCCTAATACCTTTTAATACCTAATACCTATTAAAAGAGATAATAGTATCTCTTTGGTTTTTGTTGTTGTTTTTGTCTGCCACTTTGGTTTATAGTGCTATTTTTAATGTGGGGTTATCATATCACCCCAGTTGGCATAGTGTAGAGGGCAGGATTGGCATTTGGTAGGGTGGATATGAATTGTACCAAAGATGGCCTGCTAACCACTTTGGTTGGGGAACTCCAGTTTTGAAGCAACAGTTTCTGTTTTTGTTTTATCTTTGCAGAAGGAAAACTGGGAAAAATTACTGAGTTTAAGAGCGCAATCCTAAACTGGAGTTAGGCCGGCATAAGCTAACCCAGCAAAGTTTGGCCAGCACAATGGCCACCATAAAGCGTTTTTGGACTACTCTCAGAGTCAGGGAGGATGGCTCATGTCTGTGTGCAGGCCTCTTTGATTCCGAGAGTGGTCCAAACATACTTTATGGTGGCCCTTGTGCCGGCCAAACTTTGCTGGCTTAGTTTAGTGCTCATTCTGAATAAGCAAGAATTTAAGCGCAATCCTAACCTGAAGTTAGGCCAGCAAAGTTTGGCCGGCACAAGGGCCACCATAATGCGTGACACTCTCGGAGTCAGGGAAGATGGCTCATGTCTGTGTGCTGGCCTCTCACTCCGAGAGTGGTCCAAACATAGTTTACAGTGTCCCTTGTGCTGGCCAAACTTTGCTGCCTTAGTTTATGCCGGCCTAACTCAGTTTAGGATTGTGCCCTAAATAGAACTCAGAAAAGCAGCTCCAATATTAACATAGCTAAACCCCTGGCACTATACAACAGCAGGGAAACACTCATTAGTTAAAACCTTAGCTTGTATAAAAAGGATGGGAAAGACATACCCCCCACGTGAGAAAATACTGTAGCTAGCCATCCACAAAGGCCATTTGGAATGGATAGGGCCCTCATTGAAGCAATAATAGTGTTGGCACTAGCTCAGTCAGCTGCTTCAGCAGGAACATAGGCCTGTGTCATTTAGAGTTCTGTGACAGAAGACATTGTTGGAATTGCTAAACAGTTGTCAAAAATATACTTCAAGTGGCACACCAGAGGCCAAACTGTATGTTATACTAAAAATACACTAGACCCTGATATACTTGTTTTTTATTTGCAAAACAACAGCCATGTAACTACAGTCTGGTCTGGGACTCTATGTGTGTGTGTGGCATGAGATTTAATGGTGTGCTCCTGCCACAGTGCCCAATGAACATCTGGTACCCATTCTTTGCCCCATTGCTAAAACATTACTGTATCTTTGAGTGTATGTACCTCCCTCTTATGAATTCTGAGTTTTATTGTACTTTTGCCTGCTAACTACAACAATCTCTTTCATCAGAAATCTTTTCTTAGGACCCTGTATTGAAGGGCACTTTTGAGATAGGATGTAGTTTGATCTACTGAACAACTGAAGGCATTTTCTGCCTCAGCTCATGCTATGAATTTCTAGATACTGCTTTCCAATGCAAGCCATTATACGGAAACAAGTCCAGACAAAGCTTCACTGTGTGCACGCAAACCATTCCAATAAGGGTTCTTTGTTAGAAAGCATTGCTTGCCCCAACACTATGACAAACAAATCTGACTCGCTTCTTTCTTTCTTTTCCTAGTATTGAATACTGGTTCCGATGCATGGACTTGGATGGCGATGGTATGCTCTCCATGTACGAACTGGAGTATTTTTATGAGGAACAGTGCGAGAGGATGGAATCCATGGGCATTGAGCCATTGCCATTCCATGATTTACTGTGCCAGATGCTTGATCTAGTAAAGCCAGAATGTGATGGTAAGACCCATTTGTACAATCTGCCTCTACACTTCTGACTAGTTCTTCGCGTAAGGTTACACGAGTGTTTACTTTATCTCTGCGCTGCTTTTAAAACGGAGCCATATTTTGTCTCCATCAAGTTTTTGTGTTCGTGGCAATCAAGGCACAGGACCAGTTACGACTTGCACATTTAGCAGGAAAAAAAATACTTATGTGGTATGTATATGAAGACCTAGAGCCAACGAGTGGTCTTTGCGAACTTCCTAGTCTTTGCCCCTGCAGCCCGGACTATGATTAATTTTTTCCCCTAAATCTTAACAGTAAATATTGGCTCCCACCAGTTGGTCTTCTAGTCAGTTGGGGGTGCTCCCGTTTCTCATATTCAAAAAATATCTACTTTGCAGTGATACATATAGCACAGCAGAGCATTTAGGCATCAGTAGGCATAGGCGTTCAAGTCTGTAGGCAAGTTTTATTGTAATTAATTAAAAACAAAATTGACGATACAGTCCAGCCATTCAACTGTATGGTGATCCACAGCCTCCTTGTGTGTGATGAAGTGACCAGTCAAATACTGCTGATGGACCTAAATTGTAAGGTCATCAAAGAATCTGTCCATTCAGGCACTTGAGATATATTTCAAAACGCTGCCTTTTTAAAATTACTAATTTGAACTCATCTCCTGCTCCCAGGGGCCAGCCTTATGAATACACTAAAGCATTGTTTCCCAAACTGTGGGTTGAGACCCACTAGTGGGTTGCAAGCCAATTTCAGGGGGGTTGTGAAGCACCTAGAGCAGCCATATTGAAAATATGGGAAAATGGGATGCTAGAAAGAGGGAGGGCTGTGTAATCGTTCTGCTTCTGTCAAGGTTGTAAATAGCCTTTTTCACTTTGCTATTGGAAAATGGCTGAGAAATAACCCAACTTATTGCTGCATTCTCAGGAAAGCAGTAGGTTCTGGCGTCCCAATGATGGCAATGCTAGCCACGTCATCACTTCTAGTAGGTGCCGGACAGATTGTCATTCTAAAAAATGGGTCCCGGTGCTAAAAGGTTTGAGAACCACTGCACTAAAGATCAGGCTCTTAGTTTCTATCAGCCGTTCTATTAGGGCCTATGCATGTAACCATCTCACTCAATGAGATTGCATTGTAAAATTCCAGATTAAAGTGCTCCTAAACAACCAAGGCCCATCTGACTTGCCTGTCATTTGAAGAACTTGGAATTTTGCATGCCACTGTTGATTGATTGCACAAAACTTTGCTCTGCAAATCCTTAAATACTAGCGAACAAATGACATGCGAGCCAGAGAATGCTCCCCCACCGAGAACGACTCATTAATAACATGCACTGGTTCCACAGGAAGGGTGACGTTGAGAGACTTGAAGAAATGCCGAATGGCTCATGTATTTTACAACACATTCTTTAACCTGGAGAAGTACCTCGACAATGAGCAACGGGATCCCTTTGCTGTGCAAAAGGTACAAAGCAGTTGTGTTTACAAATGATTGCTCTGTAGGAAAGTGGACTCTAATGGTGAAGAGAGAAGAGGTAAAATTTGCCTTTCCTGACACTTCCCCTGAACTTTCTACTGAAAGATTACAGTTTAGTTCTGTAAACCTAATAAAGAACATGTATTTTCTTAAACGTATAACCCCAGAACATACAGGGAGAAGGAGAGATAAATTAAATGGCAGTGACTGCAGCTGAATGTTTATTATCATAAATTACCAGGGAAGTTTATCTTCATTAGACTGAGGTTATGCTTACATGAGTACAGAGCCGTTGCGGGCTCCGGTGGCGCCTGGGGTGGGGTGATGACATGATGTGTCACTGCGCTCCCTGTGCCACCACACCTGATGCCCCCAGCATCTGGAATTGCTCCAAAATTGGAGGCAGAGGTGGGCAGGTGGGCTGAGCTGTGCTCCAGCTTTTTCCTTCACTGGAGCGCCCACCCCTCCGATGGCGCAGGCGCAATCCCATGCTGCATGGATGCTCCACCTCTGCATGATCATCTGTTAGTATTGAGGCAATTGCCTTGTGCAGCAGAGTATTGGTGTGTTTTAGTTTGACTTTGTTGCCTTCAAACCTTTGCTTAGGATGTTGAGAATGACAGCCCTGAACCCTCTGACTGGGACAGATATGCTGCTGAGGAGTATGAAATTCTTGTTGCTGAAGAGTCTGGCAATGAACAGTTACAAGAAGGGTAAGTATTGATGTCTGCCAGCCCTGGATTGTTATTGTTTTTGTTCCCAAAAACCTCAAAACTCATTTCTGGAGTGTAGTTTTGAAACAAAAGAAAGAACATAAACTCACTCAATCCTTTGTGTACCGCCCAGTGGTGGCACGCTGCAAAGCAGTCAACACCAGTTGCAGAAGGTGCTCTGCCAGCAGCACCAGCAGGAAGGCCTGTCATGTGCCTTTCCATCTGCTGTAGTGCTTCTCCTACCTGTAAGGTAAGTCACAGGAGAGGTGGGAGCAAGTGGTCGGAGGGCAGAAGGGGGTGGGGCAAAACAGTGTGGTGTGGCAGTGGGGGGCAGAGGATTGGATTGGATGGGTGTATTGGGCCAGGGAGGGGTGAAGGATTGGCACCAGCACTTCTGATGTCCTATCCCCCTTCGTGGATCCAGACTCGCAGCACAGGTCCACACAGACCAATGCCAGCTATTTAGATCCAGGTCCAAGTAGACTCCTCTGAGCCATGGAATGCTTACCCACAGGTAAGAGAACAAATGTTCCCTTATCCAGAGGTAAGACCCAGAGGTAGACCCCCTGGACTGCCCACCACCACCATTGGATGCAATGGTTGCCACTTTGGTGCATCTGCATGGGTGAGAGGGGGCAATGGATAGGATTGGGATGTTGGAAACATTAACAACAATAAGAGTGTCAGGTTACTAAACAAAAAAGGAATATAAAATAATAATAAAATGCCAATGACCAAAAACACAGGGAAACAGTATGTGTTGTGCCAAATTCCCTTTCTGTAGTCTTATGTCCACAGACTAATTAGCTTCCCTTTTATCCTCAAACAGCTCAAAATACCTTAGGCCCAACCACCGAGCAAAGGCAATAGGCAGTCAGCTTGCCTGCTAAGCCACACCAGCCCTCCTGCTTCCTCTAGTCAGTGGCTCCAGGGATGTGGCAGCCACACAACAATTCCCCACAGCCTCCAATAACAACCTTAGTTCCAACAGCTGTCTCCATCCTCCATCCAATCCATTAGTCACACGGTCAGTCAGTCCATCTGTCCAAATCAGTAGTCACACTTCCACACTCCTTCCTTCTACCTCTCTATTCCCACACTCCCATCTTCCTACTCCTGTGCCCTCAAACCTGCTCTTTCCAGGAGCTATTTTTGTCCCCAGGGCCCTTATTATCCCCAATTGGCTGACATAGGCAAGGGGCCACTGTTGATACCATTCCCTATCTCAGGGTATCTTCCGCAATTTCCGTAACAGTATGTGAACCAGATTTTTTGTGACAAACGTTCATGTGCTACAGCCCACTATATCAGACACTGGCAGCCTGATCTTAACTATCCGGCTGGTTTGTGGAGGCATGACAGCACTGGATATATTCCTTGCATTCCATGACAATTCGGCGCCACTGCTTATAGGGGTTTTCTTGGTCTATATCTCAAAATGCCTATTAAGTGAGAAAAACACCTTATGCATTGATAAAATGGGTAGTAGTTCATGAAAGATGATGCCACAATAAATCTATTCATCTTTATGATGTCCACAAGACTGTTTCTGAATTTTATCTTACCCATTAAAACTGAAAATCTGAAAAATATTAGACATTTACTACCCGACATGTAGTTGGGCAGTAAACCACATGCTGACATAACTGTGTTTGTTATAAATATCTTTGCTATTTTCATGTAGATCCTTCGATGATGACTATGAAACAGATGAACTCCTATCACTACCTGAAATTGGAGAAAAGTCAGACAAATTAGTTATCTCAGACCTCTCACCATAAAATATTGGAAATGTTTCACTAAGATCTATTGGTATTACATGGAAGAGTCTTCAGTTCTTTCATTAATTTTTCCTTTGAAGCCACAAGCAAATTTTTTTTTAAAAAAGTCTCATTTTAAAAATGAGATTAAAAAAAATTAATTGCTTACTTCTGCAGAATGGTAACTTCCCAAAATGTGATGGTGTGTGCAGCAATGTGTTTGTGCAGACATGTTTAGAAACAGTAAACAAGGACTGCATCCCACAAAGTATAAAAAGGAACAAATTCATAGGAAAACAAAACACCGTTTCAACAAATACTTTGTTTTTCTTCATTGTGATTTCCCCCTTTTTATATTTAAAAACTATATTCAGTGTCTTTCTTGCTTCATAATTGTATAGTAACATGCATACACTTCATATGATACAGACAACTTGCTGCTGCTTCCACAAGTACTTCCAGATTATTTTAACCCTCTGCAAATATCACAGAATACACACCAAAGGAAAATGATCAAAATGGCATCTTTTTGAGATGAGAGAGGGTGTTGCTGTCAGTTTAAAACAAATTTATTCTTGAAAAGAAAATCTTTAGTTCTCCCATTACTCTTCATATCAGAAGACTTTTACCTCCTTAGGGCTTTTCTGCACTGTTAACATGAGCACATCCCAACTACCTGTTTGGCACTCCTAAAATTTCTTTACAAAAGCCTTGGTACCAAGGCACCTACATCCTCAAGCAGATGCTGCAGGGGAATAATCCAAGGTTCTGCTATAGGAGAGAGCACTGTGCTCTCCTACAACAAAACTATTGTTCACCATGTTTTAGTTGAGGAGGAATAAACCGCATGAATACCCCAGTGCTGGAGAAGGTGGGGTGCGCAGCCTTCCAGGACTTAAAAAAGTAAAGGTTTCCCCACAACCAAATGGTCTAGTCATGACCGACTGTAGGGGGCGGTGGTCATCTCCATTTCTAAGCTGAAGAGCCGGTGTTTGTCCTGAGGACACGTTTCCATGGTCATGTGGCCAGCATGACTACACGCCAAGGCACATGGAATGCCATTACTTTTCCAACGAAGTGGTACCTATTTATCTACTCGCATTTTTATGTGCTTTCAAACTGCTAGGTTGGCAGGAGCTGGGACAAGCAACGAGAGCTCACTCTGTCCCATCAGTGGTGTCATTCAAATGATTTAGGAACAGGAACTCACTTTTGATTGGCACTTGTCGGGAACCCAGAACCAGCCACGGAGCCCGTTAGGATCCGGAACGCCCGTTCTGGTCCGTTCCCCCTGAATGACATCACTGTGTCCCATGGTCCTGAACTGCCAACCTTCCAGTCAGCAGATTCAGCAACAGCGGTTTAACCTGCAGCGCCATCACGTCCCACGTTCCAGGACTTACAGAGGATCAAAATTGACTAGACAACCTGAGAAGACCACAGTGAATTTACTAGACTTCCTCCAGGCCTTGCCAGCAATCCTCACTCTTTCAGAATAAGAGAGCTCCCATTTGTATAATGTGAAAGCAAAGTATTTAAAAAATGTTTTCTTAATGTCAAAAAACTATGCAGGCCTTCGGATGTCACTGTGTGATTCACATCCCAAGCCAACAGCTGCCCACAAAACTTGCCCAGCAGCATTCTTCAGGATAATCAAAAACCAGTATAATAACTCTTATCTCTGAGAAGAAGCAAATCTTCCCAGGGACTAAATATATTGCCATTGGAGTGCTGGAAAAATGTGACCCCTTTACAACAGAAGCACAAGTTGTTGGAGGAGATGCAAGTTATACATGATAAATGAGAAACAACTACACATTGGGCAGAAACATGTACATCTCATGTATATACATATACAGAAAAATATACATCTCCTTTCAACAAATAACATTCTGAAAAACAAAAAGTTCTTGGAGCAAAAAGGAATGAGAAGGTGGAGAGTCCCCTTGGGAAAAGGAAACTAAGAAGAAACCAGAAAAATCAACAGCAACTAGGAGATTTAGTATACTGGGATTTATTAGGACAGTTGGTATCCCTAGCTAAATGTAAAGAGTGACCATGTCAGAAGGTGCCTATTTCCTCAGTTAGCAGGGATGACAATGCAGAAACACCCTTTCATGCAGGACTGTGGACTTCCGTTACTGCATAATGGATAACACGTACAAAGGCAATTACCCATTAAGCAGTAACAGAGGTGTCCCATAGCGAAACATTTGTATGGGTATCTTTTCTCCAAATGCTATTGTATGACTAGGCAGTGCTAGTACATAATGTAATTACATTTTGAAATGTTCTGATGTTCTATCAGCACACTTCTCCCTGTATTAACATGCACATATTGGCAAAGCTATTTTCTGAGTAGGCACTGAGGCTAAACACACTTACCTGGGGTAAGTCCACTTGAAATAAATGAAATTTACTTCTGAGTAGGCACACATAGGATTGTGCTGTGAATTCTTTTGAAAACCATCAAGACTTGCATTCCATTCTTCAAAACACTATCTTAGTTCAAAACCCCTTTAATATGAATATAATCAGTACAGTACAGATGCAGTTTAAAGGTTGTGCCTTTGGATTGCAAAGTGTTTTGCTTGCTTTTGAAAACGTTACTCCTATAAATCTGTTAAAACATGAGTGATCTTTAATTGAATTGTGGAAGAAAAAAGAGGTAATTCCTATTGTGTAGAAAGTTCAACTCAAGAATGCTAACATATGCCAGGAACCTAATGTTTTAAAATAGTTTTTATATGTACACAAAGTGTTACAAATTATATGAACCCAATGTACAGTTCACATTAACATAATTATTCATATCCATAAACCAAAACCATTGCTAGTTTTAGAATTATCAAATAATGTTCAACCTTTTCAGTTTATCCATGTCAATGTTAAAATTTTTTTTGATATCTTCAAATTAGCATTGGTGTTATTCTAGTTTCCTGTAGTAAACTTTAGTCTCCTAGCCCATACCAAACAAATCTCTCAAAATTTATCATTATCAGAGTATGCCTCCCAACTTAATTATGTTAACCAATTTCTCATACTTTCTCTATCCATTTTGTTGCTGTGTTTAAATTGTTAGCGCTTTCAACTACCTGGCAAATATTGATTTCACAGCAATTAAAGAAAATAGCACCCCTTGTATCCTTTTAGGGCATCTTTCCACATACTTAGGTTAAAAAAAATTTTTTTCAGTGGAAATATTCCAGGTTTAAAAATGCTATTCAGGCTGCTAATTAATCTAATTTCAGCATCAGGATCAGTCTCGGAATACAAGACTCGGAATACAAGAAAACAAGGAAAGGTATTTTGGCATGTTCAAAGTGCTTTTCCCACACTTCTCAAAAAATCCACCAAAATTCCACACACCTGAAATAAGACAGAAAAATGTTTTCTAGCCAAAGGCTGTGACTTTCAGGCAGACCTCAGACCCAGCCCCTTTTGAAGTTAAATATTTTCATATTTTGTTCTTTGCAACAACAATTTTTCATATTTTTAATGTTGCCAAATTCTTTAAATTTCATTTCCCCCTTCAAGTGTTACAAATATAGGGCAGCCTTGAAGATAGGAATAATTGTAAAACTCATGCAGCTTTAAAAATTACTTCAGTATTTTTATTTAATTCCAGATCAGATGTTGTAAATTAAAGAGTTCTAGAATGAATTGGAAATTCATTGTTTGAGGCAATGGAGAACATGCTTTTCTCCTTTCATGTAGGGAAAAAAATACCTCCATGTCAGGACCAATAGATAAAGCTCAAGAATACTGAAAACAAACACCCACAAAGCTATTACAGTTAAAGAAAATGCACTATAGGTAAGTGAAACATAGTACAATATTAAGATATCTCTTAATCTAGATGCAGTAAGGAGATTTATTATCACTATAAAAAAGTTGCTGACTTATCCTTTCCGAAGGCAAGAAAATTTTTGTTCCCTTATTAGCTGTACCATTTCACTATCTAAATGTATGTTATTCATATGGATTGCTTGCATATACATGGATTTTCTTCAAGGAAATGTATAAATTCGTGGTTTGGGGAGCCATGGAGGCTCCTATACTCCTATCCTTCAAATACCACAACAATGATGTTGCTCTTTTTTTATGTTCCTCAACCGATTGGATTTTATTACAGAGCATTTGTAACAGCATTAATGGATCTTTCATAAGGAACTGACATTTTATTGGTACGTTGTATTGGATTCCATAGCATACATCGAGTATTCATTAGTTGGTTTTCATGATTTCAGAGGCTTCCTAATTACATGACATATAACACATTGGATAAGAGAGTTGACAGCGTAGGGGCGCAATTCTAACCAACTGTCCAGCACTGGTGCTATGCAGCTCCGAGGTAAGGGAACAAACATTCCCTTACCTTGAGGAGGCCTCCGTGACTGCCCCCCAACTGCAGGATGCAACACATGCCCCACTGGCACAGCTATGTCAGGGCCAGAAAGCTGGTTAGGAGTGCTCCCTAACTTATTTTCTTTGTGGAAAGGACATGCTATAAATGCCACATTTTCCCCAAACAGATTATTTTATTTGATCCAAATTACAGTGGTTACTGACAGGCTTCACTTCTAATGCAGCTATGCACTGAAATGGGCTTTTTCTTGTTAATCTAGCTCTTGTCCATTCTTTGGAAAACTTCAGTGCACTCCTTTTACTGTTACTATTTCAGAAAGGCATGGTAATGATTTTCAATACCTTCCTCATCTCCTGTCCCTCATCATGTAATTTGGGTGAAGGACTGATCTGTAGATAATCCATTGCATCTTAAATAGAGATACAGATTTTGCTCAAAAGCCATATCATACCCATTCACTAAAATGTTGTTCCTACATTCCGGTCACAAAACCTGGACAATTTTAATTTTAAAGAATGTGGAATGAAAATTAAAGAATTTTAAAGAATTATGATGGTCAGCTATCATACTTTTTAAGCACAAGAGTGAGTTGTAAATTTGGATAGATCATAATTAGAAAAGTTTTTGTATCTTAAAAAAAGGTAAAGGTTTCCCCACGACTGAAAAGTCTAGTCGTGACCAACTGTAGGGGATGGTGCTCATCTCCATGTTTGTCCTGAGGACAAGCTTCCGTGGTCATGCGGCCGACATGACTATACAGCAAGGCGCACGGAACGCCGTTACCTTCCCACTGAAGTGGTACCTATTTATCTACTTGCATTTTTACATGCTTTTGAACTGCTAGTTTGGCAGGAGCTAGGAGAAGCAACAGGAGCTCACTCTGTTCTGTGGTCTCAAACTGCCAACCTTCCAGTCAACTGGTCAGTGGTTTAGCCTGCAGCACCACCACATCCCTTTATAACACTTTTGCATCTTACATGCAATCAAATAGCAACATGCCATTATGAACATCATTATACTCCAAGCCAGTTTTTGTAGCTGGGGAGATAACTTTAGTGAATGAGTTTATGAGAGGCCCAGCATTAGCCTATCACTTAGATTCATTGTGCACTTAACTAGGAATTTTGTATTGAAAAGTACAGTACTTGTAAGAAATCTTGTATTCTAACACATTAAATACTCTTATCAGGTAGAGCAGTGTTATTCAAACTGTGGGTTGGGACCCACTTGGTGAGTCACTGAAAGCTGGGAGCAGCCATCTTGGAAACTGCAGACCTTACTCTTGCTATATTCCTTTTATGACAACAGTTTGAATTTTCAAGTGAGGGGTTTTTTAAATTGTGTTGTTAGTTCAGTGCTTCTACATCATATTTTGTCCTCATCTTGCTTTCTGTCAGGGATGTTTCATGGTTGTACAATTGCTGCAGTCCAAGAATGCCAATTTGCATTTCAGGACTGTCATTTTATTATGTTACAATGATAGCACATCCTGCTTGATGATGTCACTTCCTGCCACAACATCACTTCCAGTGGGTCCCGACACGAGTGCCATTCTAAAAAGTGGGTCCCGGATTGAAATGTTTAAATACCACTGAGGTAGAGCACAATGAGGAGCCAGACTATATTTTATTCCCAATTTTGCAATGCAGCTGCTATGCACCATTAGTACAGCTTATTGAAAGTGGGTTTTTTTGGCAAAATATCTTGTTTAATTCTAAATAAAAGTCTGTAAAGGTCTTTAGCGAAAGTGTAAAAGTTTGGTTTAATCTGCTCTTAAAGCTGTATATTGGTTTTCTTGTCTGAAGAGTGGAAAAAATATCACCTACCTCATACGAAAGGGGTTAAGATAATTAAGTTTGTTATATTGTCAAAATTCCATTCAATAAAGGGCTCAAGCAATACTTTATTAGTAATGCATGTCAGTGTTTGCCTCTTGGGACAAAATCTGCTTTCCACGGGTTTAAAGTGTGATGAGAGACATGGTTAGGAAAAAATGCTTACTGTAATGGGTATCAAGTTTCTACTCAGTCTTCTTTTTGAAGACATCCTAGCTGGCCACTTTTAATGGGTTTTTCTACTTTACTTGGATTGCCACTAAGAGGCAGTATTGTGCAAAAGAAACAGCTGAGCTGAATTCCAAATGTATCCAGTTTATTTGATAACTGTTTTTTAAAAAAGAATTTGACATGTCTGAATTACCATCAAACTTATTCTCAGAGAGCTCCAAGAGCACCTTGTGTTTAAAATATATAGCCTTAAAAGACCAAAAAGATAATCCACAATGCCAACGTAAGTGGCTCTAAGGATATCTTTACAAGTCACAGAATGCATATAAGTCTATGCAAGACACTATAAAAACTAAATTTGGAGCAATGCTTGTAATTAATGTTTTTCATGTATTTTAAGTTGCTTTGTTATACTATGTGTTCAGGTTTGGAGGAATTAAGATGTACAAAAAAATGCTGTGGAACTTGATTGAAGCAATTACTTGTGCTGGGCATGGCTTTGCCTTAGCTTTTTACTTTATATTTTCCTTTTTGCAATTAAAAAATATTTTAGAAAAAGGAGTGGACAAATCTCTTTTTTACTTTGTTGCACTGCTGTTCCCCTATCTTTAAAAAGGCATTTAATTCCCCGTGTCCATGGTTCAGGTATCTACGGTGAGGTCTAGAATGGAACCCTAGTAGATACTGGGAATGCCTGTACCACCAGTTCCAAAGCATCAAGAGCCACCTACATTTTTTTCATTTTACCAACTAATCAAGCCTCTGTGGCTAGTTATGGTGATTGGGCAGTAGTGCTCCCCCACCAGTAGCAGGTTGTTTAACCCTTGACAGCCTTATCTGTCCTGTCAGCTTCACACCCAAAATTGGGTCATGACCCAATGTTGAATTCCAGACCCACAGTTTGGCAACTGCTGTACTACTCTCCCTTCAGGCACCAATCTGTAATATGGGAAAGACAGTACCACAAGGGATGAGCTGAAGACACTGAGCGCGAGTCACAAGTAATTTGCAAGTCTACGCCCTCATGACTTGATACATGCATGAGTCATAGAGCATGCCCATAGGGCAACTCACCCACCCAAAAGACTCAGGTTCGAGTCTTTTGCAAAGCAAACTGCAGTGCAGGTCAGGCGCAACTCCACAGGAAAAAAGGGAGGTGCTGGTGGGAGGAGTTATTGGAGTGTCATTTCACTCTCCCCTGATGTTTCCTTCCCAACTGCAGTCAGTAGTATGCTGAAGTCTTTCACTTCCTTCAACCACCATTTCATTTGTGTAAACAAAACCGGTCCTACTGTTGTTATTCAAGCTAGCGTAGCAGTGCAGTGCAGAAAAATAATTGGTCCCATACGAACCCCACTGATGGACCCCACCCTCCCCATTTGTATCATGACTCCTGATTCTACCTTCAGAAGGAGTGCCAGGCATGCCACGGCCCAAACCAACAGGGACTGGGAGGTGTCCAAATTCTGCAAGGCTGGCAGGGGCAGGACAGACAGCGTAAGGGGACAGAAGCAGCAAGTGGAAGGGTTACATGCAGCAGTCAGACCTTACTGATGCTATATTTCTTTTGGGAGTGTTAACAGTTTGAATTTTGCTCTAAGTTCATTGCTTTTATATAACATTTTGTCCTAAACTTGCTTCCTGTCTGTCATCTTGCTTGCTTTCATGGTTGTGCAATTGCTGCAGTCCAACGATGCCAGTTTGCAGTCCAGGAGTGTCATTTTATTAGGTCACAATGACAGCACTTCTTGCTTCATGTCTTCACTTCCAGCGGGTCTCAACCTAAGTGTCAGTCTAAAACGTTTGGGAACCACTGCACTATATTTTGCTATTGCATTAAAAGCTGCAGAAAAGCCTGGAAAAACATATTACTTTGTCTTAAAAAGCAGTACAATTGCAATTTAATATGCATAATATTACATATTATTTACTATATATTTACTGTATTAACATAGTAAATATTTTAAGTATACATAAATATCTCCTAGGACACTACTTCTGACCTGAGTATAAGCAACTTACAACGGAATTTGAACAGGAGACCTAGAAAGGAACTGCTCAATTAGAATCAAATTTCTTGAAAAATTCTATTTGCTTTGGCATGAACAAAGGTTTCTTGTCTCACTACATTGTAAGATAATACAGTCTTTCTGGCTAAATTGTCACTTGTTATTGCCAATATACACTAACTTACATCATACATTTAACTTAATAGCCATTGTATTTCTCATATTTCCTGGTCATGTAGTCCCTTTCATTTACAGGTTTGGTTCTAAAAGCTCTAATAGGACTGGACAGATTGCTTACCTGTAATTATAGTTTGAGTGGTCATCCATGCAGGGACGTGGAGTGGAATTCTGCACACACAACACTAATAACCTTGGAAACCTGTAGGGCTTTGTCATATCCTGCCCTGCACTCAAGTAGGGAGTCCCCAAGCACAGTAGTGTGCTAAATGCCAATCTCTCAGTTCCTGTGAGGTCCACCGTGTTGCTCATATTGTCTTACTTAAGCGGAGCTCCATCAGTTGGAGTCAAACTAGCAAAGGGGATGGTGAAGTGACAGAGGCACTGATGACTTAAATAAGTTAAAGGCAAACAATCTATCCTTCACCATAGCTTCTGTGCAGCCACACATAGGAGAGTAGCTCATTTCCTCCTTATCTGGAGGATGAAAGTCTATCTGGAGATGCTGTGCACCTGAACAGTGCACCTGAACATGACATCAACTTTCAACCTTATTTGCAGGGCATAGTATATGATAAAGGTTGATAGACTAGACCATATGGTTGCCCTGCACAGCTCCAGGTGAGAAATGCCTTTCAAGCTTGTAGCAAAAGATGAAACCACTTCAACAGAGTGTGCTTGCAGTGAGGCCGGCAGCATTTTCTTCATCAGCTGGTAAGTCAGGGAGACGGGTTCAGTTATCCAGTGAACTAGCATTAGCTAGAAATATTTTTGTCATTTAAAGGCCCAGTAACAGAAACGGCTTATTTGCTCAGAATGAAGCAGAAGAGCACTTTCTCCCCCATTGGCCAGGTTTTTGAAACACAGGCATTACCGAGGACTGGATCTGTAGAACATTGATGCCACCCAAGGCAAAAAAGGTAATGTCCAGTATCAACAATACTTCCCCCAGATGTAATCTCATGAATGAAAGGTCAAGCATGTCAAACCTTTTAGCATTGGGACCGTCTTTAAACATGTCTACCAACCACTCAAGCCTCTGTGGCTATAATGGTGATTGGGCAGCAGTGCTCCCCACCTCCAAGCAGCAAGTTGTGTAACCCTTGATGCAGATAGACTAATCTATCCTGTCAGTTTCGCGAACCACCAAAAATTGTAGTGACCCACTGAGAGCTGCTGCTGTAGAGCACACGGTTCACTGACTCTCTCGGCTGAAGTAATGGCTATCAAAAGCATAATTTAGAATGCAAGCACAGATGCATTCATAGATTCAAAAAGATTGCCCATAACTTGGTACAATACCAAGACCAAATTCTATATTGGAACTAGAGGTTTTATCATATTAGGTAGACTCTTGAAAAACCACCTGATCAATGGTTTGAAAAACAGGGACATTGTTTACTGACAGATGGAAGACCCTTTCAGTGAAATCACACCACCTGCTCGAGTCAAATACCAAACTGCAGGATGTCCTGGATATGATTCAAGCTTTGACTCTGAGATTGATGCTTTCAGTAGGGAGGCAGGTGATGATGCTTGTCCGTTATCATGCAAATCAGATCTGCCTCAGCCACCATGATTTTAGCAGACTGCAATTGGTGTTGAACTTGAGTATCCTTTTGGATGATCCTGAAGATTAGCAGGAAGAAGGAAACTTAAAACAGGGCCCCTTCCCAAGTCCCTACGACTGTATCCCTATAAGTGACTGGATCAGCTCTCAGCTATTGTGTCTGGCTCTACTACAAATCGTTTGGCACTTGGTATTCTGATGGTGGCAAACAATCACAGCAAAGCAATTCCAGCAATACATTGTAGCATGGAAGACTGTGTCAAGGTTCTGTCTGTGAGCAACCACTTTGTCTCCTGCTCTGCTGAGGGAATCTGCCAAGCTGTTGAACAGCCTGTCTAAATGAAGAGCCTGTGGGGTGATGTGCTGTTGAACATACCAGTCCCAAATTATGAATGTCAGGGAGTAAAGAGTTTTCAATGCCATACCTGCTTGTTTGATTAGGTAGTACATAGCTGATGTATTGTTAGAATCTAAAGTGATCACTTAAAAATAGTAAGATTTTATCACTCTGAAGATGGCCAGGAACTCCAGAAGTATGATAGACATTAAGAACATAAGAGCCCTGCCACAGGCCCATTTAGTCCAGCTTCCTGTATCTCACAGTGGCCCACCAGATGCCACCACTCCCCTGCATCTGACATTCTGAGGTAGCCTATTTCTAAAATAAGAAGGTTGCACAGCTTGTAACTTTGATGGCGTTTTCAGAATCTGTCCAATCCCCACCTCCAGACACAGTCACTACAACCCATGGCAAGGATTAATTACTTGCCAGGTAAAGAAATATTTTCTTTTGATGGTAACTCTCCCAACACTCAATTTTAGCGGACGTCTCTATCCACTCTCCATAGTTATGTTGTATGTCTACATAATGTTGTACGTCTCAGAGCACAATCCTAATGCACTCTTGTGCTGGCCCAGTACTATCACAAAATGCCATAAGGCATGTTTGCGCTGTCTCAGGAGTTGGCTGAGCTGGCGCAAGGACGCACGCCTGCCTATAGAGACAGGGGAGGAAGGGCCAGCCGATGGATTGGGCCTGGGAGGGGGCTAGGACTGGCCTCTGGCAGGTAGGCCATATCCTAACCATCCTGCTTGGATCTGCATCGGTGATTTTACTGGCGCAGATCCAAGTAGCCCTATTGGGGTGGCTGAGGTATTACACGGGGTAAGGGGGCATGTGTCCCCTTACTGAGTTGCACCATAGCCACCTCCTAACTGAGGCAGGATATGGTGCAGGCTAGTCAGCCTGTCTATTCCAACCCAGGTTAGGATTGGGCTGCCTATCATGCCCCATCCTCAGGTGCCTTTAAAAAATAATAAAAAGCACCCAAATGCTATAGCTGTTCCTTATAAGAGAGATCCCCAAGCTCAACAATCATTTTGGTCACTCTCTTCTGCACCTTTTCTAGTTCTACCACTCCTTTCTGTTATGTGGCGACCAGAACTGTACACAATACAGAGGTGGCCTTACAATGATTTCCAGATGTGGCCTTGTAAAATGGCATGCTACTACCTGTTTTACTCTCAATCCCTCTTTTAATGATCCTAAGCATGGAATTGTCCTTCACCACCACTGCATCAACAGTTTCATTGAGCTGTTTACCAGCACCCCAAGATCTCTCTCCTGATCCATCAGTTTAAACTCTCATTAAACTCTCATTATTGTGAAGGGTTTTTTGCCCGAATATGCATCACACTGACACTTCTGTATCCTCTGGTTTGGTAACCAATGATTTGATTAACCACTGTTTATCTTTAAATGCCTTGTAACAAGGAAAACAAAAAGGCCAAAATCCAGTTTCCTATCTTCTTACATCCCATTAGATTCCATTATTCTCTCCATCTAGTGGCTGAATGTGGTATAGCACATATACCAATGCATTCTAGGAAAACAATGGAGGAGCAAGAATCCCAAACGTGGGTCTTTAAAGCTATTTTTCCACTTTCGGTATTTCAATATTTCGGTATCCACTAGGATTCTGGAATGTAAGCCTAGTAGATATTGCAGCACAACTGTACACTTACCTATATTGAAGTGTATCTGCCATTTTGCTGCCCATTCTACACTTCAAGCACCTAATGAAATAGGCTGTAATGCACAAAAGCATATGCTGAAATACATGCATTAGTAGTAGTATTTAAGATGCCACATTACTATTTATAATTTAATAGACATTTGTTCCTCTGTGCTTCTTGACTAGACATTTGCAAGTTGCCTGAAACCCTATACAATCCCACTTAAAAATGAGTATACCTGTCACTGGGCAAAATATTGAACCTTACACAGCATTACAACTTTGTGGTTTTGTCAGAAAGAAGCTCATGCAGTGAATGTTTCATCTGGTGTCTTCAGCTGCTTCAGCAGAAGTTTTCAAAAGCGGTCTTGATTGCTTCATCCAGCACAGCCTTGTTAACCTTAACTCAGAATTACAATTTGAAGATATCCATGCACCATCAAAAAAGAGAGAATGTAAATAGGTTTTGGTGTTGTGGAGTCAAGTCCCAGTAGAGATTCAACGGAATTCACCTCTGAACCTGGTATTTCTAAGAATACCATGCATTGCTTTCATTTCTGTCACACACCACCTCGACACTTTGGAAGAAAGAACTTTTACATCAAAACCAAACCAACAGCTATTTCTGTCCTGTATGTACGGAAGTACCAGTGGATGTCAGCAAAACATTGCCTTAAAGAAATTATGGTTAGTTTTTAAGCAGAGACCCATGCACTCTGTCACCCATCTGTTTCAAATCCTGCAACCCAAAACTTGGTTCTTTGAAGTTAAAATTAACATACACAGGTGAAATGAATATTTTACCTACCTGGATTAGGTACATCAGAAATTTTTAATATCAGTGGCTACTAACCACAATGATTACTTTAACCCTCCAGACGCAGGAATGATATATCACCGAGTACTACATGCCAGGAAGCAATAGTAGGGGAGGGCACTGGCTTTCATCCCTACTTGTGGGGAAATGTTCACTGTTTATTTTCTGGGTACTATTATAATTCATGTCATGTCATGACTATTCTGAAAATTATTTTGTTGTATGGGGGAATGTATGGGCTCAGATGTCAAATGGCCCAGTTATGCTTCCAAGTTCAGGCCACCCCCAGTATCCAAGATTCTCTGCACACACATTTTTTACCTTCATTTTTCTTCTTACTGGTAGCAACAAGCAAGCATGTCCAGTGGAGCCAACTCAAATTCAGGACCTTGGGTGCTGGGGCTCAGCTCAGCGCCAAAGCCACACCCCTCATGTATAACTATGCCCCTCATGCACACATAGCCACGCCCACCCGCACACATAGCCACGCCCCTAGCCAGAAAAATAAGCACTTTTAAATTAAACATTTAATTGCATTTAATTGATGCACAATGCTGAAATCGTGCTGGCGCTGCCCCATAACGAAGTGTTAGTGTTCTCTGACCTCATGGAGGACAGTCTGCAGTCGGAGTACTCCATGCAGCGCAGAGACAAAACACTGGGCAGTGGCATCTGCAGCATGGTCAGATTGGGCAGCAGCAGAGTTGCAGCAGATTGACCCGCAGCTGCCCAGTCCTAGGACTGACTGGAACTTGGAGAAGGGGAGGGACGTGATGCCACAACGTCTGAGGTGCCAGGCAGGGATGCAGGACAGGACACTCTCGAAGGCAGAGTGCCTGACCAGGAGCAGCTTAAATTGGGGCCACTGCCACAATGGCAGGGGTGAGAGGGTGGTTCCCAGGAAAAACAAACAAAAAAAGAATCTTTGGTTTTCCAGTACACTACAAGGGTGTGTCAGACATGGGCCTGGCTTGTCAGTCTTCTACAGAGAAGACAGGAGGAGGCCCTCCTCATGAGAGGGAGGGGAGAGTGCCACAATGGCACAGGAACGCTTCTGTCTGCTCTGGTTGATGTGCGGGCTCAGCAACTCCTTCTCTGCAGCCAGGCACTTCTTCACTATCTACCTGAGACTGGTTCTGGGTCTGACTCTGAGAGGTTTCGTCTCTGATTTCGGCTGCGTCTGCAATGTTTCTGCTGGACCCCTCCTCTCTGTGTTTGAGACTGAGTCTGAAATGGTGCGGCTTGGCTTTCTGTATGTGTCTGGCTCTGAGTGGTTTCCGCTAGGCTTTCCCCCCTGAGTCACAGAGGTTTCTGGTCTTCCACCTTGTGGATGCTCTGTTGCTGATGATGGCATGGCTCCACCAGACTGCCTTGCTCTCCTAATAACAAACCTATCCATTCTGGTTTCACTTGGGAAACTACCCCAGAAATTATATCAGCTGAACGTAGGCAGGTGGTGTTGCGTGTTTGTGCGCTGGCTCTAACTTTGTGCCAGGGTCCTAGAACTGCAGACCCTGCACAGTGCACCCAGGAGTCAGGAACTGGAAAACTAGTCAACCCACAACAGTGTGTTGAGTGCTGGCTGGGTGTGGCAATCCCCCCACACACGGTGTCTGCACTAGCAGCAGCAGCAGGTCTCAAGTGTGATTATGTGAGGAGGGTCCTGGAACGGCAGACCCTCCCACCAGGACTCAGCAACTGGAAAACAATTTTCAACCCACAAAAGTGTGTTTGTGTGTGCTGGCTGGCAGTGCCCGCCCCCCGCCCCCTCTCTGCACTGTAGCAGATCTCAGGTGTAACGCAGTGCAAGGGTCCAGAACGTCAGACCCTGCACTCAGGAACTGGAAAACAAACAATTCAAGTCAACACAACCACCCACAAAAGTGTGCGTGTGGCAATCCCCACACACACATTCTCTCTCTTTCTCTGCACTAGCAGCTCTCAAGCAAGGGACAGGTCCTGCAACAGCAGCCCCCCCCCCTTGACAGCAGACAAGCGCTAGGACTAAAAATGGCATCGCACGCTTCACTCTTCCCCTGAAGTCCATGCAGGTCAGATTCGGGGTGTGTGTGTTATGTGTGCTTTGCAGCGGATTGGGTGTGGGTGTTGGCTGCCGGGGGGGGGGGGCTGCCGTGAACATGAGTGCTCTGCTCCCACGGGGGAAAAACATGTATGCCCAAAACCCCAGCGCCCCCCAGATGGCGCCTAGGAGCACGTCTCTTCCTTTAATAGAACATTATATCATGACCAAGTATAAAAAAAACATGGTAGTACCCTGTTGCCACCAGCCCAGCCCTTTCAAAATCTCCAGACAGGCTCCCTGGGCAATAATTTTTCTAAAATTACTTACTATAAACTTTACAAAAAGAGAATTATCACTCCACTGATTCTCAAAATGAGAAAAAGTGAAACAAATAGAAATTTAATATTATAAAGAAAAGGGGACAGGGAGACAAAACAGCAGATTTAAAATTAACACAACCAAATTCTCAGGATTAAACTACTTTTACAAATTAAAAACAACATATAAACATCAAGTGGTTAACAATGTCAAAAGCCCTTCAAACCCTCTTTAAATCAACCAATACCATTCAGCTACGAAAGGTTTATAACATGACTGACAAAAGGCTAGTTTAATCCCCAAATTAAAACCCTATATTTCTATAATTGGCAAGTTCTTTCACACTCTAGCTCACCACCAGAACATTCTTTCTGAATCCTTCACTATCTGCTATCCAGAACAGCAAGCCAAAGAATACTACCTTCCTAATTGGATAGTGCAAATTTCCTACGCTTTCCCCTACCTCATTTAAAGTTCACTCTCCCTTAACTTTTCCACAAACACACAAAAGCCCCAAAACAGAAGAGAAAGGAATGAAGCTTAAAGTCTTCCCAAACTACACACCGCAACCCCCTCTCCAAAAACGCAAAGGGGAGCAGACACAGGCAGGCAAACCTATAGAAAGACAAGCAGACAGGCAGCTTGAACACTAGAAAGACTAGTGTTTCTAGTCTTTCTGCTAGAAGCTTCCTGCTAATGTTCTAGCTGTCTCTATTTAGTGCTCAAGCTGCCTTCCTGCAAGCTTTCCAGCATATATCATTCTGTTAAGAAACATGCTTGCTAGGAGCCATCAGTAAGGCTTCTTCTACCCACCGCTAATAGGTACCACTATGAACCGCTAGTATTTATATGGTACAATCTGTGTCTTCTTCAGTCATCACGCTTCTTGTACTGTAACATAACCCCGGTACATTGAGGCACTATATTTTTGCAAGCACTTGCACAAGAGCTCACTAAAGAGCACTTTAACCTTCTTTCAAACCCACAATTCTTGGAATCAAAGCCCTATATGCCCATACAAATTAGTATTTCCTTTATTTGCTGGAATAGGAAAGAACTAACGAAAGGGGGCGGATGTAAGGTTGCATTTAATTGCCATTACAAGCCTAAAGGAATTTTTGTAGCTTAAGGAATTTGGCTAAGAGAGCAATTACTTGTAGTAATTCATCTCACCTGTAGGCTGTAGGTATGTGCTCTTTTGTGGGCTATACTCACCTGAAGCTGATTGCTTTCAGAGTGGGATATAAGCAGTCCGTTGTGGGGCCATTCATAACTCTTCTAATCTCTCTCTATTCTCTACTCTATTCTAGTCTACTCTAGTATTATGTTAGAACTGCTTATTCTTGCCTAATACCAACTAAGGCTGCTGCTATCTACATGTATTTATCTACTGACTTGGACTGTTTTTACTGACTTATGCTACCTGCTTTATCCTCTGAGGAACTTATCTGCTAATACAAGCCTTAACTTCTAAGTACCAAGCCTTGTTTGTTATTGTGGTCTTTTGCCAGGGAACAATTTGCTGGTGAGCTAGGACAGCCACTGAACTCTGCTAATGTTTAAGTTATCCAGAAGTCTAACTATGTTTAGCATATACTCATAATAGTGGATTTGAACTATTTTAAGGAGATGGATGTTGAATGTTTTGTTGCTCACAATTTCAGAAGTCAGCACATGACTATAAAGGCATAGGTTGCAAGGGAAATTGTAGATATGTATAGATAGAATTTGTGCAATTTTCCTATGCAACCTTTTGGAATGGTCAAACCGGCACTGACAATTCAATCCCAAAGTATCAATGCATTTAGCTGATTGTGTGCCAGCATAATGTTCGCAACCTCTCTTCTTGCTACTACATGCTCCAACGTTGGCCTCTAACGCTGGCCACTTCACAGGAATTTTTCTTGTTGTTGTTCAGTCGCTAAGTCGTGTCCGACTCTTCGCGACCCCATGGATCACAGCACGCCAGGCCTTCCTGTCCTCCACTAGCTTCCGGAGTTCGCCCAATTTCATGTTCATTGCTTCGGTGACACTATCTAACCATCTCATCCTCTGCCGCCCCCTTCTCCTTTTGCCTTCAATCTTTCCCAGCATGAGGGTCTTTTCTAAAGAGTCCTCTCTTCTCATCAGGTGGCCAAAGTACTTGAGCTTCAGCTTCAGGATTTGTCCTTCCAGGGAACAATCAGGCTTGACTTCCTGGAGGATTGACCGATTGGATCTCCTTGCAGTCCAGGGGACTCTCAAGAGTCTTCTCCAACAACATAACTCAAAAGCATCTATTCTTCGGCACTCTGCCTTTCTTATAGTCCAGCTCTCACAGCCATACATTGCTACTTAACTGGGAAAACCATCGCTTTGACTATGCGAACCTTTGTTGGCAGGGTGATGTCTCAGCTTCTGATTAAGTTGTCTAGGTTCGCCATAGCTTTCCTCCCAAGAAGTAAACGTCTTTTAATTTCATGGCTGCAGTCACCATCTGCGGTGATCTTGGAGCCCAGGAAAATAAAGTCTGTCACTGCTTCCATTTCTTCCCCTTCTATTTGCCAGGAAGTGATGGGAGTGGTGGCCATGATCTTAGTTTTTTTAATGTTGAGCTTCAAGCCAGTTTTGGCACTCTCCTCTTTCACCCTCATCAGAAGGTTCTTTAGGTCTTCCTCACTTTCTGCCATTAGAGGTCTCGTCTGCATATCTGAGGTAGTTGATATTTCTCCTAGCAATCTTGATTCCAGCTTGTGAATCATCCAGCCCTGCCTTCCTCATGATGTACTCTGCATATAAGTTAAATAAGCAGGGTGACAGTATACAGCCTTGTCGTACTCCTTTCCCAATTTGAAAAAACAGAATTTCTTACCTGAGAATTCCTGTTCTGGGATGAGGAGAGGGGGGCCATTCGAGACCTCTGGGATAGCCCCTCCTACTCCGGGAGGCAGAGCCGGTTCAAAGTTCGAGGCATCTCCCTGTAGAGGGCTTCCCAACCCAGTCCGGAATAACGAGCAGGAACAAGAAAACCCCCAACTAGAAAACACTAGAGAAGACACTAACAGACCCCAACGGGGGTGAGAAAACCAGACAGCAGAATAACAGGCGGACAAACAGGTGGGAGGGGAAACGAACAACAAGAAACGCCCCCAAACCTGTAGGATCCTACCAAAAATCTGAGCCTGGTGAGAGGTGGGTCGAATGGCCCCCCTCTCCTCATCCCAGAACAGGAATTCTCAGGTAAGAAATTCTGTTTTTCTCTGGGAAGAGGAGTAGGGGGGCCATTCGAGACCTCTGGGATCTACCAGAGCAGTTCACAAGAGGGCGGGACCAGGCGAAGAAGCCGCCTAGACCCCGACCACGTGTTGCAGCACCCGCCTACCAAACTTGGCCTCTGCGGAAGCTGCAAGGTCCACCTTGTAGTGCCTCGTAAAGGTGTGAACCGAGGACCAGGTGGCCGCTCTGCAGATCTCCACCAGGGACTGCGCCCCGTCGAAGGCTGCGGACGCCGCCGCACCCCTCACTGAGTGGGCTGTAATGCCCTCCGGTGCAGCCTTCCCACAGGCAGAGTAAGCCTCGCCTATGGCTTGCCTGATCCACCTTGACAACGCGGACACAGATGCCCGCTTGCCCATAGAGGCTCCTCTAAAACTAACCAAGAGAGCCTCCGTTTTCCTAAAAGATTTGGTGCGCTCGATATAAAACCTGAGCGCACGTCTCACATCCAGCGTGTGCCAAATTTTTTCCATCCTATGCTTGGGCTCTGGGCAAAAGGATGGCAACACAATGTCTTGTGCCCTATGGAACATAGAATTTATCTTGGGAATGAAACCCGGATCGGGCCTGAGGACCACTCTGTCCCTATGAAAAATGCACAGGTTCGAGTTGATGGATAATGAACCAAGCTCAGACACCCTCCGGGCTGATGTCACTGCTACCAGAAAAAGTACTTTGAGCGTCAGCATTCTAAGGGAAACTGTTGCCAGGGGTTCAAATGCAGAACCCGTCAGAGCATTTAAAACTAAGTTCAGATTCCAGGAAGGGAAACGATGTACCACAGGGGGGTTAATCAAGGCTACACCCCTCAGAAATCTCTTAATATGGGGGTGGGATGAGATCCTCCTACCCTTTCCAGCCCCCAGAATGCTGTTTAAAGTGGCCACCTGGCGCTTTAGGGTATTGGTGGCCAAGCCCTTATCCAAACCCTCCTGCAAAAATTCTAGAATATGCCTAATTTTTGGTTTTAATTCGGGGTACCCCTTGCCCCTGCACCAGAAAGCAAACTTTCTCCAGGTCAGATTATATACCCTCTTGGTGGAACCCTTTCTGGAAGCCAACAGGGTCCTAAGAATCCCCTCGGAATACCCATGTTTACTTAGGGCCTCCCTCTCAACCTCCAGGCAGTGAGGTGGTAGAATTGTGGCCGTGGGTGCAACAACGGCCCCTGCCTGAGAAGGTCCACCCGCTCTGGGAGAGGCCACGGGTCCCTGACCGACATCCTTACCAGATCTGGGAACCACGGTCGCCGGGGCCAGCGTGGTGCTATCAGGACCATGTCGGCCTCCATGGAGCGAAGCCTGCGCAGGAGGAGGGGAATGAGGGCTATGGGAGGAAAGGCATACAACAGACCCTGCGGCCAGGTCTCCAACAGGGCGTCCACTCCCTCCGCTAGGGGCTCCGGAAATCTTGCGTAGAACCTGGGGAGCTGGTTGTTTACATGAGAGGCGAAGAGGTCGATGATTGGATCTCCGAACCTTTGAGCCACTGCCAGGAAGACTTCCGGATGAAGCTGCCATTCGGACTCCCTGAGTGTCTTCCTGCTCAGCCAGTCCGCTGAGACGTTCTGGACCCCGGCCAGATGTTCTGCCTTCAACGAAGCCAGGTTGCTCTCTGCCCACTGTAGCAGGACCACCGCTTCCTGGTGTAAGGAGCTCGACCTCGTGCCGCCCTGCCTGTTGATGTACGCCTTGGCGGATATATTGTCGGTCCTCACCAAGACATGGGCGCCCTGGACCAGGTGTTGAAAATGAAGGAGCGCCAGCCGGATCGCACGCAACTCCAAGAGATTGATGCTGAACAGGGCCTCCTCCGGAGACCACGTGCCCTGGGCTAGAGCACCCTGCATGTGAGCTCCCCAACCCGAAAGACTGGCGTCGGTGGTAAGCACCAACCTGTGGGGAAGGGCGAGACTCACTCCCTGGACCAATCGATCCTCCTCCAGCCACCATGAAAGCTCCTGCTTCAAATCTTGAGGAATGGTCAGCTGACGGTGTTGCTGCCGCTCTATCTGACGCTGGAAGGGTAGGAGGAACCGTTGAAGGGAACGCATATGAAGACGGGCCCAATCCACTAGGTCCTGGCAAGAAACCAGCAACCCCAGAAGGGAAGCTAGCTGCATGAGATCCTGGGACCGAGACACAAGGAGAGTCTGTAGGACGTCGCAGAGCGCTGCTCTGCGTTCCGGAGATATAGCTGCCCTGAAGGTTTTTGTATTGATGAGTAGACCCAAGTGCTCTATCTCCTGAGACGGATCCAGGGCACTCTTCTCCAAATTTATCACGAAGCCCAGCTCCCTGAGAAGACTTGAGGTCCTCTGTATATCTCGCGTGGCCTGCCGGGCCGATGGAGCTTTCACCAAGATGTCGTCGAGATAAGGATACACCTGGATCCCCTGCTGCCTCAAAAAGGCAACCGGGGCGATGAGTAGCTTGGTGAAAACCCTCGGGGCCGACGACAGGCCGAACGGGAGGGCCCGATACTGGTAATGCTCCCTTCCGTAGGAGAACCGGAGGAAGCGTCGGTGGCTCGGGCGGATTGGTACATGTAGGTATGCCTCCGACAAGTCCAAAGATCCCATAAAATCCCCCTGCTCCAGGGCGGCTGTGATGGATCTCCACGACTCCATCCTGAACTTCCTCCTTTTCATCCGACGGTTTAGCCACTTCAGGTCTAGGATGACTCTCCATGTTCCGTTCTTCTTTGGAACCAGAAAAAGAACCGAGTAAACCCCGGTCCCCCTCTGGCCCCTGGGAACTGGCTCTATCGCCTTGATGTCGAGGAGGTGTCGGATGGCCTGGAGCTTGAGGAGATGTTTCCGAGGATCCCTGGCCACTGGCACTTTCCAGAAGCGGTTGCGAGGCTTGCGGATGAGCTCCAAGGCATAGCCCCGAGTGACAGTCTCTGTGATCCAAGCGTCGGAGGATATCTCGAGCCAGCGAGGAGCAAAATCGGATAAACGGCCTCCTATACTTAGAGAGGATGCGTTGTGCATGGCGTCACGCATTGCTGTTGTCCTTGGATTGCTTGGAGGGACCGGGTCCGGGACCAGATCGTCGGGTCTTGGCCTGGAAACGCGGCTTGTCCCATCTAGGCTTGGCCCTGTTGCGGTCCCTGGGTCTGACGTCGGTCTTAAAGGAACGAAAGGACTGGATCCTGTTCCGTGAGGCCTCCTTTCTAGAAGATGGAAGGACCTTGCGCTTGTCCTTGTCCTCCACCAATACTTGGTCCAACGCCTCACCGAAAAGCTTGGAACCCCTGAAGGGAACAGAAACTAAACGTGCCTGCGATGATGCATCCACGTCCCAATGCCTCAGCCAAACGTTCCTGCGCGCTATGACGTTTGAGGACATTGCCCGCGCGCTGAGCTGGAGGGCATCAAAGGAGGCATCTGCGGAGAAAGCGGCAGCAAGCGAAATTTTCCGCAGTCCACTCTTGACCTGAGCAGGAAGCTTGGGAGTCTTGGCCAAATCATCCGCCCATAGGAAGGCTGCCCGTGCCATCACGGAGTTTGAAGCTGCAGCACGGAAGGCACCAGACGAAAAGAGGAAATTTCTTTTCAAAGCCGCCTCGACGCGTTTGTCGCAGGGGTCCTTGGGCCCTCCCTCTCCTTCCGAAGGGAGGACCGCCGACGAGGAAAGAGCTGCCACAGGAGAATCCACCGACGGAACCTGCAACGATGCCATGGCTTGCTCTGGCAGGGTGTAGAGCTTATTAACAACCCGGGACAAATGCTTGCTGGATCCAGGAGCCTGCCATTCTGTCTCCAACGCCTCCTTGAACTCCTCCGGAAATGGAGAGGCCAGAGGCTTCGTGGGCCCTCTTGGAAACAAAGTGCTGGAAGAGGCCTTCACACCCTCGTCCTGAGGCAACTGAAGATTTAGAGCCTTAGCCGCCTTGGAGAGCATGCGGGGCAGGAGGTCAGCCGGAAAAAGGCGGTCCACCTTTTGATCCTGTCCGTCCTGATCTGAATCCTCGGACAGCTGACCCTCTTCCCTACCAGAACTGTCGGAAGAGGATGGGGAGTCGGACTCCGAGGACGAGATGTCCCTTGCACGTTTGGGCTTTCGGGCCTTCTTAGAAGACTTGAAACGTCTATGATGGCGCTTCTTGCTTCTCTTGTGAGAATGTTTACGCTCCTCCCCCGACTGGGACGAAGGGGTTAGGGCGGAATCAGACAAGGAAACGGGGCTAGGGGAACGCTTGCGCTTTGCCTTGCGGCACTGTTTAGGCTCAGGCTCCCTTTTACTAGGAGGAAGGGTACCCGTGATCACCCCATGAGCGGGCCCTTTAACAAATCCTGCTGCCTGCATAGCCACCTTAAACATTTCATTAAATTGGGCCTGAGAGAAAGATGACGATCCCAATTGGCCCAATGCAGCCCCCGTTTGGCCCAGGGAGGATCCCCCCTCCTCCTGAAGTCGAGTGGAGGCCGTCCCCCCCCTTCCTGGCCCTCCGCCATTACCTTAGTCACGGAGTTGAAAAAAGGCGGGAAACCAGGCCTCTAAGATGGCGGGCAGCCGGGCGATCTCTCCGCGGCGCGGGAGCCTGCCGCTGTCTCTCTGCACCGCCAAACAGGAGGTAGGCGCGTCGCTGCCCTCCCAGGGGGGCGCGATCGCGCAAAAACAAAGGGGAGGAAAAGCCCCGGGCCTAAGCCGCGCGGGACCCAGGCGGCGCGCGCTCGCTCCGTAGGTGCGCGCGTGCCGCCCTCTCACCCTCACGCCGCCGCGGCGTAGAAGATCTGGGCGCTCCGCAGCTCTCCCTTGGGGCGCGGAAGCGTCCCCGGCGCTATGGGGTGGCGGGCGAGGCTCCGGGCCGAAGCCGCACGGAGCCCCAGCGACCAGGCCTCCCCGCGCCTCTCTAGCCCTCGCGCAGCGCGCGCGGGCTAGAGTCCTCTGCTGAGGCAACGGACGACGCTGAAGCCTTACCGTCCGTGCCTCAACTTCTGCCTTCTCCCCAGACAGACAAACAGACGAAGAAGGCAAGTAAGAAGCAGAGGGTGAGAAGAAGAAGAAGAATAAGACGAAGAAAATAGGAAGAAAGGTAGAAAAAGTTTTTCTTTGCCTCAAACACACTGAGCTCTATGGAGCCCAGTCAGAACCGACCTGTCCCTTAAGGAGGCAGAGCCGGACTGGGTTGGGAAGCCCTCTACAGGGAGATGCCTCGAACTTTGAACCGGCTCTGCCTCCCGGAGTAGGAGGGGCTATCCCAGAGGTCTCGAATGGCCCCCCTACTCCTCTTCCCAGAGAACTAGTCAGTTGTTCCATGTCCAGTTCTAACTGTTGCTTCCTGACCCGCATACAGGTTTCTCAGAAGGCAGATAAGGTGGTCTGGTACTCCCATCTCTTCAAGAACTTGCCACAGTTTGTTGTGATCCACACAATCAAAGGCTTTAGCATAGTCAATGAAGCAGAGGTAGATGTTTTTCTGGAACTCTCTGGCTTTCTCCATGATCCAGCGAATGTTGGCAATTTGATCTCTAGTTCCTCTGCCTCTTCGGAAACCAGCTTGTACATCTGGTAGGTCTCGATTCACATACTGCTGAAGCCTAGCTTGTAGGATTTTGAGCATCACCTTGCTAGCATGTGAAATGAGTGCAATGGTGCGGTAGTTCGAGCAATCTTTGGCATTGCCCTTCTTTGGGATTGGAATGTAAACTGATCTTTTCCAGTCTTGTGGCCACTGTTGGGTTTTCCACATTTGCTGGCATATGGAGTGCAGCACTTTGACAGCATCAACTTTTAAGATTTTCAGTAATTCCGCTAGAATGCTGTCACTTCCACTAGCTTTGTTGTTAGTGAGGAATTTTTCTACAAAATGATAATTTCTGTAGTGCACTGCAAATGTTTTTTGTTTAATAAGTACATTGATTAGGCAGCTGATGCATGCAGCAGCTGCTTGATCAGTGCACTCATTGTGTGAAAAATACTTGTGCGGTAATTTACAAATGATAAGCATATATTTTTGACTGCAAAAGGTACTTTTGAAGTTATAAACGTGGGGTGGCCTAAGCAATCGACAGCAAGAGTCCCCACCCCACTCTTTTGGTACTCAAGTGGACAACAGTAAAGGGAGGCACTACAATGGGTGCACCAAGTGTTCAGGTAATTTATATTTCTTCTGTTACATGAGTATTGAAACCAAAGCAGTATAGGCAATGTGGGTGCAAGAGAATAAGGAGACCACTGATTTCAGATAGGCCTCTTATTACCAGGCACAGTTGCCTGCCCCATTCTTTATTCAGTAAGACTGAATGTGCAACCTCAACGTCTCCAATAGGAATAAAATATTAAAAGCAATAAATGGTACCACATTTTGTTCCTAGAAAGTTACAAAATACATTTTAAAAAACTAACATTTATTAATCAGCTCAAATTTCAATACATTATTTAATGTGGCAGTGTAAAAAGAAACTCGTTTTAAAAACCAAACCTGAATTCACCACCAGCAGTACATTAAAAATCTGGAATCTCCAAGAAACAGCTCCAAACAACATTTGGCCTAAATCACTAGCTACTAGAATGCTGTGTAGTGCAGCTGTAAAGTATATTAAAAGGGAAAGAATTCCCACATTTGGGAGATGGGGAGCAAGGTACTTAATGACATATTGGAGCTCCGTAACTATATTACCAGCACTTTCTAGAAACCTCAGATGTTTCCGGACAGTACCCAGTTTGTGGGATTATCACTCCAGACTTTGTATGTTTGATGAATTAGTCTAGATTCTTAAATAATCATTGAATTTACACTAGCAAGTAAAGATTAGAACACTGAAGTAGATAATGGCAGATCTCATTTGGAGCACACAAAAATCACATACATATTTTAACGAATTATGTTTTAATAGGACATAGTAAACCTCATAATTAAACACACAATTCAGGAGTCTGGGCTGGCAAAAAAAAGACAAGAATACTAAAGAGCATTTTCCACCATTTACTCTCATTATCAAAAATATTTTCAACTCTTCTTGCAAAACAGAAACAAAAAAGTACATACTCAACACTTACATCACATTCTTCTTCCTATGGCTTTAACCCCCCCACCCTTCCCTACCCACAGAAAAGACAGGGGGAAAAAACAAACCAAAAAGCCAACAAAAATGCTATTTGACCACATTCACATAAAATGACACCATGGTACACACTACAGAACAAAAAGGAGGCATCATCCAATTGGTGTCCAAAACCTTTTGCTTATTTTTCAGACCTAGTAACCATCATTATATATGCTTTGTGCCAAATCCAAAGTGTTTGTCATAATTCATTAAGCAGTCAGATGGCAAATGTAAAGGAACTTTAGAAACTGTGGCATCACTTCTCTTTAGAACAAGGTACAGAAATATTGCTCTAAATTAGGACATTATCCTTTAAATATTCCTTTCTATTCTAGTCAGCCCACAGTTTACGCAAATAGAGTAATTTAAATACTTGACACACATCCCAGCAAAAGTAGGATTGCTATCAACTGGTATACTATTAAACTTTGCAGTTTATTGTCACTCTTAATGGTATAACTGGAAATAAGTGAAGGCTGAAACTTTGCACAATGAATAAGGTCTGGAGCAGTTCCCATAGCGTTAAATGAGAATTGCACTCACCAACCATGCCACCTCCCTGACTAGTCCGCAGTTGCTGTTCCAGACCTGACTCTGTTATACTATACCATTTATTCTCAACCAAGCTTTGCCTCATCTTCACATATCTACTGCCCATTTTTCTCCAGGCCCTGTGTAAAAGCGGGGGCACGGTAGAACAAGAAATGGAAGAGGTTTGAATGAGAGGCTCAGGAGTGCCTCAGTCATTGGTTTGACCGTGTCGCTACACGCACTGAATTGCTAGCAGCACACCTCAGAGCAATACATTCTCTAGCCTTGAAGAAGCCAACCTGCATCCTTCCTTGGTGAGAATAATGAAATTTGAATTAACATGTTTATAAATAAGGGACATTACATTCTAAAATAAGAGTTTGAACACAAAAGTTAACTGCATCCATTCTACTAAAGGCATGTCTAGAAACGGGTCACAAATTAATTTTAGAGTTATCTCAAATAAAAGTCTGAAGTGCTTACATATTGGTGAAAGAGAAAGCCGTTTCACTATCATCTTCTACATTAGTCCAATTTTATCTCTAATATTTTACCAATTAAGACAACTTAGCCCAGTATATTCTTGGACTGTGGTGATCACCATCAACAAGTTATCTCATATCATGGAAGTACATCTCAGTGCTACGTTAGCTACTTTTGTAATTCAGAACCAGAAGTTCCTAGAATTAGCAAATGCTGTCTAAGAGACAAATTCTGTTGTATTAAGTTTGCAACCAATACCAGGTTAATTAAATTATTTCTGAGTGAGGATTGAACTTCTCACTTAGAAACCTTCACTCATGTAAATGAAAACAAAATGCGCAAATTTACAAAAGAGCATGCACCCTTAAGCAAACAGCTAAAATCACAAACATCTCTCAAGTAACTTTGGCTTGAAAATTAATTTTGTTTTGAAACCAGTTAGCATGAAGACAGCCCAAAAATAATATACAGTATCTATTTCATAATAAACGCAGCAAAGATATTCTGAAATGTTAACAGGATGACACAACAAGAAATACACTCATGACATCAATATGCAAACTTTAAGAAAATGGTGAAAATAAATAAAAGCATTTGGAAGAGACTTCATGACAAAGGAGACCCAAATATTTTTTCAAAACTTTACACAAGAGAAAAGGTTGAAACATCTGAAAATCTTGAGTGACATCAACTGAAGGTAGAACTCTTTGTTGTCTGGCAGTAGTATAAATTAGATGGACAATTGACTAATTTTCAAGAAGTTTAAGATGCTCAATTATTAATTTTGCTATCCTAATGTGGTTTTGAAAGACTAATTTCTTATTTTTCCCCAAGATTTCTAGCATGAGCAGGGTATGAATTTTTTTTATTTTTATTTTTTTTGCAACGCTGGCTATAAACATGGATATATCAGAAATTAGCACAACTGTGATGGACTGACTAGAAACCATTCCTGGATGTAATTAATCTTTGATTAAGCACAAAGCATGAACTGGTACAAGGTCAATAATTGCCAAAATGTCACTTTGTATTAAAAATCATTTACATTAGCATTTGATCTGAAACTATGAGGTGCTGAAAGAACTAAAGACAGTTTCAGGGTAACTCCGCAATTACCGTCAAACTATTTCCCAGACACTAACACACAACATAGCAATGAAAAACACTTGATACAAGTGATCTATATATGCAGGAGCTCCGGCGAGTGAAACAGACCCATAGCTGCCTTCAAAACTGTAGCAACCCCCGTACCAAAGGTGGTGGTGGGGAGACAGAAAAAGAATAACTCAGCAGTCATATCTCATGTCTATAGCTTCGTCCAAGTTCTTATCATCATTTGTACTGGCAGCTAAGAATGTCGTTACTGGTGACCCTGTCACATTAATTACACTGGTACTTGTGCTGGCATTGCGCACAGCAATGCTTGTCACATTAATGCCCAAAGTAAGCCTAGTCTGCTCCAAGGCCTTTTCTGGCACTGCAAATGCCTCCAGTTTCTTTTCCCCATTAGCCATATATGAATTTTGGCAGCCACGGCATATGCAGTCTAAGCAGGCTTTACGGTTCGAATAGCAAGGGCAGCGTTGGCCACGACATGTAAGAACACTTGGATTTTGGGTGGCTCGACCACATTTACACCCCTTTTTTTCCTGTGGCTTTTTGTACACAGTTTTTGTTGGACTTCCTGGCACAACATGACTGCTAGAATTTTTTTCTTTTGATTTGTCTTTTGTTTTCAGCATTCCTGATTTGGATTTAGGATGAGATTTCTTGGCGGTATGGTCTAGATTCTTTTTCATGCTTTTATTTGTTAACAATACAGTTTTCCCTATTTTAGGGGTGGTGCCTCCATTGGGTACAGTTGCTATAGGTTGCAAGGACATCTTTGCTTCCTGTTTTACCGTTACAGGAGCTGAGGCTCCCAATGTAGGACCACGAAGAATGCTGGATATTGGAAGAGGTTGAACCTTTTCACTGTCGCTTTCCGATCGCGATCGCTTTCTGTTTAGTTTAACTACCTTAGGTGTCGCAGCTGTACATGAAATCCCATGAGATGATGAACCCACTGACATGTACACGTTATGGCTAGGAGGTGGAGGAGAAAGCTGCAAATAGGGGCCATTAGATAAATTGGATTCCAAGCTATGTTGCAGAGAAGGACTGCAGCCCTCTGTGTTGGATTCCAAGCTCCGAAGCACTTCTTCAACACTTAGTAAAAGAGAATCACCTGATTTTATGTCTTCACTGAAACTGCAGATATCAATGCCTGTTGCACACAAGTCACTAGGGGAAACGGTGTCACAAATGGGCTGAAGACTGTTAGAAATATCTTCAGTTTTTATATATTGTCCAGGACTACATACATCAACTGCATTTGCATGTTCAGGGGAAGGGATATTTGCTCCAAGTTTATCCACTGAAAGCCCATTACAATTGGGCAACCCATTAATAGCAGAACTTTTTGCATCAGAGTCATGTGTGCTTTCAGGTAAAGGAGAACTATTTGCTGGTGGCTCATTAGGATGCTCCGAGGTTGAAGGTGATGGGGAATGTGTTAAACACAATGTCAAGGCTTCATCAGATGCTTTTTCTGTATCTTCATGGAGCGGGGAGCCATCTCTGAGCAAAGTCAAAAGATCTGGAGAACTGTCAACAGCTTGTTTAATATCACGTGCCAGTGGTGTTTGTGTTATGTACTCACAAAGTTTTTTATAGCAATTCACTAAAATGCTTAACTGTTTATTTTCTTCGAACTGCTCATAGTCCTTGCACCAACTACATGATGGTTTCATCATCATCTTCTTGCCTTTACAAGTTTTGCAAACATAATGCTGACATGTGGAATTGGTGGGTGCAATTGGATCTTGCAGCAGATTACCTAGAGAAAAAAGAAGAAAAAGTACTATAAAAACTTTAAAAAATTGAGATTTTAAGACAACAGATTTAATGACACCACTATCTTTTTACTGTTTCAGAACTTCCAGGATCTTGCTTAGTACCAAAGTTATTAGGGTGGAACAGTGGAGAACATTTTATTTATTTATTTGATTTACACCCCACCTTTCTCTCCAAAGGGCACCCTAGGCAGCTTACAACATTAAACACATATAAATTATAAAATGCACAAACATAAAATATATAAATAACATAGTATTACGCCTCTATCCTCCCTCTTCAAAAGCTAGCTGAAATAGAAATGATCTGTAATCAGAACTGCTCCACAGAGTGGGTTGATCATAGATCCACTGGAAGCATGTTCCAGAGGTGCAATGCCACAACAGAGAAGATCCTGCTGCCTGCCAACATACCCTTTACCTCAGACGGTGGTGGAACTCTTAACAAAGCTGCCAGACGACCTAAGGGAATGAGCTGGACTTTTTGGGGGTAAGCAATCCTGAAGGTACCTTCGTCCCAGTCCATACAGGACTTTATAGGTCAACAGCAGCCCTTTGAATAGCCTCACACTCCAAAGAACACGGTTGCTACTTAACTGCTACTACACCAAGCCAGAATGTTTTTTGTCCAAGATAGAGGCAATATGTTGATCCTCTCCACTATCTCCTTGCTTCACAGTGAAAACTAGGTACACAAAATATTGTTGTATGGAGGATATTTTAGAGTCAGTTTATTTAAACAGTCCCTTAATAGCTTATATTGCAAAAGCGCCCATATTCACAACACATGGTAGCATTGTGGTCAGTCTTATCAAATATAAAACCACCATGAGTTTGACTACATATTGACTCTCGCAAGATGGTGATAATCGATTCAATGTACTGCCTGCAAAATATCTGCCATCCAACTAATTATCATTCCCACAACTCCATCTTGGTCACTCTGGCACTGTCACAATTAGCACAAGATCTAGGAAGTTGCAGCTCAGAATTCCTGCAACCACCAATAACAAAGACTGATCCAAGGCCCTCCCCATATACTTGTACTACACTAACATTATCAAATCTCCCAGCAATACCACTCATTGAAGAAAACTCTGGCACAGTAAGGTAAATTCTATGGAAGAAATCTGGTAAATTCGACCAAATAGCAGGATTTTTTTTAAAAAAACACTAGTGCTTTTGGCTACAGCAGCAGCTACCAAAATCTCCAGTAGTTTGGGAACTGCTGTAAGTTGTGGTGGGGGAGGAGAGAAGGCCTTAACTCTGTTCCCAGGGTCATGCTGCTGCCTGGGGTGACAGGGGCTTCCATTTATTTACCGATCGAAGCGTGGCCTTCTGAGGGTGTGGGAAGCCCCAGATGCCACTGTAGGCATCTGCATCCCTAAGCCTTGGAATAACAAAAAAAACAGTGAAAAAAATTTTTCACTTGGAATAGTGGAAAAAAATTATTGTGACCTACTTCCAGTTTTCAATCCAGAAGTGGGTGGCGACTGGTTCCCCAACTTCCCCCCTAAACAAATTCAGAGTCTTGGGGAGCCCTGCAGAGGCATCTGTGGAGCTCCCCACAGCCCCAGGAGGCCAGTGCTTTGATCGGTTAAGAGACTGAAGCCCCTGTCGCCCCAGGTAGGAGCACAATCCTGGGAATTGCATTGCTGCCTTTTCTCCAGGCAGCCACTGAAGGGGACAGGGCCAGAAGTTCTCTGGCTGGGGCACTGCAAGAGGTTCCAGTTTGAGAACCTCTGGGCTAAAGCAAAGTACATATCCCCGTTATAGAATGTAAAATTTTGAATTAAGAATTCAATAGGACCTTTTTCAAATGGAAAGGGAAGCCAATACAACTGAGTCAAACTAAGAGAAGCAGAACTAAGGGCCATATTCACACACTATTTTTCCCCAACACTAAATGGCAGACTAGGGGGAATATTGCAAGTATGTTTAAAAGGTGGCAAAAGTGTCTTTTTACTCTCCAGTATGTGTTAAAAAGGTACCATGTGCAATGGCTTTCTAATGTTTTGACTGCTTTGGAATAAAACTCGGCATTGTTTGTATTAAAACAATAAAAAATTGATTGCAAATAAGATAACATGCTGAAAAGTTGAAATAAATAGCTTGCTTAGAACCTCTCACCATCTGAGAGCTCCACATGTTAAGAATTTTGAAGTCTCTCCCTACCAACATGAAGAGAATACAGAAGAGAATACAGAATACAAGTAAGGACACAAATCACACAATAGAGCAGTTGCTGGTTGTTTTTTGCTGCTCCCCACAACTCCACTCTTTTCAAGAAAATTGGAGATGTCAAAGGACAATTCCATGCAAAGGTAGGCACAATAAAGGACAAGAACGGCAAGGACCTAACAGAAGCAGATGAGATTAAGAAGAGGTGGCAAGAATACACAGAGGAACTATATAAGGCTGATCTAAATGTTCCTGATAACCACAATGGTGCTGTCAATGAGCTTGAACCTGACATCCTGGAGTTAAATGTGAAGTCAAGTGGGCTTTAGAAAGCATTACTAACAACAAAGCTAGTGGAGCTGACAGCATTCCAGCGGAATTACTGAAAATCTTAAAAGATGATGCTGTCAAAGTGCTGCACTCCATATGCCAGCAAATGTGGAAAACCCAACAGTGGCCACAAGACTGGAAAAGATCAGTTTACATTCCAATCCCAACGAAGGGCAATGCCAAAGATTGCTTGAACTACCGCACCATTGCACTCATTTCACATGCTAGCAAGGTGATGCTCAAAATCCTACAAGCTAGGCTTCAGCAGTATGTGAATCGAGACCTACCAGATGTACAAGCTGGTTTCCGAAGAGGCAGAGGAACTAGAGACCAAATTGCCAACATTCGCTGGATCATGGAGAAAGCCAGAGAGTTCCAGAAAAACATCTACCTCTGCTTCATTGACTATGCTAAAGCCTTTGATTGTGTGGATCACAACAAACTGTGGCAAGTTCTTGAAGAGATGGGAGTACCAGACCACCTTATCTGCCTTCTGAGAAACCTGTATGCGGGTCAGGAAGCAACAGTTAGAACTGGACATGGAACAACTGACTGGTTTCAAATTGGGAAAGAAGTACGACAAGGCTGTA
>JAJKFI010000002.1:29057489-29069688 GCA_029204185.1 Lerista edwardsae
AATGGAAGCAGTGACAGACTTTATTTTCCTGGGCTCCAAGATCACTGCAGATGGTGACTGCAGCCATGAAATTAAAAGACGTTTACTTCTTGGAAGAAAAGCTATGGCGAACCTAGACAACTTAATCAAAAGCCGAGACATCACCCTGCCAACAAAGGTTCGCATAGTCAAAGCGATGGTTTTCCCAGTAGCAATGTACGGCTGTGAGAGCTGGACCATACGAAAGGCAGAGCGCCGAAGAATAGACGCTTTTGAATTATGGTGTTGGAGAAGACTCTTGAGAGTCCCGTGGACTGCAAGGAGATCCAATCGGTCAATCCTCCAGGAAGTCAAGCCTGATTGCTCCCTGGAAGGACAAATCCTGAAGCTGAAGCTCCAATACTTTGGCCACCTCATGAGAAGAGAAGACTCCTTAGAAAAGACCCTCATGCTGGGAAAGATTGAAGGCAAAAGGAGAAGGGGGCGGCAGTGGATGAGATGGTTAGATAGTGTTACCGAAGCAACCAACATGAAATTGGGCAAACTCAGGAAGCTAGTGGAGGACAGGGAGGCCTGGCGTGCTGTGGTCCATGGGGTCGCGAAGAGTCGGACACGACTTAGCGACTGAACAACAACATTATTTAAGATGCCTTGAATTCCCAAATAGCAAAGCAAACATCTTTCAAATAAATAATAGATAGCCCTTAAAAATCAAGCACAGTAAGTATCCCCATATTGTAGCTGAGGAAAGAAAGGAGCTTGCTTAAGGCCACCTTCATGGCTGATGAGATTTGAACCAGGTAAGTCACAATTCGCACTCAGGCCCAGACCAAACATGCAGGACCCATGAGGAAAGAGAATTCTCCATATGCATCATGTAATGCCACTGAAATATACATCCACCCTGCCCTCCTTGCCACAGCAGTTGCCATACCAGGGGGTATGCTGGCAAAAGGAAAACCATCATACATTCCGGCACACTCACCCTCAATATGCAGATTTAAAAAAAGCTTGTGCAAAAAAACTTATCTCTGAAAGTTGGAATAGAAAATCACATGCCTGAACTAGGAATTTTTCTGCTCTCAGAACAAACCCCTCACCCACCCACCCACCCAGGCAGGCAAGTGCTGCTGGGATAGGTGAAGACACAGGAATTCCACCTGGATGATTGGGGCTGGACAAGTGGCATCACTAGGGTTTGTATTGCCTAGTGAGAGCTCATTGCATCATACCCATGATGGACTTTTTCCCCTACCGGATCATAGAGAATAAATTACGGTATCATATGTACAACCTAAACACAGTGGAATCACTAGGGTTTATTTATTTTAATACGTAACAGTACAGGTCATCCAACAAATCAGTAACCAACAAAACCAGTGGCTAATGTGATGACGCTCACATAATTAAATAGGAGTTCTGGTACTAGCTCTGATATATGGAAATAAGAGCGACTCATACAAACACCTTTTGCGTTTCCTGCTGTGTCATAACACCTCATTGGCTCTAAGAACAATAAATCTCCTTGGTTAGTTTTGAGTTAAGGATATCCATGTTTTGCTATATAAGGCATTCGTATTTTCTTTTTCTAGTTTTTTTAGCTACAACATTAAATACAGATATTTAAACACGGTCTGTTTCATTGCATTCTGCATTTAATTACGCATCAAATGATATACAACAGGATGGTATTATTAGAGAATACCAAGATTTCACAATTTTGGGCAGTAGTGGTGTAACATATACCCTGAGTGTGTCACCTGGTGCACCCCATATGCAACCTGTACCCCCTAGTGAAGCCGCAGGTCTGAACCTTAGCTACTATCAGCTATCAGCATGCTACAACCTGTCCATACCCATAAATTACTGGTGTAGCACAATGGCTCAGGGCCTAATGAATCAATCAGAAGTTCACTAGATGTCTTTAATCAAGCTATTTTCTCTCTGCCTGAACCCTTCTCACACCCTGTAATACGGAATACTGATCTATTTTATAAAATAACACAGGCCAACACATATTTTGCTGTATTAAAAGTTAGGGCTATTCCTGGGTATATTTGGGGTGCTGCTTTAAAAAAAAAAAGACATCCTATCATGTCTAGTTTCAGAGATAAAGCATAGTGAATGGTTCAAGCAGCGTCCTGCTGAGGATGCATAAGCTGTGCTTCCATGGGAAGAAGCTGCTTGAACCATTTACTAATGAAGCTATGCCTTATTTCTGAAACTAAACTTGATCTCGGGCATGGCGTGGCAGTGGTGAAGCCTTACCATTCTGTGCCGCAGGATCCTTTCTTTGCAGCTGATCTTTGCATAGCCTTGCGCCGGGCAGCTGCTTTCCCAGGAAATCGGGGTACAGAGCCTTTTGGGGCAATGTGTGGCGGAAGTGGTTGCCCAGCACAAGGCTCTGCAAAGACTGGCTGCAAAGAAAGGAGGCTGTGGCACACAACAGTAAGACTTCTCTACCACCGCACCGCACCTGAGATTGTTATATTGGTGCACCATGGGCTGTAGTTTGGAAGCCCCTGGACTAAGTTAACAAATACTTTAATTCAGAGACAACATAGTGTAGGTCCTCCTTATCAATGGATTCCACCATCTGTGTATGCTCCTCTGTACCTCAGAAGGCCTCAAGGACGTGCCTGGAAACCAGTTCCAGTCACATCTGGGAGCTGTGTTATGGGGAGGCCAATGTGGTGGGCCATGAGGTTGGTACAATCTTCAGCATGAGCTCCAGCATGAGCAATTGAAGCATCGTGACCCTGCCCCCACCTCAGACTCCAGCATCCATTATTTTAGTATCCACTGGCGGTGGGGATGGGACCTGGAACCAATCCCCCACAGATACTGAAGGTCCACTGTAACTAGAGTATGGAATACACTTAAAGGTCTGTCTTTCAACTATGTTTTTCATTTGTGGTAAAGATTCCACTAAAGCAAAAGTGTCAAAAACAAGGCCTGTGAGCCAGATACAGCCTATGGAAGCTCTTTATCCAGTTTACTTGATTTTTGGGCTCGCCTGCATTATCCATACAGTAGCACCGCTTCTGCTGAGGCTCTGGGAAGGAGAAATTGAAAGAGGCCTCAGAAGGCAAGGAATGCTGTGGGGGAAGAGGCAGACCAAGAGAGAAGGGGATGCTGCTGCTGAGAGTGCCCAATTATCCTGTGGGACACCCTTTCAGCATGATACAGAGTACTTCTCAGCTGCTGAGCTGTTGAAGTGATGCCTTGGCAGAAGCAGCACTGCTGAAAGGGTGCCCTGTGTGATAACTGGGCCCTCCAAGCATAATAATTAGGCTCTCCCACCCTTGAAAATATGATCAAGATTTGCATACAGTACAGTATTTTCTCTTCTGTCATTTGCAGCTAATGAGTTTCTATGTGAGAAAAAGTGGATATTTCTGGCCATCTGATGTTACTTCCTACTTAATGATGTCACTTTCAGCCCTCAGCATATGTCATAAATGCTATTCAGCCTAGCGATGTAAATTTCTGGAAATTTTGAAGCTCAGAAAAAATACAGTTTTTTTCTGGGGTGTGTGTGTTTCAAATGGAAATTTTTGGAAAAATTAAAAAAAAAAGCTACATTAGCACCTTTTTTTCTTTTCCAGATTGAAAGTCATAAAATATGACTATGGACAATTTGACTTGGCATAAAATTAACACAACTAGCATATTAAAAATATAGTGTATCCAAACAATTATTACAAACAGAATTTACTTTTTTATAATATTTATTTGTAATTGTAACAAATGGAGCAACAATCTCCTGAACTGTTTACTAGTTTATGTGACAAAAAACCTCTACAAAACGATTTTTAAAAATCCAGAAGTAACAATTATTCATATTTCCTCCCCACAGTATTAAATAAAATAAAAAAAACCCATTCTCATAAAAAGAATTGGGGAAGTGTATAGAAGGGAGTGGGAATAAGTTTCAATGAATGGGCATAAAATTTAATCAGAAACATTTTCTGAGCTGTAATTACCAGTATCAGCTTCTGCTTCTGCAACTACTCTGTTGCGTCTGTCATTTTCACAGTTATTATGGACTTCT
This sequence comes from Lerista edwardsae, assembly GCA_029204185.1. Lineage (NCBI taxonomy): Eukaryota > Metazoa > Chordata > Lepidosauria > Squamata > Scincidae > Lerista > Lerista edwardsae. The sequence continues at coordinate 29,061,523 of JAJKFI010000002.1, forward strand.
ATAAACTGAAGGTTTGCCCGGATTGAAACAAGCTTCTCTACCCTTTCACATGTCAGTTTATTTCTTGATTTAGTGTGAGTGTTTCCAAACATAGACCAGACTCTTGTCCTCAGTGCACAGAAATTAGAATAATCTGATACCATACATATTTTTTAGAAATGATTTGGAAAATATTTGAACACTTGTCTTAAAATATTTTATTTATCATGTCAAAATAAAACATCCCATAATTTTTTTCTTTTTTCGATTTTTCAGAAAAAAACAAAAAGGCTTCAGGGAAAAAATGATAAAAAACAGTTTTTTCCAAATTTTTCCCATTTTTTTCCAGGCCTTCACATCTCTAATTCAGCCCAGTATGAAGTGAGTTTGACTCCTCTGCTATAAAGGGTGGAAGTGAGCATTTATTCAAGTTAAGTTAAGAGGATGTTCTGCCATCCTCTCCAATGTCTATGTGAGAGAATTGAGATGATTTGGGGATGCCACATATATACCAACACCACCTAGCTTGCACAAACCAATATTAATTTCATATTTTGTCCAGACTGCTTAAGATCCATAATATCATTCCTTAGTGTAAGGCTATATAATCCCTAATGTAAGGATCCAACTAGCAGAGCTGGGAATAACTTCTGCCCAAAACCTTGGGGAGCTGATGCCAATTAAGAGAATATTACGCTACACAGACCAACAATTTGATGCTGTACAACTGGCACTGAACTGCCAATTGCATTTGGTAAGAAAGCTCTGACCACACTGTCATCTCACAGTCAGTTCCATCAACAAATAAATGCCTCTCTAAAGAGAAAACCTGTTACTACAATGTACTTGACAAGAAGCTGCCTTTCAAAATCTAACAGTACATGTCGTCTCTCAGAAGCAACAGGTTTCTATTAGAAAACTGCAATGTACTGAGCAGCAGAGACACTGTGTGGCTAATGTCACAACTTCCCAAATTCTTCTAGTATTTAATTAGTAGAGCATTGGGCAGAAAAATTGAAATACTAAAGAAAAATCATACATAGCTTTCAAACTTTGTTCCATGATAAAAATGTTCATACGGAAAGCTGAGAAATGGGTCTGAAGGGGGAAAAAAGTGACGTTTCCCCTCTTTAGCAGTTGAGATCTTTTCCTTGTAAAAACAAATCAAATCATGTCTTGACTCCAAATACCAAAGGTTTTCTGCATTCTTGATTCTAAATCAACCAGAATTAGAGTGCGATCCTAACCTGGAGTTAGGCCAGCACAGTTTGGCTGGCACAAGCGCCACTGTAAAATGCATTTAAACCACTCAGAATCGGGGAGGATGACACACATCTGTGTGCTGGGGTTTCTTGACTCAGAGTGGTCCAAACATACTTTATGCTGTCCTTGTGCCAGCCAAACTTTGTTGGCCTAACTGTGCCAGTCTAACTCCAGGTTAGGATTGCACCCTTATACACTAACTGCACCAAAATAACTCTAGCACCTTCAAAATATTAATCCATTTGCTGTACTAGAACCAAGATGTTCTGCTTTGGCATTTTTTAATGGTAAGTAGTAATTTCAATACACAAGAAAAATATCAAGCTTCTCTCAAAACAACACATGCATGAAATGAAGGAGCCAAGGCTGAACTCCAATTCCACCACCTCCAAGGCTGTTGACTGTCTGCAAGACAAGGTCAGTCTAGGAGCCATGGGGAGCCTCTCCCTCCAGGAAGACTCAGATCTTCTGACCCTATTTGCCCAGGAGGCAGGAGCTTTCCAGATGCCAAGACTGAGCAACCTTGGAAACTATTGGAGAAAGAGACTTATGCATTTGTGTCTGCTTCATAGAGGGGAGGGAAGTAGTAATTGATATAAAACCCTGCTTGCATCAGACAGCAGGGGTTAGGTCAGGAAGACAGAATATAGCACCATCAGGGTAGCTTCTTCCCCATGTGGTGTAAACAAAAATGAGTATCCTGTTCATTACAGCTGGAGGGGGGGAGGTGTAGAAAAATTATACTTCAAATTCTTATAAACTCAAAAGCTCATTACTCAACCAGTAAGATACTTGCACATTTAAGTATTAGGATATACAGTACTTGTCTCCTTGACAGACTTACAATTAAAAGTTCAAAATACCTAGCGCAATGGTTCTCAAACGTTTAAGCACCAGGGCACACTTTTTAGAATCTGTCAGGACCCATGAGAAGTGATGCTATTAACCTGGAAATGATGTCACGGCCAGAAGCAACACCATCAATTTAGGATTCAAATAGAAGCCGTGATCAGCCAAAGGTTCCATTACACAGAGTGCTCATCCTGTTATTTTGTGTAGCTCAAATTCAAACATTCTAGCTCAGAAGTCAAAGCTGAACACAGACTTACATCCTTCTCCAACCACACAGCCCTCCTCCGAGCATCCCATCTTCCCACCTATTCAAGGCAAAGCACTATGTCTCTAGCCCACAGGGAGCACCTTGTATTTGCTGTGACCCTGTATTTTCAGCACTATACAAGTCATTCCTTGTTATCCGCTGATTCTGCATCCACTGATTTGACCAGCACTGATACCGGGGTCCACTTTTAAATGCCTTGCAACAAGGAAAAAAGCACCAAAATCCCATTTCCTACCTTTGCATTGTTTAACTGCACCAGCTACAAGCTTCTCAGGGTTGGATAGCTCTAAAGACCCCCTTCAAGGTTTCTTGCTCCTACCTTGTCACCCAAGAATGGGTGAGCAATGGGCTATTTTCCCACTGTTTTTGTATCCACTGGGGGTTCCAGAAGAGAACCCCAGAGGATGAGGCATGACTGTATTTGCAATGATGGGCTGAGCTTGATGCTATGTGACCCACATGAAATTGGTTCACAAACCACCTAGTTGATCCCGACCCACATTTTGAGAAGTGCTGCAATAAACAATATCCAACTCACTCTACCTGGCGCTTTCTGTCTCCTGCAGGATGGCTAAACTGGTTCGCTCTTACTGAGATCCCAGCAGAGAAAGACAGATCCAGCAAACAGTATTACAACTGCAAAATTGCTTTCCTATTGTGTATACAAAATGTATACAGCAGGGTTTCTCAAATTGTGCGTCATGACCTAATTTTGGGGGTCACAAAGCAGAGACTAGCTGATAGAAAAATGCATGAAACCCTAAGGAAAGTGAAACTGAGCCAGATCATATATTTACTCACAAGTAGGCAAACATGCCTTGGTCCATTGCAAAGGGCATGCTGAGAGGAATCCAACACCACCAGAATGGTCCCAACGGGAAAAACATTCAAGAAGGAAATTCTTCCTTCGAAGCTGAAAAATGTATTGAGCCCTATTGAAAGCCAAACTGGTGTGTTTACTCATGAGTAAAAAAACATGCCTTGGATGAGTTGACTGTCTGGCATATGGAAATGCAAGGCCCTGCAAGGCCAAGATTAAGGTGGAGTTCAATGAATGCTCCAGAAGGCAACCTCGCCCCTCCTAAAAAGGCTAAAAACAGAGGTGTGACCGTAAGCCTTTTTCTTTTTTAATCTTGTAAAGCTAGTGGTTCCTGATAGTGTGTCATTTTAAGTTAGGCTGCTAAAAGGTTTGGGAATCTTTTCTAGACTCCTCCCCCTGCCCCCGTTGCACAGTAGAGCCTCATTTCTGGTCATCATCACTCTGGGGTTTTAAGGCTGTTTAGAGGGAAAGCTTTGAATATCAATACAGTCCAAACAAAAACAATGCTCAATTTAAAATCGATTTCATCCAAATCACATTGAACTAGTTTAAATGACATCACTTCCAGGTTATTGACATCACTTCCAATGGGTCCTGGACAGATTGTCTTACCCCCCTAAACAACATTTCTCTATACAGTATATTACTTTCAAAGTTAACACAGTACAGTCCACCATAACAAGATGGAGTAAGGTAGCCCTAGCAATTGAAAGTTTGGAGACCCCTCAATACATACATGGATACATATTAACAGAACTTCTGAATTTTATTAGGATTTTTAAAAAATTAATTTCCATTTGAGATGTCCATCCTTAAGTGTCTGAAACAGTCTGGAAATGTTGGGGAAAGGAAGAAAATCTACACTGCAAAAAGGGACAGAAAGAACTAAAAGGGCATTACATCAAAATAATATGAATAATAAAAAGGTAGTGTGGTATAAGAGTGCCAGCAAGAATTTGGGCAGAAGAAATTGACAACCTTTTAGTAGATAGATAAGAAGGCACCAAGAACCAGGAAAACACCTATCCAAGAACAACATTGTAATTTAACATGACTGAATAGATGCAATAAAGCATATGATTAATGTAAGTTAAATGTAGGAAACACTCCTGGAAATATGAGATTTGATAAGACTTTTTAGATTTAACCTCCATTTTTTACAGTGGCCAACTCAGAAAGAATCCAACCACCAGTCTAAACCATCAACTTTGCCCCTGCTAATTGGTCAAAGACGCACTGTTTCATGCACTGGGCTCTTCTTATACGTAGCAACAACTGTCCCTTTTACCCCAGGATTGCATCATTTCAAGTGGCGGGTGCATCTTCTGTATCTTTTTAGAATGTGAGGATTTGGGGGACAGGGAATCATCTTTTCTCGTACAGGCCAGCTTTCTTTACCCTTGGGTTTGGGACTTACGGATTTGATCCAACACAGTTCAGGAGGGCCTCACTGTATGTCTTGGATATGGTCGGAAAAGTCTTCCAGTTGCATCAGGAAGGAGGCCTTCTTAGGTGCTGGGACACCAGCTAGAGCCTTCTGAAGTGCACTTCCATTTTTTTGTAGGGAGGATAAGCAAATCCAAGTGTCCAGGTTCCAAGGATGCAACCAGAACTGCATTCTGAAGTGTAGGGTGGCTGCGCATGACCTTCCCAAGCTTCAGAAAGCCTGCTAAAGCCTAAAGAGCACTTCAGAAGTTATGCGGATTACCTCCCCGTGCTTCAAAACACCTCCGGATGCAACTAGAACACAGTTTCAGAGGTCCTCTGATGGCCGGACCCTGGATTTGATTATCCACAGGTTTCGGTAGCTGCAGGGGCCAGGAATGGATCCCCTGCAGATACAGAGAGCCAGCTGCATTTTGTTATGTAAACCCTTTGCGAACATTTTTTTAATTGATAACCAATATAGCTGTAATCCTATGCACACTTTCCTGAGAGAAAGTCCCACTGAAAAGATGATGGGGTTTACTTTTGAGTAGACAAGCACAGGATTGTGCTCTTAAATAAACAAAATAAAGTTAGACCAAAGCATACAAGTCCATTTAATTGGTTTCAGGGAGTTGTAGATTGAGCTACGAAAGCCAACAGGGTTAATTTAAATTGCCATATTGATTCACAAAGTGAAGCGTTTGGAGTCCAATGTGATCCTGCTGCAGATATAGGATAAAATATGTTTTCAGAAAAGACTATTTTAGATGTGGGTTTACAATGGCGAAGTTACTTTTTAAAACCCAATTCAAGCCAGTTGTTGGTACATAAACTTATCAAGATAACTTGATAAGCTTGGTAACTTGATAACAAGATCAGTTATATATTCCAGATAGATCCCATGTCACCTGACATACATACATACCAACTTTACAAGATTTTAGTCATCATAGTATCCGTCTCAATATTAGGACATTTGAGTTTCCATGCCCCATAAGCAGAGGGAGGTGCTTGCCTCTGCTCTGACCTTATGGTAACACATTTAACAAAAAATGCAAATTGTCCATTAATTAAATATTGTTCCTTTTACAAAGAAATTTAACACGGATCTTGTATGTTACTCTACCATTAGTTTTGAGGAAGATCAGGTGTGTATTGCAGAGGGGCAGGCACTATTTGGTTTTTCTAGCTCAGGTACCAAAATGCCACAAGTATTTTGAACTGATTTTTTTTCCAATTCTTCTTATTAGCCCATTTTTTTAAAAAACAGGAATATAGAGATGAAAGCTAAAGCAGAGGCAAGAGCAGTTCAAAACATTACAGTACTTCCTGTTTCCCCTGCTAGTAAACAATCCCAGGCTTTCCGAAGCTCTGTTCCTAACCTTAGCACAGTTTAACACATTTACAGTGCAATCCTATGCATGTTTGTTCAGAAGCAAGTCCCACTTTGTTCAGTGGTGCTTATTCCCTTGAGGATTGCAGCCTTAATTCAACTTAGTGAATTCACTAATTTTAAGATGTAATGATCACATAAGGAACAGTACCTCAAGTATCATTCACAACAAAAGGAAAAGTTCTTTATCCAGTTAACATTGTTTATATTTCTTTTTTAAAAAATCAGCAGAACAAAAATAAGACTTTATAATGCTTGTCATTCACGACTTTTATTGCACTGTTCCTCTGTATGACTTCTGACTAGCAAAATGGATGTGCCCTATCAGCAACAGGAATGGTCTTATCCCTAACCAACACTTCCCCATACATTCTGTTTACCCTGCTCACTTTCCAGGTAGGTAAGCTTTCCTTAATATAGGAGAAATGCATCAAATGCATTCTTATGCACAAGATGCAAAATATGTCCATCCACATTAAGTACTTCACTTTCTATGCAAGCAATTGCCAAAGCATTTTAACCACACTACAAATGTACTGCTGCTACCCACCCAATATACCAATCCATAAAGCCTTATTAAGGTGCCAGAAGGATCTTTTTTTAAATTATTTTCTGCTACAAGAGACCAATACAGCCATTCCCTGAAGCATACAAGGGCTATTGGCAAAACAAAAATGAATTAAAGGTAGGAAATAAGCCATTTGAGTTTTGGGCGAGCTAGTTGCCCAGTCGAAGTTTTCATTAGCCAATCCCGCCGAAGACATTTCCACGGTCGCAAAGGTGTGTCAGGTTTTGTTTGGTTTTTTAATTGTCTGTTCACTTTCCCAGCGTGTCACTTACAGAATTTCCTCCAGCAACGGACAAGCCCATTTGCGGAGCACTTTCAAAAGCAAGGCGGGTAAAAAAGAAAGTTGCAAACTCCCCGGAGGAAAAAGCGAGCACTGCGGGGCGTGCGCCACTCGGCTGGCGAGGTCTACCCAAGGAAGGCGGCTGAGCTCCCTGCCCATTTTCAGTGGGTGTAACGAGCGAGACGAGACCACACCAAGGGGACGGAGGAAGGGAGAAGGAGGGTGCCGGCTGGCGGGCTGGCTGGCTTGCCCGCGGCCCAGAACAATAGAAAAGCGCCTCACTCACCGCACACACAGCAGGAGAGCGACTGCCGGAAGTAGGGCAGCAGCTTGCCGATCTCGGCCAGGCACTGCGGATCCTCCCCGGGTCCGTAGTTGAGCACCAGGCGAGTGGCGGAGATGTACAGGGCTGTGGCATTCACCGGGTTCATCGCAGACGCTGAGGCCGACAGCTCCGGGCTGAGAAGAAAGCGCGGCTCCGCACCCGGGCAGGGCAGGCCGAGGGGCGGCTGCACTCCTAGCTCCGCATCGAGGCGCCGTCACAGCCAGGGCCGGAGCCGGGGCCTGCTCTTCCCCCCTTGCCTGCCCTCCCCCGCCGCAGCTCCTCTCCGCTCCGAGCAGCGGCGGCGGCGGCCCAGGCTGCTACTCCAGACGGCGCTCCATGCCGGCCTCGCTCCTTCGCCCTCGCGGGGCGCCTCAGGCGGAGGGGGGAGCCCGCATGGGGGGGCCGGCGGCAGGATCTGCGAACCCAGCGCAGGGCGACGGCCCGGGCCCGGCTCGGGTAGGGGCGGGAGGGGAGGAGGCGGATATGCCCGGAGTTTCAGGACTGCCGCATCACCACGCGGCGCTCGGGGCCTCTTCCGCGGGGCCAACGGCTTTCCCGCTCCTGGCCGCTTTCCGCGCAAAAAACCGCCACCGCACGCCCAGCCCCAATGTCAATAGTAACCGTTAGATCCAACCGTCACTGCGTAGCCATCACCGTGGCCGCCTCGGTCCGCCACTGCGCATGCGCGGCCATTCCCTTCTCATCACACCCACCCCCTCGCGTCTCGTTGAGCACCCAAAGCCGCCTCTCCCCAGAGAGCGAGCAGGGCGGGGCTCCGCCAGCACTGCGCCCCCTTTTGGTCCCTGCTAAGCAATGCTTGGTTCTCAGCTCGCGTGTCTATACCATGAAGGTAGAATAACAGGAGAAGACATGCCTTAAGAAGAGATAGCAGCCGAATGAGGCCAGGGGGCGGGCTTAGCAGCCATGTTGGCGTACTCAAAATAATCCTTATTCCAAGCATTTCGGATTGCTTTTCTGGTACTCTTTAGG
>JAJKFI010000002.1:29070088-29082341 GCA_029204185.1 Lerista edwardsae
AGAAAATAATATAATGTCCTCTCCTGTTATTCTACCTTCATGGTCTATACAGAGAAATACGCGCCGGCGCACGAACAGTTCTCCGAAGCGAAACCCCCCTCAGCTCCATAAAGCCGCGCTTTGCGGCCCTGTGACTCAAGAGGACGACAACAATTACAGCGGAGGCAGGGCTTTGCCAGCGAACTTGTGCTAAAGGTCAGCGCTCGCTTAGCCTGGAATTTGTGAAGTAGGAATGGACGAGAGTGTTTGAGCATGCAGAGTGCCTGCCCGCCTTTGACTCCCGAAGATTAAAGACAGGGTTTACACAGGATGGACTTAGCACTTTTCAAGAGGGGGAAGCACCGCCAATATGGTCCCAAAAGTGCCCCACAAGTAACCAGTTTCGCCTGTCAAATAATCAAACTGCAGCCCCAGTAAGCGAACTGTTGTGTGGAACCCCCCCCCCCCAGAGAGATTCCCCGCCCCCAGGTTTACTGTCTCTTTAAGACAGAGACGCGTTAACCCAGTGGTGGAGGATTCGTCCCCGGGCGTGCGTGTCCCTCCTGTTAAACACTCCCAAGCCCAAACTTTCCCCAATCAACCGATTCTCTTCTTCAGTAAGCTTTTCAAACAAAAGAAAAATATGCCAACTGGACTTCGATGTTAAAGATGGTCCAAAAGAAACTTTATTAATGAAGTTAACACAAGAGCAAAACGCACAGTCCCGCAGGACTGACTTATGTAAAGATCAGGCATCAGGGTTCACATTTTATAGATTTCTAACAATATAATCTACTGGAAACAAAACACACATTCAGCAGCAACAATGGTATACTAAGGTTGAGACAAGATTACAATAGGGTTGGCACATTTTTAGAAAGAGTAAACAGGAAGGAGGTATCGGAGTAGAAAGGAGACATTTAAACAAGAAAATTATTTACAAAATTAGAACAAGGACCAGGGTGATTGTTGTGGTGCCAGGATGATTAGGTTATTGATCAGGGCAGGGTGGACACAATGGGCACAGGGATGCATCATTCTTCTCTTCCTGACCCAATCATCCCCCCTCCCCATAGGGCTGAAGACTGAAGGGAGAGGCCCCAGGTGTGAATGGCTAGTGAGGGGAGACAAAAGGCAAGGAGGAAAGGGTCGAAAGTGTAACTTACTCAGTTGTCTCAATGGTGCTTTGTCTTTACTCCCTCTTGTTACACAAAACATTCTCAAACCTTCTTTGCAACATATTTTGCTTTCTAACACCCTCACCTTTCTTTCCCTTCTGGGAAAGCATTCTGCTCCCTTAACAAACATTCCGTATCCCCCCAAACCTTCATGTTTCTTTTAAACTCACTTTATAAGTCTACCTAAAACATAACATTCTGTTTCACTTCTAAAAACTACTCTAATGCTGCTCCAGCTTTTTCTGTTGCTGCTTCAGACCTAGACGGGGAAACTTCTTGGCAGAGTGAGAGGAATTGCCCAGGTAGCTTGGCTGGCTTTTGGACAGATTGAAATCTAAATTGAGATTTTAGGCAGGACTGGCCCTTGTATATGCCTTTTATCAGATATCCAGATTTGCATTTTAAGACCCTGGGGAGGAAGGCCACATACAGATGTCCCTGGCTTCAGTTCTTGATAGCTTTGGGATTTGCATTACCTTGCATTATCCCTGAGTATCATCTGTGTGACCTCTTTGCAGGATAGCAGCCTGTTTACTTCCCAGGAGATCCAACATGGAGTCAGGCCTGCATGGGTGTAGGGAAGGAGAAGGTGGTCTTAAAACTGTCCTCCCTTGATGGGATCTGAATGGCTCCCCATCACATCCTGGTCTGACCTTACTCCTTTCCAGATCTTGCATTCTGTGCATTTGTTACATATCCCTCTGACCATTTGGCATTGCAATGGCAAGTATAACCTGGAGGTCCAAAATAACCACAATGGGGTACAGAGCCACATTTTAGAGGTTATTAACAGTTGGACTTCAGCCAAGAAGTGTTTCTCACCAAGAATAGCTGCTGGCCGCTTTTACTGTGGCCACAACTCTTAATATTTGCTGATTACTTTGCTACACTACAAGGGTGGTGTTGCTGCCCAAAGCTTTCAGCTTGTGAAGTTCATAGAGTCCATTAAACAAGACAGGTTCATAATAGACATTTGACCTCTCCCACATCAGAACGAAGGTTTGCAAGCATGCAGCTTGAGCCCTGTATGTGTATAATTAGGGAGTAAACTTACCGAATTCCAAGGGACTTAATTTGAAGTAAATATACAGGATTGGAGCATAACATCGGTGTCCTACAAGCAGTCAGAAACTAAACTAGGGCAAAGCGTGTGGAGCACCGACTCCAGGCGCTGTGCTAAGAGGGGGCGCAGGATTGGCCCCAGCTCTGCCCCAGTTATGGAGGTGACTGTCTTTGCACCGCAAGCAGCGCGAAGACAGTCATCTCCAGGCTCTCCCTGAAGAAGAAGCTGCCATTTACGAGCACCTCTCCTCCAAGGAGAGGACGGAGGAAGCTGCCTTTGCGCTCGCAGTGCAAAGCCAGTTTTCAGGCACTCCCTGAAGGAGGGAGCGCTGTCGATCAGAAACAAAAGATTGGAAAGTTGGGTCGTCTTTATAACAACTGAGACATCTTTATAATCTCACATACCTCAACATTGCCTTCTACTATCAACATTACATCACGGTGACAGAGTGATCCTCTTTTACCTCTTCCACAACACCAAAAGCTAGGGTCAGCCAATAAAATTGAGAGGGATAATTCAAACTGACAAAAGATAATATTTCTTTGCATTTAATTCTACGGAACTCCTTCCCATGCGATACAAATGTGCTTTATGGCACATTTGCAATATGCCTGGGCCAGCACAAGTGATTTGTGTCAGCCTAACTCCAGGTTAGGATTGTACCCGCTGTGTTCTTTAGAACAGAGAGAGAGAGAGAGATCTCCTTAGCTGGGAAATAATGAAGCTGTTTTCCCATTGTTAGGTCTTTTACATAGAAACGTATGCACTAACTTGGTGAATTTGACAAAAGGATCATAGTTTCAGTTTCCCCCTCACGTTGATGTCTGGGGTTGTAGCTGCAAAGGGGGTACACAGCTGAGTATAGTGGAGCAGTTTGTGAGGAAGCACATGAATGATTTTGCCAGTTCTCCTTCAAGATTGGGCACTGCACTCTGGTTCCAGTCTGGCGTTTTGGTGGGAGGATCAGATATTGCAGCGGGTCCTGCTCAGGTGATCTTTCCGCAGAGTCCAGCAAGCCAGGCAGGGTCCTGGTCTGGCAGTCCCTCTGTGCTTGGGCCATGATCTGAGGAGGGGTTGGAGTATCCCTGGGGTGGTGGATCCTCACCTTCCACTCAGGAGGACTGGAGATGCTCTGCTCCTCTTCACCTTTGGTGTCTGGTCTGTCCTCGCTCAGAGCTACACGTGGCTTCCCGGCTGGAAAGGGTAGAGGGTGGTACTTCTGGACACCTAGGAGAGGGAACAGCACTCCAGACAAAAGACTGTATCTATTCTACTGTTATGCAATCCCGCCTCTTGGGTTTTTACTTTTAAACCCTGCTTCTGGACTCCAGGGTTTTCTAACGAAGATCTTCCTATTTTAGACAGGGTGTCTGTTGGTAACCAAGCTCCCTGGGTTGGGCTGAAATCACACTTGATTTCATGGTCCCACAAGGAAAACAAACATGTAAAACACATACATACAATACAGACCAACTCTTACAAGAAAGCGATTCTTGCACTGAGAAATCATGAATGCTCAAAACCCAGCTCATTACTATTATGCAGTGGGTGTGAGAGACGGGCCGAGGTCTGCCATGTTCTCAGTTCCAGAGGGTGGTGGACCTTGTCTTTCTCCAGGCAGTAGCATCTGGTCTGGCTCAGACTGGAAAAGCGTGCAAGTCCTGTCCTGTCCATGGCCTATTCATCTGGATCACTTCTGTGGTTCCTTACTCTCTACCTTGCTGTCTTAGAAGGAGAGTTTGTAGGTTGTGTACAGGAATCAGGTTCAGTTGGCTGCCTTGTCGCTTCCAGGATGAAGTACAGTCCAGCAGGACACAGGTCTAGCATTTTCATGTGGTCCCAAGCAAAGTCCATTAGGAGTCAGGTCTACATGGTGCCGAAGCTGTCTCCCCCCTCAGGATACACTGTTATGTGGGCGGCTGTGTTGAGGTCTTTTGGCCTTAAAGCTGCAGCATCACTGCACAAAATAATTGCAGGAGCATTTGCACGATTGCTGAGTATAGAACAAGATTAGTTACAATCCACCAATAAACAACCAATTACAACTTCAAAATAGCCCATAAAGATACAACAATTTAACTGTGTTCACATTTTCTTAGGTCACTGCATTTTGCACACAGTTTCCTTCTCCAATGCATACCAGTGTTCAACCTCAACCCACATTACCCTTAAAGAATATTGAACAAATAGACAGAAAGAGACCATGGTACCCAAAAATGTGAGAAAAAATGTTGCAACAATATTAGGCCTTAAAGGATAACAACGAGAGAGAAAAACACAAGGAAAAAAGAGATCTGGCTATGGCGGTGCCCCCCCCCCGTTACATCTGGATTTCACCCAAAACAACACAGACAGGGACAGATAAGACAAGGATAGAGTGCTCACATGAAACAGACACAGAACATTTAACGCTAAAAAGCCCCTTTTTGCGGGCCTTTTAGGTGTTTTGTTTTCCCTGACAAACACAAAACACACAAGCACACACACACACAAAACTGATTCCTCCTCTGGTGGGTGAGGGCTTCTGCCCCTTCCGGGCTCCTACTTGCAGCTGAAACAAGATAGACTGAAAACAAAACACAGGCACAGCAGAGGCATGGAAAGGTTCCAGTGTACTTTGTTCTCTGCACATGCCCAGGGGCATGTGGTTCAGGAGGATATTCCTTCCTCCAGATCAGGGGGGGAGACAAAATCTGGGTTAGGTTTTGACTTCCAAATAGACTGTTGCTCTCCTGGAAGCTCTACAATTTCTGCTCAAAGAACAGAAGTGTTAGGCTTTACATGCAAGATTCAGGCTGCAATCCTATCCACAGTTCCCTGAGAGTAAACCCCATTGCCTGCAATAGGACTTACCAGGGCCGACTCTAGGAGTGATGGGGCCCAATGCAGGGCATTCCTCTGGGCCCCCCACACTCCTCACAGGGCCCCCCACTCACCTAGAAGAGCACTTGTGGTGCCATACACAAAATGTGGCACCTGAAAATAGTTGGTGGTGACAGGATGATGTCACTGCCAATTGCTTCCAGGAGGCCCATTTTGGGCACTTCAGGAGCTGGGGCAGCTGAGAGGGCCCAAGGTAAAGCTGCTGTGCTTGCCTCACTGACCTAACCCAAAGCGCAGGGCCCGATGTGATGACATTGGTCACATTGGCTTAAAGCCAGCCCTGGGTCTTACATCAGAGCAGACATACATAGGATTTTGCCTTCAGCCTCTGCTCTCACAAATTACTGCCTCCCTGAGGGGCTGCAAGAAGTTTGCCACTTCCCACTGTTCCTCTCTCTCTCTCGCTCTCCCTTTGTTGAGCTAGCAAGCAAGGGCTTGCCCAGGTGAACTGCCTGCCCACAACACTACAAAACTCATTTCCAAAACAACAACAACAACAACACTTGATGGTGTGTGTGGCTTTGTCTTACCGTCCATGTACCTTCCTAGCCTCTTAATCTTAGCTTTTAGGCTGCAGGACATGTGGCGGGTACTCCGTATCTCCAGGCGAGGTACACTTCTGCACCAACTGAGTGAGATCCCTACCATCTGTAGTGGGGTGCGTTTGCCAAATTCTGGCCATACATATCACAGCTGTGTTTTGGTTTGTACCCAACTGATTTGCTATTGCTTTCGCCTGGGAGGAAAGTGGTCTCTCTGGTTTCCAAATTTAAAGCTGCAGGACCTGTGGTGTGTGTTCTTCTGGGTGTTTTCTAAAAGTTCCTCCTGCTCCTTTGGAGGAGCAGAGAGTTTAGGGCTCAGATTAGAGGGGTGACCCTGGCTTCTTCCAGAAGTCACAGTCATCCTCAACTTAAGAGTCCACAAGTCTCACTGCAGCAGCTATGCTTCTGTGAGTCTTGGGCTGGGATTCCAACGGCAATTTTTAGTCTGCCATCGCTACACAGGTCCCAAACTATTTCTGTCAACTACACCACACAATGTGGGGTTTTGCTTGCCCCAAACTAAATGCTTTAAGTGCACTGGCACCTTCAAGCAACACAAAATGTCTTTAGTCCAGTGGGACCCTCAGACCGTCAGGCCAGAGATTTTAAGCAGCAGGCACAGACAATAAACTACTCCTGAGGCAGAGAGACAAACAGCTGGCTCTTACAAGCAAGATCTCTAAAAGCACAACTTCACTGGCATACATAATCCACAAATTCCTAGTTTCTACTTCTAGCTTCTGCACTATCACAAAACTTCACAGTTCCCACAACTTCCCAACTGATCCCATACAAACAAACTTTCAGGGAAAGCCTTTGTTTCTTTCATGGTACCTGTGGAACCTAGAAAACAAAAACTTTGATTAGTGCCTTTTGTTGTGAGTCGCAGTGGCAGAGAGTTCCAAAGGCAAGTCTAAGATTTGGTGACTCACTTCCTACACTCTGCTGTTTGGTGAAACAAAAGGTTACTGGGAGGCAAAACACTAGATTTCCAATACTACGCAGTTAAGTTCCCCATTTAGATTAACATGTACACACATACAACCCCCACTGTAAGTTTTTCCCAATCTTCTTTCTTAAAGCAATAAACCATAAGTTCCATTTTTACCCAGTAGGAGTCTGAACCACCAGCTTGGCCACTGCTGGTGGCTCCCTATTGGATAAAAATAAGCCAAAAGTTTCTTACAACGGAATCTCAATCTCTTTTTGTTCCAATTTGGGCTTTCCCAACTGCTTCCAATTCTTTAACAGGATCTGGAGAGGAGTTTTTGGTGGAGGACAGGATTGACAGCTACCCATTCCTCCCCCCCCCCACTTTGCAAATGTGGACGTCTCCACCCACGGAGCCGTTGGCAGGATCCCAGATCCACTACATCCTAACGGGGGAACGACCAACGTGGCCGCGGGATGTTCACCCAAGAACGTTCAAGGGGAACAACCTTGACCCTTGTCTTCTCAAGGAGAACCTTTCGCCACCCTTCTGGCTCCTATCTGAACAGCTGTCCGGGCTCCCTAGCTTAACAGATACACGTTGGGTTCCCTGGTGGTTTTAGATGCATTGCTGGATGCAGTAGCACTCAAAGGGATTCCCTGTCCTTGTCTAGTCTCTCCTGCTCTCCGTCTCCAAATTCCTCTGCACCAATTGTGCTGCTGTCAGGAAGGTACCTGCAAGTAATCACTATTACAGATGTGAGGGGGAAAAAATGTTAATTCTCCCTTCCCCAACGGACAGATGGGGGAGGGAACTGGAGCTTTTCCTCCCCTTTAGGGTATACACTCCATATATGTCCTTATATGTCCCTTCGTGGTGAGCCAAAACTGTTGTGTGGTGGTGAGCCAAAACAAAACTGTTTTGTCTCTCCCAAAAAGAGAGAGATTCCCCCCACCCCGCCCCAGGTTTCCTGTCTCTTTAAGAAAGAGCCACATTAACCCAGTGCTGGAGGATTCATCCCCAGTGTGCGTTTCCCTCCTGTTAAAGTTGAAGCAAACGCTCCCAAGCCCAAACCTTCCCAAATCAAGCCAGTCCTTTCTTCACTAAGCTTACTACAAACAAAAGAAAAATATGCCAGCTGGACTTTGATGTTAAAGATGGTTTGTAAGCATGCAGTGAGAGAGAGAGAGATACTAATGTTTCCCATTTTTCCCTACAGGGCAGATCTTACAAACCCTTACACTACAACACCAAAGAGACCAAAACAGGGTTATGCAATTTGATGAACAGTCGGTTAGAGACTCCATCCTCGGAGAACGATCGGAAAGTTATTTTTTTAATGGAATCTTTATTGGCATAAAATAGATACACACACAAGTATGGCACATTAAGCATAAAAAGGTAAAGGTTTCCCCACAACTGAATGGACTAGTTGTGACCGACTGTAGGGGGCAGTGCTCATCTCCGTTTCTAAGCCTGTAGAGCCGGCGTTTGTCCAAGGACAAGCTTCCGTGGTCATGTGGCCGGTATGTCTATATGCCGTAGCGCACAGAACGCCGTTACCTTCCCACAAAAGTGGTACCTATTTATCTACTTGCATTTTTAGGTGCTTTCGAACTGCTAGGTTGGCAGGAGCTGGGAGAAGCAACGGGAGCTCATTCCTTTGCGCAGTCTTGAACTCCCAACATTCAATCAGAAAGCCCAGCAGCAGCAGTTTAACCCACTGCGCCACCACATCCCATGATAAGCATTAAGCATACATCACATTAAAAGGAATAGAACAAATAAAGGAAAAGAAAGGCTTCATACCACGAACTGGCCTACGCACCAATATTCCCAATGGGTCGTCCACTCTATGTAGCATCTTTCTGGGTTTCAATCATCAGTGTCCGCCTCTGTATGATCAGCCATACGCAGTCTGCCACCAAATGCATGAGTCCCGCTGTCAGCTGCCAACAGGGCACAAATTGTTTCTGTGTCCAAGTTCATTGAAAGACCAGACAGATACGGACAGAGATATAATTGTCGCAAATCATTATACCAGGGGCAATGCAAAAGTATATGAGGCAAGGTCTCAAAATCCTTTCCATTACATGCACAAAGTTTTTTCTTATTGCCAAGGCCTTCAAATCTGGCCTTAAGGATGTTAGATGGAAAAACGTTACATCTGGCCAGCGAGTATGCCCTCTGAGCTTGGGGATTGTCAATTAAATAGAGATATCTCAGCCTAATTCCATATATTAAAGGTAAGTGCAGTTGGAGAGGTGAGCAGGTTTTCCTGCTTAGCTTCAGGCAGTACCAGCAGCTCAACCATCAGTCTACACCTCCTGCCTGTTTTACTCCTGTTTTACTGCTGATCAGAACCGCTTCTTTAAGAATATTTTACTGGACGCCATCCAACCTCAAGGGCTTACCTTATTTTTTAAGAAACTACATTCCATGGGGCTGTCTGTGGAAACCTTAGGTGCCGGACCAGAAGCTAGGGCACACAAGATTCTCCTGACCAGACTAATGGATATAGATAGACAAGATGTCTACTCAGAAGCTTCTAAAATCTGTGGTTTGCTTTTGGATGGGAGACGGATGCCAGGCTGTGACAAGCTGCAGTACCTGTGGTGGCAGAACAGAGTCGCTGTGGAGTGGATTAGCTCACCGCAAGTGAGAGTTGCAGTGGAGTGTGTGAAGAGGCCAGCCTGCAAAGAAGGGAATACGACCTTGAGGACCTGTCCAGGCTTGACTTGCGATTGCCTGCTGAGGCTTGATGGCATGCAGCCAAAGGAGAGAACCACACTGGGAAGGTGACATCTAGGACTGAGGATTGGCAGATCACAAGAATACTGTAGATTTGTAAAAACCCCATTGGAAAAAAAATGGTGGTTTAGACTAGCCTGCTCATGTAAGCTGCCTTGGGCATTTGCTTCGGCATGGGAAAGGCGGAGTATAAATTCTTCAGATAAATAATAAAACAAACATGTAACCAATATTTGAAAAACCTGGCCCATGCTAGCAGTTCTAGGCAGTGCTAGGCACTGCTGACCAGCCTCAAGGCATAATGCTGCATAGGGCATGCAATGGGGTACTCCAAAGTTCTTATAAAGAAATGATGATTTCACCCTTTCAATTAACATACTGAATGCAGATTTCCAAATTTGGATTCCAAACAGAAGTCATGGAACAACTGTAGCTTTGAATATTTTCAAAGCAGCTGGAATGAACGAATTGCCCTGGGTGTAAAAGAAACGTAATATTGCCCGAGTTGTAAATTTGGCAGATTTAATTACAGAAGTGTGGTGGGAAATCCAGGAATGTTTAAAATGAAGTCTAAACCCAAATATTTAAATTCTTTTACTTGTTGGATTGCCAGTCCATTAAATACCCAGGTGCATGGATTCCATGTTTTCCCAAAAACTAGAATTTTGGATTTCTCATAGTTAAACTGTAAATGATTCTTAGTTAAATATTCAATGCAGCCCTTAATTGGCTTTAAACCAATCTTAGTGCGGGAAATCAAAACCATGTCATCAGCGTATAACAGTACCTGCAGTGTGTCTAGTTTAGGGCAATGAGAGTCTTTCTCAGCTAATGTGAGTGCCAGATCATTAATATAGAGGTTGAATAGAGAAGGTGCGAGAATGCAACCTTGTTTAGTGCCTCTATTGATAGGGATTGAATTGACTAGGTTGCCTGAGGTTGAGACCCTGACTTGACAGGAGGTGTTTGAGTATAGTCTTTGTATTAATATTAAGAGTCTCTTCTCCACACCCATTAGCTTTAACTTATGCCATGAAAGCCCTCTGTCAATAGAGTCAAATGCAGCCTTAAGGTCCAGAAACGCGGTATACAAATGAGCATGGGCTTGGGCAACCTGCTTAAAGATCAAATGTAATAATACCACACCTTGATCCGCTGTGGATCTGGTCTAAAGCCAGCCTGTTCTGGTTCTAGAATGTCATTTCCATCCATCCAGAAAGTAAGCTTCCTGAGTAGATGAGCTGCGTATAACTTGCCTGCTATTGAGAATAGGCTTATTGGTCTGTAATTTCTAGGTAACTTTTTTTGCCCTTTTTATGGATGGGAACTAAAATAGAATGAGTCCAATATTTTGGAATAATCCCTCTTCGATTAACATGTGTAAAAAGTTCTGCTAAAATAGATGCCCAAAACTCTGGCCTTGCTTTAAATACGTCAGATGGTAGCAAATCTGGGCCAGCAGCTTTCCCCAATTTTAATTGCCCTATGAACTCCACAATCTCCGATGTCGGGACTGGTAGCCATTCTGGCATTCTGCTAACAAATCAGGGTCAAATAAGGTCTCGGAAATCCGCTCCTCATAAAAAAGCTCCCTAAAGTGCGCTTCCCAAGCGTGAGTCATAACTGAAGGTGACAAATCTAATTTTGTGGGGGTTAGAGAGCCTGAAATCATGTTCCAAAATAGCTTGGAGTTATTAGTCAAGACCGCCTTATTTAGACTATTCCATTGATTTTTAGTACATTGGGATGAATGCTCTCTAATAGCTTCCATTAATTGGGATCATAACTGAAAATACAAAGGCAGCAAAGAGTAGGACTTGGCATCTTTATAATTTTTGTATACCTTACGAATGTCCGCCTTTAATGCTCTTTTTTTTCAATCGCAGCCTGTATCCAGGTCATGTTGCCTAGGGCTTGTGGTGATGGAATCACATCAGACTTTTTGCCTCAAGTGTCTTCTCGAGGTTCCCTTTTATTGAAGCTTTTTTACATCACAAATATGCAGTAGCACTGTTATGTCTGAATTAGCCCAAAACCATCTCTATCACATGCCTCAGCAACAATGGATATAGGAAAGCTATGTAAATATTGCCCTCTTAGCAAAGTGAACTTTGAATGCACTCGAGACGTCTCAGGAAACAGGTGCCAAACGCGTGTACTGGAAAGCCCCTGTACTGGGGACGTGGCAAGGTACTGGAACCATATGCTGGAAAGCCCCCTGTACTGGAAACCTTGACAAGACCCACAACCGGGCATGCCTCGCAGAGGGGTCTGGCAATGTTTCCACAAAGGGGCTTCCCGGCATCCCAACAAGGGCTATCAGCAGGGATTGATGGCTATCCTAAAGCATTTAGCAAAAATTCCATCAAGGCCTCATATCTGTCTATGCATGAGATAGAAGATGTCCTGGACAAGGTCGACTTTTGTCATTAAAAGTTAAGAGTCATTATGAGTCAAAAGTCATTATGGATTGCGGAATTAAAAAGAACCCTTCTCCTCTCGTTCGATTTGATCCTAACAGGACCAGGGTAGCTATTCATTGAGGCTTCAGGGACATCTGGGGTTAGATGGGCAGCCGTCGGTGTTAAGGTGCAGAGGAGGGGGAGATGGTCACTTAAAAGAGGCAGTCCCACTTGGAACTCTGTAATGTGGGTCAACAGGTTGACAGAGACCAAAATGTAATCGATCGGAAAGTTGAGACATCTTTATAACTGAGACGTCTTATCTGAGAATGGAACTGAGGCGAGGGGAGAGGTGCTCGTATACTGAACGGGGGTGGCTGCAGCAGCTTCTAGGGCAGGTCCTCAAGTGCAGCCAAACAGATATCAGTTTCTCTTGTATCGATTAACAGCCATCCACTCCTTGCAGAGACCAAGAAGGTTAGATTAACAGGAGAGGACATTATATTATTTTCTTGAAGCCATGG